>OX375877.1:71817679-73017679 GCA_947359465.1 Metellina segmentata | reverse complement strand
ACCCCCGTGGGTTGCTACGCAATCCCGTTTGGTTTGCTTCGCAAACCAATACCTCTTACGCAAGTGATTTCAATCTTTTTTGCTTTAACACTTAATGCACCCTAAACTAATAGCCGCATCAGTAAAAAATCTTCTGCATCTTGTTCCCTGTACAATTTTAAGTAAACCCTGTTAATCTCCAAACTTTACGATGTGTACTTTGTACTTTCTCGGTAAAACGTCTGAGAACAGAGGGAAAAAAGCGAGCCTTTTTCCTCGCCAAATAAAAAGAAATCGTTTTTATGGCAATTGTTGCTACGATAAATTTGATATCTGGCAAACCCAATAGTCAAAAATACAACCCTCCGCAAATACAATGCTCCGCGAATTTGCTAAGCGAAATAAAAAATACGAAATTTGTGTCACCAACTTTTGATTGCATCGAATTTATTTATGAACCAATTTTAAAAATAATGGTACCGTAAGAAAGAGTACAGTCTGAGGTATACTGCGCTATTTTCAAAATAAAAAACTAATAGTAATACGATATAGATATGACAGTTTTAGTTAACGGTAGTAACAAAAAGTAGCGAAAATATCCAAAGATTCCGAATTTTGTATGACCAACTTTTGATCGCATCCAATTTAATTATTAACCGATATCAAAAATAATAGTACCGTAAGAAAGGGTACATTCTGAGGTATACTGCTATATTTTAAAAATTAAAAAATAATAGTAATAAAATATAGATACGGCAGTTTTAAAAAAAAGTAACAAAAATGTCCGGAATTTTTCCCGAATTTCAAAAAAATATTATCAAGAACCAAATTGAAATTTAAAAAAAAACTCGACGAGCTGCAAAAATTTACGTTGAGAGGTACTCTTTAAAAAAAACTCACGGCTGAAGACTGAAAATTTGTATGTGTTTTGCTCACTCGCGGAAGAAATTTCGCTTCTTCAATTTTAACACTTAATAAACCCTAAACTAATAGCCGCATCGGAAAAAAATCTTAATAATTGTCCAGGGAATACGATGAAGAACAAACCATGTCAATTTTGTTTTTTTCCGATCAGTACTTTCTCGGGAAACCGTCTAAGAATCGAGCTAAATAGCACAGTTTTCAATTCTGCGGCGGCGGCGGCAACATTTTTTTAATATAGAGAGATAATCTATTGAGTTTAATTTGTCTACACTGATGATATTAATTTCTAATACAAGAGCTTTGAGTTATTTCACCTAGATTTAAAAAAAAAATGCGTTTGCTTCAAATTAAATTTGTTATGGATGCCGAAGATGGGGTAATTGGTAATTTTTTTTGGTTAACGTCGTACTAGAGCAACACAACGGGCTATTGACGACGGTCCGGGATCAGTCCCTGAAGGGAAAGATCCGAGAACAACACCTCGTAATTTTGAACCAAGGTCAGATGACGAAGCAACACCTGAGCTGGCACCTCACTCTCCAAACTTCCACGCCAACCCAACGTGAGGACTTTCGGCCACGACAGATTTAAGGTGCACCAGCCGCCTCTACACCATACGCTTACAAACATCCATGCCCGGACCCGGATTCGAACCAGGAACCTTCCGATCTAGAGGCTAACACCTTAACCACTATACCGGTTGGTCTATACCGGGGATACCAGGTGCAAGAATGCCACAAGTAAAGCATATTAATAAAAAATTAAATACAAGACTATCCAATTTCCCCACTTTTACTGAAAATGAATGTACGGGGATATTCGTAATCACTCCAAAACTCAAAATCAACTTCTGTAGTATTAAACTTACGACTAAAAAAAAAAAATTGTAGTTTGTCTTACAGCAGAAGTGCAGTAAATATGAAATGCAGTAAGGTAAAGTGAGAAAAGTGCATACCAAAATTTACCAAGTTCGATTTAAAAGGCCTCTACAAAATTAATTTTTATCACTGAACCAATATTTTCTACTGCAGAATAGAGATAAGATTCTTGTTAATCAAAATACATATTCAAAAGCAACTATTTAATAAAATTCAAAATTTTATCGAATGTCGTATGCACCTCCCCTATTATAGTAAGGTAAATGCGTACATAGCCGCTAAAGATTACCCATTTGAATGGATAATGGTGTTGGGGCAAGTACAAATAGCTTGGTTTTTAAAGATAATTTTGCTGGTTGAAATTTTTTTTTTCTAAAATTGGGGAAAAAATCACCGAGTTATAGAATTTTTTATCGTTTGGGATAAGAAGACATAAAGGGGAAGGAAAAGCACTAATAATATGTAACAACAGAAAAGTTTTCATTTAATCTATATAATTATATTACAAATTGCAAAAATGATCTTTTTCATTGTTTTTTAAAGCTTAGAAAAGGTGGCAACATCCCCACTAATACCTCCAATGAATTTTTGAACAGCAAGGGTAGACTAGGGTCTAATTTGTGAAAACAAAAGGCAAATAATTGGTATTGTTGTTAAACAGAAAGATAGAAACTAGTTACTTACATGAAAAGTAAAAAAGTTTGCAATATTGATAAATGTTCTTGAATTTCAAAGATCATCTTGATACACCAAGTGAAATCAACAGGTGTGTTTTCAAACCTCCCCTGGAAGTTATGCCTCGCTTCAGCACACTCTTGTGGCGAAAGTCTGAAAGTACATCTTGTTTGCTGTAGAATCCCCTAGATAAGCAGCTTTGTGAATTATTCGGCTCTAATATTATGGATCTGCCCCCAAAATGTATCTACCCCTCTTTACCTCATATGGATGAATATATCATGTATTCATATTTGCGTCCGAAGTAAATTGTAGAAGCAATGAAAAAGTTAAAACGTTTTTAAAAACTTCTTTTGTGCACATAAATGATGCTAGCATTCCTTTATGGAATAGAAATGATTAATCATACCAAGTTTCAATCAACATTTAATTAATAAAACCCGAGCAATTCTGCTATACTAAGTTACAGACTTACTTGGCACAATAGGAATATGCTGAGAGCAAACAAAACAAATAGTTCCCAGCTCCTTGTCCGATATTGGAGTGCAATGAGGCACTGCAACTTATAAATGTGATTAATTTGTTAACCCCACACATATATAATGATTTTTTGTCGTAATTAGCGTGAAATATTGAATATTTTGCCTTTTACGTGGAGCGTAGTAATTTCATTTAGAATCGCGGGCCAGCCAATAAGAGCCAACCAGCATTTTCCGCGCACTCTCGATTCTTGTTGGCGATATTGGCAGATATTTAGTATTTACTTATCTTTCAGCTTACGTGCGTTGCATTTGTTGTTAGAATTTGAATCTACATTTGTGTATTTTGTGATTAATTATGGGGTGGAGTGGTCGTTCACGGTAAGAAGGCGATTTGTCTCCAAATATGGTAACCTTCCCCTTTTGCGGATTTTCTTCACAACTGCCGTTTTTGTTATGGCAACCCTATCTGCTGTTACGGAATTCGGTCACCATCTTGATTTGGCGACAAAAATTAGTTGGCGACAAACGTCTTACCGTGAACGACCACTCCACCAATTATGGAATTAACTCCGGATTCTAACTAAATTTCGCTGAATTTTATATATATCATGAATTTCTAAAATTGTGAAGAATACAACCTTCCCATAAGGGTTTTTAAGGAGGTTCATATCCTATTTATGGAATATGTGATGATTTATTTAGAGGACACTCAAGGTTATTCTATTTATTTTACAAAGTTATTATATTTTTTATTCTATAATTTTGTAGTAATGTTAAACAATAATCATTAAAAAAATATTTAAGTACGTTATTTACAAAAATTGTTATAAATATAGTTCTAAAAATTAAAAAAAAAATTATATTTTCTCTTCAATTTTATAAACTATTATATTTTTTAATGAGTAATATTTTTAGAATTCTTACAATTTGAGATTGCTGTAATCTTGTGTACCCTCTAAATAAACAATCACATTAGCCATAAGAAGTATATTGATTAATATTAAATGAAAATAACTCAATATTGTGAAGCAGATATTGAGTAATGTTTAAAAGAACATCGAGCAGTATCGTAAAGCTAATATTAAGCAATAACTTAAAACTCATAGAGCAATTTCAGAAAAAAAATATTTATCAATGTCGAAAGCCGATATTTAGTATTATTGCCAAGAGGTCATTTTTACGCTGGGCAATAATGACCGACATATCGCACCCCGGCAAGAAAAGCGACAGCTCAAAATTAAAGCATTTTGGAAAAATCACAACTTTGAGGATACTATAAAACTTATATTAAAATATAAGTTTTAACTAATTG
Organism: Metellina segmentata; assembly: GCA_947359465.1. NCBI lineage: Eukaryota > Metazoa > Arthropoda > Arachnida > Araneae > Tetragnathidae > Metellina > Metellina segmentata. The sequence goes on along the minus strand of OX375877.1, from coordinate 73,013,429 downwards.
AAGTACAATCTCCTTTTAAATTTCAGGCAAGTATTTATTGCGGTAAATTCTATTATATTCTTTCGAACAGTAATATAACACGCTGGGGCACACCTCATACATATTTTTCAATGACAACCTTAAAAATTTCATTTGCTACCTGGGATACTTCTTTTTGAAAATTTATAGGTTGCAATTACTTAAACAAATACCATTGCAAATTCAAAAAATATCTTTCGATGTTATCTATTACTAACTGTATAAAAATGTCTTAAAACTACTATAATTGTGCTTTTCTTATATCAACTGACAGGCAAGCTGTCAAAACATTTAAGTGCTAAATTTAAGGCCAAATTAGATTAATGCGCCAAGTTGGAAGCTTGTAAGTGTGACATCTCCACGAAACCTCTCCCTGTAACCCAACGGAGACGGATCACTCACTTTACCCCTCCGCGAGGGCGGGGCGTATGTGCCAAGAAACGTTGCAATCTAGTATAGTATTTAAATAAAGTACTAGAATTTAAATTCCGTAAAAAATAGTTTTTGGAAAATGATTGACTTTTTCTCAGCACTGGTAAAATGTTCAAAGTAACTGCAATGTTCAATATACCTTCCAGCTACTCCAAAACTATCAAATTATGGTTGAGTTAAGAGTAGTTACTCAGAGGTTTTACCATAAAACTTGCCTAAATATATGATCAAAGGTAAGGTAAGGTAATTTTAGTTAACGTCGTACTAGAGCAACACAACGGGCTATTGACGACGGTCCGGGATCAGACTCTGAAGGGAAAGATCCTAGGACAACACCTCGTAATTTTGAACCACGGTCAGATGACGAAGCAACACCTGAGCTGGCACCCCACTCTCCAAACTTCCACGCCAACCCAACGTGAGGACTTTCGGCCACGACAGATTTAAGGTGCACCAGCCGCCTCTACACCATACGTTTGCAAACATCCATGCCCGAACCCGGATTCGAACCAGGAACCTTCCGATCTAGAGGCTAACACCTTAACCACTATACCGGTTGGTCGGCTTGATCAAAGGAATATTAAATAGCGTATTAACTAAATTTAAATATGGTGTACCAAATTTAGAACATTGCTTTGATAAAAGTTGAATTTTTTGATGTGATGCTTGTACAAACACACAAATACAAAATCGGACATAGATGTGAAGATGGACAGACAAACTTAAGCAACCAAGTTCAGTCATTAAATGAATATACGTACTCATAGTATGGAAAGTTTTATGAAAATATATTTAACCGTTTGGACGTAACACGGGCACACACTTACAGACAGATGGACAAACAGACACCAATAGCACAAGAGACGGATTTTGCATCAGAAAAGTTCAAAACGAATAGAAAACTTGAAATGGGTCGAAAATATTCAATGTAGAAACAAACACTCCAATCTTATTTATAGAGATATACAAGGGGTGTTCAAATGAAAAGGTACGAAACGTCGTAACAACGTAACCGTTAACATATTTGCCTATGCCGCTGTGGGAAAACGTAGCGAGACATCTAGGGATGCGATTGGAATCTCCGGCGTGGACCGTAGCATGCGCGGGCGCCCGCATGCGCAGGAGAGAGCAGAGGCTCTTATAAAAAGCGCCGTCCAATTGACCCGGCAGTGCGTGTGAGGACAGGATGGCGTTCACATTGCAAAATACGACGATTGAGGAGCCGCGAGGCGTTATCCGATTTCTGACAGCGGAAGGTGTTAAACCGGCCATTATTTATCGCCGGATGGTGACCATATACGGGGAAGACTGTGTGTCCGACAAGTCAGTGAGAAAATGGAGTGCCCGTATCACACCTCACTCTTTTCTCTGTCTCTGGTGAGTGTCTGTGGTTTGTTTGACAAGTGGAGAGGGCAACACTTCATAGATATCTTTCCAGCTATTGATTTGGACACTTCATGGTTAGATATGAATACATTACAAAATAATATACAACAGCAGCAGAGAGCCCCTCATCGTCCGTTCTCTGTAGTCTCCGTGGGTCGAATCCCTTCTTTTCTTTTCGTTCTCCCCTTTTCTCCTCCTGACCCGGGTGACCTTTCACAGACACCCCCGCCAACGTCCCTAGAGGAAGTCCCGTCCCCCCCCCCCAACACCAGTTCCACCTTGTGTTGGCCGGAGAACCTCAGATCCTCACAGTCTGTTTTCGTGCAGGCAGTGAGAGTTTGGTTGGTGACCCGAGACCAGGCCAGGCAAACACAGTCATCACGGCCGATCTCATCGACAAGGTGGACGACCTAGTGAGAAGTGATCGGCGTGTCACATTGCGAGTTGGCGGTGAAGGTGGATGTCAGCGTTGGAACAGTGTGGACAATTGTTCACGACAGGTTGCGTTATCGGAAAGTGTGCGCGCAGTGGGTTCCGAAGCAGATCACCGACTACCAAAAGGAACTGCGTATGGGGCTAGCACTTCAACATCTGTTTCGGTATCATGAAGACCCCGCTTTCCTGGAGCGGATCGTCACATGTGATGAGAGCAGGTTCCATCACTTCGAGCCAGAGACAAAGCGGGACAGCATGCAGTGGAAACAGGCGTCGTCACCTCCCCCTAAAAAGTTCAAAGCCGTGGCGTCAGCAGATAAGGTGTTGCTCACCGTCTTTTTCGGCGTCCAAGGTTCGCTACTTGTTGAATTCCTCGAGCACAGAAGAACCATTAACTCCGATGTGTACAGTGAGACACTCCGAAGCCTACGCAGGTCTATCAAGAACAAAAGACCGGGTCTGCTAACGGAGGGTGTGGTTCTATTCCATGATAACGCGCGTCCATATGTCTCCAGGGTCACACACGCGGAACTGGCCAAGTTCAAGTGGGAGAAACTTGATCATCCGCCCTACAGCCCGGACATGTCGCCCTGCGATTTCCATGTGTTTGGTCCCCTGAAAAAACATCTGAAAGGGAAGCGCTTCAACTCTGACGACGAACTCAAGGACGCTCTGAAGGACTGGGTCTCGTCACGGCCACAGGAATTCTGGAAACAAGGACTCCTTCGGCTTGTTAATCAATGGAATCGTTGTGCTCAGGCCTATGGTGTATACTTTGAATAAAGTCTTCATTTATACCCATAGTGTCGTTTCGTATCTTTTCATTTGAGAAACCCTTGTATGTATACACTATATTTCATTAAGTATTAACGCTCGATTATGTGCGTCCTATTTGGTTGAAAACTTACAGTAACTATCGATTGAATAGATGATTTATTCTTTTTAAAAACAAGTCATGAGACCCCCTCCATAGTTTGTAATCGTCCTGGGGCTGAAACGATACCTTGCTTGAATCGTGACAAACACGCGTCAGCTATCACACTTTGTGGTAATATTCATACACCGGCAATTATGTAATTATAATACTCGAAAACTAATAACACTGATATTGCCCCCCCCCCCACTTTACTATAACAATAAATTTCTTCAGTTATATTTATCAGCGCGAAACTTATGTTATAAAATTGTGTAGTATACTATAATCTCCAAAGCGTCAGAAAAATATTATATTACTTTGTTTTGAATGTATGTATACATATTGCTCTTGCAAATGCAACGACAATCACTAAAATGAATTTTTTTTCGCAGTATTTCATACTTGTATCTGAAATTTTCCAAAGATATTTCCATAGGGATTCCTCAGTAAATACCGATCAGGAAGGAAGTCTGTGGGATTTTCATAGAATGCGCCGCCTACGCGAATATTCCCCAGTAGGCCTAGGTAAACCCTTAGGCAGTCCGATTGGAATCCTACCAGAAACATTCATGTGTCTCGTTTCTTCCAGGAAGGCTTTTGGAAATTCTGGGCCTTGGGGATTCACAAGGAAGATGTGTGCTTTTCGGGTTCTTTTGTTTCCTTAAATATCGGAGTGAAAACTTTACATTTCCCTTCTCAAACTATCCGATATCAGCAGCCGTGCTGTGTTATCCGATATCAGCAGCCGCATACCACTCGGATGCAACGCGCCTGTGTATCGTAAGGTCGTTTTGGGACCAATTGCTTAAACCTTGTGGTTGTCTTGACGAGGTAGCTCGTCATTAACACAACTGACCACATCTTGATGGACGAGATATCTCGTCAGTAGAAAAAAACGGAAAAGATATTGAACTTGTAATCATAAAAAAATAGACAATATCTTGATTCGTTGAAACCACTTAAACGATTAACAGTGATTAAGTTAAATGTAAAAGGGTTCTGAATGCATCATAAAACAAATTCACATGTGGTGTGGTGAGGGGAAAGGGGAAATGGATTAAAATTTGTCCGAGAGCCATGCTTCTTAACCTCCTGGTGGTTATTTCCACGAGATATTTGGTCATCAGCAAAACTGACCAGAACTTGATCGATGAGATATCTCGTCTTCGGAAGAAAACAGACGACCTCCTTATCATAAAAAAAATCGGCAACATCTCTATGAGATTTCTTTTCATTAGCAGGAAACATTTGTCAGGTCTTGATAGAAGATATATCTTGTCAGAACCACTAGGAGGATTTAGGGGTGGCGGCATATTGTCTTTTATATCGCTTGGGACTTTCCATTGTGTCTTCAGGGATCAAAAAATAAAGTATGTAATGAAAAAATATTATGACAAAACATGGTTGTTTGGATTTTGGACTTGGTTGTTTGGACTCTCAAAGGGACAGTGGAGATTGTCTGGGTACGATGCAGCGACAGTGGTAAATATCCCGAGCGCCAAAGTCTACAAGGGTGGCATACATGGGATATTAATTAAAAAGTTACATGCTTTTGAGAAAATGCTTCAAAATTTTAAGCACAATTGTATTTTCTAGTGTTATATGTGTGAATAAAGGCTTCCATGCACTACATCTTTAAAATAATGCGTCATAATGTAAGTTCTTCCTTCCATGTAGCCACAATCGCCATTACTAATCCTAAAAGAGGTAGGTAGTTAATTAACGTCACTGGAGCTAAACAAAGGACTATTGGACTGGGGTCAATCAAGAAGAAAAAGGTCAAAGGTCAACGCTTTGTAGTTTTAAATCATGGTCAAATGGCGAGAACAACGCCTGCGCTGGAACCCCACTCTCCAAACCGCACCACGCCAACGTAAGGACATTTGAGGCCACGACACATTTGACGTGCACCAACCCCCTTTAGCTGGCCCGAGTTTCGAACTCGCAACCCTCCGGTTGCTAATCCTCTAGTTTTCTAACTAAGCTACCGCGGATGCACATAAAAGAGACAAAGCGATAAAATTATTTTTTTACAATCGTCTAGAGAGCACAAAACAGGAAGAGGGACGAAGACCATAAACAAAATCGTATGACAAAGCTCGGTTTCTTCGTAATTTTTTGCCTTGTCAATAGTTACTTTGTTTTCAAAAATTAATTGTGAGAACGATTAAAAAATTAATTTTTGACTAATTAATACATAGTTATATTACAATTTTTAAAAATCATTATACTTTATCTTCATTTTATGTCCGATTAAATATATTTTGCTTTGGACAGAGGGGGGCATTTGATGCATTTTCGCCAGATCCTAAAAAGTTTAACTTCGTCTCTATACCATTGAGGTTTAATTTCTTGTCTTCAAAGTTCAAAAAGTCAAAGTTGAAAAAGAATCCCTTTCATATGCAAACACAGGTTAATTGTCAATAGTTAATTGGAATCAAAAATTCATTGGGAGAACGATTAAAAAATTAATTTTTGACTAATTAATACATAGTTGTATCTCACTTTTTAAAATCATTATACTTTATCTTCGTTTTAAGTATGATTATATATATTTTGCTTTGGACAGAGGGGGGCACCAGATGCATTTTCCCCAGATCCTAAAAAGTTTAACTTCACCTCTGTACCATTGAGGTTTAATTTCGTGCCTTCGAAGGTCAAAAAGTCGAGGTTGGAAAAGAATCTCTTGCATATGCAAACACAGGCACGTCATCCACTTGACCATCTCTTTCTTCTCTTTCGGATAAGATAAACAGCTTTAGCGAAGTTGTATAAGGTAAACAAGACGTCTTCGTGTTTTCAGCGGAGGCCGCTGAGTTTAATGGACTTGCCGGCGTTTCATTCCGCTAAATGCTTCCAAATTGAGTGATAGGCCGCCGCCTCCGCTGAGGGATCCATCCACTTAACTCGTGTCAGCAACAGTGTCTGCTTCCGATAAAAATGCAGCTGAAATTTCATCAATTGAGCCGGTGTCTTTGAGGCAAGCGTGAACGGTTTGCCATATTGTTACAAACGGTGTCTTAAGGGGACAGTGGCCTCAAAAAGCGTTTTTTTTTTAAATTTTAGCCTTAAAAATTAATTGATATCAATGATAGAAATTCAGTGGATAGCAAAAAGGATCCGCACTTTTCCATCGTGAATTTCAACACAGGACTTACAGAGTATATGGCCTGTCCTTATTCAGTCTAAAAAAAAAACCACTACAAAAATAGTTATATATAGAACAAAGGCAGAAAAGAAAATGAAAAAAAAAGTTATCTTATTTATAACCTTAGATAGTGAAATGAGTTCTCTGCAAGAGTCATGTCAAAGTTTCTTCTCATAATGGTCTTTCTAGACCTATCTAAAGACGGACTCCCTCAAAGTCATCTGCCTTTACGCCAGAGCCTCTCTGTAATATCCAGACGTTTGACAATCAAATAACTAATAAATATAGTTACGGTTAGAAATAACAACTGATCAAACATAATTTTCCAATAAAAAATACAATATGTTCGTGGGGAGAACATATGGAGAATAGAGAGGACACCAAATTAATTAATTTCGAATTCAGTAGAATACAAAGAGGATCCGTAGTATACTATCGCGCATGGTAACACACCCTGAACGGTCTGTCCTTTATTTACAACCCTAGATAGTGAAATGACCTGTCCTTAAGACACGTGCCAAAATCTCTTCACGTAGTGGTCAAACTATACCTTTCTAAAAATGGACTTTCACCAAATCATCTGCCTTTTCACCATAGCCACACTGCAATAGTCGCACATTTTACAATCAAATAACTAATAAATGTAATAACGGTGAGAAATAGCACCTGATCAAACTGAATTTTCCAATAAAAATTGAACGCATTATGGGATGAACACATGGACCCTTCCAAAATACATTTGGCTTTAAACACAATAAAAAAAAAACTTGTATCGTCCAAGACGTAAAACCGAAGTTTCACACAAAAAAATTCTAGACATGTCTTAAAAAAAAATCAAAAAATCAATTTCTTTTTTCGTTTTTAGTAGACTTTTCAAATCACCAAAATAGATTGTTTGATTTTTGTTTTAAAAATTAATTGGTATCAAATTCTGTGGATAGTAAAAATAACGACGTTTCAATTGCAACTATTATTTTTAGTCGAAGTTATATACAGCATCATTAAGGAAAAAATTACGTGTATTATGTCTACTACAAAAATGCGTTTTCCAGCGATTGAGATTTTGTGACATTCTCCTGATTTCAAAATGTTCCCTGCTAATTTGGTTTTACTTTTAATTCTTTTTGATTAATCCCTGGGCAATGTGTTCTACAGTACATATCTAAGTGCACATGCGAAATTCATGCTTCCAAATTATTTTGGTTTCAAATGTTGCTTTACCTATGCTTTTTTTGCAAAGTTTTAGGTGTTTTAGCGGGAATTTTTTTTTTCTTTTTAACTATGCGATACACTTAGCAAATGGAATTCATTTGATTAATGTTTTCAAGCTATTTTATGTAAATTAAATTTTAACAGCGAAAATAATTGCGCATAGGTCCTATCAATTTTGCTAATATATAAAAATTCTTGATCACATTTTATGTAATAAAACTTCCAAATCACTTAATATTTCGGTATAAAACTTATATCTAGGCTCTGTAGTAGAGGAAGCAGTGTGCAAACTTGACAACAATCAAATATAAAATGTAAAAGTTCGTTTTGAAAGTCCACAGTCCCTTTAATGGAGTAGTGTGGGTTTTCTAAATAAAGTACAACTCAAAGCGAAAAATACAGTATCCCATAGATATATTGCTCTTCTTGGGGGACTACAAAAAAGGCGGTATATCGAAGGAAGGGATAAAGCGATGATTGAGATATACTTGTCCAGCAGATTTAATAAGCAGTCCTTTATTCCTAATTCGAGCAGTTTTCGTAGTAAAATGTCGGTATTTTTAAATTGACTCAATTTGTATCAAGACTCAATTGAATTCATGAAAAGTAGGATGTATATCGTTGGTTTATACAGTAAGATCCCGTTACAACGAATACCGATACAACGAAAAATTTCGTTATTACGAAAGTCATGGAAGTCCCCATCCGAAAAGCAACTAAAACAATGTTAAATGAATCTCAATAAAACGAAATTATCGATTTTTGAAAATCCCGATACAACGAACTATTTGTACTGGCAAAAATATGTTTTCCTTTCATGGTTCACTCAACTGATAACAAGCATGCAGTTTCTTTAGATTCAATGAATTTCGTTTCAGTCGGGCTGAAACCAGCTGCCAAAATAAAGACTGGTTTTCTAAGAAACAAGCAAAAATGTGTCACTGTCGTAACCGTATTTCCCGCCTAATTGCACGGCAAAACTTCAGCCTCTTGAGCAAGGCATCATCAGAGCTGTAAAATCACACTCTACCGAACCTTTTTGTTACGTCAAATTCTATGCGATTTGGTGAAAAATATCCAAAGAAAATGCAACGTGAAGGAAGCTATTGAATGGATATGTGGATCTTGGGATGACATCAGTCAATCAAAAATAACAAACTGTTGGAAACATATGCAACCACATCCAAAGACGCCAATTCAGTTACAGAAGAAGCCGACTTGAAAGATGAATCAAATACGCACGACATTCAGCAATCTGAGTTCGAGAAAATTTGGAACATTACAAAAAATAAAACTTCGGTTCCTGACGGTGTGAATTTGAAAAATTATCTCAGTGTAGATGGAGGGACAACGTTTCAACATGTTATGAACTGACCGAAGCAGACATCATCCAATCCATTAAAGACAGCTAAGATGAGGCCAATGAAAGTAGTGAAGATGAAGAGGCTGTGGTTGGAGATGATGTTACCAATGTCACTCCTTCAAAACCCTTAGCAAGTTTGGAGACAATGTGGACATTTATTTCGTCACAAAGCAATGTACAGGACTTAATCTTAACAAACATTCACCTGCTGCAAAATTATTTACTCTCAAATACAACAGCAAACCTTGTTCAAAAGAAAATCGTAGATTTTCTGAAATAAAGTTTTGTTTCCTCGCATTTTGTTCATTTAGGATTAATGCCTCCCAAAAGAGGTAAGACAATTTTTTTTCAGGTTTTAGAAAATGCCATAACAATGTATTAATTTGAAAAAATTATTTTACTCAGGCTGATTTCAATGAATTGCAATAAACTTTCTACTTGCAGTAGCTAAACATAGTATTATATGTAGTCTTCTTTGAAACAAAAGCCGAATTTACGTATTTAAAATGTTCTTTTTTATTCGAATTAGCAAACTTTCGTTACAGCGAAATTTCCGTTATAATGAAAACTTTTTACGGTCCCATGAAGTTCGTTGTAACGGGAACTTACTGTACAAGTGACCTTCTTATAGCACGGTCAAATGGTACCGTGTTATAAAGAAACCGTGCTATACGAAACATGGGGGTCATACAATTTTGCATATTTGGTACCGTGTTTTATGGAAACCGTGTTATTGGATAGTTGGTGTTGTATAGAAACCGTGTTAAGCGAAACTTAGGAATTATATAAAAGTAGAGTATGAGTTCCGTGTAATAAGGAAACTAAAAGCGTGTTATACGGAGTACTAAAAACATAGAAAAAGTTAACATATTTGTTTGTATTTTAATTTAATTTACATAAGGGATCATTAAATAATATAAGTAAATTCATATAAGTTTTTAAAACGTTTTAACTATGTATTAAACTGTGTGGACGCGTATAGGGCACACACGACACAGACAGACAGATGAACAGACCAGACAGACAAGACCGACAGAATAGACAGACAGAATAGAACAGAACAAGACAGACCAGACCGGACATATTGAACAGACAGAATAGACAGAACATACAGACTGCCGGACAGAGTAGAACATAACGGACAGAACAGACCAAATAGACAGACAGGATAGACAGACAGAACGGACAGAACAAGACAGACTGAACAGACAGAATAGAACAGAACACGACAGACCAGACCAGACTGATTGAACATACAGAACAGACAGACTGAACAGACAGACTGAACAGACAGATGAAAAAAATCTATATATAGCGGGTCTCTATTTAATCGTCCAATTGACCAATAATAGGTAAAAATTAAACCGTGTTACACAGAAACTATTATCCTGTTATACGAGGGTCGTCGCAATTTTAATACCGTGTTGTAGGGAATCCGTGTTATAAGAGTATCGGTTTAAAGAGGATCACCTGGTACTTTTTTTAAAATTATCTATTGGGAAACAAATGTACTCAATCTCATTGTTGAAATCAGTAACATCGCGAGGTTTAATGTCACGCATGGCGACACGTGTATGCCTACGTCACGTAACTACATTATCAGAAACTGGAGGTACAAGTTTTTTTTCGTTTTCTTTAATTACTATTCATTTCCAAAATAAGTAGAGATGCAACTTCACAAACACTAACAACCATAATCATCCAGCAAAAGTAGAAAAATTGGCAAAATGAGCTGTTATTAAAAACCTAGCGACTGCGACGAACAACACTGCGGAGACGAAACTAGTGATTTGAATAATTATGCTATTTGGAAAAATTGCGACCGTCTCCCTTATCGGAGCACATGTGCATTGAAGGATTTCAAAGGTAAATAAAAGGTTTTTGACAATGAGAAATGGGGAAGATAGAAATCAGCGGTGGTAAAGAATATATGAGCAAACTTGAAAATAGGTTCAGATGTCAAAATTTTTTGAATTGCCTTGGTGAATGGGAGAAGACAACCTAAAACTAATTGTATCATGACAGAGATGTGCACTTTTTGCCGATTATATTTTTGATTTATTTTATGTCACTTGGGTTGTATATCGATGCATTATTCATTGTAATTGTGAATAAATGGATTGAAAATAAGGTAAAAAATGGAAGTAACGACAGTCCCATCAACTGATATAAAAAAATTAAGATATTGTAACGCAGATGCTCTACGTGTCTTTTAGCTACATTTAGTAGGATAAATGGTTTTTAATTGGCGTATTGATTTCTATTCTACCCAGGAAGACATTGAAGTGTTTCTCATTGAATATAGCTGATACACTATTCGACCATTAAAACTTTTATAATTTCTATGACTCAAAGAATAACAAAACCAGTAGGAAAAAGGAATCCACACGGACATCTCAATGTTTCCCAGAAACTTCCACTCGAAACGTTTTATCTCAAAAGAAGCAAACGATATTCATATTTATTGAAATTTATTCAGTTTGTCGTCGCGTGCGAACTACTCTTTCGGCATCGAATTCCAAAAAGGCAGGGAAGGGAGAGTTGTTTTATGGATGAAGAGGGGAGCGAACCACCATTATCTGGGATCTGAATCTTAGCAGCCAGGGAGTCTGGTAAAGAGGCTGTGTGAAGGATGCTGGCATTCCGAATTCCACGAAGAAGCGGCTGTATCGGAGGGATTGCCCGCCGCGCTCCGTCAAGAATTCCTCACTCACATCGGCGGAGCGCTCTCTTAATTTGTCACGTGACGTTCTCAGGGTTGCAGCAAAATAAAGTTCGCCAGACCGGCTGGGATATTGGCGGAATTTCGAAGACCGCCTTATCACCAATATGCTTTGAAAGAGGGGGCACGTCATTTCTTCGGCGTTTTTAATTTTAAAGTGAGGGAAACTTCTTCAGCACCTATCCTAGGGCATTTCTTGCGTACCCACCTACCTGGTCGGTCATGACGTTTGTCTTCCACCCTGAGGGCAGGGCCTTACCTGAGTGGTATGCTTTGATATGTATGCAGTTGAAAAACAATAGAGGCGGCACACAGAAAAACAGTCCAACTTTTAATAAACATTTCAGTAATAAGTTTTCGAAATGCTTGATTCTAAACTTTTTCATCATTTAAAAGATATTTTTTACGATTGTTGCAAGTAGTATTTGTGAATCTGCATATTTTGTCCCTAATTTACATTGGGGCCGCGGCGGATCACTTGAAAGAGCGACAGATTAGCAACCGGAGGGTTGGAGTTCGAAGCTTAGTCCAGCCAAAGACGAGGGCAGGTGCACGTTAAATCTACCGTGGCCAAGGTCTTCACGTTGGAGTGGTGTGGAAGTTTGGAGAGGGGGTGTCAACTCAGGTATTTACCTCGTCATCTGACAGTGATTCAAAATTATGTAGTGGTGTTAAAATTCTTAACAACAAAATTGCAAATACAGTGGATAATATTTTAAAAATCGGGCTGATAAATTCATTTTATCTCATCGGATCTTAACTGGCCTCCTCTATCGGTAAAGTAATTTTAATGACGTCGTAGTAGAGCAACACAATGGGCTATTGGCGATGGTATGGGATCAATCCCCTGAAATGATCCGAGGATGCTTGAAATGATCCGAAAAAGATATGAGGACAACACCACATAATTTTGAACAACGGTCAGATGACAAAGCAACACCTGACTGGCACCCCACTTTCCAAACTTCCACACCAGCACATTGTGAAGGAGGCCTCCTCTATTGACTAATGGCCGAGAGACCGGAGACTGGTGTAAGTTAATAAAAACTTCTGAAGGACCTGAGGCGAAAGAGAGTTAGTGTTGCTTCTCTATGTCGAATACAAGGCTTACGCATATAAGTGGACCGGTACAGTCCTATCTCCGTAATGTTAAAATGGTCAAATTTTAAGAAACATTTTCTTTGATTTGAATTTTCTTATACAATTTATGAAGACACTTTTAAACACTTTAGACTTTTTTTAAAAATTTGAAATTTTGAGATTTTTTTTCTTCAACGCCTATTTTTATTTATTTATTGTTATTTTTTTTAATGACCAATTACATCCGTTTTAACAATCAAAATGAATTTTTCTGAGCATATAATAAATGTCTGAGTTAAAATATGTCGTAGATTATTACACATGTAAACCAGGTTTTTTTATTTGCTTGAATAGACTTTGAAAAAATGTTCCTTTTTATGAAAAAAATACACATTTTGAGAAATTGAAGTTCAAAGAATAAAATTAACCTTCAAAACGTACAGGTATTTTTCAAAAAAATATTTGAAATACTAGGGGGCTCCGCCCACTGCTCGCTTACACTCGTCAACCCCCCTGGGATTGCTACGAAATCCCATTTGGTTTGCTTCGCAAACCAACACTCCTTTCACAGATCCCATTTGGTTTCCTTCGCAAGTCAACATTCCTTTCGCAGAGTGAATCTCCTGGACAGCGAAACTATCTGAATAATTCTTTAATCCTGATTTGACTTTCCGGTCCATGACGTTACAGCGAGGGCTTCGTCCCCTACCCGCTTACGCTCGCTGACTAATACCTTCAATTGTTACAAAAATAAAATAAAAGTTTTATTCGACAAAATTAAGATCTAATTAACACAGTAAATAATATAATTCCTGTAATCTGAATCTATGTACACATAAGCGTTCATGGAACTAATTTCATCTTTGAATGAGGAATGTGTGGGTACACATAGAACCCCGAGTATAAATTTTTTATGATGTTATTCTGATTCTCGAATTTCTGTATAAACACAATTGTATATATTCCAGAAGTTGGAGACACAACAGATACTGAGTCAAAAGAACTCACTCTAGAGTAGAGGTGCACAACCTGTGGCCCGCGGGCCACATGCGGCTAGCGAATCATCAATTTACGGCCCGCAAACTAATTTTGACTATAAACTTCAGAGAGGATTTAAGTTGAGAAGCAAATTGACTGACAAACATTTAGAATCAGTCTTAAGAGTTTCTACTAGCAGTATTGAACCTCTAACATACCTAAATTAGTTAGAAAAACTCAGTATCAGTCATCCCATTAGCAAGCTGTAACATAATTATTGTTTATGCTTTAGAAATTTTAATATTAAATATATTTGATGCTGTATTTTTATTTCTAATTTTACTGATATCATTAAAATTTCTGATACTCATCTTTATTGCTCATTGTACTATTACTGTAATTAAATTTATAACCTAAAATAATTTGCTAAAGTACATATGACGTTCTTGAGACACATTCTTAAAAGTAATTCTAAATGATTGATCATTGCAAATGTTTGTTAACTTCTTTTTTTTAACTGTTCACACTATCATTCATCTAGCTCTGTAACAAGGCTCCTACATTTTTTGAGAAAACATTTGTAAGTTTAACCTTAAAAAAAAAAGTGATTATTTTTTTTTACTACACATATTAAGTGTAATAACAGCTGTACATAATTGGGTAGTAGCACTTTTATTGTGTCTGTGCTGTAACTTCATTTACGTCCCCCCCCATGTCTCAATCAACGGTGCGAGTGGTCCTTTTCCCAAAAAGGTTGTGCACCCCTACTCTAGAGAGACTAACGTATAATTGGCCGTGATTAAAAACTGGCTTCTTTTTTTTTTGATAAGGTTAGTTCACTCTCTTGTAATAAAAGATGCCTGAGTGTGTGTCCAATACGAAATCGGGTTGGAAGTCCATCGAAGAGACAATGCAGGTCATAATGGAATGACTAGACAGATGCAACGGGGATCTTATTGTTGCTATGCGTGCGTTAGTCACAAGGAATCGGTTTCCCAGGGATCGAATCTCTTAGTGTAATAGTAATAGGTTATATTGTTGTACCTTTGAACAGAACACAATACATAATTTTATCTTAATACAACCAAGTCCTCATTTTTTCAATTTGCAGTGACGTTTACATCGATGAACAACTTTCTACTTATCTTTATATTAAATTATTCGAATATTAAATAAATGATTCAATCTTTATAAATTATTCAAATATTAAATTTATGATTCAATCTTTATAAATTATTCAAGTATTAAATTTATGATTTAATCTTTATATTAAAATATTCAAAATATAATTTGATCCAAGCATACAAATTTCATTAACAAAAATATAGCCCAAAACATTTGGTCAAACGTACAGGATCGTCATGTTACCTTTGAAGGGAGCCTCTTTTACCTTTGAACAAAGTACTATTTAAATTTTTAGAGGATGTAATTATCAATATATAAATAACATCAGAAAAAGTTATACACAAATATATTTCATTTCAAGTAATTTATTATTATATTTAAATCGGAATAATAAGCAGTAATCAAGCTATAATAATTGAAAAATTTCTTTGGTTTGTCATTTAACACTATATTTGCTGTTGCAAAAATTAACTTCAAAAGTGCTCATTTTCTGTTTGATATGTCATATTTAAACGGTCTTGGAAGCTTTAAAACCATATCGTCTTTCATCACATTAAATACTTCCTCACTCAACACATTTTTGGATTGTATCCCCCAAAACGTTTTAAGAAATAAATTTTTAACAAAACAAGTTTGTGTTGCGTATGTTGAAGAAATGAAAAAGTGCACCCAATTTTAAATTGTAAACATGGCATGCTTTCAAGGGTGATAGTAAGGGCAAGAAGTGTCCATTTAGAAATCAATAGTTTTTCGACGTAATAGTAACGTGGAACATAAAAGTAAACATACTTAATCACTCACAATTAAAAGGTTTTCCAGGAAGATGGATTTAAAATTATCGAAAATAAATACCCTATCCGAAAAAGCGTTGGATTTTGGAGTTCAAAAATTGCAAACACTCTCCAGGCTCCTTTAAATCTTCTCAACAACACTTTAAGTCTCTCTGTAGCTCATTTCAAGAAGTAATTGTGGCCACCAGAGAGCATCAAACTGAAAGGTGTTTTTAAAAAAATGCTGTGGCAAAGTTACAGGTCTCCTCTATGACTTGTTGAGTTAAGTCAAGTTCAAATCTATATTTGGCTGAATGTACTATGTTTCCATGTAATTATTCAAATACAAATACAAATATTGTCGACCAGCTACAGGCTCAAGCCCAACAAGGCTGGTCCTTTGTTTATGAATTCCCCAATTCCCACTGATTATCCAATTGTATCTTAAATTCGTACACTCCCTTTGAATTAACTAATTTTCTGGCAACGCGTTCCAACTGTCTATTACCCTATTAAAGTAGTAGTTTTTCCTTAAATCCCGACTAAAATGTGTCTTATTCAATTTATACCCATGACCCTTTGTTCTGTTATCCCTATTGAAATTTAAGCCCTCTGTGTCCCCTTGTTTTACAAACTTGAAAAGCTGAATCAAACCCCCCTCCTTCTTCTTCTTTCCAGTGTATACACGTTTAGCTTACTTAAACGTTTATTGTAGTCGAGATTTGCTATTCCCTTTATTATTTTTGTAGCTCTGTGCTGAACCCTTTCAATTAATTCTATATCCTTTTTCTCATATTTTTAAATTCATCTCTAAAAGTTTTTTTTTTTTTGGGAGGGGGGGGGTCGATTGGATGGGGGACCATAAATATATTGGGGGCGAGAGATAAGTATTTTAATTAACGTCGCACTGGAGAAACACAACGGGTTATTGGCGAAGGACCGGAATCAATCTCAAAAGGAAAAATATGAGAACTACACCACGTAATTTGAACGGCGGTCAGATTACGAGGCAACACCTGAGCTGGCACACCACTCTCCAAACAAAACACCACGCCAACGTATTGGAGGGCTAGAGAGTTTGAACCTGTGACTTGCTAAATGAAATAATTACTGATATTATTTTGTTGACTCTTCAGTTCTGTAAAAACTATTCTCTCTCTTTCGCTTGTTCTCTCTAAACTGGTACTATTTTCAAATATAAGACGGCTAAATATTGGTAGTGGAATAAAATTTGAGAATGAATTTCAGACCAAACTTGCACAATTTTCCAAAAAAGTAAACAAATATCATTACGAAAAGAACGTTTAATAACAAAATCTTTAAAAGCCATTCTCTCTTTCGCTTGTTCTCTCTAAACTGGTACTATTTTCCAGTATTAGACGGCTATTTATTGTTAATGGAATAAAATTTAAGAATGAATTTCAGAACAATCTTGCACATTTTTCCAAAAAAGTAAACAAATCTCATTGCGAAAAAAAAAAAGATCGTTTAATAACAAACTCCTCAAAAACCATTCTCTCTTTCGCTTGTTATCTCTGAACTGGTACTATTTTCCAATATTAGACGGCTAAATATTGTAAATCGAATAAAATTTAAGAATGAATTTCAGAGCTATATTGCACAATTTTCCAAAAAAGTAAACAAATCTCATTACGACGAACGTTGAATAACAAAAACGCTCCAGGGAGGAAATGTTATGCTTGGAATTCTATGTGCAGAACTAACATACCTCCAAATATTTGTGTGGAGGATCGATTTTAAAACTTTTCCTAGACTTTTTTAATAGTCTCTAAATGTCATCAACTCCTCACGAATTTCCCCGATAACTTAGAATTAAACGTTAATTCTCGGTCTCGACTGGTTTCGTCATCCATTTACTTCAGGTCTTTAACCTCAGTTCAAACTCTTTTGAGGCCGTTTCAAACTGCAATAAAGGCTGGGAGAGATTTTTATGGAAAAAAAATTTGATTCGTTAACTCTAGAAATTAATTTTTTCTTCTTCCTGGATGTAACAATGTCTGTTGCGTGTCACGCAATATTGAAGTTTCTGGTTAGTTTTCTTTTCTGAACTTGTGCTTATTTTAGCGCTTAACTTCAAGGAAGAATTGGAGTGATTTAATTGATATAGACATAGACGCCTACTTTTTTCATGTTTGGTAGTCAGTCTCAAGGGTTTTAATAAAAAAAAAAAATCGTTTTTCTTTTGTTTTTTATCAGTTAATCCAGGGTGGCGACAGAACCGGGAAATCAGGGATTTCTCAGGGAAGAATAATTTTCTGGAAAAATCAGGGAAAACTCAGGGAAGTTTCGTTTAACTCAGGGAAAAAGTTGGAATTTTGTTTTGCAAATGGCACCCATTTGGTACTTTTCCGTTAGCCATGCGGGCGCCACTTTGAACCAAAATCAAAATGTCGACAATTTTGTTTTCATTCCGAAAATGATAAGTGTATTTTTTACGTAAACATCCAGAAAAAAGAGTTGTATACATTGTATACTGTTTTATTTAACCTGTAATGGCCGAAAATCCTGTAACCGAAGTCTACAGCTGTGCCACGTTCCCTAATGTGAATAATAGGAACGTAATGCCTTGCGGCTTTGAAAAATACTAACGGCCGGAAAACCTGCAAAAGTTAAACATCCGGTTCCAATTAAACCAACATTTAAAAAAAATTCATTTTTTTTTCTAAAATATCTAGATTGGCGATTTTGATTTTGGTTCAACGTTGGGCCCGGCTAACGGAAAAGTACTCATTTAGATTTTGCATATATTTTTTAATACATATGTGTTAGAAATTCTTATTTTTTTCGAAAATTTTCGAACTCTGGTGTGTTTTTCTTTTTGAAAAGTTTGTGTTGTCCGTTACAGTTCTTGTGATGGATTCGTCACTTCAAATGAGGCCAAAATCGTCTGCAAATCGGCGTGAAGTCACAATCTCCTATGAAAATATATTTCACGTTGGGTTGGCGTGGAAGTTTGGAGAGTGGGGTGCCAGCTCAGGTGTTGCTTCATCATCTGACCGTGGTTCAAAATTACGAGGTGTTGTCCTCGAATCTTTCCCTTAAGGGACTGATTCCGGACCGTCGTCAATAGCCCGTTGTGTTGCTCTAGTACGACATTAACTAAAAAATTACCAATTACCTATGAAAATATAAATATTTAATTGAAAAAATATTTATTAAAAGAAAGTCAAACGTATAAGGTATCTATCTGGTATAAAATTTTCCGCAGATTTGAAATCCATTGATATTTTTATTTTATTTTAAACAATCGCTGAGTTAGTAAAAAGCACCGTAGAACTCCAGTCATAACTTTAATTATTTCTTTTGCTTCAACCGAATCCGTTACTTTTCAAAATGAATGAATCTCGAATCAAACGAAGGTCTTTCTTCTCGGCAGCGAAATTCGTATTGGAAAAAAATATAAAAGTTACAATTTAAAAATTATGAATTTAAAGAAAATTATATTTTTTGGTATCGATCTAATGTGAAATTTTTCGCAGATTTCAAAACCGTTGAAACTTTTATTCTATCTTTAACGATCGCTGAGATAGAAAAAAGCAATGAAGACCGCCAGTCATAACTTTTTATCTGTTTTGCTTTACTCGAATCCGTTGCTCAGGAAAACAAAATGAATGAAGGTAGATTTCTTCACGGCGCCGGCGGCCAAATTAGTATTGGAAAAAATATGAAAGTTACAATTTAAAAAGTATTTATTTAAAGAAAATCATGTTTTTAGGTATCGATCTGTTGTAAAAATTTCCGCAGATTTGAAAACCGTTGAAATTTTTCTTCTATCTTTAACGATTTAGGAGATAGAAAAAAGAACTACATAATTCCAGTTAAAACTTTATTTGTTTTGTTCGCCCGCTAAAATCGTTGCTGAGAAAATCTAACGGAAACGGAAAAAATAAATTTAGAATGGCATGTCTTTATACCGTATGCCATTCTAAGGAAAATAATAATTAAATTCCAATTAATTCATTTTTATATGTTTAAGATTAAATTTTAAAATTCGGGCGCGATATAAAAATTGCAAAAAATTCGGACCACATGTGAGGCAAATTTCACTATTGTAAGTGCCATAGATTCGTCAGGACAGACAGACAAACACTTCCTTTTATATTAGTAGAGATGTACCCAGCGCTGGCACCATTGACGGATTCAGAAGCTGATGGCTGTTTTTTCAAACACATCAAAGTAGTTTAAAATGTAAAATTAAATATTCTATCTAAACTTTATATTATTTGGTCTATTATGGAATACAGTATAAATATTTTTTACTTATATTATTTTTATTCATCTATCAGTCTATAGTTTTTTAGTTCATCAAGTGTCAAGTTTATTATTTTTCCGAAGAATTGTTCAGCGAACGAATGGAGAAACTCAGGGAATTTCATGAAAAATACTCTGGAAATCAGGGAAAACTCAGGGAACTTTTTACTTAATTTTTTGTAGCCACCCTGTGTAATCGTTTTAAATTAATTATATATTTACTAACCTTTTATTTGCTGATGGGTTTTATGGCGCCCTGGCCATACTTGGCGAAGCTGGGCCTAACATAAGATAGACAAGCATAGGCGTAACCAGCTGGGTTGGGGTTCATACCTCCCCTCCTTCAGTTGAGAAAAATTTTGCAAACATAATGAGTTTTTCACAAATTAGTCACTTATTAATAACTGCTTATAATTCACTTCACTCATTAATAACTACTTATAATTCTCTTATTAATAACTAATTTTAATTCACTTATTAATAACTACTTTTGATTCACTTATTAATAACTATTTATAATTCACTTATTAATAGCTACTTATAATTCGCTTATTAATAGCTACTTATAATTCATTTATTAATTACTACTTATATTTAAATTATTAATAACTACTCAAACTATTCATAACATGATTCTTCAGTATTTAAATGAAATCACTGAAACAATGGTACGTTAGTTCATAGGCGTAACCAGGGGGAGTTGGGGGTTCAACCTCCCCATTCAGTACGACGCCAAACAAGATAGTTAAATTTGCTAATGACGAGCAATCGGAGCTTTACGCATTTACACATTCGCCCTCGTATTTCGACTCGTCAATCGCCGACATTCGAGAGTGGCATTCGCACATTTGTTGCCACAACGCGAATGACCATATTATGTTGTTATACTCATTTGCTGTATTTTGTTTTAGTAAATTTTAGAAACAATTTGTTCGGATTAGCCAAACTCTCGGATTAACGTGGATTAATTAATTTTTCCACAAATACGCCGATTTCAATAGGTCTGGTTTCTGTTAAAACCAGTACAATGAGACCGACACGAATGCTGTGATGAATAGAAAATCTGTTATTCTTTTAAAACTAAGTTAAATATGATGTGCCTATACAGGAATCTGCACGCTAGTATTTTATTCATCATCATTAACATTATTATCAATGTCAGTGGACCTCATAATACAATAACTGAGTTAATAAATCAGGCTGTCTAACTATGCTATAAATACTAGAAATAGAAATACTTCAGATTTATAAACCATAAACTAGGAAGTGAATCACAGATAGTTTTTTTCTCATCAGAAGAATTACTGTGACAGAAAGTACGCATAAAAAGATCCACTCAATTTCCCTTGAGTTCTAATAGAAACTAATTTCTAATGAAGTTGGTCGTTAGCAACAGCTAAATTATCTACTTTACTCAGACTGATATCTCTATGTTCACGATCGGGCTACATTCCTATCTGGTTACTGGTCACCTGATCTACGAGATGGCATTGCGTATGCTCACTTACAGAAAAAAGGATTTTCGAACATGGGAAAATGTGTTCGTTCAGTGCGCTCCAGCGAGAAGGTAATTTGTAATTAACGTCGTACTAGAGCAACACAGCGGGCTATTGACGACGGTCCGGGATCAATCCCTTTCGCGAAAGATCCGAGGACAACACCTCGTATTTTTGAACCACGGTCAGATGACGAAGCAACACATGAACTGGCACCCCACTCTCCAAACTTCCACATCAACCCAACATAAGGACTTTAGGCCTTGAAAGATTTAAGGTGTAGCAGCCGCCTCTACACCACACGTTTACAAATGTCCATGCAGTGACCTGGATTCGAACCAGAAGCCTTCCAATCTAGAGGGTAACACCTTAACAACCAGACAGGTTGGTCGCAAGCAATCAGAGACTTACAGCAAAATTTCTCAGGTCTGGCGGAGGATAAAAACAAAAGAAAAATATTCGGTCTTCTACCAAGTGGATGAGCCGACCAACCGGTATAGTGGTTAAGGTGTTAGCCTCTAGATTGGAAGGTCCCGGTTCGAATCCGGGTTCGGGCATGGATGTTTGTAAGCGTATACCAGCTCAGGTGTTGCTTCGTCATCTGAACATGGTTCAAAATTACGAAGTATAAATTGTTAGGGGCAATGATGGTCCTCCCACTGGGTGCTCCTTCACAAGTGACCATCACTTCCGGCCTTGTAGTGGCCAATGACTTAGGTCAAATGTGCCCGCCATTAGAAAAAAAAAACCAAGTGGATGATTGTTTTTGAAATTCTTTCGTTTCACTGATCCGGGCAGATGTAAGGGACGAGGGTTTCTCCAAGTTTCAATCGCTGAACTACCACAAAAGAAAGCAACCTTGATTCACGACTCATTCATTCCACGGACATGACTCTCCCTGATGGAACCTCGGATTCGCACCCATTTTTCAAGCGCGCAATGACACGCTCGGAGTTTCTCAATAGCCCAGCATTAATCGCTGCGCTCATATAAATTAATGACCCAAGAGAAGAGACTTCCGATTCGTTTTGAAGACATTCCACAGGATTCAAAAGAATCGTTGTGTGCTCCGCATTCCACGCTGCCAATGACGCAAGTTGACGAATCGCTTCGCCTGCTTCCATGTACGTAATGTGTGTAATGTCATTCCAGTTATATTACATCACGGGCCTTTCGTTGCAATGCTCTTTGGAGAGGAATGGGAAAGGCATTGGCAGATCCCCACACGCAGGAGGTCCCCGATAGCGTGCTCCGAGGCGTGGAAACTTTCTTAAACCTGATTTTTTATCAGAAAAGTTTTTTCATTCATTGTATCTGTAACTGTTTTTATGGAATCACATTATTCTCTCTCTTCCTTGCGTTCTTAACTCAGGGGATTACTTTCTTCAATTAAATACAGGCATCACAACCCCGAGTATTCCAGTCAATTTCCCTCCCTTTCGTTATACCTAATCTCTGATGTTTTGTCTTTCTTTACCCTTCCTCGTTGTATAGGTCGCGGTAAACCAAGGCAAAAGATTACCAACCGGATGGTTGTGAGTTCGAATCTAGGTCCAGCCAAACACCATTGTGTACAAGTTTGGGTACTGGGGGTACATTAAATCTGTCGTGACCTCCAATATCAAAGAACAAAGGGTACACCGTGGTACAAAGGGTACTGGTGCACATTAAATTTGTCGTCACCTCAAACATCCTCATGCTGGCGTGGTATGGAAGTTTGGAGAGCGGAGTGCCAGCTCAGGTGTGTCATATGACCATGGTTCAAAATTACTTGGTGTTGTCCTCGGATCTTTCTTCTCAGGAATCTGTCAGCAGTGGCCTGTTATATTGCTCCTGTATGACGTTAATTAATTACCTATCTACCTTCCTCGATTTATTTCATGTTTTTTGGCGCAGATAGACCAAATATAGTATCTCTCTCTCCTCCTTACGCCATAAATCAAAAACAACCAGCTAATCTTAGTTTTGCAAATGCCGAAGTCCTTGTTTACACAATCAATTCATCTAAGCTTTGGTCTTCCTCTAGGCTTAAAGAACATTTAAAATAAAACTATTAATTAACCTGTTTCCTTTGAAAAGAGAACATTTTCCGTAGTTACTTGAAACTTAATCAATTGCGAAACAAAAAGATGCCCTGAAGCACATGTCCATCAGTTTTGTATTGTGCAATGAGAATAGAAGAAAGAAAGACATTTCCTTCACTACAATAAAACCATTGAATTTCTCTGAATTTTAAAATAATTTGAAGAAATACTAGCGTTTTTAAAAATAAAATACGGATTTGTATTACAGAACGAAATGAATGTGATGTTTGGAACCCATTTTGCATTGATTGTTCAGTTGTTTTTTTCCGATCTTTGACTTCAGGATCGTTGGGATTTTCCCAGACCCTCGCCAATAGCCCGTTGCGTTTCTCCAGTGCGACACTTGTTCAACTACTGTTCTGTACAACAGCTGTTCTGTTTGGAACAACTTAGTCTAGTGTATAGTTCTTTCTTACCTTTACGATTGATGACCCAATCCTTAGTCAATAAAATTCCATGCGACTTTCCTTGACGATTAAAAATATGGGTGAAAATGCACAACTTTTTGAAGATGTGCAGCATTTGAATCAGAGATTCATTTATAAAAAACCATAAACATCCTACGCGTATTTATCGTTTATTTTCATTGCCCACGCTAGATACGGGTAAAGATTTCTTTTCCTGCTGATGACTCCGATATGATACATCTAAATACTGATAAAGTCGTAAAGTTCTGCCTACGCTTCTTGATACAGAAGCACGCAATACGCCATCTTAAATCTTAATTAAGACGCTATGCAAATTTAGCCCACCGGCTCAGAGTAATAATCTAAGAATATGTATAATGCACTGTCGTGTTTTGACAAAAATGGAACGAATTATCTTTACTTTTTTTGGGTCTTTCTGTAATGGATTCCGTATCCAATTTTTTTGTTTATCAGATTGAAAATTACTTACGAGTGTATTCGGGACTGCAATAATTAATTTCTGTTAAACAGATAGCCTCTGAAAGTCTTCTGTGATAATGTAGCTTTACAGATCGTAATACATACATGTCCATAAATAAAGGATAATGTAATCCAAGATTAATCCCGTGACAGTTACCGGCATCGAATAATCTTAATTCATATTCTACTATTCAGTAATCTTATGTGGAATTAAATAAGAATATCTACATGCTTCGTTGTGCTACTGGGAACTAAATACATGAATTAAATTAAATCTTACTTGAACATATTCTAGGTTTTATGGCTTTGGGTTCATGTTAGTTATTGCGAAAAACACCTTTTTGCTTTGTTACAAGCAATCTAATAAAGAATGAGCTGGCCTCTGATCCGTATGGCAGACCTCACAACATGCAGACATGCCATCCACCAACGCTGTCAAGGTATCCTGTGGCAAGGAGTCCGATTTACGTACAAGAGCACCTATTCGCTCTGGCGCGGTCCGTGGTGGTGTCGTGTAGGTTGCAATGCGACATCTAAGAGTATCCCAGACATGTTCTATTGGATTGAGATCAGGTGATCGTACTTGCAAACAATTCAGTGTTATCCTTAATTTTTCAATTTTTGAACATGTGTGTACTTCATTTGAGATCAGGATGTGAGATAGAGATGTCCTTTAAGCTTAGTAAAACTTAAGTATTATTGAATTACAACGAAATACTTCAAGAGCCGTTCTTGAAGTGTTGTTCACGTGGAAACTTTAATAAATCTCTTTTTTTTTCCCTCAAGGTATAATTGATATTCCTCATAAATGAGTGTTTCTGAAAACTGATAACGACATTAAACGTCTCCAAATTTCGATGAATTGAATATCTAAATAAAAATGTGAGGACATGATTTCGTAGAAAATATTTGTCGACCAAAAAAATTCTTCGGAAAACACGAAACGTGTGGCCTCATAAAATATGCGTCACGGAAGTTAATTGGACGTAAACAGCCTAATTTCCAAATTCCTCATTCCAGAGAAGTGCATGATTTCTTCCATCTTTTTTTCTCGCGTTAAATGCCTCGTTAAGAGTAAACGAAAAACGTCATTTCGCGATCGGTCTACGAATTGCGATATTTTTCCAAGTTCAGCTGTTTTTTTCTCAACCTGGGAGAAGTGACGACACAGGTGAATTATGCGTTGATAGGGGAAAAATACCAAAAGAAATGAGAATATTTCAAAAAAGTTGGCAAGAAATGATAAACAGATTCAGCATTCAGATTCAGCTAGCATTATATAAACTTGTATGAAATTTCAGCGATGAGCAGACTTGTTATGACCAAAGGCCATATAGATTCAAAGTGACTTGTCGGAGAGTCTACAAAAAAAGCATCTTCATTAATCATATATTATTTATTGTATTTATATTTATCATATATTGTTACAAAGAAAGACAATAAAAGTAAATAAAAATTGACTTGATGCATGACATTGCATTGATTTAACGATTACTTTAATAATTGGTTTGATTTTTGCTACTTACTAAGGGTAAAATTTATTTTAAATTTTCATTAGTCAAGCGGTTCCTATTTTCGAATTTCCTCGAATTTTTAATATTCATGACAGAAAAAGCTTGTTTACAGTTTATGTTGACCCAAAACTAATAGGGTACTTTCATTACAAATGCAAAGAATGAATTGCTAATACATACTATCTTTAAACTTTTTGTAAAATCGGCACGAGTTTTTCAAAAATGAGCAGATACTAAAACGAAATATTTCCCTGCGGAAAAATATATTTAAATATCTTCTAAAAAGAATGCTTTTCATATTTGATATATAACCTACTCGCTCCCTTATTCTCACATACAGCAGATCAGTCTGACTACTGTTACTAAGGATAACTTTTACCAAAATTAAATCCTGAGTAATTCCAACCATTAAAGAGATCATTGTCATCTTACTGTCATAAATTGTTCTTCATCTGTTTGGTAATTGGTAATTTTTAATTAACGTCGTACTAAAGCAACACAACGGGCTATTGACGACAGGTTCGGGATCAATCCCCAAAAGGAAAGATCCGAAGACAAACACCAAGTAATTTTGAACCACGGTCAGATGACGAGGCAAAACCTGAGCTGGCACCCCACTCTCCAAACTTCCACACCAATCTGAGGGCTTTCTGCCACGACATATTTAAAGTGCACCAGCCACCTCTACACCATACGCTTACAAACAACCATGCACTGACCCGGATTTGAACTTGGAACCATCCGATCTAGAGGCTAACACCTTAACCACCAGACCGTTGGTCGGCTTTCATCTTTTTATGAAAAACTATTGAGTTATGCCATACTAATTTTTTTTCAGTTCTCTGTCTATTAAGAAAAGATCACCCCATTTAATTTCAAAGCATTGGTTGGGGCACCACACTTTACTAAAACTGCTTATACCAAGCTCACTTTTCTTCTCGACTTCCCCTCATTGTAATCATTCTGTTATCTTTAAACATATACCCTCCCTGTGTTTGTAACAGCTCTAACATCATATTTGATTTTAAATTACTGTAACATGATGTCCGTTTTTAAATCCCACCCATGAAGCACTTTCAATAATCTAATGTGGCTATCCGCTTGGTAACATTTGGTATAGGGAATACACAGGGACATGTTTGGGACAGACCCACATCTGTACTTTGGGTCCCAGTACCACAATGCCAGGTCAAAGTTCATGTCCCAGATTAGATAATGGATTCTTCAAGAAATTGTCAAAACATGTATTCCAGATATTTACTTTTTAACTTGTAAAAAATGTTTAAAAAAATATTTCTTTCGTAAATTTCTTTTAAAGCTTTATTATGTATAAAAAAATATTTATAACATTTAAACAAGATTGCACGCTGCAACAAAAAGAACTTTTTCTCATTTCCAAGCCACCTTTGCCTTGGACACAGGAAACCATCCTAATTAAATAGGCCTAATACAACACCACAAATGAGGCCAAATTAAAGCACATTTAGGTTACAGATATAAAAACAAAGAAGAACAATCAATAGATTCATCTTGATAAGGAACTTTCAAAGTAAGAAGACCAATTACTATACATACTTTACTTGAAAAAACACGTCAACATTAAAATTGAAAACATTTTGACTTCCCAAATGTGATTTTCAAATCAAAATGTACCAAACTAGGGGGCTCCGCCCCCTGCTCGCTTACGCTCGCCAACCTCGTAAGAAAGAGTACATTCTGAGGTATACTGCGATATTTTAAAAATCAAAAACTAATAGTAATTAGATATAGATACGGCAGTTTAAAAAAAAGGTAACAAAAATGTCCCGATTTTTCCCGAATTTCATAAAAATATTATCAAGAACCAAAATGAAATTTCAAAAAAAAACTCGACGAGCTGCAAAAATTTGCGTTAAGAGGTACTCTTATAAAGAAAACTCACGACTGAAGACTGAAAATTTGTATGTGTTTTGCTCACTCGCGGAAGAAATTTCGCTTCTTCAATTTTGACACTTAATAAACCCTAAACTAATAGCCGCATCGGAAAAAATCTTAATAATTGTCCAGGGAATACGATGAAGAACAAACCATGTTAATTTCATTTTTTTCCGATCAGTACTTTATCGGGAACCCGTCTAAGAATCGTGCTAACCAACACAGTTTTCAATCCTGCGGCGGTGGCGGCGGTAATTTTTTTTAATATAGAGAGATAGGTATAAAAATGAATGTAAAGCGTGCAACTGAGAAGCGAAACACACTCTCATGGCACTAAATGCTAGATTTAAAGCGAAAAAGCACCCTTGAAGTATTCACTTCATTTACTTATTCACGAACTCTAAATAAATACGTACATGTCTTCAAAATCAGATCAGATAACGAATATGTTTCGTTTCATCCAGTCTATATTTACGTTTTTATGGGAAAAGTGCAAATGTATGCAAAATTTAGAATTCCGATTGCTATCTTCTATAGAGGAAGTCGTCCGCTATTCAAGGCTGTCGAGAACAGATTGTGTGACATAAAAATAATTTCACTCTCACTAAATATTTTATTCGCTTTAAAATGTAAAAATACTAAAACATTTTTTGTCCAATCACACAGTATTTTCGGGGCCTCAGTAGCACTCCGGATCAGCAACCGGAGGATTGCGAA
Source organism: Metellina segmentata (assembly GCA_947359465.1). Classification (NCBI taxonomy): domain Eukaryota; kingdom Metazoa; phylum Arthropoda; class Arachnida; order Araneae; family Tetragnathidae; genus Metellina; species Metellina segmentata. The sequence goes on along the minus strand of OX375877.1, from coordinate 72,984,960 downwards.
TTTGAATCCAACCAAAGACCGCTGTGCACAAAGGGGGCCAGTGCTTGATAAATATGTCGTAGCCTCAAATGTCCACACGTTGGTGTGGTGTGGAAGTTTAGAGGTGGGGAGCCATCTCATGTGTGACCTCGTCATCTGACCGTGGTTCAAAATTACATGGTGTTGTTGTCGGTACTTCTCCCTCGGGTCTGATCCTGGACCGTCGCCAATAGCCCGTTGTGTAGCTTCAGTGCGAAGTTAATTAAAATACCTAATTATATTCACCTTGCTATCGTCTTCTCTATGGCATCGTACACTCGTGAATTTCCTGGTTGCCCAGGCTTGACGAATCGTACAACGATATTCGCAATATTAGCACCTCAAAGGAGGATAATGACACTCAGGCGATGTCTGCTAACACTGTTCGCCTATGATTCATGCAGCGAGGACTCGTAAGTCGGCTTCCGTTTCTGCGACTTCCTGTAACCCTATCTCTGCTAGTGATGGGGAAAATGACTCTTTTCAGGGATCGGATCGGAACCGCTCACTCACTAAAAAGAGCTAGCTCTTTTTGATGACTCACCGCTCCTTTGAGATATATAATAATGTATATAACATATCGAAATGTATACAATATGTTTGGGCCATCGAACATCCCTCGTTGTCACGTGAGCGCATGTGTCCAGACGAAGAGGCGCCAAGCGTGCTTGAAACACCCACGCACACAACACTTGAAACACTCACTCATCCAGCAATTGCGCAGTTTACCTCTAAAATCAACAAAAGGAGGGAGACGGGGCCCGAGGACGATAGGCATTGCAGCATAGGGCTGCTAAGCTGTAAAATTTAATTGCTAAGGCATAAGATGGCCCAAAACCATGTCAATTCATATAACTTTGAAATTGTCCATAAAGAATAAATTACTTTGAGGACACTTCTACTTTTGTAATTCCCGTCATGAACCCGTTGAGATTACAGAAGTAGCAATTAAAATATCCTAACACGTTAAAAATCTCATTTTTGACCAAGAATTCTAAAAAAGTTTTCGATTTTATTGGATAGAGTATTTATTTGACTTTCCAAAACATATTTAATTTTTTCTCTGTTAATTACTTGAAGAAGTATTAAGATTTTAATCAAGGCGGGAAAACAAGAAGTAAGAATGGAAAACACTGGAAATGGCCATTAAAAGGCCAAAAACATGGCAAAATCTAAATTTAAACCTTACTTTTTTTTGCAAATATAATTTTAGAAAGTTTTTTCAAATATTTAAATGGTTTCTCTTTTGGAAATGGAGTGAACTTTTTTAAAGAGAAGGAAGAACAAAATTGTTTACACAAAGAGCAAACGCAAGGGAGCAAGCAATGCACTTGAAACTACCTTTAACTCTAAATTAATATTTTTGCATTATTTCCTCACTTCAAATGTTATAATACAAAAACTTATAACTGGATTCTAGTAAACTTTTGAGAGTTTGTTATTTATAATGTTGTCAAGTGAATGAACTAGAATAATTATGCTGAGTTCAAAAGTTTCTAAATTATTACTATTTATTTAAGAAGTAGGACTGTAAAACTATAAAAAATCTTCTATTCCTTTTTCAATCACTTGTAAAATTGTTGTTTATTTAAATATCCATTTATTCTAGTTCATTCCCTAGAAATATGCATGTAGTTTATTTTGGTAGCATCATTTTTCAAATTGGTTGAATAGATTTTCATGTAGCACATTTGAAGTTTTTGACACATTTCTTTAAAATTTCATACAAAATTATCATATTTTTACAAAATTATTAATATATACTTTTAATATTTATAGCCCATTGCTATTGTTTAAAACACAAAACATAAAAATATCATTAAAATGTTTCTATACCACATTTAAAAAAAGTGTCTTGGACGTGTTTCGATACATTAAGATTTCTTTCTAAAACCACTTAGTTACCAAATGAGACTTCCTAATAATTTAAATGATACTTTAAAATCATATAATAAAAATATTAATAATTTATTTAAGTACTTAAGATTTTTAACTATTTATTTTAAGATAAAGGTATATAATACCCTCGAATACTCGTTGTCCCAAAGATTTTCAAAATCCAAGTCCCCTCCCTGTCTTTTAATAAAATATTTTCAAAATGCCTTGTTTTGTGAAGGCAATGCAATAAAAACGAGCTACGTTTAATTTAATTTTGTGTAGCTTTATTAAAATGATATCACTCCCGAGAAATCAAGGTTTTATTATAATTATTATATTAATGTTAAGTGAATAACATAATAACTGTTAGAATATGTTTTAATAACAACCTTAAGACTAGTTTTAATTAGTGCTAAAAGGCGTGATGTGACTTAAGCCGTAAAAACACCCTTTAAATCTAAAATTGAATTAAATTTTAAAAAAATAACATTTATGATAATACATAGATATTTAAAAATTTGAAACTTCAAAAAAGTAACAAAAAGCTAGGGAGCGCAAAAGAACGAATGCGGAATTGACTCTTCGAGAGCGATAGTTATCGAAAAGAGCCAAAGAGTTAACTCCTTAAAAGAATCAACTCCCAAAAGAATCAGTGAGCGCAAACGATCGAATGCGGAAATGATTCTTCCAAAGAGCCAAATCTCGAAAAGAATCAACTCCCAAAGAATCAACTCCCAAAAAGAATCACTGAGCTGGTGATCGCATGCGGAAATGACTCTTCGAGAGTGGAAGCGCTGATTGGTTAAAAAAGAGTCACCGCTCTTCAGCCCTGATTGGTTAAAAAAGAGCTATAGCTCTTTTTTGACGAATCAGCGCTCGCTCACTCCGTCAAGAGAGCTAACTCTTTGAGTCAGCTCCTGAGCGGATCGCCCATCTCTAATCTCTGCTATTATAAAAGGATATGTTTGTCTGTCTGTTTGTTTGTTTCGCGGCCGCAAAATCCTGACGATCTATGGCACTTACAGCAATGAGATTTGGCACACAGGTAGTCCGATTTTATTTTGCAATTTTTGGGTCGCGGCGAATTTTAAAATTCAATCTGGAACATTTTTAAATGAATTTAATAGTTTTATTCTCCACGGGTTCTTCAACGCGTTTCTTACCGGCGAGAGAAGAAACTCCGGAAACTAGACTTTTCTACCCACGTAACCTTGCCTTCAGGCTTTGGAATCATGCCAAGTTTTTTCATCGCTGTAGATTCTAAATTTATTTTTTACGTTTCCGCATTCATTTTGCACGCGGAGAATTTTTTTTTTCGTTTCCGCTTTGATTTTGCGCGGAGGAATGTTTTCCCAGAGAGACGATAAATCTTTCAACTATAGTCACAGTTCTTTTTTCTGTCTCCTAGACCGTTAAATATAGAGTAAAAATTTCAACAGATTTGAAATCTACGGAAAATTTCAGTTAAGATTGATACCTAGATATAAGATTTTCTTTAAATAAATAATTTTAAATTGAATATATCTTCAACGGATTTGACTCGATTTGACGCCGGGCTAGCCACGCAGTACCAGATATATGAGAGGCTTCATGGAGAGTGGGACGCCAGCTCAGTGTTGGCTCGTCATCTGACCGTGGTTCAAAATTACATGGCGATATAACGAATGACTTAGGCTGGGACTGTGGTAACTAGTTGAATATGAGAGGTTTCATTAGTGTCTTCATCGAAGGCGCTGGAAAACTGAATGGGAGCGAATCATGTTTTCTCTAACGAGTCGATACAATTTTGTGAACCGTGACGACTAGATCACGAGTCGGGAACTGTATCTGGAAATATACATTGCTGAGGGTCACAGTGGTCCTACTCTAAGGATAATGATTAGAAGTCTATTACTGACACCACTTTCCAAAGTGAAACGTAAACCACGATGGTACGTTAAATCTCCTCAGTCATTCAAACAAAACAAATGGAGTTTTCGACAATGGGAATAAAGTACCACCTACCAATTGGGTAATAGCTACCAATTAATTCCTCGTTACGGCAACAATTTTTTTTCCAGCTTAATCTACAGCACTTCCATTTTGCATCATTACTTTCTCTATTACAGGGACAATCATATTTTGTTTTTTTCCTCGTTTCAAATAACTTTCGAATGAAACACAAAATCAAAGATACTGCATTCAAAGTTTCAGAAACTTTTAGTTGTTAGTACCAAGTCCATTCAAAATGACAGTCTACATTCTAAGACCAGATTTGGAAAACGCGTTCCCTCTAAATCAGGTTTATTTTTCCTGAAATAAAGAGCTTTCAATTCATTCTCTAAATCCAAAAGCGAAAAGAAATAATTTCGAGAGAGAAAAAAATAGATAGGAGGCAGAGGAGAAACCTATATCACACCTTTCTTTCAAGTTCGTAATCCTGTTTGGGTACTTCACGAAATGGAAAAGAATGGAAACACAGCTGGGGTGAATACTGCACTTGTGCGATAATGCCTTCTTTCAAATCCCGCGATATCTCTTTACCGAACGTTTCTGTGAAAATAAATGCGAAGAAATCGTTTGTTTATTTTTCGAAAGAGCGGGGAGCCGCGCGATATAAAGAGAACGATATTTAAGAAACTTTCACAACAAAAGGAATTGTTCTTTTCCCCAAAATAGGAATTCAAAGTCCGCCTTTAGCTTTGTGTTTGAAGAGGGATTTAGACTTGCCTTTTAAAGAAATATATATATGATTATATGTGGAATTGCACAAAATCCGCGAGTTTTTTCCCCCTGACCACCATTTTGTGGGTGAACATTTTTTGAAATTCTTTTATAATCGTAGTTTTGGAAACGTGGATAAAAACAGAATTGTCTTTTATTTTTATTACAAACGCGTGGTTTACTTCTCTTTGCCTTCCAAATCCTCTTAAATTTTTCCACGCGCACAATCGATTTCAATACGAACGTTGCATAGTTCTTTTTTTTTTACACCAAGTGGCCGCATCTGTTTCATAACATTTGCGGATGCTATACAAAACTTTTGACCACCTATCTATGCCAGCGACTAAGATCATACTCGTAGAAGACTGGCATTCCTGAGCAGAAGTTGTAAATCCGATTTTCGCTTATAATACCCCTATTTTTCCCTTTGCTGATAAAAATATAAGGCAACTTTCTTTTAAATTTCAGCAGGAAACGGATCCTGGTGTCTTTCCGAAAATTAAAATACATATATTGACGACCAGCTACAGGCTCAAGCCCAATAAGGCTGGTCCTTTGTTTATGAACTCCCCAATTCCCACTGACTATCCAATTGTATCTTAAATTCGTACACTCCCTTTGAATTAACTATATTCTCTGGCAACGCGTTCCAACTGTCTATTACCATATTATAAGTTTTCCTTAAATCCAGATTAAAATGTGTCTTATTCAATTTATACGCATGGCCCCTTGTTCTGTTATCTCTATTGAAATTCAAGCCCTCTGTGTCCCCTTGTTTTACCAACTTGAAAAGCTGAATCAAATCCCCCCTCCTTCTTCTTCTTTCCAGTGTATACATGTTTATTTTACTTAAACGTTCATTATAGTCGAGATTTGCTATCCCCTTTATTATTTTTGTAGCTCTGTGGTGAACCCTTTCAATTAATTCTATATCCTTTCTCATATATGGAGCCCAGAATTGTACAGCATATTCTAGATGTGGTCTTACTAAGCCCTTATATAACGGCAAGGTTATATTCTTATCCATTGAAGTTACAGTCTTTTTAATATACCCCAATAACCTATTAGCCTTTTTACCCGCAGCTGAACATTGATGGCCCATTTTAAAATCCCTGTGAATTATCACCCCAAGATCCTTGACTGTTTCTCCCTCCTTTACCTTTACTCCCTGCAGACAGTACTCGGCTCCACTGTTCCTGTAACCCATATGCAGAACTTGACATTTCCCTACATTAAATGACATACCCCATTTTACAGCCCATTCGGATATCTTATCAAGATCCCCTTGTAAATTCTCTATCTGTAACTTGGTATTCACTGTCCCCCATATTTTTAAGTCATCTGCAAATATACTGATTCTATTCTTAATCCCCTGACCTATATCATCTATTAAAATCTATATAAATAAGAATGGAGTGTTTGTTTGTACATTCAATATTTTCGACGCATTTCAAGTTTTCTATCCGTTTTGGACCCTTCTGATGCCGAATCCGCCTTTTTCTCGTTTGGTGTCTGTCTGTCTGTCTGTCTGTCTGTCTGTCTGTATGTTGTGCCCTATACACGTCCACGCGGTTTAAGATATTTTCATGGAAATTTGCATACAGAGAGTACTTATCTTGATTTAGTGAGTGGAATTGGTTGCGAAAGTCTGTCTGTCCGTCTTTCTGTTCTATGCTCGATTTTGTGTTTGTGTGTTTGTGTAAGCATCACATGAATTGTATTCCATATATTTGATTGCATTGTATTTTATTTTATACATTATCTAATAATTTAGTGAATGCAATATTAAACATTTCTTTATTGTTATATTTAGACGAGTTTCATGCTAAAACACCTGAGTAGGTATACTTAAATCAACCATAATTTGGTAGTTTTGGAAAAATTGGAATGTCTATTGAATATTACGATTAATTCGATTGCTTTACCAGTACTGCTGAAAAAGTAATTATTCTTCAAAAAATTATTTTTTTTATGGAATTTCATTTCTGATACGTCATTTATTTCGAGTCTTATTTTTATTCTTTGCGCAATGAAAACGATTTCCGAAAATTTGGGACAGACGATATTTTTCAACGAAACGAGAATGAACAAGATCGCGTGAGCAGTGATATTTTCTGTTTCTTTCGCTCTGAATTAATTTCACATTTCTAAATTTTTTGCACTTTTAGTTGTAAATTGTGGCAACTGTGCGAGATCAAGAGATAAAATTGAATCACAAATTAATATCTTTGGAACAATTTTTTACGACATCTTTTATTTTGTTTTACTTCGCTGTTTCCTGTTTTAAATATTTATTATTTTAATAAATGTGTTTTCCCTTCTCATCACACGCAACAGCACCACAAAGTATTAGACTTAAAAATGTTAGGTAAGTCAGTATAAATTTCCAGTAAATTTTAAGTGTAGTTATGCCGTTATTTAAAGAATAATGCCGTTATTTAAAGAATAATGCCGTTATTTAAAGAATAATGCCGTTATTTAAAGAATAATGCCGTTATTTAAAGAATAATGTCGTTATTGAAATAATAATGTTTAAAAATCCAAACTGGAACTTTTTCAAACATTAAAAAAATTTGTTGTAATGACATTAGAAGATTGCAAAATTTCACAATGTCGCATACCGGAGGCAAGAGTGCCACAAGTAAAAAAATATTGTTTTGTTGACTATGAGTGCGAGAGCACTCGCCGTAAATCTTAATTTTAATTAATTGAGTTGAACATGAAAAGAACTTAAGAAAGGGAATTCCAAATCTTCCTATAAATCGTCTTTTATAGTAGTAACCTTAGTATCACCTTTCGTCATTTTGTAGCTTTGTCATACAGCAATTGTGCGATGTATGTGAAATGTATTACATGAATGGATATGCATGTGTAGGATTTGTGTCCAAAGTAAGTTGTAGAAAATATAAAGATGGCGAAAGATGTTAAAATAAATTTTTATTCTACAAAAAACGTAAGTCATTATATATTTTGATTATCTCTTCAATCTAGAGTAAACCAATTCAAACCGAGTAAGGTCGGGTATTTTGCTAGTTATAAATAAAATTACTGGTTTCCTCCTCCCAATGGACTTCATAAGTAAAACCAATTCTCGTTCGCTATTCTGACATTTCTTAGGAGGCACAAAATGCTTATTTTCATGATGAAATATAATGTCTTCTTGTAATCTGTTTCAAAAATATATAATATTATTAAATGTATAAAATTTATTTTTTGATTTTGAGGAGAAAATTAACTGAAACTATTTCAAGAGATTTTGAAAATGGTAAATTAAATTTGTGGGCATGTGTTGCTGTCGTGCGAAGTTCTAAACTTAATTATGTATATTTTTCTATCATTATTAAAATTTAATTAAATAAATTTTTAATTAAAGCTCTGTGTTTTATTTATTCTTGGGAAATAATATTTATATAGTTAAATGCCATCTATGACTTTCTGACAAGTGGTGACTCTGGTCATTAAAATAGCGATAGCTGAATATTTTACATTGGAGAATAGAAACCATTTTCTTCTGTGAAATTTAATATTGCGCATGCTTCCTAACTATTGGAATGTCGAACTGTCTTTGGGTCTTCGCTGTGTCCTGGTAGATGTGCTCAATTTTCTCAGATATTTAGCATCGAAATTGCTGAATTTTTTTACGCCTTTTCAATTTGTAGTAATCTTTGACCTTTTTGGAATGACTGTTCTTTGTACCTTATCTGATGCCATTTGGTACTTTAGAACATTTAAATCACTATGCTTGATACAAGGATTTAAAAACATGCTTAGTACTAAGAATTCAAAAACATGCTTGATAGTAAAGATTTAAAACCATGTTTGATACTAAGGATACTAATTTGGATAGTCGGTGAATTTTTCATTACCGCTGAATTATAACCAAGTCAGCTCATTTGAATTCGGCATTTTCAGAAAGCGTCCAATTCTGTGAGTCCCGTCACTTCGGAATGGCACTCCGGGACATACAGTGACACCAGAATTGAGTAAACACCATGAAAAGTTTTCTTTAAAAGTCTAAACTTCTAACAGATAATAGTTTAAAGTTAATTTTCATAGGAATGGTAAACTGCACATTTTGAACCGTATTAGACTAATGAACAATCCCAAATTAGCTATGAAATTTGTAAGGTAGGTTTTTAATATCAAATTTACAGAATTCTATGTCACAAAATGGAGCATATTCCCAGCTCATTTCGTACCGAAACACAATACAAACGCAAAATAATATTTGTATTACATATATCATTGCATGTTGAACAACTTTCAAGCCGAGGGGCACTAAAATGTTGGTTGTTTTTCTGAACATTTCTGGCGTTTTTATGCATAACAAATCGTTTTTATGTTCTGTGCTCTGGATACCATGGTTTGTTACACTTTCTCCTATTAAGATCATAAATGTTCACGATTATTGAAGGTCTATGATTAAGTTGGTAAATTATGGTAAAGCTGAAAACCAAGAGCAAATGTGATACCAACCAACCTCTAGATACCAACCAACACATGAAGAAAAAAAAACCTGGGCGGGGTAAATTTCAAATTGAAAAATGCTCAATATTATACATTGAACAAAATGTAATTTATTTTCAAGAGTATATATGAACAATCTGGCAACATTTCTGTTTTGCTATCCACAAATAAACAGATTTTGTGGAAGAACATGAACTATTTTAATTACTTTAATCTGTAGTTGCTGAAAGTATGCTGGAATCTCTATTCTTGTAAATTTAATAATTAATACACAAGAATTCTTGGTTCGTGTGTGTCAGAGAGATAGCTTTTTTATTTTCTTATTGAAGTCGTTTTGAAGAATTTAGGTTAAGATTATTTTAATTCTCGTAGTTTTAATTAAATTCATAAGATTCTTGTGTGGATAACACAGGAAGTATGAAACTTTTAAAACTAATAACAGGCAATGAAAGTCAAACGCCGCGGTCTTTCGTGTTCTTTGAAAAGGGGAAAACTAATTTTGAAAATAAAAAGGTTTTTCTGAATAAAAACATTTGGAATAATTAATATTTCACATCTAATATGTGTTTTAGAAATGCTATGGGTGAATGGTTAAGAGATGTCTGTAGATTTGAAGAAAAATAGCCATTTATCAAAAAGCGTAGTTCAATTTTTTTTTTTATAATTAGAATTAAAAAAATTTGGGAAAATGTACGTTTACAAAACATTGTATATTTTTGATTTTTTAGAAAAAATATTTGAGTTTTTAGAAGAGATTAATCAAATAGTCCGCACTTAGTTACATCACGAGTTAGTACAATAGTCACAATAATTTGTACACGAGTTAGTTACAATGTAAAGGTGAATGTGAACACAGTATTGCTCATAATTTTCTGCATAACATAAACAAGGTATCAAGTAAACACCCCGGAGAATCTGTGACAGTACTAAGGTCTTAAGTTCCAAATATTCTTAATATTTGTATTTTAAATTGATCTATAACAAATTCTTTAATTTTAAGGAATTTGAGTTATTTTAGATCACACTCTCATTAATTTTCAAAAACTTTTTCTTTGTTATGTTTTCCTATGGTAGAATTTCTTCCAAATCGAAAGAATGTATTGTAGAATTCGTTTCGTGCTTTAATTTTAACGTTTACAATTGAAATTAACTAAATTAAACGCTTTGAAGACCTTTTCGTTCATCTATCTCCTTTTTTTATCATGAATCCTACGTTTGTGTATTCTTTTCTATGAAATTTGGAATAATCCTGGAGTAAAATGTTAATTCAGAGCAAACAACTATGAAGACACGTTTAATTAAAAACAAGACATTACAAGGAAACATATAGATGGAACTGTAAAAATCTTGACCGAATTCTAAATTCCAAAAATTTTAAATTCTAATCCAATTTAAATAGTTATCAAATCGAAAACATAAGTATTACATTTTTAAAATGTGGCAATGATTTCCCAATGCTCACTTTGATTCAACCATAGAGGAATAAAAGTAGAGCAATGGTAATTTTTTTTTATGCATCCAGGATCATGTGACCGGAACTAGTAGTAATGTGACCCTTAAACTACTTTAGTCTATGAATGGAAACAAAAATTCATTAATTGATTGGTCCAAAGGACGGTAGAAAACGCGTATCCATTGATACATCTTCTGATTGGTTCACACGACATAGTAGAGTTTGGCGATTTCACCATTTTTGTCCCCACTCTATAGAAATGCGCATTCACACATCTACCCTATCATAAGATGGTATATCGTCATATGAGACGATAGGTAATGTGACAAATCGGCCAAACAAACCAGTTTTCCAAATAGCAGTCACGTGACTATTAGTCAACATATTGTTCTCACTTTTTGAAGCTCCTCTCAATAACAACGCTCAGTCTACTAATATCGACCTTCTAAGGAAATGACGGAGCATGTGCCGCAGCTTCTTGTTCTTTCTTCCAGTTGTTCGGTTTGAAAATCTTCTCATGATTGGGTGTAGAGGTATGAATCCTAAATTATTGTTTGACTAAAGTGGTTAAGCACCGTGATCAAAAAGCACTAGTCAGCGATTCGACAGTAAATCGCCTTTGTCGATTCATAAGCCCACGTTTCAGAGATCTTACCACAGCGACTTCGCCCACATACTCCGCTATTTCATTAGGTCGATGTCTACTTGTATTTCACGTCTATGGATAAAACCTAGAATTCTACTTTTAAAATAAAGATTGACGTGAGGATGAAAATAATTTTCTGTTTGAACAAACAATCGGAAGACGAGGATTTTGCTTCCGGTTACCCAATACGGTAGGAGAGGCATTTGCTGTCAAGGTAAAGATAGGTGGCGTTAATACTTCTACTGTGATACGTGCTTATAAACCTGGAAATAGTTTGCTTGTTTTTAAAATACTATTTCAGCACTTTGTCAAAGAAAATTCCTAAGGGGTGATAAAATATATTTTAAGGTAACCCTGATATGAATCATGCGATAGCATTTGGACAGCAGATGTAAAATCTCTTATCCTTTGATTTCCTTTTACACTGAAGAGGCCTGTCATACGTGCATTACCATCCACCACAAAAATACTAATGCCACCTATATTTCGCTTTATAGAAAAAGAGTAGTAGAATAATTAGAGTAAATTGTTTAATTTAGAGTTTTTAAAAAATTTAGCAGTAAATTGTTTTTCGGAATATCCTTTAACTGCAGTTCCTTTTCACATGAAAGGTACAGAGCACATTACTGTCTCCTACCAATTTGTCAAGTCCAAACCAATGCGTTTAAGCTATATCCATTCGTTGGCTGAAAAAGTTGTTTTCATATAATCGTGATCTTAATCGAATGACGTTCCTTTTTCATGCTGCTTTTCTGCTTTTTGGATGATTTCAGAACAGCGAATCTTATAGTTCGTTTCAGGAGCATCGCAGAATTTTGGAAGATTTTCTAACCTGCTGTTCAACAGTTGATGGAAGAACAATACGACGCTTTGTTCGATTTGTGGAAGAACACAAGAGGCAGAATTCTGACTCAAGTTCTTTGTTGCTAAAAATCATTTTATTTTCTTTCTAAAGGGGGAAAAAGTTGGAAGGACTTCCGGATGCTGTACCGGCTGTCGGTAAGTGACGAAGGATTTATGAGTCAAGAAAAAAATTTGCACCCAAAGAAGAGGAAAACATTGTGAAGTTTAGAAAAAATATTGATGGGAACGAGAAGCGATCGAAGGCAGCGAAGACTGACTGAAGCTCTGTTGTCGATCCTAGCAATTTTACTGTTGCTATCTCAAATATCAGATTCTACCACCTTATGTTGAAGAATACGGATCTCGTTATAATATGAATATAGATATCATGAATTGTTGGTTGTAACGAAGTAAATATATATATATTTTTTGTTTCCTACTGAGTTGTATTTTTATGCGCGTGATCCAATGAATTTAAGAACATTCTTTACCCCTTTTTACCGAAAGAAACAATACATAAAAGAGAAGAATGATCCTTTCCTGATTTTAAAATTTCAAATTTATTTTGCAATATGTTTTAGTTGTATGCCAGAAAATAAAAATGTTTGCATAACTTGTTTATCGAATAAATATAAATTTAAAAGGAGGGACAATAAGAGTATTTAGTCACTCTGGTTAGAAAATTAAGCATTGTGAAAATACTACTGAATGTTTCAAAATTGAAAAATATTGGTATAATCTTCATTGAGAAAAATTGGCAACATGTACTTGTGAATATTTAAAAACCATCAGCAAGATATCGTTTGTCTTTTTGATTTCCATTTTTTTATAACTTTTTTCTTTTCTTTATAAACAAATTTATGTTTTAATATTACAGCTTCTTAGAAAAGGCAATCACCCTTGTGTCATTTAATTTCACAAAAGTGTTAAAGCACATTAGAAGGGAAGACACACGCCAAAACGTGAATGGTGATCGGCGGGATGCTTCAACCTCAACCACACTACAGAACGATAAACTTAGTACCAGAATTTGCACCAAAGACGCCAATTATGCGAGGTAATTTTTTACGGTACCACTAGTCTCTAATTTAACTAATAAACTCGTTGTAAACCACGTGACTCAACTGCAATTCCTCAATGTCCATCAGGTTTCACTTCTTCAATGGCAAGTCCGTTCACCAGATCTGTCGCCAATCGAACATTGTCTGGTCGATCGTCGATCAGACCGTTCACAAAGATTTGACACACCATAAATCACTAGCAAATATGCCAGTTAAACTTTGACAAAGCAAGTAAGCAGCATGGACTGACATATCTCAAACATATATTCGAAGCTTCTTTCTAACAGTTTTACTTGCCGTCCATGACGACTAGAAATGACGACGCTTTCCACTAATCGAACTGAGCTGTAATATCAATTAATTCTCGCTTGTGTCAGACATTACTTATATAATAAATATGTCTTTGTAAAATAAATATGTTTGTCCTCCATGGTGTTGCTTTTATGATCTTCAAATCCTAAATATGATAAGAACAAGGAACTGGTCTTACTGATACGGAAATCGTCAGATTAATTCCCAGTTGATATAGCATCGTAAAACAATCTATTTTTCCAGATCATGCAGCAAAATTCTGAATACGCGTCTAATTCTCAGATGTATCCTTTTGCATTAAGTACATGGCTGATTTATGATAATAGGTTTTTTTTTATCTCAAACCCTTTCAAAGTTGGAACGTCCGTCAATCCCATATCCTTGAAAGATAATGTTCTCTCATTTAAGGTATGTAAATGTTCTCTCATTTGGTATTTTGATTACTAGAAGTGCTATAAATAAGCCGTAAGACATAAATACCACCCGTAAAAAACTTTAAAAAAAAATTTATTTTATGCAGTTTCCAGTCATCTAAGGTGATAAGTTTTCATAGAGTTTTGTTTAGAAAATGTTATACTTCCATGGTGTCCTTCAAAGGATTAACTGCAGATAACACTCTAAGTCTTTCCTTTTAGAATAAACCTAATTACTTTAATGTACAGCAGATATAGAAGTTAACCTAATGGATTGAATAAAAGTTAATTATTAATTTTTTTCTAGCAAACTTAGTAGTGTCTTAAAACAACTATCTTAATTTCTTGAGAACTTAAAACAGTACTAATGGACAGTTTCATCTGGAAAAATAAATTTTTTAAATAAAAATTTCAATATAGATACTATTTAACTCTCTCCCCCCCCCCCCGATCATTCTCTATGTTGATTTACTTATCGCATGGCTCGAATGGTCTGTGGTAAATAATCGAATTTTCCTAATTAAACTTTTCATGAAATGCGTAGTTCGTTCCTGATAAATGAGCTCAATATGAGCTTGAAGATAGCGCCAATAAAATGCGATAAGATGAAGTACTTGCCATATTTTTTATATATCTTCAGAGAGAATTTCCTCGAGGGCATTTTTCTCCTCCTTGTCAAATATTCCTTGAAAACTTCCACAGTTCTCAATGGAGCCTCCTGCTTTGGGATTGCATTGGAATAAATTGAACTTCAAGCAAAAAAGTGCAATATTTTTCCATCATAACGATCTGCACAAATTTAATGCCTAGAATATTTCTTCCCCATCTTCCTATTCATTGATAAACGACGTAAAAAATAATCTTAAACAAAGCATTTCTACTGATAAGACGTTACAGAATAAATATCTTCCTCTCGGTATGTGTATAACGTTCTCAAACCGTTGAAAAGCTAATAATTTAAAGCTGAAGCTATGGCGATGTCTACAACGAAGCATAGATAAACAGTGGGCTTAGTTGTCAATGAATATAAATCATTGCTTGCAATTGGTTAATAAAGGTCATTCTCATAATTCGGGAAATTTTGTCGTCGTTTAAGTCGGGAAATTTTGTATTTTATGTTTGAAAACAGTTTGGTTGAGTTTTTATGGCTCAAGGACCATTTTAGGCCCTGCCAAAAACAAGACTCGCAACGAAAGCCAAGCACAAGACACGCAGTAATGCACACAGACACACAAAGAAAGTTTTACTGACGCAAAAGAAAAATATACATTCCGTGGGAATCAAAACCATGCCGGTTCTACTGAGTCACGAGGACCCTCTTTCTCCTTAAATTCTGAAAATAAATTTTAATTTAGGAATACAATTTCCATGCAAATGCTACTTTAAATAACATTCTAAATGTTGTATAGATCAACTTGAACAGAACTTAAGACCAAAGGATGAAAAGCTTACGTGATCAAAAAATGAATGTAACTTAATTTCTGAAAATAAATTTTAATTTAGATATACAATTTCAATGCAAATGCTACTTTAAATAACATTCTAAATGTTGTTTAGATCAACTTGAACAGAGCTGGAGAGCAAAGAATAGAAGGGTTACTTGATCAAAAAACGTCTGTAACTTAACTTCTACTTTACTAACAAGCTACTTTAAATAACAACATTCTAAATGTTGTATAGATCAACCTAAACAGAACTTGAGATCAAAGGATGAAAATGTTACGTGATAAAAGAACGTCTGTAACTTAATATCTGAAAATAAATTTTAATTTAGATATACAATTTCCTTGCAAATGCTACTTTAAATAACAACTCTCAAAATGTTGTATAGATCAACTTGAGCAGAGCTTCAGACCAAAGGATGAAAAGTTTACGTCATCAAAAAATGTCTGTAACTTAACTTCTGAAAATAAATTTTGATATAGATATACGTGGTATTTCCGTCGTAATAACCGTCGTTTTCCTCCAGTGGGGCGTTAATTATCTACCTTACTTCAAAGTATCATGGGAGGTGTTACCAAATCGCACACATCATGAAAAGTGAGGGCATGGCTTCCTAGGTGACTTAGAGGGAATTTTAGATTCCTTAATTTATTTTCAAGGAGCTTAATTTTGATGTTAATAATTATTTTATTTTATATATAATATATTTTTTTATTAACTTTGTTTTATTAATTTTGTATTATATTATATATATTTATATTACATTAATTTTGAAATGATGTTTTTGTATATTTTGTAAGAAAATATTTCGTAATATTGCCTGCAAACACTCGAGATCAGAAAGATTACTTTCCACACTGGTTCTAGTTTTTTAAACTTCAAATTTCCGCATAGGAAAAAGTTTAAACTCAGTTTTGGATTTACACTTTTATTTTACACAAAAAAAGTATTTTTCCTATTCAAATCAAATTTCAATCTGAAAACGTACTGGGGGAAATTAAGCATTCTGTATTAGCTCTGGGGCTGCAGTGTAGTAGTTCTATTGAAAATATAACAATGCAGACTTGCATGATAATAAATCTTGTATTGAAAAGTTTGAATCAAACTAAATTCTGTTAACAAAAATTGAGTTTTATATGCTACTAGCCACTGCGTGGTCACTACGGCGTTGCCCGTGACAGTTCTTTTTGTGGGGTCAGGTGTGACAACTGCTCACTAACCCCCGGTGATTGCTACGATTTCCCATTTTATTTGCGAAGTAAACACAATTTCAAAAAACGAACGCTACATTTCAAAAAAACGAAAACCTTTACAATCTTATTGAGATTGTTGCTACAACACGTCCAAATTAAGTAACGATCGACGTCGTCGCCATTTGATATCGATCGTACAAGTTTGCTGGACACGTGCCTAGTAATGGTATTAATATTGTATCTGCTAAATTCACTTTATTTTTCGATAAAAAACTTATTAATCGAATGAAAGATTGTAATCAATGTTTGTTTTTTTATGTTTTGGGACTTTGGAAACTTTGTTAACATAAAATAAATCGGCAATTCGATCGTTACCTGATTTGACATCGTATTTTTCAAAATTCTGGAAAACACATTAGAATTTATTTTCTTGGTGATGTACTGTATCAGTTAACATTATCGATGTCCAAAAGCGGACATTTGTTACTAAAGAATTTAATTTTAAGGATATTTACACCAAACTGTTGTAATAAATCATACTAATTCTTGTCTCTGAACAGAACTAAAAACACATTGAGAAAAAAAAATTAATTTTAAGAGTTAAATTTACTTGCTGTCAAAGCTTAAAGTTATGAAATGTGTCTTGTCCCCACCTTTTTAGAACTACCCAAGACGCAACTGAGAAAAGTATTAATATAGGTCATTCGTTTCAATTATTTTTGTGATATAAGTTTAAACTTCATTGCACTGCTATTGTATTTGCGACTCATCAGTTTATTTGTGCGATTTTCTTTGTTTTAGAGCAAAAATGTGTTTTCAGAAGTTGTAGGGGGGGGGGGAATGGTAAGTGTATTTTATGCAGTCATTATAATTGCTAATAACATTTTGAAAAGACTCCTATCGCAACTATAACCTTCCATTCTAACTTATCGGTAACTTACTTTTAACACTTTTAAGTAACGTCAATTAAAAGTATGATTAGAAATCAGTATGACTTTATCCTCAGGAATTTGATTGAATGTGTAATTAGCAATTCTATTTATATTTAGGATTAACCCTCTGATGAACTGCTGTAGATCCGAGCAGCCAGATGTCATCAACATGGACCGTCTTCATTTTGTGGAAATAAATATTTTTATACTTGTTCGTTTTTTGAACTATCTGTCTGAGATATTTCAAATTTTTAATTGATTGAAACTGGATTCAGGCGACTTTGTACTTGATCAAAACGATACCCGAAATGCGAATTGCTTGCATCATTGAAGTACAAGTTTTAACAGGACAGACAGTTGTCACGAAAATGGACCTACAATAATTTTCATATATATTCTAAATACTGCATCTATTATATCGCAGTTATTATCTCGAAAACTGTAATGCGTTCTCTTATTATTGGTGCAAAAAGGAGCATTTTGAAGAACGGCATCTGTCACAATATCAATTAACAATCAACTGCAATATTTAAAACTGTTGAGAGCATTAATAACCATTTTAATTTGTTGCATAGTTTTAATGTGATTCGTTTGTTGCAGGAGGCCGAAGTCCTACGGGATGCAAAAAGGATTACGCCACCAACCAATGCTTATGGCACATGGCATGGTACTATACTATGGGCCCACCTCCTGGATGGCTGTGGGAAAACATATTCCTATTATGAAATGTACGACTACCTGTCGCTCATCAGATAATAAGTGACACTTTTATGCTTTATTTAAATAAAATTTCTGATAAGTTTGTATTACTTTCAATGCAAACCGCTAATCCACGAAATACAAAGAATTGGTACTTTTTCAGCATGGAAGAGGACTGTGGCACCTAATGGAAGGAATCTTCAGGGAGGGCGGTGGGAGCAAAAGATCAGGAAAGGGCACGAAGGTACGTATTGTCTGGCTTCATTTATTCTACACTTAATCATGTGAACGTTTCGTAATAGCTTTCTAACTCAAAATTGCTTTTCAAACAAATATGTGCAACTTGTACTGATTTAAAATTGCATTGCTTCAGAAGTTTAACTAAATCGTAAGATCAAGATGGAAAACTCTTAACTCCATTCTTCGACGATATTTCAAGAGGCATTCCTTTGTTTTATTGAGCTGGCTGTATAGTATAGAAACTCTCTCTAAGAGTTGAAAGAATCCATAGATACTGACGAAAAATAAGGTTACAGTTGTTGGGATGTCATATTCAGATATTTTCTATACTCATATTAATTATTTTATATATTTTTCCCTTTTGAGAAATTTTATTCTAAGTTGGAACCTTAGAGTTTCAATTTCTCGATTAGTACGTATGACTGAAAAATTTGGGCATTCTACGAAAAGACTAAATTTTGCTCCTTGATCCAGGTAACCTTGACACCAAATAATGCAACGTAGTACAATTGTTGTCCCACAGGTATTTTTCTGTCCGGATTGTTCTCGAACATGCCCGGCCATCTGAAATTAAGTCACTTTCGTGGATGGTTTCAGGCACGTCACAGTTACCCAAATGGCCACTTTTTGCACTTTTTGACTTCCCATAGGTATTCCTCTAGCCATTTTCGTTGAATAAGCGGGTCACCACTTTAGTAGTTGGCCGGATATCTGATATTACATATAATATAATTATCTTATATAATTCCTGCTAAGTGTAATCATCATAAAAAAATCGACAATTTGAAATCCGCTTTTAGAACAAATATTTAATTTTGTATTGTATTTACAAAAGAGAATTTTTTAATTAAATTAATATTTTTTAGTTGCCATTTACAGAAAACTACCAAATGTGAAAACTATCAAGAACATAAAAATCGTCTATATTAAAAAAAGGGGGAAATACAGAATAATTAATATGAGTACAGAAAATATCTAAATATGACATCCCAGCACAATTATTAAGCCCCGGTGCACATAACCGGTTTTTCAACGTACGGCGCTGCTGCGGAAATGCAAGTGCGATCTGAGATACATTAGATCAAATATAGAAGTGCACACATACCTCCAGCACCGCTGCGGCGACGCACGTCCAACTTGCGTGCAATTTCTACCTCAGTTCCTCCCCACAGCGCCGCAACTCACCTTAGGCACCCAACTATGCAAACATAACCGTGAAATGACGCACGAACTCATTTTGCGCCATTTGTGACAAATATTCTATCGAAGAAAACGTGTTTATTTTGCTTACTTGGTGTAAAAAAAGTATATTTTGGAACAAAATAGACGTTACTGGATACAACCATTTATTAATTTTTTTTCCATTTGTTTATGAAAACAGGGTACTTCAGAAGGGAGACTCATGTGCCGTGGGGAACTGCGGTACAAATTGCACGCAAGTTGGACGTGCGTCGCCGCAGCGGCGATGAAGCATGTGTGCACTACTCTTTATACTCCGGATGTGTGCACCGGGCCGTAAGGCCCAGTGAACACATAATGTTTTTCAACGCGCGACGCCGCTGCCACAACGCAAGTGCGGTCTGAGATATATTAGATCCAATGCAGTAGTGCACGCATGCCTCCAGCGCCGCTGCGACGACACACGTCCAACTTGCGTGCAATTTGTTCCCCACGGCGACGCAACTCGCCGCAAACGCTTCTCCGTTCTGAAGTACCTTGTTTTCACATATAATTGAAATATGAATAATAATTAATAAATAGTTATATCCACACACACACACACACACACACACACACAATAACGTCTATTTTTTTTACAAAATATACTTTTTTTACATTAAGTAAGCGAAATAAACACGTTTTCTTCCATAGCATATTTATCGCAAATGGCGCAATATGAGAATTTGCGTCATTTCACGGTTAAATGTGTATAGTTGGGCTTCGATGCGGCAACGCAAGTGCGGTATGAGTAAGATACATTTGATCCAATGGAGATGTGCACAGATGCCTCCGGCGCCGCTGTTGCGACGCACGTCCAACTTGCGTGCAATTTGTACCGCAGTTCCCCACGGCGCCGCAAACGCTTCTACGTTCCGAAGTACCTTGTTTTCGTATATAAACGGAATATAAATAACTAGCCGGGCTGCGCCTGCTAGCGCTCGGTGGTGTGTAATAGTTCTTTTTTAAACTTTTTTACACACCGTAATTAAACATGTTTTGATATGTATATTTTATTTATTTATTTTAACAATTCTTTAAATCATTGCGTATTTAATCAAATATTTAAGGAAAGCTGGTCGAAATATACATATACCTGCACAAAATTACCCATGTCTAGTGATATTTTACAGGAAATAGACATATCATTCAAATCTAACTCCTAAATAATATTTCTGCAATAGGTAATATACCGGAACACATAATGCAAACAAAAATAAAATTACAATCCTTGAAAAAATGCAAAATTCTGAAAAAAAAAAACAAAAAAACACGCACGTATCTATTCAAACGTGTTGAATTTCGACTTTCTGAATATATTGTGAAATAGAATAATGCGACAAGACTTTTCGGTGGAGTGGTCGTTCACGGTAAGACGTTTGTCGCCAAATCAAGATGGCGGCCGAATTCCGTAACAGCAGATAGGGTTGCTATAACAAAAACGGCAGATGTGAAGAAAATCCGCAAAAGGTGATGGTTACCATATTTGGCGACAAATCGACTTCTTACCGTGAACGACCACTCCACCTCCTCAAATATGTCCACAACATCTCGCAGTCAACTGAAATACCCAAACACGGAATTTTAAATCAAATTAAAAAAGTAAACATTAATTCTGACGTGGCCAGATAACGGGTAGCAAAATTACGTTTAAATTACTTTTACATCAAAGGAAGAAATAAAAAGTCAGTTCAAACATAAATATTACAATTTTTTTCCTTATTTTGCATAGAAATTGACCTCGGCTATTTGAAAACAGCAAGAATTCAAAATATCTGGGTTATTTTATTTACGTTGATTGTTGCCATTCGACGATACACAAATAACGTCGATTTCGGGTCCACGTACGTTAGTGTTTTATATATATATAGATAATAATAAAGGGTTGTATCCAGTAACGTCTATTTTGTTACAAAATATACTTTTTTTTTACACCAAGTAAGCGAAATAAACACGTTTTCTTCGATAGAATATTTATAGCAAATGGCGCGAAATGAGTACTTGCGACATTTCACGGTTATCTGTGCATAATTGGGCTTCGGTGCCGCAGCGGCGCCGCGCGTTGAAAAATCGGATGTATGCACCAGGGCAAAGGTCGCCGCACACGCTTCTCCGATCTCAAGTACCTTGTTTTCAAATAAGCAGTGAGATCAATAAATGGATGTATCCAGTAGCGTCTATTTTGTTTCAAAAAATATTTTTTTTTTGTTTACAAAGTAAGCGAGATAAACACGCTTTCTTCGATAGATTTACATCGGAAATGTCGCGAAATGAGTTCTTGTGTCATTACACGGTTAGGTGTGTATAGTTGGGCTTCGTCGCCGCAGGGGCAACGTAGAGTAAAAGTAACACTACGCTATATACTCACAAATTTCGCGACTTTCGGTGTGTTAAACGTTTTGTTCACTGCGTCCCATCCTTCCTACTCTTTGGTCAGAAAAATTCAAACATATATGAAAGTAATAAGTCGGTAATAGATAGTCCCTTTCGAAAACAGTTTTTGGTAAGATTTAGCCGAAACGGAGACATTTTATAGGAAATATACAAGATTTTGTCGGATGGAAAATCTTTAGAGTATGCTTCCCTTTTTTTTCTTCCTATATTCGAAGGAACAGTAATTGGAATCATTCGTATTTCATTAAAAATCTCTCTTTGTCCGGTTCCATCATTTCACAAACACACCAACTTCAGCCCCGAAATTAGTGTAATTACTATGCAGTACTACACATTTAACTTCCTCTTTCTTTCAGTATAGTCTGTAATTAGGAAGTCCGCGTTGGCTAATGAATGACACTTTATGTTTCTCATTTGACTTCCGGTTCACCAAAAGTTCGTTCAATTCTTCCCCGACTTAATGTATCCTCTTTTTTAATATTTGCGCATCTGGGTGACTGAACTTGGCCCATAGCTAAGGATGATAATAAAGGCAAGAAATTGTAGAATCGTATAGTCCGGCTCCAACGAGAAGGCTGTCGAGTTGTGTGGTTTTGAACGAATCTGTATTCTTCATCGGGTGATAGGCTGAAGAGTAAATAAAGCGTTTTCACGATTGGCGTCTTTATTGTTGTTTATCTGGTTTATAGTTCGATGCCCAGAGTGACAGAAGTGATAACGAGTTGGCACTGAGAAAAATAATCACTGCGATGCCATTCACGTTTTTGGTATGGCAGTCCTCCTAACAACCTTTCACACCTGTTCAATAATCGACTGATCCAAGGTCTTCTCGTAGGAGCCGCACTACACTATAACGAAGTCGTGGATTTTGTTTGACGACAACATGCGACAACCTTAGCTTAATCAATGGCGGATAAAATTGTTTTGAGGCCTCATTGATCATAATTCTGGGATATACTGACCCAAACGCGTTAAACTATTTTATAACAATATTATTAATTCTTTTTAAAAAAATTGTACAATTATTTAATTGAAGTTGTTGGGGTGCAAAGTAGACCTACCTTCCCGTGGTGCACCATGGGCAACGTTTTTTACGGCAAAATGGTCTGCAGCTTCGGCAAGTTCTCGCAAGACAGCGGTGGAAAGTTGACGAGCTAATCACCATTCCCAACAGCCAACGTCGTGAAGCTGTTGCACAGTTCCGTCTACTAAGGCAAGCCTCACACTGGAGAGATCGCAAAGCGACACGCGATAAGTAGTCGTCAGAACGTCTGAACCCACAGGCTTCCACTCGCTATAACCGCACACCTAAAAGACAGGCGACAGAGAGTCACTTTCCGATCGCTTTCCTCTATCGTCGCCTGTCGTTTATTGCGTGCACCATTTTTTGTCAAGTCGCTTACGTGTCGCGCGAAAATTGAAGTTAAGAACATGGCCAGTGTAATGAGCGATGATCCCGATTTCAACATTTTTTGGTTGGGGTAATAGAGGGTTTTCCTCTTATTTATAACCAGTTTCTCCCGGAACATGCGAACCGGAATGCTTTGAAGAAAGCTTGGCAAGATGTTGCGAAGAAAGTTGATTTTTCAGGTAAATATCATTTTAATATTCCAACTAACCACATTGAATTTCTTCATTAATATTAATTCGATTTCAAATTTGCTTGTTTTTCTGTTAAATTTCTCTCGCAGTAAACCTATTATATATTTTCAATTTCATAATGTAGAGATGATTTATATGGTTTTTGAGTAAATACTCCTTTTTTAATATGAAATATAAATTTACCTGATTCAAGAACCCTATTAAATCCTCCTGTGTCCTATATAAATTAATAATTTCCTTATTTATTATACTAGCTGAAATACCCTGAGTAGCACAGGGTTTTTAAAGAAAATTATCTGGCTCAAAGAACAATTTCTTTTTATCATCTCCCATAATCTTTTCTCAACATACTCAATTATTCAGATGAGTGAATTCACTTTTGCATTCCAAATATAAATTCCATAAATATTGAATATTTATTCCAGATAATGTAAAGAATTCTGATGGATCAATGTATAAAATTTCTCCATATGAATTGAACCAATATAACAAAACGAAAATATTAAAATGGGCAATTAATTATAAAGATTTAGACTGCTTGGGAGAACATCTCCTTCGCATTGGGATTTTCAATCAGTCAAACTGCCCTCTTTGTAATATGGCAGAACCAATGAATAGAGCACACCTCCACCGCTGCATGTCACTTTATGGCGACTCTGAGACAATTAAGGCAATTATTAAGGCAATGACTTCGGTTAGACTTTTAGTCACCTGATGTATTTTTACATGTTGTACTTATGCATTTCTTTTGTATTGCCTTGCCATCTCTACTATTATAAAAGTAAGTGTCTGTTTATTTCGCGACTGCAAAATCCTGAAGATCTATGGCACTTACAGCAATGAGATTTGGCACACAAATAGTCCAAATGTTTTGCAATTTTTGGGTCGCGGCGAAATTTTAAAATTCAATCTAGAAGATTTTTAAATGAATTTAATAGTTTTATTCTCCATCGGTTTTTCAACGCGTTACAGAGAGAGAAGAAACGCCGGAAATGACCTTGCCACGTCAGCCGTTGGTGGTTCCTCCAACAGAACGCGGAGGAAATTATTTTTTTCGTTTCCGCTTTGATTTTGCCCGAGGAATGATTTACAGTCACAGTTCTTTTTTTCTATCTCCTAAACCGTTAAAGATAGCGTAAAAATTTCAACGGATTTGAAATCTGCAGAAAATTTCAGTTTAGATTGATGCCTAAAAATATGATTTTCTTTAAATAAATAATTTTTAAATTGAATATATCTTCAACGGATTTGAAATCTGCGGATAATTTTATACCAGATTAATACCTTACAGCACGGTCACGGAAAACTCCGGACCTAGTGGGAAATTAATAAAAAAAAATTGTACAATTATTTAATTAACGTTGTTACAGATTCTTTAAAGTCTAGTTAAATAGGTACACAAGTCCCTGAGTCCGAACACGCTGAAGAAGTTCATTAGACCAGGATTTTCATAGAGACCCTCCCTTGCTAGACCAACACATTACAGAAGATGACTTGGGGAGGATTTTTGCTGTGTTATATTTTTGGCAAGTTGAAAATGTCCTGAACTATGTATAAAGATAGGATGTGCCCGCTTACAAGTCTAGAATGCAGGGAGTCGGATATTTTCTCTCGACCAAGACTTTCTCTCTAAGGTCAAAATTGGTTAGGTCATGAGGGACGACTGCAGATCATGCTGGAATTTATGAGTGTAAACCCCTCGGATGTTTACTAAATTAGTTTCTAAAACATGAGGAGCTCTAAACTAAGTGTAGAGGTACTACAAAGCTGTCGTTCTGTAAATGTGTTTTTCTTGCACACATTGTAGGGAGAAGGAAAAGTCCGATCCAACCTGATCGTATCCCGTGTCCGTGCTTATCAACTCGAGTGGGCGATTTGAGTTGAGGGTTTTTTTTCAGTATACCCCAAACAAATCAGTTCTCAAGAAATCTCGCATGGTACAGATTGGGGTTACTTTGAAATGAAGTTTATTGCCGTTTTTGCGATGTTTGACGCATAATCTAATTGGCGTTGACCAATTAACTTTCAAATACCACATCGGAATTCATTCATTGGGATTTTTATCGGCGAACTGCTAAAATCGTATTCGAAAAGTAAGCCAAAAGACGTAGTATTCAGAATGAGAGGAATTTTTCAGAGTAAACGAACAATCGACCGGAAAACGTAATTTTTATTCAAGGTTTTTTGGCATTCATTTTGTGTTTTCCTCAAAGTTTTAATTAATTACTTTTATTTGTGAAAATTTAGCAATTTTTGTTGCAAACACATTTTTTAGTGTCAAATTAGTTTCTTGTGAAGTTTTTGAATATGTGGTCGGATTTCTTTAGAAATTATAATTTCTTCCCCGTTTACATTTCCTTTACTCACTGCATGTGCAAACAACTGCAAATTTTATGAATTTTGAAAGTAAAATTGCAAAAATAACTAATTGTTATATAATGCTGTACAAATAGTTATTTATAGCTAATGCTATTTAAAACTAAAAGCAAGATGCCTATCTACTTTACCCCAATTTTTATGTTTACATTGCATAAAAATGTATTTATATTCTAAAAAAATTACTTATATGAAAATAGTGAAAGCCATTAGGCTATTAAAAGTTGTCTAAGTTCAAATTATACATGTACGCAGTTTTAGTAAGAAAGAATTTGGAGAAAGGTTTTATGAAAATAAAATCTCTGTACAGAAAATATTAGTCAATTGTTTGTCATACAAAGATCCAGAACGTTTTGAAATCAAATGACACGAATTTAATAATAAAATAGAGTATAACCAAGAAAATATACTAGGGCAAGTGAAAAAATTTTAAATTTAAAATTCGAATAAACAGAGCTTAAACTAAGTTACCTTTGTTCCAGATTAATAAGTAAATGTTTTAATACGAGGACAATAAGAAAAAATACATCCAAATGTGACAACTACTGCTTAACACTATAAATTAATTTTAAATGTCGTTTCATGATTGAAAAATAAATCATTCCAGTGCAATGAATTTCCTACTTGAGAAGAAGTAATATGTATCTGAAATATGTGGTGTGTTACGAAATTTTATTCAGATGAACATTACAAAAGCTGTTCAACGAATCAAATAACATCCAAATATTTTAAAATAAATATGCCATTGTTTGAAAGTTTCCTTCATCATTCTTATAATATTGAACTCAGCTCGACTTCTAGAATTTTCGGTAAATAATGATTTATTATTATTGTTCCGTTCATGACAATCGTTTGCTCGTCGTAAAAATTATCAACAGTTGAGTTGAGCCGAGTTGAAAAAGTCCTCCACCGAAATTGCGTTGCATTTGTCATCCCATGACGCGCTTGTGAAGCGGAGCGAATCGTGCCCGCAGTTATGGATGATATTTTAAAGAGAGAGGTAGTCAGTGAGTCTGCGACATCTGGAGACGAGCCAGATGATTCGAAAGCTTTGTTTATCGAACACGGCTTCTGAAATTCGACGCGAGCAACGACCTACAAAGTTGCTACCTATACGCCGTTGGTTCTTGTTCCTTTTTCATAGCATGGGTTTTTGATTTGTGAGGTGTTGTGGCGTAGTCCTCACTAACAGAGAAAATGTTCTCCAAATTGTTATTGAACACATCGCATGCAACGCAAAAGGAAAATTATTGTTGTTGCTACATATTTAAAGAACTCTACAGCCGTTTTCGAGAACCAACGTAAAATATATTTTCTCATATCCGTTCCCTTTTTCTACTATCCCATTACACTATCATATCTCTAACCGATACTAGCCCCTCGTTTTTAAATAATTAAAAAAGGTTTAGTTTACGTTGATCAGAGTCGTTCTTGAGGTATGATGTGCAAACCTCATCAAGCCACTCCCTCTGAAAACATTGGATTTTCTAAAAGAACGCCCTTCATAAAGCAAGTATCACAAAATAATATTAGGCCAGTCTTCTTTCTCTCGGTTCCCTATATATACAGTTAAATAAACTTTGCGTTTAATGATTGTGTTGACTGTTTTCAGATAATTGACGAATTCAGACATATAGTTTACACACTTGAGTTTAGGAATTGTTGAAATGAAGGTTTCATGTACAAGAAATTTAAATTGACTATAATAACACACGTCGATAAAAAAAAACAATAATCAATCGTCAAGAAAGATGCACGATCTGTCTATGCGTACTCTCTATCGAGGAGCGAGCTAGCAGGTTGTCTGTTGGTTTCTGACACAATAAATAACGGATGGGGAAAAAATAACAACCTATTCTTTTACAATGTGTATTTCAAAATTGTAGACGCCTAAAGTGATTACAAGTATTAAATTTAAATATTCAGTCAATAGCATTTGAATAAATGCACCGTCGGATTTTTTTTTAATCTTTCGCACCTCTTTTTAAAATTGTTGCAGTGTTTTGATCACTTTCTGTAAACGGGACATTTCGGTGTCCCGAAGCTGTGCTTGGGGACAACGGGACAGCCTTCCTAAAAACGGGACGTATGGTCACATTAATAATGAGCCACAACCTTTATCATCAACAAACGAGTGCATAAACATAAATATTTGATCAAATATTGGATAAGAAGTATAACTTTGATAAAAGAAACTTTGACGAAGCGTGTCTTTTATCAAAGTTTACTATTATACTATCATATTTCGTCGTCAAACTTATTTTATAAAAGATCTTTGACAAAGAACTTTAGTGTAATAGCGGCCTTACTTTTGTTTGCTGAATATAAACGATTTCCGAATATTTGGGACAGACGATATTTTTCAACAAACGAGAACGAAACGGAAACTCGTGTTGGGTGATAACGTGCAGTGATATCTTGTTTCTTTCGCTCGGATTTTTTCGGAATAGATTTCGCATTTCTAAATTTTGTGCACTGTTTAGTTTTAAGTTGTGGCAATTATGCGAGATAAAGGAGATACAAAAACAAAAGTATTACGAATACATATTCTTGAAAAACTTTGATTTTGTTTAATTTGATGTTTTCTGTTTTGAATATTTATTATTTTAATAAATCACATTTCTTTCTCATTATACGTGAGTCCACCACAAAGTATTCGGTTAAAAGTAGCAGGTAAGTCAGAACAAAGCAAATTTAAGGGGTAATTATTGCCGTTATTGAAATAATAATGTTAAAAAAATTAGGAACTAGAATATTTAAATTCTTTGTCATAATGATAGGTAATCAAGGTGGATTTATTTACGAGTTGAAGCTACATTTAAGCAACTTATTATATACGTAAAAAGTTTATTGAAAACAATGATTTTCTTTTTAAAATTGTGAAATTCATTTACTATTTTTTAAATGGTAATAGGTCACCTTTGTAGATTTCAACTGAAGACATTCAATTTTAAAACAAGTTCTTTCATTATAAGACGTGCAACAAAATGTATCTTTCAAGAAAAAAGTATTCGCCTTAAAAAAACTTGGTGATGAATATCTTATCAAAATAATTTGTCATCATTCCCTTAAAGATGGTGAAATTTGACTCTGTCACATGCTTAATGCATGAGTGCACAAGTAAAAAATATTGTTCTGTTGAATACGAGTACGAGAGCACTCGCCGTAGATTCGCCAATGTTATGAATTGAGTTGAGCATGAAAAGAACTTAAGGAAGGGAATTCCAAATCCCCTTCAAATTTTCTATTGTAGTAGTAACCTTAGTGTAACCTTTCGTCATTTTGCAGCTTTGTCATACAGCAAGGGTCCAATGTATGTGAAACACATTGCATGGATGGATATGCCTCGAGTATGATTTGTGTCCAGAGTATGTTGTGGAAATTATAAAGTTGTCAAAAAAGTGTTAAAATATTATTTTTATTCTACGAAAGACAAAAATTGTTTTACAGGGTGTCAATAAAAGAATGTCCCAGTTTCAATGGTATATCAAAACATTTTAATTTAGACTATTTACAACAAATCATGCATCAAATTGAAGTTAAACTCACCTAGTTTTTCTTACAAATATTCAATATGTGCACCTTTAGTTATACGGCACACATCCTACCTGAAGTCCAATTCTTACCGTAACGTTGGTGGCTTATCTGGATATGTTGAAAGAATGGCTCTTTCCCCAATTAGAAGAGGGTGAACCTGTAAACTTTATTTGGTAACAGGATGGAGCCCCTCCCCATTGGAATCTTTTTGTACGAGAGTGGTTGAACGTCGAAGTCCCTGACCGTTGGATGGGTCGTAATGGTCGAGACGACAGAGCTCTTTTTCGCTGGCCTCCACGTTTACCTGACATACGCCATGCGATTTTTTCCTTTGGGGAAATATCTACGTGTCTATGTTCAGCCGCTACCTAATGATTTGCCAGAGTTGAGACACAGAATTGAAGACGCTATTGCTCCGGACTTGTTAACCAAAGTGTGGAAATAATTGGACTTTAGGTTGGATGTGTGCCCTATAACTTAAGATGCACATATTGAACATTTGTAAGAAAAACTAGGTGAGTTTACCTTCAATTTGATGTATGATTTGCTGTAAATAGTCTAAATTAAACTGTTATAATATACCATTGAAACTGGGGCATTCTTTTATGGACACCCTGTATATTCTGATCATTTCTTCAATCATGAGTAAACCAAGTCCAAGTGACGTCGGGTTTTTCTGCCAGTGTATAAAATCGAAAGGATATTGCTGGGCTTGATTAGTAAACGTTGGAGGGATACTGCCCCAGCGTTTTGGTCGCTCCTGTTTATCTGATTTCGTGTAGGTGCACGGAGAAGAATGGGGTAGGGAACACACACACAGGGAAAGAAATGCACCTTCTGTCCGAAGAGGGTCAAAGAAAGGACCGAGACAAGGTTGAAGACCCATCAGATGGTGTTAGTCTTAAGAAAATCTGTTTTTTTCTTTTTTCCCACTAAAATTATTATTATTTCAGATATTCAAAAAAAATCATTTGAATCATTAAAGAAAAACTTTAAGAAAATTAAATTTGATTAAAATCATGATGTTTAATGAAAATCTCTAAATCAAATCTACATAACCTGTCACGAATTTTAGACAAAGATTACAGATTGCACATTACAGTTCAAAAAGCATTTCACATTGTCCGGGCCCGGTATTGATTAATCCACTTCGTAGTGCCCGATTCTATCTTAAGAATTGTTAATTTTTAACTGATTCGACTTGTGTAAAGGTTATTGAATTATGTTAAAATTATGTGAAAAATCAAAGTTGTAAGTTCTCGGCTGGGCTGAAGGAACCTTTTCCAGCATTATTCAACTCGAGCGCCGGGCAACTTACGAATATGTGTGTGGGTGGTGGATTAAATAAATCGACAGGACTGCCTGGTCGTAATTACTGCGATTTATTAACAGCAATCATTGACTCTATATACATGAAGGCCGCGACTGAGTCGGATCGCGTCTTTTTCACATCCAAGCGTCACATCACACTTCTCGTACATCCGGGGCTCCCTTGAAAATACATCTGCGCAACTTAACTGCGCATTGGTGGAGGAACCTCCCAGGCGCCATCTATTGGTCTCTTTCGAAACCAACAGTTGGGTGCTTAAAACATATATGTTACATACTCCCCCTCTGGTTTCGCCGACGTCCCGGCAAGGAACCAGCATGCTTTCGCTTTGGACGCCCACGCTTTCGTAAGGGCGCCAAAGGCCGAGCATCGGAATCAAGGCAAGGTCTTAAAGCCGATGAGTGATAAACTCCCATTGAGACTTCAGGAGAGTCTGGATTGGCAATTTGATAAGTAGTAGGTGATCGCTGAGTGAGAATGACATAGGGACCGTCCCTCCGAGGCATGAACTTGCTTGCTCGTTTCTTTTTGGCATTACTAACAGGGTGGAGTGTCACCCAAACAGAATCGCCCGGAGAAAAGCTCGGTCCTGAACTTCTTCCCTTATCCGCACAGGCTTTTCTCTGGTCTTGTCTTTGGAAGGTTGCTGGTGCGTTTTTCAGCCCGAAAGGCATCCTGATATAAAACGGTAAGAGACAAATGGACAGGTGAAAGCAGTCTTGTCACGGTCTGTAACTGCCACGTTAACTTGATGGTAACCCGCTCGCAAGTCAATCGTTGACATGTAGGATGTATGCTTGGCTTCGTGGAGCAAGTCGTCAATGAGTGGAAGAGGATAGGTATCAGTCTTCGTAATGGCATTCAGTTTGCGATAATCAACGCAAAATCTGTAGGTTCCATTTGGTTTTGGGATCAGAACCACAGGAGCCGCATATGGTGACTCGCAGTCCTCAATTATGCCTTCTTCCAACATTCTCTCTATCTCGTTTTTCATTATACTTTTCTTTACTGGGGAAACTCTGTACGGAGGTACTGCAACAGGTGGATGGTCCATAGTGTCTATCCGGTGTTCAATGAAAGGGGTAGCCTCTCCCCCTGGATGAAAAGACCCTTCATACTCGTTAAGGAGACAGTTTATCGTTTCACGCTGAGTTGACGTAAGGGCAAGGCCTTCCACCTCTCGAAGTGAGCACGAATTAATTTTAATCTCGTTTCCGAATTTCTTATATGACACAGATTTCATTTGTTCTGCAAATGGGTATTTGTGGCGAGGACTATCGCCGAAAAACCAGTCCCCTTTGAGCCCAGTTTCTGTGGTCAAATTCATAGACTGAGCTTTAAGTTGCATCTTTAGCTTTTCGAGTTCAAAAGCTCTTTTCTTTTCGGCTTTCTCCAGTTCAAAAGCTCTTTCCCTTTCAGATTCTCTGTTCTCTATAATTGTTTTCAGGAGTTCTTTTGCGAATGTTTCTTCATAATGCTCTGAATTGACAATAATATCCTTTAGCTCAAAGATTTTTAGATTTTCTCTTAAGACCTCCCCTAGTTCCTCTGCTAGGATCCTAAGATCCTCCCGTCTACCTTTTGCCAAAAATGTCATTTTTGTTTTCAAAACCAGCTTTTAACCAATTAGAGGTTCCTCTTACAATGAATTTTGAAAATAGATTTTTAAATGACTAAATGAAAGTACTAGATTTCATACAATATATGAACGACAAAAATATATGCAATAAATCCTATACTCTAAAAGAGAACACACAATACTAGCACTAAATCTTATACCCTAAAAAGATAGAACACACAATACATATGCACTAAATCTTATACCTTAGCCTCATATATCATGTAACCATTATAACTCATATAATTCAAAATAATTGCGATTTATATGCGATGCAGCATTTCTAATTAAAGAGAGAACACAAAAATATTAACACTATAAATCTTACTCCCTAGTCTCTCATATATCATGAAGCAATTTTAACTCAAATAATTCAAAACGAATTCCGATTCATATGCGATGCAGCATTTCTAACTACCAATTTATGCAAGTTGAAGTTAAATCGAAACTTGAATCACACTAAATCGATAAATTTTCAAGCTGAAGTTAAATCGAAACTTGAATCACACTAAATCGATAAAGTTTTTCAAGCTGAAGTTAAATCGAAACTTGAAACACAATAATTGAGATTCCTATGCGATGCAGCATTTCTAATTAAAGAGAGAACACAAAAATATTAACACTATAAATCTTACTCCCTAGTCTCTCATATATCATGAAGCAATTTTAACTCATATAATTCAAAACCAATTCCGATTCATATGCGATGCAGCACTTCTAATTACCAATTTATGCAAGTTGAAGTTAAATCAAAACTTGAATCACACTAAATCGATAAATTTCTTCAAGCTGAAGTTAAATCGAAACTTGAATCACTCTAAATCGATAAATTTTCAAGTTGAAGTTAAATCGAAACTTGAAACACACTAACTTTACAAAGTTATACAAGTTAAAGTTAAATCGAAACTTGAATCACACTAAATTCACAAAGTTAGACAATTTGAAAAATCAATCAAATTTCTTATCTGGGTCCAAGAAAGACGATGTTCCGGATTATCACTTTCCTGTAGAATGGCTCTCTTTCCACGTGCGACGACTCCAAGCGACCGCTTCCCGTCAATTCCACGTGTAGGCAAATCCAAGCGAACGCTTTTCCCGATTTGCCGCGATCTCCAGACTCTAAAGTGTTGCTTCTGCGGAACACTACCAGCGATTTCCAGGCACCATTTCCGTCAATTCATCAATCCGGCCCCACGTTGGGCGCCAATGTAAATGCTCGGCTGGGCTGAAGGAACCTTTTCCAGCATTATTCAACTCGAGCGCCGGGCAACTTACGAATATGTGTGTGGGTGGTGGATTAAATAAATCGACAGGACTGCCTGGTCGTAATTACTGCGATTTATTAACAGCAATCATTGACTCTATATACATGAAGGCCGCGACTGAGTCGGATCGCGTCTTTTTCACATCCAAGCGTCACATCACACTTCTCGTACATCCGGGGCTCCCTTGAAAATACATCTGCGCAATTTAACTGCGCATTGGTGGAGGAACCTCCCAGGCGCCATCTATTGGTCTCTTTCGAAACCAACAGTTGGGTGCTTAAAACATATATGTTACAAAGTTCATTTTCATATAGTTCACATTCTAGAAAAGCAAGTTGAAATTTAATTTTTATTTAAACATGATTAACATTTTATTAGCAAACTCCAAGAATACTTTCGGACTACATAATCGTGGAACATCTATTCATTGTTTGTTTCTCTTCTCTATTGTTACATATTCTTCACTGGGTATATGTCAGTAAAATCTTTCATTCTGGGTGTTTGTCTCTTGATATTGTATGTCTGGCGCAGCATGGCCAAATATGGCACTTGCGCCTTAAAACCTCAACAAACCAACAAATTGTTGCATAGCAAAGTAATATTAAATAAGAAATTAATTAAAATTCTTTATCAAAAACATGTTCCAAACTTGTATTTTTAAATGAATAACTATCGTCTGATAAAATAAAATATTTTTTATCAGAATTTTTACTTTTTATTAAATATCGTTTGAAACACTAAATTTCTGGTATTTTACTCACAAAACTTCTATTGGAATTCAAAGTTTAAAGCTGCATTTTAGACAAATATCCAGCTAATCTCATAAACTTTCGCATTTCAATCACCGTGTCTTCGCATTTAAAAAAAATTTATTTAACGGCCCAATCTGTTTCTTAAAGCTTTATACCCTCTTAAGACCCAACGAAAACAGCATCTCTGTTTATCAAAGGGATAAAGAGAAGCGCCTGTCCAAATTGAACTTAATTAAATATTTCTATAAATCACGGATCTTAGAAGACCAAGTTTCATCCAATTGTTTTTTTTTTAATTCCCTTAAATGAATGGCTTTAATCTCCTTAAGCAGCCTTTATTTTAAAGCATCTGGGAAAGAGAGATAAGAGAATTATAAAAAAAGATAGAATGTATTTTGGCCTCACTTGTATTGACGTTTCTTAATCCTACTCACTAGGCATAGCTGAAGTGATCAATGGATATTATTAAAGAGCTATACGTATGAAGAGTTTAAAATTTGAATTTCGAACGACTTGAATTTTCGAAACCATTATTGTGAATAGAACTCTTATTTTTCAATTAAGGGGGACCGGAAGGCATTAAATGACCTCAATGTTTATTTTGAGATTTTAAGTGCATCTGAATATTTGAAATGTTACCTTTAGAATGGTGGGCACCTTTTGTCAATGTGCTCATTAGAAGTATTTTTAATTATTTTTTTCGAAAAGATAACTTCACTGAAAAATCGTCTGCAAAACAATTGACGACAGTGTTTTCGATTCTTACACTGTGATACATATGAGCAATTTATTTTTCTTTAATTTTACAAACTGTTAAGTAGATTTTTTGTTAACTGTAAACTGATTTTTGTTAACTATAAACTGTTTAACGGTGATGGAAAAGGACTTTGCGGAAAGAATCGGTTAAAAAGTTCTGCGATTCTGAGCATTCAAAAATACTAAGTATTAGCAATAAGGAGGAATGTGGATGAATTAGCCAAGATGAAACAAGCTGTTTGGGCAGAATATTTTCACTTACTTTCAGACAATGACAATCCGAACCATGGTTTGTGCCAGGAAGACGTTGGAAGTTGGTGTAAATTTCAAACTGTTGAAGCCGTGATAGCATCGACATTAAAATGAAATAGACGGAGTATGCGACCGCTGTTTCAAATTATTTCTTCCAGTTGCTCGGTTTGAAGATGTGTCACGTGGTTGTGGGTAAAAGCATGAATTCTAAACTATAAATTGGTTAACGTGACTATCCACCGTTATTAAAAACACTAGTTTGCGCTTACATAGCCAATCGGATAAGTCGATTTGTGATTTACCCCTCAGAGATTTTACGACAGCTACTCCGCCCACATGATCCGTCAATTTTATTTTAAGGTCGATGCATGATAGCCATCTGCATCTTGCTCCTGCTGTCATGTAAGCCATTAAACCAATCTTCAGGTAGTTGGCAGCTACCAATCTCCTTCAAAGATGTTTACACGGGAGGACTCAGAATCCAAATAAGTCGTTGAACAATATTATCTGGTCTCGAGTGCCGAAACACACTTTCGTCACGTTGGAGTCCATGAAGCCGTTTCTTCCTTTAATGATGGAAATCTATCAAGACTTTTAATTTTGAAAGCAGCAGGAATAGAATCAGGACTTAATTATGTTACCTCAATGAGAACAATGGATGATTTGCGGGTTTCTGTTGCACTCAAAAAACAAACAGGTATTGAGAAAAAAAGCCCGGCAAAAAAAGAAACAAAAGAAAAAATAAG
Organism: Metellina segmentata; assembly: GCA_947359465.1. Classification (NCBI taxonomy): domain Eukaryota; kingdom Metazoa; phylum Arthropoda; class Arachnida; order Araneae; family Tetragnathidae; genus Metellina; species Metellina segmentata. The sequence continues at coordinate 72,948,813 of OX375877.1, read as the reverse complement.
TTAGATGATAACTTTTTAGATGCTGAAGGACCTGACACACCCTCTTATTGTGCTGGATTTTTTAAATATATATATGAGGGTACGATAAATACAATTTCATACTTTAAATGCTGTTTTCTCAAATTGCTGTTTTTTTCATACAAATGTAACTTTTTCTCAAAATCTACTGAACATATTGCTTTGAAACTTTTTTTAAAAAACATATTGGGATTTTACATAAATAGACATATGCTTTTTGAGAATAATAGATTAGTTTTTTAAAAATTCTTAATCAAGCTTTTTTTTAATTCATAAAATTTTTTTATAACATCAGAAATTGTAGACAAAACAATATTTTTTTACAAAAGTATATGTCTATCTATGTAAAAATATTTTAATATCAACTGTGCCAAATTTTAAACCAATGCTGTGAGTAGATTCTAAGAAATATGGGCATAAAGAAGCTCTTTTTTTAACATGGGCTTCAATGGAGCCTTCCAGTCCCCCTTAAAAATCTTTTGTTTGTCTCATTGCATACGTAATTTATTTGCATTAAATATTAGTTTTAAATTTGAGACCAACTAATCCAGATGTTGAGAAAGGAGCGGGTTTCTAGGCACTAGCCTTCTCAAAGAACTCAAACTTCAGTATCAAAATTATTTTCCTTAGAAATACCTTTTGTTCTGTTGCTGTAGTATGACGTTAATTAGGAAAATACCAAATAGATACACTTTTCTGAATCTCCTACTATATTATACTAACCACTGCGTGGCTAGCCCGGCGTTGCCCGTGGTGTAAGGTATTAATTTGGTGTCAAATTTTCCGCAGATTTCAAATCCGGTGAAAATTTTAATCTATCTTTAATGATTCCGATTTTACGAAAAAAGAACTTAACAATCCCAATCAAAATGTTTTTTATTTTTTGCTCTCCTTTGCTGAAATGGAATAGGGCAGGAAATGAAATCTGTTTTTATTTTTATTTTAACGCGAAGGGCAGAAAGTGCAATATGTTTATTTTTGGAAAGCGAAAGTTCACATTACGTCACAATCTCTTGCGGAAAATATAAAAGAAGAAAGAAAATCAAATGTAAAAAGTGTATAACTGGTGTAAAATTTTCCGCAGATTTCAAATCCGTTAAAATTTTTATTACACCTTTAACGATCGCTGAGATAGAAAAAAGCACTGAAGAATACCAGTGATAACTTTTGTAATACCTTTTGCTGCACTGGAATCCGTTTCGCATTAAATCCAAATGAATGAATCTCGAAACAAACGAAGTTTATTCGAATGTGTTCTCTCCCATTCTAGAGACGGAAGATGAAAAAAACTAGGCATGATTCCAAAGGCTGACGTCAAGGTATTGTGAGGTCGAAAAGTCTAAACTTTGATGTTCCTTGGAAAAAGGAAGAATAGTGAAAAAAATTTGAATTCATCTGAAAATGTTCTAGATAGAATTTTAAAATTAGCCTCGACTCTAAAATTGCAAAAAATTTGGACTACCTGTGTGCCAAATCTCATTACTGTAAGTGCCATAGATTCGTCAGGACTTATCCAGGAGTCCAAGAAAACAAACAAACACTTCATTTTATAATATTATACTCTGTTTCACCTTAACTTGTCAGTAGAGTAAAGGCTACGTTGACCGCATCACAGCCGTTGTCGTAGAAACTAGGGTTACAATGTCAGAAGAAGTCAGCTATAAGCGAGGAAATTCGCCCTTTTTGGCAAGGAGAGATAAAATGCACGTGGAAATTCTATACGTTTCACAGATCTTTAATTTCTAATGGCTCTTGCATTACATTTGTTAATTAAACAAAAAGCTACTCTATGTTAATATAAATGCGTTTTGATTTTTCTAAATGAGTATTATTTTTAGTTATTTAAAAATATATATATTTAAAATTTTTTTACAATAAATGTTGTTTAAAAAAACAGTCTATTTAAAGATGTGATGAACCATAAAATTCATTTTTTGAATTTACTTACCTGAAAGCTAAACACCTTGATTAATACTTCTTTTTTCAATTTTAATAATTTTATTAAAGGAAATTAATCCAATTTAATTACTCCTTTGGTCTTACATTTGGTTGGACAAGGTAGGGGAGAGTGCGTCGTCTGCTAAAATATGTGTTTTTCTTAACAGCAAAATATAGTCTCCAAATTAAATCAAATTTATTCTGATATTAAAGAAAGTAAATAACAAATAAAAATACATATAACATAGAGGATATAAAATACATTCACAATAAATAAATAGAATATAAAAAATACAAATATAGTGAATACACATACAATAATAAAAAAAATGAAACCATTTTAAAAATTAGAGTTAAAAAAAATAAACCTTATATGTGTGAAACATATTCTGAAACTCGCGGAACGGTGTCGGGTTGATTAGTAGTAAATTATTAATTTTATGAATAATTTAAAATAGTTTACAAGAAAGTGTACAGAAGAAACCAATCTCTTTCATGAATAGTAGTTACAATAAGAAAACTATATTTACGTTTTACTTATTCATCACATGCATTTATACATCATCAATATATGTAAAACATAGCAAACATCATAACAAATCTATTTACATTATAATATACTTATTCATCACATGAATTTACACATCATCATCACTTAACATTTCCGAATCGCTATCAGACTCACTATTAAAAGAAATTACCAAGTTCTTACTTTCCCAAATATCATCCACAAGTCCATCTACTTCCCACATGTATTTCTCTTTTTCAGTAACATGGTTTATGCAGTTTTTCCAATTTTGTACAGAGACCTTTTCAATCCCTTGGATGACTAAATCCTTCACATCGTTCAGTTTAAAAGTCTTGTTTTCCCTGGCAACGTGTCCTTTTACTTGACTCCATATCATTTCAATGGGATTAAGCTCACAGTGATACGGGGGAAGTCTCAAAACCTTATGTCCAAATTTTTCGGCAATTTCTTCAACTCTGTATTTATCAAACATATGTTTGATTTCGCTAACTTTTTTCAACAGTTCAATCTTGATCATGTCCTGGTTCCACGTAATGTTTTTCAACGATAGCCATTCTTGAATTGCACTTTTTTTCCAAGATGTCGTCGGAATTTTTTCTTTCTTCACCGAGTGATAGGGGGCATTGTCCATCACTACAAAGCTGTTTCGTTTCAATTTAGGCATGATATCTTCAAACCACTTCTCAAAATGGTTACCATCCATTTCTTCGTGGTAGTCACCGGATTTTTTTCCTACAAAAATGTGTCAGCCGCATCAGGTACAAATCCTTCATCACTTCCGATATGGGTAATGATGAGTCTTCTTCCTTTTCCTTTTGGTGCAGCCAAGCCTGTTGTCAAACTTGAAGAGGAAGCTTCATTGGTGCTTTTGATGTTTTTGTCTTGCCATACTCGACTTTGTGAGTGTCCTTCATTCACCCATGTTTCATCTAAATAATAGATTGAAGCATTTTCATTCTTCAGTTCTCTAATTTTTCGTAAATAATTTCTTCGCCATAAAATTATGTCGTGTCTTTCTAAAAGCATAGCCTGCCTTTTTCGCTTTTCAAAGGAAAATCCCAAATCTTTCAGTATCCTGTACAGTGTACTTCGGCTAATGTTTGTCGAAAAAATATCCTTATCATTGTTAATTTCATTTAGAACTTTGTCCAATGTAGGAATTTCATTTCGACGAAAACAATCATGAATTTTTCGTCGGATGCACGATAAAGTAAAGTTGTCATATTTCATCATTCTTGTTCTTTTTCCAACGGCATAAGGTCGTTTTTTTCCTGGAGTACTCAAAGGACTTGTCGTCTTCTTTTCTTTTTTCAAACGAAAAACAGTTCTTTTGGAAACACCAGTTAGTTGAGACACCTTTCCGACGATTTGGTTAATGGAATCACTATGGTTTTCTTCTCGAAGTCTAGAATAAACATTCAATATGTTCCTGCGAGCTCCACTACCAATTGATTTTCCTTGCTTTGATGGCGTATACAGCTTGGATGGTGACGTTCCTTTTTCAGCCATGTTCAGAGTATCAAACACACTCCAATAAAATAGCACAAGAGAGATATGAACGTAAATACACACGCTAGCAAAGACGCAGAGCGAAATGGCGCAGACTTGGCCGGAAAGCGTATTTAGCTCGCCAGAAATGTTACCATGGAAACCGGTTTAGAATTCCGTTTCGGATATATTCATTCGCTTCGGTCAAAAAAAAATGCTTTTTACAAATAAATAACCGATTATAAAGGTTCAAAAATCACTCCTTCATTGTAGGACAATTTTTACACGTTTATATGCATTTTCTTTATTTTAAATTCCAAATCAAGTTGGAATTATTTTTCATGCGGATGAACATCATTTCTGCCTTTCCCAATACTGACAAGTTAAGGTGAAACAGAGTATAGAGATAAAGACGCAGTTGAAATTCGAAAATTGCGAAATGCCACAACACACTTTATGACAAAATAACCACATCTATTAGTTGAAAGAATCCATTGATTATTTTAACCTTTAGATAGATTTTATTGATCATCTCGTCAGAATAGAATCCTTGGGACGATTCTCTCTCTCTCTCTATTGTTCCTTTCTTGGAGTTGAATTCTTTAGTTAGATTCTATTGCTCATTTCCTTGAAGTAGAATCCTTTGGGGGGAAAAAAGATTACTTTGCTCATTTCCTAAGATTAGAATCTTTGGGAAAATTCGATTGCTTCTTTACTTAGAATATAATCATTTATAAAGAGATTCTATTGGTCCTTTTTTTAAATAGAATAATTTAAATCGATTATATTGGTCAAGAGGGTCAAAATTGGTCATAAATCATGCAAGGAAGACTGCAAGTTGCAAGGTGGAATTATGCGTGTGAACCTCTAAAAAGGCTAAAAAAATTCTTCAATGCGGAATGGCATCCACCTCAGTCAGTAACAACAGGCCGTGGTAGCCCAGTTGGAAGAAAAGAGCAATGGACTAACAACCGGAAAGTTGCGAGTTCGAAAGTCGATGCAGCCAAAGACCGTCGTGTAGACGGGGGCTGGTGCGTGATAAATCAGCCGTGGTTTCAAATATCCAAACGCTTGCGCGGTGTAGAAGTTTGGAGAGTGGAGTGCAGGTCGAAAATGCTCGTCATCTGACCGTTTTTCAAAATTACGAGGCGTTGTCCTAGGATCTTTCCTTTCGGGATTGAACCCGCCCGTCGTTGTGTTGCTCCAGCGCGACGTTAATTAACTACTTACCTACTAACATCGCATATACGTCTCAGTAATCGGGAGTTTAAAATTGAGAGTGTTCTTGATAACCCCGAACATATTTCCGTTGCTATGGAACGGAAAGTCTTAATTGAACGAAGAAATGGGGTGAGCGAAGTCAGTGTAAAAAAGTAAAAAGAAATGCATCCTCTGTTCAAGTACAGTTAACTATATTGACGAAAAACCTCTAATAGCGACTGTGCGGATTTAAAAATTCATTGTTACTTTACTGTCCGCAGACCCTAATTTATTAATGTCAAAGAAATGTTGAACGCGTAAACATTTGTATCAAATAAATGCGTGATACAATTATTTTTTCAATCTCCAAATCTTTAAAATATTATTTTGTTGTTTTGAATCAAAAGACTATATGTGAAAATAGTTTTTAAATAAAAAGATAAAATGTTTCCCATAAAACACACCAATAAATTTTGCAAACACAGAGGTCTTTTAGGGAAAGATGGTCGAAACCACAGAGAACTACTCTGTGGTTGAAACATACGTGTGTGTTTGTTTTAAGAGCCCATTTTCGTGCAAACATAATACAATTTTCAAAACACAGACGCACATAATTTAACGTCTTCGACAGGAAGTTGGTAGGTAATGGTAATTTTAGTTAACGTCGTACTAGAGCAACACAACGGGCTATTGACGACGGTCCGGAATCAGTCCCTTAAGGGAAAGATTCGAGGGAAGTTGGTAGATAGGTTAACGTCGCACTAGAGCGGTACAACGCGGGCTATTGGTTACGGTCCGGGATCAATCCCTATTGAAAAGATTCGAGGAAAACGCCTCGTAATTTTGAGCCGACCAACCGGCATAGTGGTTAAGGTGTTAGCCTCTAGATCGGAAGGTTCCTGGTTCGAATCCGGGTACGGGCATGGATGTTTGTAAACGTATGGTGTAGAGGCGGCTGGTGCACCTTAAATCTGTCGTGGCCGAAAGTCCTCACGTTGGGTTGGCGTGGAAGTTTGGAGAGTGGGGTGCCAGCTCAGGTGTTGCTTCGTCATCTGACCGCAAAATTACGAGGTGTTGTCCTCGAATCTTTCCCTTAAGGGACTGATTCCGGACCGTCGTCAATAGCCCGTTGTGTTGCTCTGGTACGACGTTAACTAAAATTACCATTACCTCGTAATTTTGAATCACGGAAAGATAATATCCTCCCCATTTTACAAATTTCCACACGACGCCAACGTTAGAGGCCACAACAGACTTAACGAGCGCCAGTCAACCGAGTACACGACGGTCTTTGGTGGCCCTAGTTTCGAACTTGCAACCCTCCGGTTACAAATCTGGTACTCTTCGCAACTGGGCTACCGAGACTCAAAACGTATTCTACAACTACCTATTCGCTTTCCACGAGGATTGGTATACAGTACTCCATGCAAACATTTTACTTGTTACATCCCGTAACAGTCACAGCGACATCGAAAATCCAGACAGCCGCGATTAGAAGTTTTTCATCAATCAAGTGGAGATGGTGGAAAAGTCACACGAATGAGCGAGTCTAAGGCCGGTACATGCATCCGATTTTTTCACTTGCGGCGCCGCTGCGGCACCGAAGCCCAAATATGCACACATAACCGTGAAATGACGCAAGTACTCATTTCGCTCCATTTGCGACAAATATTTTATCGAAGAAAACGTGTTTATTTCGCTTACTTGTACAAAAAGTATATTTTGAAACAAAATAAACGTTACTAGATACCCAACCATTTATTAATTACTAGCAAAATACCCGACCTTACTCGGTTTAAATTGGTTTACTCTAGATTGAAGAGATGATCAAAATATTATAAAGACTTAAGAAAATAATAGGTTAACACCTTTCGACATCTTTATACACAGTCCAGTCACATTAATGTGACCACCACCTACTTTCGACGTCAACGTGAAATAACCAATCACAAAAGGCGGTGGCATCACATTGCAGTGGAGTGTATATAAAGGATGTCCTAGGGCATTGGGAAAGCATTTTAATTGTTGACGTAATGCAGAAACGTAGCGATTTATCCGACGTCCAAAAGGGCATGATTATTGGCTTTCGGGCCAAGGGTGGAAGCATTTCGAAAACGGCTAATTTTGTGAACTGTTCGCGTGCCGCCGTGGTAAAAGTATATCGTGCATGGCAAAATGGTATTATCCAAAATCAGCGGCGTGGCACATGTGGTGCACCACGGGCTATAGATGACAGAGGCAAACGAAGGCTACGGAGATGCGTTCGTTCGAATAGACGTGCAACCTGTTGAGCAACTGACCGCCCATATGAACCAAGGGGCTACCAAGAGTGTATCCTCAACAACGGTTCAGCGAACGTTGCTGCGCATGAGCCTCCGCAGCAGACGCCTGGTTAATGCACCTATGCTGACTGCTGTTCATCGGCGGCGAAGGCTGGAATTTGCACGCCAGTACCGCAACTGGACGTCCACAGTGTAGCTTTTTCCGATGAATCACGTTTTATGCTCCATCGGACAGATGGACGTTGGCGAATACGGCGTGAAACGTCTGAAAGCAAACACCCTGCAACAATTGCCGGAAGGAGGGAGAATTATGGTTTGGGGAATGTCTTCCTGGCATTCACTGGGTGCACTCATCATTGTGGAAGGCACGATGGATGAGTAGAAGTACGCATCTGTCCCTGCGGACCATGTCCACTCCTACATGCGAATTATTTTTCCTCAGAATGATGGCATCTACCAACAGGACAATGCGAGGTGTCATACAGCTCGCAGTGCATGTGCGTGGTTCAAAGAGCACCAGGATGAGTTTCCCGTATTCCCTCGCGGAAATTTGTATTATTTTAATAAATTGTTTCTTTTTCCTTACGCAACACAATCACTAAGTATTTGACTTGTAAGTGGCAGGAAAGTCAGAATATAGCAAATTGTAAGTGTAATTATGCTATTATTGAATGAATAATAATTTTAAAACATCCAAACTAGAACCTTTCAAACATTAAAAAAATTCTTTGTGATAATGACTGGAGATGATTGCGAAATTCCAATGTCGCATGCCCGATGCAAGAGTGCCACAAGTAAAAAAATATTGTTTTGTTGATTATCAATGCGAGAGCCCTCGACGTAAATCATCTTTTTTATTGAGTTAAACATGAAAGGAACTTAAGAAAAAGGGAATCCCAAATTTCCCCTAAAATCGTCTTTTGTAATAGTAACCTTAATGTCACCTTTCGTCATTTTGTAGTTTTGTCATGCAGCAAAGGTGCGATGTATGGGAAATGTATTATGTACATGAATGAATATGCATGTGAATATGATTTGTATCCTACGTAAGTGGTAGAATTTATAAAGATGGCGAAAGATGTTAAAATATTATTTTATTCAATGAAAAACGTAAGTCATTATATATTTTCACATCATCTCTTCAATCTAGAGTAAACCAATTCAAACCGAGTAAGGTTGAGTATTTTGCAAGTTCATTCATAAAATTTGAGAGTATGCACTAGAAATTTTACAACGTTTTCAGAAGAACTGGCAAATTTGGTCGCCGTTTCCATAGCAACAGTCGAATATGAAAAAATTAAAAAGAACTACTACAACAAGCAACACAGGTCAGCTAAAACATTTAAAACTATGATGAGATTTCCTCTTAATTTCAACAGTATGTTGTGCTAAAACATTTCCCTTTTATGTGAAAATGAGATGTTTTGTTCTTGACATTAAAAAAAAAAAATTTTGTTTTTGTTTACACTATATGTCCGTGTATGAGTTGATAATTTTTGGAACGTTTTCTAAAGCTAAAGTACTGGGGTCGGCTTATGGAAATTTGTCATGGCTGATATTTCTGCAATTAGACAATTTATTTTAAGACATCTTTGACCTTAGTAAACTTTTTTAAAGTCACCAAAAGTTTTTGAACGTGGTAGCTTCAGAGGCAATTTTGCTCAGACATCCTTTTTTGCCAAGATTGAAAATTAGTACAGAAGCCGCCTATTAGTCACCTGTGGCAGCACTGTGCTTAACGGTCTTCCTTTCTCCATAACCTCGAGATCTCTTGTTCCCAAAAGTCAACCTGCCCAAAGTAAACTTTTTTGGCAACTTGATTTAATGTTGTTACATTATAGATTATTACATCTTAACATGGCATTAAGTGCCGAATTTTGTATGATTTGAAAATTTTCCAGTGATGAGAAAAATCAGGAAGATATATTTTTTCGTCTAAAAGACAGGAGAAAAATGGTTTTTTAGAAAGATTGGCAAGTAGTATGCAACTAGCATGTACTAAAATGTACTGATCAAGCAGTTAATTTTGAACCAGACAGTAAAATGCACAAACAATTGTTATTAAATATAAATATTAGTTTATTCCCATGCCATAATATACAAAACAAAACTTGTTTTCGTAAAATTTCAAATGTACATAAAAGCAATACATCTTCCAAAAACATTTCTATGTTACTCAGCATTTTTATGTGACCTTGGTTATTGAATACCTTTATTTTACATAAGGCAACAGAAAAATACATATGGCAAACTTAAAACTAACAAACAAAAGGATTTGTACAAATCAACATGTCATATGCTATGTTTTTGTACAACTGACATATTAAAAACATTAAGTGTCATAAAAGCTTACGACACTGAATTTTTTTTCATCAAATCATTCATATTTAATAAAAAAAAAACATCAAATAATTTCTTATTTGATACATAAATCAACAATGTGCCTTTCATATAACTGAATTAAACCAAATAGACAAATATGTGAATGTTCATTTCTTAGTATTTACAACACAGAAATATTTTGTCACTTAGTAAGAATTTGCAAAAAAAAAAACATTTTTAGATAACGCACTTGAAATAATCAAGATACTTCCTTTTCAAAATAGGCATGCTTAGATTTTATTTCCAACATTTTCCTATAATTTATGTGTTTATTTTTGAATGTTAATAAAAACAAAGTAAAACAGCTTTCAATTCTGATTTTAAACTGCATCTTTATTTTTCAAAATACAGTAAATCAAGTGCTGATACTAGTCATGAAGAAATTAATAAAAGCGAGTAAATAATCTTTGAGAAACAGTAAGTTAATTATTAACCAAATCGTTAGCGCCCATACTAAAATTGAAAATGAAACTTACCCAAAATCTACACATTTTCCTGACTAGCAACAAAAAAATCCACAATATCATGATCAGACCCTTAAATTTCTTATAAAATTTCAAATATACACCTCCTTGACAGTGGTTCATTTTTGGCTGATCTCCTCAAATGTAAATCAATGATAATAAATAGAAATAAGTATTTTTGCTTACAATTAGGAGAGTCAGGAAACAGAACTAATCATCAAGGTATAAATAAAAACCCAGGGTCGATTCAACTAGTGTTAGTGAAGAATATAACATCCCAGAAACCATATAATTATTAAAATACTGATTTAAAAAAATGAGTTGCTGCAAAGATGCACATCCTTTGTTTTAAAACTTTGAAATAAAAAATCATCTTTTCTACTTTATTCTACATTAAAAAATGATCCAATCTAAAAAACTTCAAAAGTTTTGGCGCACTGGAGAATTTCACAACTACAGTGAAATTTGTGAAGAAAAATTTTTCAAAAGAAAGATGCATGTTTAGCTTTGATATGGCAAAGGCTAAAATGCCTTTTGTACAAATACTAGATGTACTATTGAAATGTTATGATTTCCAATTCATGTGTTCATAACTTTATAAATACCTCACATGATTCTTTATAAAAATACTTTAGCTCAATAAAACGCATTTGAAAATTTAGTTTCAAGCAAAATCAAATTACAATATTTTTCAAAGGAGTAATAAATTTATAAAAGAAATAACATTAAAAGCAATGAAAATCAAAAGATGGAATTAAAGTATTTGATTTGCTGCAACAAATCTGCACATGTACTTTCACATCGAAATGATTAACTTACAACTAACCATTTCCTGATCACGTAAACAAAAGTTAACTTATCAAATCAAATACATAAAAATTGCTAGCTAAAGATAAAAACCAACCTATAACAATCAGTAGAAAACTTAGCCCCAAGATGTCTTTCAGAAAGAAACTTCTCAAATCTAAGATATACATTGTAGTTCATTTCTTTTTAATAGACAGGTCAAGTCTCTCTTACCATTAGCATCATACTGCCAACTGAACCCACTAATCACAGTTAAGCCATGCTTTTTATTTGAATTATGCCTTAACCCTTTGATCATGAAGGGTTAACTCTTAAACAAATATACCACATGTATATTTATTTGTTCTGCAGTCTTCCATGCATGATTTCCAACCAGATCTGACCTTCTTGACTAACAGAATCTTCTAGAATTCTTTCAACTTATTGTGTTCAACCAACCAAGCGTCGCTAAGCAACGTCAAGTAAATAGTTTTACTGACACAGAAGAGAGAAATATACCCGTGGAAGAAACAAACATGACAGGAATCGAAACTGCACCTCACAGGTCACTAGCGCAATAAGCGGATCTACTGCAATTCCCTGAGCTTGGAAATTTTGTGACATTCAGATGGTTAACTGAAGAGTGGTAAGGAGAGGAAGCAAGAGAGGAGAAATCAATTTTAATGCAATAGAGCATAATATATTCATATTATCGTACAATTGTAAGAAAAAATATGCAGAAGTTCCGAGACAAAATCAATCCTTGGTACAAAAAAAACACATGCGTTTGTGTTGACAAAGTATAATAGTTGCGAACCATACTGTTGACATTCAATATGTTACTTTAAAGATAAAAACTTCTTAGTTAAAAGCAAATTTCATTACGTTCTACAGCAGAACTTTTCAATATGCAAGACTTAACAGTTGCATTTTGTAATACTAATGCTGCCATAGATTCTGATTTGAAACATGGGATCTCTATTTAAATATCACTCGCAGGTTTGAATTGGAAAATCCTTGAATTTTACACAGTGGTTTGTCCTTTTGTGCAGTATTTCCAGAGTGTTGCTTTGCTATGGAACTCAGATGACAACTTTAAATTTAGTCATAGGAAACTAAATTCAACACAATCAAAGGAAGACAAATAAAAAAAAACTTAAAATTTTAAAACCAAAACTCATCACTTAAAAAGAGGATAAAATATTAATCATAAAGTGTTGAACATTTTACCGATTAAAACTTACTGTAAAAATGAGTTTACATGTCAAATTATATTATCGCTTGTTCAGTATTCAACTTTGTATCAGAATAAGTCATTGTGATTTGCTGAGAAACAAAAAAATATTGGGCAATATTATCCAAAATACAAAAACAAATATTATCGAATTAAATATTTTGGCTAAGCTCGACACAATTGGATTCTCAATACAGTGAGAGAGAATCTGGAGGGTTAATATTTGATACATTTTTTACTGTACAGTGGAAGGCACCAATCACTCCATACTAGATGCAGAACAGTGAAACTTTACTTTTGCATCGATGTTACTCGCAGATGATACAAGAGGTCACTTGGAAAATCTACAGGAGTTGAAAACAAATTTTGTTAGTAAAATCTGATGAAAGTAATACTCAAGTCATCAGCTCAGTTATAAAAAATAATTCAAATTTTAAGAAATGGAATAGTTACCCATAAAACTAGAAAAATTGTTAACTACTAAACATGTCTCAATTTACATCTTAAACTGATAATAAAGATTAGTCTAACAATAAATTTACAGTCTAAGAACCCCCTCTTTTGAAAATTAAAAATTTAAATTATAAAAAATTACATATATTTACCCTTTAAATTTTAAGTAACCTTAATAGGGTATTTGTAGACTTGCATCAGATCATTTTATTTTTCACCTTAATATATGGAGTAAAATTTTTAGAACCATAAAACTTTATGTATTTAGAACTTTTGTACATTAACAACTGATGATTATAGTAGAGGGTAGTTCTGCAACGTAAAGCATGTGTTTTGTCTTTCTACACATAAAATAAATTATTACTGTTTGAGTTGAGCAGTATTGCTGTTCAGATTGCAATATCAAAATCATTGGTCACTGGTAAATACTCCCTTAGCTTGTGCAGTTTCTTATTTTTAAGACATAAAGTGAATAGTATTAAATAACTATTTTTTAGAACATAACAACGTTCTTTACATAAAGGAGTCACAGAATATTTTATTTTTCGTGATAGGTTCTATTTTGGCAAATGAAATATTGTATGCTTTCTGCAAACCCTGGCCTAAAGTTATCAATGAAGGCTAAATATATTTGAGAACTCAAAAGGCCTACCCCAATGGTTGATCTTTGTTATTCTAGTCGTTATTTGCTAAATCAGGCTAATGACACCAGGACTTATGTCTTAACCCATTAACGCCAATTAATTTTTTTTGAAGGAATGGAATAAAATTCTTAAATTTGAGGTATTTTACCTTCAATATGAATATTAGAATCGAATTTTATTGAAACGGACATCAGTTTTTTAAAAAAATGATGTACTAAAAATAGATCGCTGGGCGTTGGCACGATATTTTTTAGCAGATAGCTGACAAATATTAGTTCTTCAATAAAATGTTTAAAAATGATAAAATAGATAAAAACAAAAATATATCACTTTAAAAAAACATGTATATATTTCGAAATACTTAGAAATATGTAAAAAACTTATACAATAATAATAAAATACAATAATTTATTCAGGATTTACTAAATGATGTTCAAATTTCTAAAGCACTTACAGGGAAAAAAATGGTTGAAAACACAAAGAACTAAAAAATTATAAGTGGTATATTATATTATGAAAAACATGCAATAAACTTGTACCAAAGTAATAAAAACATCAGTTACAATTTCGTGTGAAATTTTGTAAAACAGTTTTTGCATAAAGTGGTATTGCACTTTATACAAAATGTAAGTAGTCTTGATTGGCAATCTTCAAATCGACAGCATCTTTGGGCATTTCGCCTGCCTATATTATGATCCTCTCTGTCGTAACGAACATCATCACTAACATCGATTTCTGAGGTTGAGTGAAAGCTGTAAGGGCGACAGTTTAAAACTTTTCTTCCGATCCCCAATTTGAGATATTTCACGGCAACAGCTCTTCGAAAATCGTCATAGTATTAGATCCTTGAATATTTCTATACAGGATGCTTGCATTGACTAATGCCATATCAATAATTCGCGTGAACAAGCACCAATACTATTCTTTACCTCTAATTGCAATGCTGTGCTTTTCTAGCAATCAGTCATGATGGTCTACCCTCCCATATGTTTGTTGTAAGCATTTATGAAATTTGGTTGTGGAATTGTTACTCTTTTTTTTTCTCACGAGACCATCTTTGAACTTTTACATGCACTCGATGTCATCAAAGTTCGTAGCAACAGTAACACTTTTGTCATCTCTCCACCTGACTACCGTAATTTCATTTTTTTCGTCAAATCGAAAATCGTACTTGCCACGTTGCATTTTATCTAACTATTTTCCTCTGCTTCCAACCATTTGGTGTAATTCCGTGTTTTCGTTTACCAGAATACTTTTCAGTTTTTAGCTTTTTAATTTTTCTCTCAGAAGTTGAAGGCAAATCTGTTTCATCACATTCATTATCTACTGAAAAAAACTTCTATTTTCCCAGTAATATCCTTTATAACTGGAGCATCTAACTTATCTATTTCCTCTTCGTCCGCCAGTTCATCAACATCAGGTGGTATAGCAATAATATCATCATCAATTTCTATAGAAAATAGATATTTGACAGCATTCTGAACGTTACTGAATATTTTCTGATTCATTTTTCCAATCTGGAGAAATACAAAAACTAAACTGTCGTACTGTCTGCAATTTGGGGAAAAAAGAACGCTTGAACGCCCAGAGATCTATTTATAGTACATTCACATTTCGGCTCAATTTTCTACTAATTAAATTCATTTTGAACAAACACCGCATTATATCGCAATAGCTACATCTATAACGATAATATAAAACCCAATAAAGTTTTACTTACCGTGATCACTTTACTGTTTTCTGGAGAAATGTGAACAAAGAACGAAAAACCGCGTAAAAAAATACTAAGATAAACTTTCCTCTATCACTGCCAGATAACAATTAAAGCTAACGAGAAAACCACATGACATTTGAACTCGGGAATGTTTATTCTTGCCACGTGTGCAATTCCACTGCTATGGAATGAATTGAAGGTCACTTAAAAGCGCAGTGCTTGAACTTCGTCTAACGGTCTAAAAATATACCGCTGGGCGCTAATGGGTTAAGAGTGAATTCCAAACCGCACTGACTTTACACATCTTGCTCAAAATTCAAACCCATAACCGGTTGAACCACAGGTCAGAGAAGGCCTTGCCAAAGTTAAGTACTTGCACACATAACTGAGCTGCCATGGCTAAAGCACTTGTGAAATAATGACATAAATTCTTGAAAACAGTCTCTTAAATCTTGTTTTCAATTTAGATATGAATAGGCTAAAACACAAAGTGTGCGCTGTAAGAAACATACATTAAACTCTACTAGATTTTAAATTTTTAAAAATAATCAGATATTTACTTATTAATTTCCAACAGAGTTTAGCAGAAGCATTTCTAGAAATTGAATATACCAATGTTGACAAACAGAAGTATTCATATTGAAATAGATATTTATCATAGCAAAATACACAAAAAATAAACCATTTCACTGATGATATTATTGCATCCTTATAAAATGTAAATCAAAGCTTCTATTTCTACTAAATTTATTGATTGATTTTGAAAAGCTACTGTTCCCTTAAGGGTAGTAATAAAATGAAATGGTAACAAGTTAATGCTGCTCTGCTCTGTATTTTAGATGTAGAATTGAACTTACTTAGATTTTTGGATTGATTTCCTGTCAAGTGAGCTTTGAACAGTGATTATGCTCTTCTAGAAAGAAAGAAATAAAAACTATCATATTCGATTCGAAAATGAAATTATTTTATACTCTCAACATAATGTAATGTTAAAAACACAAACCCTCAACATCACCATCCAGCTCTTCTGCAGATCCAGAGTTGGACAATTCTTGTGCTTTCATGATGACCATTTGAGCTCTCAAGGCATCTTCTTCCAAAGACTTCAACCTAATAACAAAAAAAAAATTTGTTTTAAACGATTCACTACATTTAAGTCCTGGATGCTAATTTACATGTTGATATTTTAAACAAAAAAATATACTATGTCAGCAGACATGCGACAGAAAACTCAATTTATATACTGTACAAAATATTAACTGCAATTAATTAAATGTAGCGATTCAATTCCCTAGCTGATAACACTTATTTTTTTTCGACTTTTCAATTTGTCCCAATAACCATTCTTCAAAGTAAACCACCTTTACTTTAAGTAGTACTAGCCACTGCGTGGCTAGCCCAGCGTTGCCTGTGATATTAGATATTCAGTGTAAAATTTTCCGCAGATTTAAAATCCGTTGAAATTTTTAATCTATCTTTAACGTATCCGCTTTTACGAAAAAGAACTATACAATGTCTATCATGTTTTTTATTTTTTGCTCTCCACTGAAAGAGGCAGGAAATGTAATCTGGTTTTTTTTTGTTTCTTTTTTTAACGCAAAGGGCACGCAATACAATCTGTTTATTTTTTAGGAAAGGGAAAGTAACTTTCAAGAAGTAACTAGACATGACATCGCAATCTCGTGCAAAAATTTAGAGATATATTCAATTTAAAAGTTATTTATATAAAGAAAATCATATTTTAGGTATGGTTATAAAGTGAAATTTTCCACAGATTTCAAATCCGCTGAAATTTTTACTCTATCTTTAACTGCCTAGGAGATAGAAAAAAAACTAATTGACTCCAGTTGAAAAAATTTTGTTATTCGTCTGGCAGAAAAATTATTCATCCGCGCGCCAGAAACGAAAACAATAAATTTAGAATCGGTGATCTATTCTATGATGTAGCATTCAATAATGCTTACATTTCATTAAATTCATTTTAAAATGTTCTAGATTGAATTTTAAAATTCGCCGCAACCCAAAAATTGCAAAAAATTTGGACTACCAGTGTGCTAAATCTCATTGCCGTAAGTGCCATAGAATCGTCAGGATTTTGCGTCAAACAGACAAACAAAAAGACAGACAAACACTTCTTTTTATAATAGCAGAGAAGAGACTGTCGAGCTATAGACACCAAGTTCAGAAATAATTGCAAAATTCTGTGCATAAGATAAGAGCACTTTATTGCCAAAAAAAACCTTGCTGATGCATAACTTTTGCTATCTGCACCTCCATTTGCTATCTGTACCTGAAGCATGTCACTGGCATGATAAGAATGATTAAAAAACATTTAGCAAATAAGTGTCTAACCTTGCTTGTCTCCAAGCAGCTCGTTTTGCAGCATGCAAAGCTCTCTGTTGTGCTGGAGTAAGGTTTTCCTCAACATCAGGACCATCTAATTTTTCTTTTAACCTTCTCTCTGCTTTAGCTGTTCGCACAGGGATTTTGCTCATTTGATCAGAGATAGGGCTAGAATAGAATCAGTGCTTAAGAACTCACACAAAGTAAAAGAACAAAGTATCATTTCTGTATGTCCGAAATGAAATAGCAAATTGCACTACTTGATAACTACAAAACACAAATTCGCCATCATACAAGTTTCATTCAGTAAATCCACACTTAAACAGAGGTTTAAGCAGTGTACTGTTGCTTCTTTTACCCCCTCCCACAAAACAATGACTAAAAAACCATTTCAATTAGTTGAAAGAATCCATGGAATCCACTACTTGATTAAGTAGGTTTCAGTGAATTGCTTTAGTTTTAGGAGATTTTTAGTTTTATCCAATGACAGGTTTAAAATATATTACAACTATTCATCAAAATATCAATTAAAAAAATCTACATAATTCAGTAAAATTAATTGCAAATATTACTGCCACTTGGCTAACAAGGAAGTCTTACAACCAAAAGTTTTTTAAATATGGAGAACAGAACTTTTTATTAATTTTCCCAGGCCAACATAAAAGTCGATCAATATGCAATAATAAAATTCAAGACAATTTTAAATTAATTCTAATACAATGATAAAGAAAGAGACCACATATAAAGAAATAGATTACCAAAAACGAGTAGCTGCATCATCATTTATTTTTAGATTCTTAACTTCAAACAGGTTGTCATTGTTGATCATTTCATCAAAGTCATTTTCATTTTCCAAGGAATGGTAATCTTTTATCTCTTCTTCTGTCATAGAGGCAAGTTTTTTCTCTGAAAATCAAATTTATTTTCAATGGCCAGTTCTATAGCAATAGAAAATAGTATTGTTCAAGTTTACTATGCTTAAAATACTGAAATCCTAGATTCTCTACGATGTCAAGAAATGAATTATTAAACAGACCATACATGGAACTACAATATGGGCATACAAAGTTTGTGTTGCAAGGAAAAGAGTTAGAAAACTGTTTGATATTTTCTTTCTTCAAAAAGATCGTTATCATTTTCAATAGTCCGTCAATAATACTTTATTTTGATGGGGGGGGGACACATCTTACAATAATTTAAACTTGCTTTCTAACTCAACTTTGTATATATTTCATCTTTTTGTGCTAAATAAATAATAGAAATAAAACCTAAATATTTAATACTTGTTTAGATATTGGGCTTCAAAGTGTGGAAAATCGATAAAATTTCAAAAAATGCCTGATAAAAGTACCCCGAGTATCTCCACAGCTCAGTTTGACGCAAATAGCATATCTGATGACATAAATGTTTTATAATCAAATGAAGTTCAACCCATAGAGGTCGGTAATGAGTAGAGACCAGATTCCTATGCAATTGCATATTTGGTTTAACACCACATACGAGTCATGCTTCAAGGATACTATAGGTGAAATTTTATATTGCATATTTTTGTATATATGAGGGGTTACTGCATAAAATTGCAAAAATGAAGGGTTGCATATATTGCATATTTTACCCAAAATATCAATATTTCAAATGTAATAGCACTTTTTTTACAATGAAATATAGAGCATCTCGGGACGAGACACTGCATTTATTTTTAGCAGAATACAATTTGAAAATGGTACCGCACACACAAAAAAATGTATTATAGGAATAAACCAAATGATCACATCCCCAGCTAATCTGTTCTAAGGTCGCCTTTGTGTGCGAAAACAACTAAGTTACTTTCTGAGGAAGAATTAAAAAAATTGAAGAAAATTAACACATGGGAATAAACATTCAGGCTTCAAAGCTGAATAGGCCACAAAGACAGGAAATTATTCTATGAATATAAAAAGAAAGGGATGCAAAATCACAAAACAGCAATCCATTTATTTTTAATTTAATTCAGTTGTGATTTGCCTGCTATTCAGAAACATGCCTAAAATTTCACAATCTTTTTCGTTCAAAGTCAAAGGGTGGCTGAAGGATTTAAATAAAAAATGTAACAAAGAAATGTTTATGTATGACGGTCAGATCGTATATTGCCAACCTTGTGGTAAAACTATAACATGCGAGAGGAAATGTCAACTAGAACTTTAAAAACTGGTAAGTTATTTCTTTTCATTGTCTTTATAGAAGTGAATTGAGAATTTTTCAATCATGTACATACAATTATGCAGGTGCTAATAAACTTGACCCTCGAGTAATACGGCTTCACCTATTATGTGTTCATCCAAAAATTAAATTACAGCAAGACAAAAGCTCCCTCATATTATCATAAATTACATAACACAGTTTTTCTTTACATGGTGTTTCTCAGGGGTGTTACTCCAGTGTTACGATAGACCCAAGTGTACATACCTTAAAAATTTACAACCAAATTTAGGCTTGATTAAGTTAGTGCGTTGATTTCAATTTTTCTTTGTCGGAGCACATTCTTCCGACGAACAAAGAATTTCTAAGCATAAAGTTTTGCTCAGTCAATCAGAACCAACCTAATAATGAGCAACAACATCAACAGCGAGTGCACCAGTTGTGATATATGTGCGCAGCAATGAACATTTGATGTGTGAAATTTAAAGTCTAGTATTAATGTTTTTTACTCTCATTCACCATATGGCCTCACTGACCTAATCTGCGCCTTAAAACATTGCGGTCGTGTTCCGACACAGCCATGTTCGTTTTTTTAATGCTACATGAGCTATATTTGGTTAAGTTGCATCAAACACATGACAGGCAATGTCAAGTAATGGATACACACATTCAAGGAAAGTTTCACTGACACAGAAAAGTAGCAGGAGAAATACACCAAGGGTAAATTACAGGAATTGAAACCCCGCTGCTCACAACTTGTAGGTTGTTAGTGGTCTGTAAAGTCATTGAGTCGTTGGCAGCCCTCATGACAAATGAAACTTAAATTATAACTAGGAACCCACCTTCTTCCTCTTGCATTCTTTCCAGCTCAACTTGAGAGAAAAAGCTAAACTGCTTAGTATCTGCAACTGCAGCAGCGGCATCGCCTGGTTTGGTAACAAGTTCAAATCTGCGTTTTTTCTCACTAAATGTCAACTGCTCAGGATCATCGATATCTGGAAAGGCAGCCTTAAAAACAATCATACAAAGTTATAGATGGCATGGATATAAAAAATACTGAAAATGTAAAACTATAATACAAATACGAACAGTACAAAGCATTATACCTGTGCCTGTATTGTGATGTAATTACTAGGTTAGATAAGGGGCCATGTGTTCCACTGGAAAACGTTTGGGAGCTAAGACTCCATTTTACTCAGTCTTGGGTTTTAGTAACCTGTGAGCAGCACTTTAAGCCACTAATGTGCCATGTAAATTTACAAAAATCACACTAATTTCTTTCAACAGACTGAGAGGAGAATCCCACTAGTCAAAAAGACTAAAAATAATGCTAATACAGGATCAAAAGTAAGTTATAATTCTTGTTCTAAAAATTTCAATTTCAATAAAAAAGTTTTTTTTTTAATTCTAATTACAATAAAAGCAAGCTTTAAAAATTCCAATTGCAATAAAAGCAAACGTTTTTAAAAGTTAGGCCAAAGCTAAAATTAGAAATGAACTAAGGACAATATTGTACTTAAAAATAGTTTTTACCATTAAGTTCTAGGCATTTCTTTTCACTTGGATGAATTGAAGTACAACATAATTTACACCAAAAGTGTAATTTATATTTGTTAAAAAGTAGACTCTTTCAGCAAGTGTTTACAAGATAGTTTATGGACACTTTAATGGTTTGTATTGCTTGAAAAATATAACCAAATTTTTAGTACAAACCAAACAATACTTACTTTGGACATCTTTGGAAGAACAGGTTTTGCACCAGGCAACTTTGATCTTCCTATTGGATCTACCATAGATTCATCAGTACTTGCATTGGAATTTTCAGGACTGAAATGAATAGGCGATGGCATTTCCCTGGACTAGATGGAAACATGGAAAAATTATTTTAGAATAATTAGCTTGTTTACATACAAAATGTAAAATTACAAACCATTCAATTGAGAAAAAAATAGCTAGTGAAACATAATGAATATTTAGTAAAAAAACACCATTAAATTCAGAACAGTAACAAGAGTGAAAACTAAATTGAAAGCTTATTCAGGTAAATATAATAATTTTAACATATTACTCAGATTTCTTACTTTACAGATAGTACAAGACTAAAATAAGTAGGAACAGTAAAACTTAAAGACCAGTGAATTACTATAACTGACACAAAATAAGAGTTGTTTAAAATGTCAATTGAAGCAAGGTTGGTTGGGTTTCATGGTATGTGGATCATATTTGGCCCATGTTCCAAAAAATATTTGGGGGGCATATTTGGCCCATTTGGAGCAATATTTGGCCAAGTTACACCATACATCAAGTTAATGGACATCCCCACACAAAGAAAGTTTTCACACAAATAGATGAGAGAAATACACCCTGGGAGGAATCGAGCCTTGTGTTACAACTCACAGGTTGCAAGTGCAGTGGGCAAATTCACTGAGCCAATGACCACCAATTAAAGCAATGATAAAAATCACGAAAATATGTCAGCACTTGTGTTTACTAATCTGAATTTTCCAATGCCATATTGTAAAGTTAGAAGACTTATTTAGTCAGAATTGTCATTTTATATTTAATATTGTCTATCTGTCCCTACTTAGAAAACAAAATAAAGTACACTAATTTAGTCTACTTTTAGTGTTGACAAACTGCATCCAGTGCTAATGCATCCTAACCCGATAACATTATAACATTTGCAGCAATCCCTATTCAATTGAGTATATTGCAAAAAATAAGCCTTGGAGAAATCAATATAATTTATTTTTTAAACAATAAAACTGGAGAAACTGGATTTGTAAGATGATTTAACATCGGTTACACGAGAAGATTAAAAAAAATAGTTTCAATAAGCAGTATTGATAGTATTTTTATTTGTGATTAAAGGACTTTTCTAGATGCTTAGATTTAACAACCAGATTCCTTGGCTTTAGGTTTCACTATTTTTAAATCCCAACACCAAAAATTCGGGATTTAAGATTAAAATTTTCTCTAATATATAAGAAAATATTAAAATATAATTACCTGCATTTTATTAGAATTGAGTGAATCATTTTTATAAGGTGTACTATACAAAACTTGACTCGTATCTTCATTATCTGCACAAAAGATTTTGTCCTGCAAATAACCCAAATTAATTTTAGCTTGTTTGAAAGTCAAACACTAAGGACTGAATCATTCAGTTCACCTAACACGTTAAGATTACCTCAATTGCATGACAATCTGGATTGTCATCTACATGATACACAATAGTCTGCTCACTAGAATGTAAACCATCACTTTGCTCACGAAGTTGTTCCTGTAAATTTAGACACAAGTTTTTAAGTAAAAATTATTGCCAAGCTTGAGATAGCTAATATTAGAGTGTTATTTACTGTAAATCAACAACAAATTAATCTACAATGTAGTTATGATGCAGTATGTATCCAAATGAAAATGAAGAAAGTGATATTTTTTTATAACTAGGGGGCACCGCCCCCTGCTCGCCTACCCGGGGATTGATACGCAAACCAACACTCTCCTGTCACAAGTGATATCGCCTTTTTTAATTTAACACTTAATGCACCTGAAACTAAAAGCCACTTCAGTAAAAAAAAACCCATCTCCATCTTGTTCATTGTACAATTTTGAATAAACCATGGCAATCTCGTAATATTCTGATCAGTACTTAATCGGCAAACCGCCTGAGAATCGAGTTGAAAAAACAAGCATGACGTCACAGCGAGTTTCAAGGGCATCTGCCAAACCCATCAGTCCGAAAACGTAACCTTTATTTCCGTGAAGTAGAGTGAACGCTATCGTACTGCGATCTAAAAAATACAAAATTTGTATGACCAACTTTTGATTGCATCAAATTGATTTTTAAACCGATTTCAAAAGTAATTGTACCTTAACAAAGTGTACATTCTAAGGTATACTGCAATGCTTTCAAACTGAAAAACTAATAGTAATAAGATATAGATATGACAGTTATAACAAAAAAGTAACAAAAGTGTCCCAATGCTTCCCGAATTAAAAAAAAAATATTATATTAATATACAGCAAAAATTCACGTTTAGAGGTCTCTAAAAAAGACTCAACCGAAGACGGAAAATTTCTGTCTTTTGCTTACTCACGTTAGAAATTTTGCTTTTTCAATTTTGACACTTAATAAACCCTAAACCAGGCCTCGAAATACATTTTTTAATACAGGTGCACCTAAGTTTTTAAATTAGGGGCACAAGTTATATTTTAGGTGCACATTTAAAAAAACGTAATATAAGAGCATTAATATAATGTAAACTACTTTATTAGTTGGGATATGTTTAGATAGGTTAGTAGTAGATAGTAAACCTAAATTCTCACTTCTCTGGCGCACTGCTGTCGCTTCAACAGAGCCTTCTGGAAAATGTTTCGATCTGTGGAAAGTTCTGTTGGCAGTGGCACAAGTAAACCTTCCTCCTGTATAATCCCGTTACGGCCCAGCGATTTCGTTTTCACATAGTGTGTATTTAGGAATTTCAATTACGTTCCTTTAGAGCGAGAGAGATCGATACTAATAGTTTGTTCAAGCATAAAAATAACATAAAACACGTTCCCTCCCCCTTTTTTAACGTTAGCTGCACGGTGCGCACCTAGCGGGAAAAAATTAGGTGCACAACAGAGAGAAATAACAGAGTTTTTTAACAGAGAGAAATGGACAAGATAATAAACTAAGTTTCAGATATACATTTCGAATCTTCCATGAGAAATGTTAACATATCTCAGATGTTCTTTTATAAATTATTTTACTTCTTGTTCTTCCATTCCACTTAAATTTATAACTGAAGAGCAGGAAAAATAAATATTACAACATAATTTCTACAAAAAAAATTATGACGATATACATAACAACTTGGGCAGATCAATATATTGTTATGGAATGTATGAGTGTCATATCACTCAGATTGACAGTCAGTAAATCTAAATATACTCAAGTACCATTCTTTCTGAGTCTTCCTTTTCCCAAAGAGCAGTTTCCTTCATAACTTCTTGCTCCTGAAATATACATATTTTCAAATTAGGATATTATGATCATGAACACATACTTGCTAACTTTGAAAACTATGCATTAGTAAAACTTCTGTGCCCCAAACGCCCCTTGCCATAAAACACAACATAAATACATGAAATAATGTGTATTAGAAATATACATAAAACAATAACTAGTATTATTTGAATTTTACAAAAGCGTAAGTAAAAAGTCACATTTTTATCAACTGCAGAAACCTTGCAAAACAGTAGTGTTTCAATACCAAACTAAACACATCCACTGTAAAAAAATATTCACTTAATGAGTACCTACACATTGCATCCGAAACTGTACGTTCCATATCATTTAAACTTGTGTCAGGATTACAGATCATTATTTACAAGTAGATGGAAAAATAAAAAAAATCAATGTTCTATTTACAAAGATATTTCATTTAGTGCTTTATCCAGAAGAGGGGTTTGCAGAAAAATTCAATGAAGTTGTAGCAGGTTTTTTGGTGTTTAATAATTCTGCACTGTATTTCTGCCAATCTAGCAAATTTTTAGAAGTCCAACAGCCCCTTATCTCTATTATAAAATGAAGTTTGCGACGTCTCTGTTCGGCGTGTCCTGACGAATCTATGGCACTTACAATAATGAAATTTGGCACACAGATAGTCTGAATTTTTTGCAATTTTTTAGTTCAGCCCGAATTTTAAAATTTAATTTAGAACATTTTAAAATTAATTTAATGAGATTTTTAATTATTATTGTCTTCCTCCAAATTGGAACAGTCTCCAATCGGTATTGATTAAATCCGTATTGCTGTACGTGTGAAGCTGTAATGCTGTAATTTTTTAAAATCTTTATGCAATTTTTTGTTTTGTCTCTGTTTGGGTGTATTTTGGAAAGCATAGCAATAATTAATTTTGATAATTTATGCAACGTGTAAATTTACAAAAGCATAAATTTTAACTTTTGGTTTGGATATCTTTTTGCAAGTTTAGTGATTTCTGTGTACTTCAGTTTTTGTATAGCAACATGTCCACCATTCATCGACGCATCGCTCAAATGTGCATACTGTTCCACTCTGAGTCACCTGATTCAGTCATATGTACAACACCCTTTCCGATTCAATCTTGGAATACATGTTGACTATAAATTGATGGAACAGGTCTTTGCTTCTCAGTAAACCGTTGAAATTCGAAGAGCGCATCATCATCATCCTGTGAGCATAGAACTACATAGAAGAAATGTTCTTAGTTTGCATAAATGATCCAAATCAAAGATTGGCAGGAGTGCAGTAAAGACCATTTGAAGACTTGACATTTTTAGGAAACCAAATAAAACAAAAATATAGTAATAAAATAATTTTAAAATGTTCTACATTAAATTTCAAATTGGGATTAAATATTGCTATACTTTTGATAAGACATCCAAACCAAAATGATAAAAATTAACTATACAAAAACCGATGTGCTATACAGAAACAAACAAAAGATTGCATAAATGAAACAAGCCAAAAATTGCATAAAAGATCAAAATTAAACATCGTTTAACTTTGAAAATGATATCCAAATAATCCAAACTAAAAGTTAATATGCTTTAAATGATAATCCAAACTATCGTACTCTAACAGAGAAACAATAACAAACAACATATTGCACAACCATTATCCAGTTCCAAAAATGGAGGAAGCACAATAAAAAGATACTTATATTATAGATTATGATAATCCAAACTAAAAGTTAATGCTAACTAAAAGTTAATATGCTTTTAAAAAAGCAATAAATTTTTATAAAGGATATCTAATAATCGGGTGGCTACACACACACAGTAAATATGGATTTAGTCAATTCTGTTTGAAAACTTACCATTTGGAGAAAAACAATAATTAAAATAATTTTAAAATGTGCTAGATTAAATTTTAAAATTTGAGGTGGACTATAAAATTGCAAAATATTTGGACTAACTGCGTGCCAAATTTCATTATTGTAAGTGCCAGATTCATCAGGACACGCCGAACAGACAACACACAAACTTCATTTTATAATAGTTGAGACTCGCTGCAAAAGTTAAGCACAGAGAGGAAAATGTTAATTTCCAGAAGCCAATCTGAATTTGAGGGGCCGCAGAGTTAGACGGAACTATGCAAATGTGCCATGTAACAGCCAATCACGGTTTCGCGTCGAGAAATATGAAAAAAAGCAGTCGTATAAGAAGCCAGCATTGTGAAGGGTTAGAGGAGTTGCATGCATGTGCTGTAAAAAGTGTTTAGAACTTTCGTACAATAAGTTTTCAAGACAGATGTATTTCTGTGGCTTCCAGAAGACGAATAGCAGATAGTGAGCGCTGACGTTCTGTGGGACGCCTTGAAGAAGGGCAATTAATCACTGATGTAGCTCTTTTCTTTGTCATTTCACGATTATGCAAACAAGCCAAACAGTTGTCTGAATACCTGTGACCCGCTGCCCAAAGGTTACGACCCCCACGGAAGATCGATATATTGCTGTTGTAGCAAAGCACTGATCATGCATGGCTGTGCCAAAGGGCAATTTTTTGCTTAAGAAATAAACATGTCAATATCATCAAAAAGCAACGCTTGCAAGAATTGCCCTGTAGTGTTCAAATTTCCAAATCTATTGACATTACGCGTGACACAGACGAGGCCTTAAACTACACGACATAGTTTTTGAACACATTGGAACCATCTGGAGTACTCTTGCACATATTGGAGCACCAATTATGCTTCTCACAAATCTGAATCCACCTTCACTCTGCAATTGGCATAAGACTCTGTCAAGAAACCAATTTGTAATAACGCATCAAATGTATACAGCTGCTCTTGAAGAGATGGCAAATATATGCAGAAATTTAGGTTCAAATGTCAAATCCAACTTTATAATTTCAGTGTATTTGAATAAAGTTAGTTTATCTCCACTCGTATTCATCATAGACAAAATATAAATAGTTTTGCTTTGAACTCTGGATAGTTTTAACAATTTGAACTTTTAATTTTGCACTGTGAAATGGCAGTTAAATTTTATATTGAATATAAAATTATGAGTCATAAAAATAGTTTTTCCAAACCTGTCTGATAACATTCATCATTTCATCTTCCTTGTCAATTGAGGAGGATGAATGAGAAGGTTTCATAGAAGCAGATGGTGTGGCTGTTTCTGTCTGTGATTCGTTGTATCCATCACAAACCAATAGTCGAACTGTATCACAAGCAATGCGCAGTGAAGTAATGGCCTCTTGATAGGTTGCACCAAGTAACGATGTTTCATTCACCTACAGTACAGAAGATTTCACTTAATTGCACTTCCAAGCAATTGATAATTAATTTATCACATATTATATTAGACTCAATAGAAATATTTTCCTAATATATTTCCTAAAAAATAACAATCTACTGCTGAAATAATAGTATCCCCTTTTCTATAAAAGTGAGGAGAATCAATAATTGAATTAAAAATAAAATACATCGCGGAACAGAAAAATAAAAACACTTGCCTCTATTATTCTCATACCAGGTTGAAGACGTCCATCAGAACCAGCAGCTCCATCACTATTAACCTGCAAAAAGCATCATATACAAAAATCAAGATGAGAAAGCAACTCTTTAAATTTCTTCAATACCAACTAAGCCAAATATAGATTCTAACAAAATGCTAACAAGACTTTTTAAGATGTTTAAAATCTATTTGGTAACTGCATATATTTTTGGAGATAATTCAAAACAATATGGATATATTGACCTACTATAATTATGCAGCAATTAAGTCAGTATCACAAATCAAAATTCCTGATTTCCAGAGTATTTTTCAAGAAATTTCCCTGAGTTTCTCCATTCTTTCACAGAACAATTCTTTGGTTATTATGATAAACTTAACACTTGATGAACTAAAAAACTATAGACTAATAAATGAATAAAAATAAGAAAATTAAAAAATATTTTTATTGTATTCCATAACAGACCAAATAGTATAAAATAAAATAGATAGCATATTTAATTTTACATTTTAAACTATTTTGATATGTTCGCAAAAGCAGCCATCAGCCCCTGAATCCGTCAGTGGCGCCAGCGCTGGGTACATCTCGACTATTATAAAAGGAGGTGTTTGTCTGTCTGCCCTGTACGCAGTGTCCTGGCGAATCTGTGGCACTTACAATAATGAAATTCGGCACACAGTTGGTCAGAATTTTTTTGCAATTTTTCTTTCGTGCCCGAATTTTAAAATTTAATCTAAAACATTTAAAAATTAATTCATTGGAATTTAATTATTATTATTTTCCTTAGAATTGCAACAGTATAAAGACGTTACATATTATAAATTTATTTTTTCTGTTTCCGTTAGATTTTCTGAGCAACGATTTTAGCGGACGAACAAAAGAAATAAAGTTTTAACTGGAGTTATGGAGTTCTTTTTTCTATCTCCTAGATCGTGAAAGATAGAAGAAAAATTTCAACGGATTTCAAATCTGTGGAAAATTTTACAATAGATCGATACCTAAAAACATGATTTTCTTTAAATAAATAATTTTTAAATTATAACTTTTATACTTTTACCAATACGAATAACCTTTGTTTGATTCAAGATTCATTCATTTAGAAGAGTAACAGATTCGGGTGAAGCAACAGAAATAATTAAAGTTTGACTGCGTTCTTCAGTGCTTTTTTCTATCTCAGCGATTGTTTAAAATAAAATAAATATATCAACGGATTTCAAATCTATGGAAAATTTTACACCAGATATACACCTTAAAACTTTGATTTTCTTTTAATAAATAATTTTTCAATAAAATATTTATATTTTCATAAGAGATTGTGACGTCACGCCAATTGGATCTCTT
Source organism: Metellina segmentata (assembly GCA_947359465.1). Lineage (NCBI taxonomy): Eukaryota > Metazoa > Arthropoda > Arachnida > Araneae > Tetragnathidae > Metellina > Metellina segmentata. Next base: position 72,919,329 of record OX375877.1, on the reverse strand, counting down.
CGCAAACGAGTTTGGCCACATTTGACAATGACGAGTCCATAACGAAAAAAACTGTAACGGGCAACACCGTGCTGGTATTATTTTGACAGCAGACTGCCCTATAAATCAATGCAAACTCGTAAACTTTTCAGAAAAAAACCCTGCAGAGTTCGAAAATTTTCGAAAAAAATAAGTATTTCTAACACATATGTATTAAAAAAAACCTATACATAATCTAAATTAGTACTTTTCCGTTAGCCGGGCGCAACTTTGTACCAACATCAAAATTGCCAATCTAAGTATTTTTGAAAAAATATATATATATATTTTTTTAAATGTTGATTAAGTTGATTAAATTGGAACCAGAGGTTTAACTTTAGCAGGTTTTTCCGGCCGTTAGTATTTCTCAAAGCCGCAAGGCGCTACGTTCCCATTATCGACATTAGGGAACGTGGCACAGCTGTAGACTTCGGTTACAGGATTTCCGGCAGTTACAGGTTAAATAAAACAGTATACAATGTATACAACTCTTTTTTTTTTGGATGTTTACGTAAAAAATACACTTCTCATCTTCGGAATGAAAACAAAATTGGCGACATTTTGAATTTGGTTCAAAGTGGTGCCCGCATAGCTAACGGAAAGGTACCACATGGGTGCCATTTGCAAAACGAAATTCCAACTTTTCCCCTGAGTTAAGCGAAACTTCCCTGCGTTTTCCCTGATTTTTTCCAGAAAATGATTCTTCCCTGACAATTCCCTGATTTCCGTGAATTCCCGGTTCTGTCGCCACCCTGAAAATTCAACACAAGGGGATTCTAGTCTGAATTGCCCCCACTTCAGGAAGGTATGAAATGAAGTTTTATTAACAGGACACTGAGAAAAGATATTTACAGGCATTCATTTATCTTTCTGAAATAAATAGCTTCAATACAAAACAGTTTATATATATAGTCCTAGGATATTTCTTTATTGCAACCAGAAACACATCTGTTCAGCATTACAAAGGTATGCCCAAGTGTCAGCAATCTTCAAACTAACACTATATCAAAGATAATTTCAACCTTGAAGGAGGATTATCTTTATGTCAGATGAATAAGCTATATAAAATTCACATTTACAAATCATGTTTATAACATTTCTATCCTATTTTCTAACCTTTCAAATATTTCTCAACAAAACCTTTTCATGCTGACTGAATCCATTAAACACCTTTGTATAGAAACAGCCTGTTTTCTGGCAAGCAGTTTCTGTTCTACAAAAACTAGTTGCAAACAAGGCAGTCACCCTGAATTATTAATAGCAAGGGATGGTCAAATTTTGAGACAAATCAATAAAATGTAAGATGTTTAAATACTTGTATGAATCAGGGAAAAAAAGATTGCTGATTATTGCAATGATGTTGTCTTACCCATGAAATAAATATGCCTTCATCTTCTTTGTCATTTGAATTGCCACACTGCCCACCAACGCCACCTTGGATACCCATACCCAGCTTTTCACTTGAGTGCTTATTTATAATAATTTCCTGTTAAAAATTGAAACACTTTAAAATTTGAATGGTATTAATTTTCATTCTGTAAAATTACTAAGGAAAAAAAACACTATATATATAAATAAATCAAAACTTTGACTGCCTAATCCTTTTTACAGAAAAAGAGCCAAGTAACATCAAAATATATAAGGCATTGAATTGCAATGGATAAGTAAATCTATTGTGATTTTTGGAAGATTTACCAAGACATCCAGAACATTCAGGTGGTATAACAATGACATAAAACAAAACATGTGTGAAAGCAACAATTTTTTTTGTCCCTATGCTCAACATTATACATTTAAATTGTTTGAAAGAAGAAAAGCTCCTCTAAAATATTCCAATATGGATTTCTAATTAAATTTGTGTTGATATGGTACAACCAAAAGCACAACCCAAAATTATTCCGTTTTAGATTTGGAAATGGAATGGTAATTTTTAGTATTCAAAATGAAATATTGAACACTGCTAGTCCACCGGTGATCATTTATGGGAATCTTTCTTTATAGTAACCTAATTCTATAGCTTATAACTAACTTCTAATATCAGCATGATTACTTGACAGCTAGATTTGAATAGTTATATTTCACTTTAAAATTGAACATAAAGTTCAGTTATCTACACATAGAACTAATCTACCTTTGGAATTAAGTGATCGCAGTTTAATAAATCTAATCACAATAAACTTTTGGGAATTTAACTATGTACTCATTAGGAGTTCATTAATGTAAAATGTATTGAGCAATTTCACATAATTTTAAAATGTATCTAGTAAGGCTCAGGCACTCATCTCAAAGTAGATTTCAAACCCATGTAAAGCATTAATGCCTGATCCACTATTGGAATACAGATCCTACTATATCAAGAACAAACTTAACTATTATGCAAATGAAGACAGCTAGTCAAAAAAAAAAATTTGGCCAGAATAAAACTTGAGTATTATTTTATAAGGCTAAGAAACCATACCTTCCGTTATTAGTAGCAATAGAAAAATAAAAGGTGCTTACCACAGTAGCAAATATTCCTCACAATAGATGTTAGAAGGAAATTGTACTTCCCACAAGGAAATAGCCACAAAAATGTGCAAAGAGTGAAGTGGATGAGCATGCACCATCACCATGAAAAATCAATAGGAAGAAAATAGTTTCACACAAAACACATGTTAGCACAAAAGGCACGAGGAAATAATGCTGACAGCTCAATACTCATTCATGCAAAGTAATGTTAAATGGTTTTAGTTGTAGCATTCCAAGCAGTGTACTAAAGTTTTTGGTAAGTTTTTTATACTTGAAAGACTAGTTGCAACAGTAACTACATTTTGGATATCTTAATTTAAATGTTATTTAACTTAATGCTATTGTACATATAGGAAACTTAAATAAAGCAAGACATTGTAACATTTTAAAACAAGATAAATAGAATGCTTTTTGATTCGTTAGTAGCATTCACAAGAAGTAACTATTAACTAGTTTTTACAAAAAATGCTTATACTAAATTTAAGTTTTAACCCATAATTTGAATATAAACGCTTTCTTGCCAAAAATTATGTTAAAAGACTAAAGAAATTTAATGCAAAATACATTAATCTGTCTTAACCATCCATATTGACATAATTCTAACAAATCTAGTTTTATACTCCCATCAACCTCATTGAATTGATATCTTTGTATCAATTAGTTGATTTCTTAAAATTGAAATTACTTTTCATGATCACTATAGTGAAGCTTGGTTTTAAAATATTGCAAATACTTAAGAGTCCATTAAAAGTTGATGTAGGAGAGACAATTATTGAAACAAATTATTTTTGTAAGTGAAATTATACCCAATAGGTTGACAAATATACAATATTAGATACTAAACAGCATGTTTGAATGCATTACAAAACTTTTGTTTGGGGAAATAAATATTTAATGTATACATGCACCATAAAGATATTAGCAGACAGTAGACACAAGACTACTTTCACATCAAATAAAACACTTAATAACATTACATGCTGAAGCAAACAAAATACTTGTCAAAAAATGTAAATCAAGTATAATCACAACACACAGGTACTAGAAAACTATTGCAACTATATAAATACAGCAAACACAAAATAAAACAGGTAAAACAGAAGCAATCCCAAATGCAAGGAAATTTTTTAAATTACAATTTAATCTTTCATTGTTTTTCCAATCCATACAAAATACAAACTGAAATGTTTACAATGACAAACTCAACACAGTACAATAAACCAAATAACAAAACAAACACAAGCAAATTTATACATGCTAATATTTAGAGCAAAACATGCATAATAGATTTTACAATAACAAAAGTTGCAAATTTTTAGAAAGGATTAGAGAAAATGTTATTTATAACTCAAATTCAAAAAATAAATATATGTAGTATTAGTTTTAAATATTTCAGTTTTCCAATGAGAAATGTTTTAACTAACTACTTTTGTGTAACCTAATAGTAATAACTCTCCATTACTAAAATCAATTACTTTTTTCAGTTAACTTTAGACATAAAATCTGAAACCATGTAAAATCATCTAATTGATCATCTGATTTTATTTAAAATTAAAATGTTTTACAATTGAAAATTTAATACTTACAGAAGTTATTTTTAAGAGTTTGACAAAAAATTCCTACTTTATTAATTCTTCCATTCGTTCAATTGTAATAAATGAAAACTATAAGCAGTTAGTCCAAAAATGGATAGAAAAATGTTTCAAGATATTAATTAATCTACCAATGTCTGAAAATGTTTCTTTTTTTGATAAAATACCACTTTTGAAAGTCATCCCATGCAATTTATTTGGAAGGTATTTTTTTATCTATATTTTTTATTTATATGTTGCACAAAATATGCAACTTTACTACAAATATTGAGTCTAATTATTTACCTTGGCGAGACGTGTAAGCAGTTTTCAAAGAATACAAATAGCAGGGGACAAGACAGTCTTTATTCTTCATAAAAGTCACAAAGAACTATAAACATTCACGTGAAATACAATAGAGCATATGAAATATTTACAAATGAGTTAGTACCAAGTATGAATATTTTAAATATAGTATATAATATTTTTTTTATAATTTTGTTCCTGTTTGTGCTTACAAAGAATTTAATAATTTCTGCACAAGAGACAAAGGTCATCAAATGAACAATACTATAGATACTTGGACCCCAAAATTTACTTCACATCTGAAAAAAATCCCACCGACTTTCTATTAAAGGAAATTTTTAGTGTGGAGAAATTACATTGATATACATCAAGTGAGGCATGTGAATGTTTGTAACAATTAAAAGACTTTTTAAGATTTATCTTTGAAAATAAATTTTATACATTCCAACTAATTTGGTGACTACAGCATTAGAAATTTTAGGAATGCTTACATAAAATTAAATTCCATAATTCATTAAATCAAAAAAATTTATTATTGTGTATTAACAGTTTCTTAATCAAAGTTACAAATGAATACTGGGATGCAGATCAAATCAGTGTTGCAAATAAACACAAAGGCAATTTTCACACGATGGCAAAACCAGTCCCAGATGCAATATAATCAAATAGGATATTTCACCTTGCCTAGCCCTGCTGACAGCAAAGGCTTTGCTGATCTTGGGAAAACAAATATGTTGCCAGAATGTTATTATTATTGGTGATAGGAGCACCTTTCTTTTACTTCATTTGTCAAACTCATGGTAATCATAGGATTTCTCGTTTTATTTTCGAAAATATTTGTATATGTTCCAAAAATGAGTAAAGTAGTACACTGTTGTTACCTTTATTGAATTTGTAGAAAGTAAACCATGTTTGTAGGGTAAGGCAGCAGATTGCTTCAAAGACAAGATAGCAAGGAAAAAAAGTATGCCTTCTTTGGAAGTTAACAAAACATGTAAAACTTCTTCCTACAATAGCCCAAGAGGTAAAATATGTTAACAGCAGCATACTTCTTTCATCACTGCCAAAAACAAACTAGTCGCCAATACTAGCATTCCAGGTGTGTGAAAGATATCAACAGAAGAAACCAGTGGAAACTCTGGCACCGGTTTTGTCAGCATTTGTGTAAACAGCGGTGCGACTAGAAAATGGTTACTCAAAATGCTCAATGCAAATTCTCATTAAAATTCTGATTAATCTACAAATCAAGTGCCAAAAATCAAATGAAACACAAAATTTTATGCCTTTTCTCATCTGGATGACTATCAAACAACAATGCTTGATTGAGAATCTGTGATGAGTAAGGGATACAGAATTTTGTTACCTAAATGTCTCGTAATTGAAAAAACATCACTTTTCTCACAAGTATCAATGTTTAATTATTTTTGAAATCTAATTTTTATAAAAAATCAGACCACTCATCACTGCACAAGTTACATTACACAATTCACCACAGTTGAAACATCCAGCACAAACCAAACAAAATTAACATTAGCAGTTAATACTTAAATAGTTTTCTTCAGAGAAAAATAAGTTTGATTTCATTTTTTCATTCAAATCATTAGCAGAAGTCTATTGCATTCACAATTTTTATATTAAAAATACACTTGATTGTATATCAATTTAAAAAAACAAACATATAATAAAACTGTTATTAAAGACTAAATTACTGTTTCTTTTCAGTAGTTTCTGAATGTTAATTGATTTCTTTTAAAAGAAATGTGGGTTTCAACAACTAAGTAAACACAGGTGAACCATATTTGTTGAAAATCTATATTTAAATTTAATGAGTAAACAAAAAACATTCATTAGTAACAATTTAAAATCAAAAGCCACAGGTTCGATCACATTACTAATGTGAATGCAAGGACTCCTTCAGTCAACAAACATGCTTAAGGCACATAACTGTAAGCACTGCACCGACACATTTAAGCAACAAACATTTCGACTGGCAGAACAGTTTTTATTACATCTATTGCTAGATCATACTTTTCGTTGTAAAAAGTAAAATGGCAGTGCTTTGTAAAGTGAACTTTGTATCAGAACAATCCTGATTTGAAAACATTTCTTTTAGGCTTAACAATTCTCAAGTTAAAAATATTTACTGGCAATTACAAATATTTAAAGAGAATAATGATGCACCCAACACAAGATGCAGAAGCCGCATTTCAAATAAATATATAAAATCAAAACTGATACAAAATTTAATTTTTCATAGCAATCAATCCTTTGCAAAATACTTACGGAAATTCTGAAGAGTATAATTTTAAATTGCAGGACATTAGATCATGAATAGGAATTAGGCAAATTTTAATACCTAATAGAATTTCAGTACAAGCAATAGAAGCATTTTAATACATAATATTGAAGGTGTGAGTTAAAATGTTTAATTTTAAAAGTAGATTAATAACATTCTTTTTTAAAACAAAAATAAGTAACAGATTGATCTGCAATTTTAATTACAGCTAAAATTTTACATTCATAATAAGTTTCCTTTCAATTGCAGTATTTTTTTATTTGTCTCAAAAGTGTTTGTAAATAGATAGAGCTCATTAAATATGTACAAGTTTAGCAAAGACATCCTTGGACACCTTCATATTACTAACCCATACTAAAATCAACTTTTATGGGAATTTCAAGAAATAAAGAGCAAGCTTAACTTTGATTCCAATCATTTGCCATCTTACTTGTCACTGAAAAATCCAATTTTTAGTGTTAAGAGTTGATTTTCAAAATTGAAAGTCAAACATTTTGAAAATAGAAGCTTTAGATATAATTTGGCTTTAAAAAAATACCCCTTATCCCAATTTTGAAAAATAATAAAAAGTTTTTGTCTCATGTGACAGCTTTGTATACATCTTAAGACTTCTGCCAAATTGTAAGTCAAGTTTTGTGGGAGGAATACCATATTTTCTCAAGTATAAGACACTTTTAGTCTATGAACCCACTTTTCATATTCTCTGCCAAACACATGAAGGGGGAGGAGACTTACTCTTGAGAAAATACAGTAACTCCAAATCCTGTAAAATCAGGATCGTCACACAAATGAACTGACAACAGTTAAAAATACTTAATTCATGATCTAATGAACCTGCACTTGCGATGAGTTTAAACATAGAATACAAATATGTTATCAGTAAGTGCATATAATGTTATAGAAATTTTAAAAGTACTAAAAATCCCCAATACTTGTGCTGTGTATTTAGTCACAACAAATGAAAAAATTGGTGCAGATATCGTAATTCTGTTCAGTGAAATAGTATTCCAAAAAATTACAAAAATATTCAGTCCCATCATTGATAAGAAAAAAAGTCAAACAAATTTTTGAGAAAAGCTGTCATGCCAAAAGTTCTCAAAAGTTTAAGTACACTAAGTAATAACATGGCCTACAATAACTAAATATAGTTAACTTTCAAGAAAATTCGTAACAAAACTACAGAAAATAAATGTCTCCAACATCTTAACAATAAGTATGAGTATCACCAATATGAGTCTTAATAACACTACTAATATCTAGAAAAATTCAATCCTCTTTATTTTCAGTTTCAAAAAGTGGGAAATGAGTTTTAAGGATTTCAGATCTTTCTTTTTTCACTTCATAAACTAATTATTTAGGTTTTCACATTGATAGCCAGTGTAATTAAGCAATACAAACGAGTATAAAAAGTTTTGAAAGCTAAAAAGCAACATCAATCATTTTACATACTAATTAGCTAAATAGGAAGATCAAAACTATAAATCATTTTCAAAGAGGTGGGTTTCATAAGTTTCAAGAGGAAAAGTAAAAATAAAACATTAGATAATTTTTTTTATTCTACCCATTTTCTAATTACAATAGCAATTAATTTTAATATGAACTACTGAAGAGCTGATTTCTAGAGAGAGAAATTAAATTCATTCCTAAATTCTACTGTCATTTAAATGTTATTTTAAAACCAAACATAATTTTTTTTTCCCACTACCCACAAAATAATTTTATGCCTTGCTTTTTTATCCCTGATTTATAACAATGGCACAAAACAAAAACATTAATGTCCAAATTAACGTTATTATAATGAACATATTTAGAAATAGACCATGTCCAGACAATCAGAAACATTAGTAGGTGCATATGGGGCAGATTTTTTTTCCAGAATTTAAAAAAACCTCTTTATGGTAATAAGTAGATTTGAAAACAAAAAACTTTATTATTAAGACTTACTGCTACAGCACAAGTAACAATTATGCATTTCGTTAACAAACGTCATGTGGTATATTAAAGTATCTGAAACTTACAGGAGTCATGTTTACAAAAACATTTAACATTCTGGTTGACTGTACATGCTAACAAGATTAGTTATAGTTATCAGTATAAATTTCTACTGCAGTGACAAAGCTATAATAGTGAATTTTTTAATATTTTTATACAGTAGCAAATTCATGAAATATTTAATTAAAAATTCCTGTATCACAGATATGCACATAGTAAACTCATTATTTTAAATCTTTGAAACAATTACACAGGCTGAGTTTTGTTTCGCTAATTACCAATCTTTGTACTAATATTTATGTATTTTTCATAGCTCAATATTGGATCATGGATATGACAAAATTCCAACATTTGAAAGAGTTCTAGGTTTTTTCGAGATTAAAATCATTTAAGTAATGAATAAACCTACAATACAGAATCCTGCTACCATAAACAACCGTAACTCATTTAACCATCATTTGCATTTACAAACCTTATCAAAACCCATTTTTAATTAATACAGTGATATTTTTAAAGATATTACAAATTACGTTAGGGGAATTTTGTTTCCAGGTTAGCATAATCTACTGTAAAATTAACAAAATTACATCACCAAAATAAAACATCACAAAAATGGGTCTTTTGAAAAAGTCACATTCAGACAAAAAATCCTTAAATGTTTTAATTTTTTTTAATTCACGGTTCACGTTAACGAGATTCATCTTAATTCAATACAGAAAAATGTATAACTAACAGTTTCATAATATTTCTACAGATGAAATGGTAAAATAGATTTAAAAAGGCAAGTTCCTACAAATCTTAAAGATTGAAAAAAGTGAAGATTTGTACCACAGAAAAGACAAACAAATTTGTTACTTTTTCCGATTACTTTTATATAAAATCATTAAAATGTTTTTGTGAAACAGAAAATTTTTGAATGTACAAATACATTTTCTTTGAATGATCGATTCACATAAAAATGGGTTTATACAATATGAAAAATACTGTTTCTGATGACTTTTTTCGAATAGAAAAATACCTTTATTACCGAGGAGAAAAACAAATCTATAAAGTTAAACAAATACACTTTTCGAAACAATTTACATTTGCAAATAACTGGTTCTCAACCGAAGTATCAGCTAAATTTCACTTTATATTCACTGCAAAACACATTGAAGAGGAAGAACGAATAAAAAAAAATATCAAGATTTTGTTATTTTACCATTTATTAATTTGTAATTATTGCTACTTGCAATTATTCAACCATGATATGGTGTACTTACTAAAGCATAAACACTAGCAATGCTTGTAAACTTTTCCTATTGCTTGAAAAAAATAACCAGCTGATTTGAGATTGAAAACCAGTTTCCTTGAAGAAATTTAAGCAAGCTATTTAGTAAACTGTAAACCATGAAAGTTAATCCTTTAAAATATTTTTATGGTTAACATGGAAATTCACTTGTCTGTGCAATTTAGCAACACTTGTTTAGGTGCAATTTAATGGCTTTTAGAATACTTTCTATTGTAACCAATTAATTTAACTGCTTTGAAATATACATTGGATTTGAGTTAAGCACCACCATAAGGCACAAAATTTCAAAATAGTGTTCATAAATATTCTACAGAATGTTTCATAATCTAACAGACTAGTCAGAAAACACAAGTTCTCCGCATTCAACCATCGCCTTCTACAAAAGATTTATCTACAAAATTTGCTAACAAAGCAGGTAGATTCGAAACACATTAAATTATCACAGAAATATTACAAACAAAATATTTTAATAAATTACATCTAAAATTACACAAAATCTACACTTAAAATAAAACTACTCTCTAAGATCAAATAAATACAGCATTATCACATAACACATGGACTACTAAACAAAGTAAATATTTTTTTAAGCAAGCCATTTATAATGCTACTTTAGATTATCAAGAGCAGCAAAATGTGATTGAGAATTTCTTTTAATTGGAAAAGAAAAGAATACAAATGTTGATTTAGAAGAAGAAATAAAAAATCTGAGAGATGATTAATTTAACCCTCTAAAACGTTTATAATTACACCCCCACATGATTGATTCACTTTTACCAGTGAAAAAATTATAGGGGTTCACTTTCTTTAGTAAAAGAAGTTTTGTATAATATGTAAATGTACTTTCTTCCCTTGACACATATATAATAGTAAACAAACATTCAAAAGTACTTTTCTGACGAACTGAAAAAAAAACCCGCACTTTTTTAATGCATTTATGACTGCAATAGTAAAATGGGATAATCATATGAAAAGATCAAAAATGAAGAGAAGGCATTGTTATCCCCACAACTATCCCAAAACAAAAAATATCACGATGTGCAGTTTCGTGATGTATGGCTATTTGGAACCATAGAAACTACATTCTTCCATTTATACTCTACATCTATTTCATTAGGGAATAGACGATTTTGAAGTTGCTTTGCTTGCAAAATAAAAGTAGTATAACATATTTTATATTAAGGGAATCCCATACACACAAAAAGGAAATGTACTCATTTTTATAAATTTCTTAACCATTTCCATATTTATAAATATTTAAACCATTGTTTCACAACAAATGCAATATTTTAAATAGTCAGTATAATGTACCAAATGCTTACATAATACTAGGTATATTAAATTGGAAGCAGATTAAATAAAACAAAGAATTATGTATATAGATTCATGTTGATCAAGTTTTAAAACTTATTAGCTAATAATAATATATTTTGTTACTTACAAAGTAAGTTATTTAAACAAGGCTAGTAAGTATAAAATATTTCTTAAAAACACATCAAACGTGTTTACCTAACCTTTAAAAGCATCTTTAAAAATGCACATGGTCAACATATTTAAATAACCGAAGGATAAAAAATGCCAAAGGAAGAAAACACTTTAAAAACCATAACAAAGGAAAACCCTCAGAATGAACATTTTCATGGTTTACAGCACATGATTGAAACAGATGTTCTAATTAGGAATTCTATGTTACAAATCACTTTCCCCTATAGGAAGTGGGGACCCTACCTGCCAACCTTGAGGTAATGGGTCATGACGGACGGTCAACGTCATTTCGTATGTGGGGGCTAGTAATGCCATAACTGCATCTTTGTGAGAAGCTTGACACACATCAGCACCATTTACCTGAGTCAAGAAATAGAAAAGCAAATGAAATATTCACAAAACAAAAAATAGTCTCACAAAGAGATAATAGCTTTTATGACGTTAAAGTGCTGTTTTGGACGTGCCTTTAAAAAGTGAAAATTGCCGTGCAAGTTTTGGTAAATAATCTAATTAATATGTTAATGCTTTAGCAGTTTCTTCTCGACTGTGAATTTTTTTAGAAAATGTCGTATCAGATTATGTATAAAATGTACATACAGTAGAGTCCCGATTATCCAAGTTAATAACCGAAAAAGTCGGTAAAGCGAAAATTGTAAATAAAATAAATCGTGTAGGTTTATATGTATATTTTAACAAATACAAAAGTTATACAGATACACCACATGCAATTCTTACTGTTACGATAATTAGAGTTCTTACTTAAAAAAGTCATAACTTATTGTTTTTTTTATGTTACTTGGTGTTTTTCTGCAGCAATGTTTCGCCATTTTTTAAAGGATAACAGGATTGCTGATGTCGCTTTTTGTTCTATATATTCAATTAGCACTTTCAATAGCTTTTAGTCCATCTGTATGGGAGATTTTCATACATCAATTTTCGTCACTCTCTCTTTTCATTATCATCACTAGATTCATTTTCCTTATTGACGATCATTTTATCTGTAATCTCTTGTTGTCTGTCAGCGTTTATCCAGTCACGGATTTCGTTTTCCTTGGTGTTTGTGAGATCAAGTTCAGATTTTTTTTCCAGTAGTTTAAAAAATGGAAAATGTAGAACAAAAAAAAAATCCTAGAAATAATTGATAGCTCGGAAATAGCAGAAATTGATAGCAGAAACTTGGATAATCGGGGTTTTACTGTACTTTAGTGTGTTTCATGTCAACTTTTAGCTTTAAATGCACTAAAATAATCCAGATTTTCGAATATTTGATCGACTACTCAATGTTGTCATTTTATAACTCATCCTCAACATGGAAATGATTTTAAATTATAAACTTTTAGGTCTTGAAATGAAACAAATACTTTCATATTAAATACTTAAGTAGTGATCTTCACCTTAAAACAAAAGAAAAATTAGGGCCTTTGCAAGACATTTCACATTGATCACAATGGAATAACCAGAGAATACTGGTTTGGGTTATAGGCTTTTTTAAGTGCCCCTCAAACTAAAACAAAAAATCAGGCTTAAGGTCAGTGGAAATCCTGTGTTGAACACATGTTTTAAACTTTCCAACAAAATGATTTTTAAATAAGTAGTGCAATCAATACTCATAACAAAACCGGATTTTACAAAATTTAATTTAGTACCTATATTGAATTTTCATAAATGAACTATCTAAAATATAACTCTTAGGGGACTTCTCTATTGGTTCAATGGGATTTGTAGAAAGCACATAGACTGCATTTCTACCTCCCTTAAAACTTTGTTTCATACCAGCTATGAAAACTAACATTTTTATATTTTATTTTGGAAGCTTCACACCATTCAATAGTTTTAGAACTTTTTGCTGTCGAAAATCTGTAACTTCCATTATGACAGAAAATCTTGTTAAATCCATATCTGAGGTCCCTATACTTCAAGTAAAAGAAAAAATAAGACCATTTTAAAGCGACATTTAATATTGATCAATTTTGATTTTAAAAAATGCCATAAAATACAAAACTTATAAAAAGCAAGATTTTGTCCCTTTACAGTAGGATTCTTCAACAGATGAACAACCATTTCATGTTTACTAGGTCAGCAAAATGTTCCCAAACTTTTGACGATCCAATCGAGAAGAATGGATGCTAGAAAATTACCTTGGCCTGATTCTGAAACTTTCTTAAGTTTACGAATAGTTTTTTAGTTCAAAGTATTCTTGCAATATTGTCAACTGCAAAATAAAGCTTTTGACTTAAAAAAATTAGTAGAGTTAGTAAATAAAATTTATATGTACAAAGCATTTTAAATCTGGGTGTTAAGTGCAAAATCATGAAATACAAAGTATATTGTAGCAAATGTGTTCAGAGCATTAAAAGCTTTTAGGATAGCTTTAATTTGAAGGTCATTTTTACACAATTCTGTGTCAACAGATGAGTGGCCCATGGAAGCTTGAGTCTATTAATGTAACTTCCTGTACTGAAATGTTAAAATCCCTTTACCTTACAGCATCGTGAAAAGAAAAAATATAATCAATACATAAACAGTTCAATGGCAGTTACTAAATTTTTTCAGTGGAGTCTTGGTAACTTTTCCTTAAATTGTATTGATGTGTCCTAAATTGTAGTAGGTATTGAAACAGTATATCTGAAGAAATAGAATCTCATAAGAAATTTGCTTTATTCTTCAAATCGACAAAACAGTGGGCTAGTAAAAATTAAAAATCTTTAAAATGAATAGTAAAGATTGAAAACATGAAAAAATTGTCAATAGCTATTGTTGTAGAATAAAACATTCACCTGCATCAGAACAGAAGACTCTTATGAACATAGAATATTTTTAGCAACTGGCAATTTCTTTGAGCATTTTGTTGTCTTGCAACACTAGCAATTAAAAAGCTTCAAACAAGAGGTTTTTCATGTTGAACAAGTAATTATGTAGTAATCCCTGAAGAGAAAAACTAAATCTTACTTTTGTTCCACTGAGCATTCATAAGTAAAAATACTCCAAGTTCGCATTTTTAGATTATGTGTACAAAGTGAGAAATTTGCAAACAATCTGAAAACCACTTGGTGCTTGTTTTCATAAAAAACTGTCCATTGCTTTTGAAGTAGTAAATAAAAAATATCACCTTGTTTCTATCCTGCTATCATCTTACTCTCTTGCACCAACTAAAACCAAACTCAATGGCATTTGGCCTTAGTCAAGTATCATTAATCTAGGTTAAATATAAGCTAAAATAAATTAGACCTTATTAAGTTATAACACCAGTGAGAATTTTGAGGTCATCTCATAATTAATTACAAAAGGCATTTGCAACCAAAACTTACTTTTAATAATCTATCGCCAACTTTCAGCTTGGCTGTTTTTGCAGCTGCTCCTTCAGGAACAATCTGTAAAACATGACATTTTTATTAAAATAATTAAATGATTCTTCCAAAAGCTTCACCTTTCATGTGTGTCAGCCTTAGGTTTCATTTTAGAATAAGAGTTCACAGGTCTAACTCAGTCCAACTTTACCCTATAAACTGCAGTTTAACTTTTGCTGCTCTAGCATCAGTAACACACCGGCTAGCATGGCAGATAGCAAAAGATGCTATTGCCCAATATTGTGTTAAACGTTTAAATTTTCAAAATAGAGTACTTTTTTTTGTTTTCAAAATTTTAAGTAAGATTTGCGTGGAAATTTTTTTTTTAATGATGAAGACATTTCTGCAGCTTTAAACCATTCAAAGAACAAAACAGGTTATTTTGATAGGTAGATAATTGAATTTATATTGCATTAAAGCAACATACAGGCAATTGGTGATGGTCTGGTATAAATCCCTTAGGGAAAGGATTATTCACTCTCCAACTTTTACACCATGCAATTGAGGCCTCAACAGATTTAAAGAGTGCACCAGCCCTAATGGTGTTTGGTTGGATCGAGTTTTGAACTCGCAACCCTTCAGTTGCTAATCTGTGGCTACCAATTGGGCAACTGGTCCCTATTGTTTAGTAAAAAGAAAAATAATTCCTTGAACCTAAAAACGTTTGGGCCTCACAAGTATAGAAAAAACAGGATGATAAAAAGGAAAAGTACCTTAGAAATAAATATACCAGGTTCTTCAGCTCCAAAAGGATGGCATGAATGATCAACACCACCAATTATGCTCAAACCTAAAGGACCACCAGCCTTTACAAGACTTATTTCCTGAAAATAGATTAATCGATGAATTAATCTTCATTCTGAGTTTAAAAGTTTAACAAATTTATTTAAAATAAAAATATTTTCTCTTTGACATATGTAAAAAACTTTAATATATGTTTGGAGTAATAATGAAAATCCATAACACTTCAAATTCTAGATTAAAAAATAGACAAACATTTAAATAAGGATACAAAAACTAAATTTAATAATTTATAATAGGTAAATTTTTATTTTTCTGCCTTTTGCTTTCTAACTTTTTCCAAGTTCTAAAAAGTAAAAACTGCAAGTTGAGTTAGATTGTGAGAGTTAAAAATACTATTTCTAGAAACACAGAGATGATAAGATGTCTTTATGAATCCCTTGTTTGTCTTCTACACAAACACTAAAATTCAAATGAGTTTCTAAGATTCCAAATGAGACACATCTGGGATAAAATATTTTTGCAAAGAGGAAAGCCAGATTATATACTTTCACTTGAATTTTCTTACAGGCATTATACTAAATGAACAGTTTGATTTAGTGAATACTAAAAGGTTTTTCAATTAAGCTCAGTTGGTTTTCTCATGTGGGTTTGACTAAAAACAAATGTTAAGCAGTCCTTTATCAGGAAACAGAAAATTTTCTATTGATAGGGCATCAGTTCAAGTATATCCACACCTTCCATGGGGTCAAGTAAATCAAAATTAACTGAAAACACAGTACAGGGTGATTCATAAGTAAAGTATACAATTTCAACGCACTATATAACAGTGACAATGTAAGATATTTTATGTTACCTGTAACAGAAGTGATGGTGAATATTTTCAAGTTATTTTAAAGACAGTCACATATGTTTTATATGTGCACCCTTAGTTACACTACACACATCGTTTTGCTCAATCCAAGAACACAAAACGCCTTCTCCACTGCAGACGCAGCCATTTCCACTGACTAGTCACGCGACACCCTCACTATCGCCTACATCACTTCACTCGGGAGAGGGACATAAGCTTTATGAGTATACCGAGCTAACAGTATGCATTTGGGGACTGTGTCTTAAACTGTTCCTATTTTGCAGCATCTGGAAACTGTATACATACTTATGAATCACCCTGTACAATATATGGATTGGCTGTATAAAACTCAACCTTTAAGAGTTGTGTGACAATTGTTTATAGAGAGCAAAGAGAAATATTTGGGAGTCAGTTGACGAGCCAAAATGCATATCAACTCCAAGGAGCCCAAGACAGAAGAGAAAAATGTTACCAACGAGAGTACCAAAGTTATAAAACATCCACACCAAGCATGCCAAGTCCTAAGAACCTAATCCCATTAAAAATACTTAAAGATTTTTTTATGGCTGGGACAAAAGACTCCCAAGATGAATATATCAATAACCAAATGTGTGCAGTGATTCAATCTCACTTATTGGAATCCGAACATGTTGGATCATAATATTTGAATGTTTAGGGTCTGAATAATGATAACATTGGTATTGATCTATATAAACAAAATAAGAACTCCAAAACTCTTTAGCGTCCTCAAAGATGGGAAGCCATTAATTTTGAGATAAAAAGGGTCTTCATGGGCGGGGCAAAAGTCCCAAATTCGCATTCAAATGGCGATAAAAAAAACGGCTGGGCCGATTTGGATGAAATCACGCATAGAGGCAGAGGGTCGGACCCCACCTAGGCTCGAAGTGAAAGTATATCGATATCTATAGTGGTTCATCCACAAATTGCACTCAAAGTTGCGAAAATGTAAAAAATGTGTGTTACTGAGCTGAATCAAATTTATTAGTTTATTTGTAATCAATAATTTACATCCTGTCTCAGGATGTTTCATCTAATATTATAAAAGTAAGTGTTTTTTTTTTCGCAGGCGCAAAATCTTGATGATTTTATGGCACTTACAGCAATGAGATTTGGCACACAGATAGTCCCAAATTTTTTAATTTTTGGGTCACGGCGAAATTTTAAAATTCAATCTAGAAGATTTTTAACGGAATTTAATAGTTTTATTCTCTACCTGGTTCTTCGTCCGGACGAAAAAAGAATAGCCTAATCTTGACTTTACTACCCACATGACCTTGGAACTATGGCAAGTGTTTTCATCGCTTCGGAGAACGCACAGAAAATTAATTTTTATGTTTCCACTTTCATTTTGCACACGGAGAAAATTATTTTTTTCATTTCCCACTTCGATTTTGTGCAGAGAAATGTTTATCCAGCCAGATGATAAATCTTTTAACTATAGTCACACGTCTTTTTTCTATCTCCTAGACCGTTAAATATAGAGTAAAAATTTCAGCGGATTTGAAATCTGCGGAAAATTTTACACCAGATTAATACCTTACATCACGGTGTTGGTTTGCGGGGCACGGGCAACGCCCGGTTAGCCACGCAGTGGCTAATTTCACATATTATTAACACTAGAAAGACTGAAGGGCTTTTCTGGCCCCTCACATTGTTTCCCGCCCTGTAACTCCCTTGTCCATCGATTGAATAAGTTCATATTTTATTACTTTTAATTATTTGGCTCATATTTAATGTGTATTTCATCACTTTTTAGCCTTGCTGTTATTGAAGCGGAGATAACGAACAGTATACCTAGAATGATGGGAAGGGGCAAAATGGTGCCTATTGCATTTCAGTGCATTCAGTGATTGATAGCTATAATTAACTTGTAACAACAGTGAAAGTAGTTTTAGTTTGTCTTCTATTCTGAATCCCATTTATAATCATTTAAGCCCTACCCAGCTGACAGTAGATAAGTAACAGAATTAAGTTGCTCCAGAAGTGATTGGCAAAACAATTTGGGAAAAGGGAGAAACATAACCACAGAGATAACTATTTCTCACCCATAAAACAGTGGACAATTGAAATTGAAGTGCATAAGCCTTGTCAGAACGCAGAGAAAAAAACAGAAGTGCTACCAACAGCAAAGTTGGAAAACCTCTTAATTCCACTCAATCTGATTCAGAATAGGCTAAAATAGAACGCTTACTGCATATCAGGAAAATATGAACCAAAATATTGGAATTGAGTTTTTTCACTCTACCATTACTAATGATAAGACACCAGAAACTACATTTTTATAACCAGACTAAAGTAGTGTCGACATTGTAGCCAAACTGTATGCCTGTACTCTACAAAATCGGGATCATGTCAATGCAATTTTTTTAATATTTTAGACATGTCAGCTGTAAATTCTTGGGTTTTGTTTTTAGAAGTGACAGGAAAGCAGAAACTTAGCAGGAGAAATTTCATCCTACAGCTTTGTGAATAGCTTCCTACTCCATATGTGGCATCTAAGATTAATGCAGCAAATACTCTAATTTTGTCACTCTGTTTTAAAAAAGACATCACCAATAAATAAAAGATTGAAATGTAGAGATTTTGCATGGGAAACCACACACACAAAAAAATTGTATGCAGGAAGGCAGGAAGCAAGAAAGGCTCTTTGAAACAAGTAAAATGTGCCGATTGCTTCAACAAATGAACAAATAAAAAGGTATGGTACAGTATTTTTAATTAACGTTGCACTAGAGCAACATAATGGGATATTGGCGACGAATCTAGATTCAAAACGGAGAGAAATATCTAAGATATAAAAAGGAGATCAGTGTGATAAATTTTCAACTTGAATACTAGTATATATTATATTACTTATTATCTATTATTAAAAACCTAAAAAAAATCTAATGCTCAATAAGAGCCAGGAGCCAAATTGGCTCCTTCTGTCTTTCTAGGTATAAGGTAACTTCCCGTCTTTTTAGTGTTAAACTTTAATTAAGAAATATAAAATTTAAAGTTTGATTTTAAAAAATCATGGGGATAGTGATAAAAATGAGTTGATTTAAACCTGCCTACTTTACAAAAGTCTAATTGAAAACTTGTTCTAGAACTAAAGTAATAAAGAAAAGGTTTAATCTAAATCTTATTCACACTTCCACATGATATCTACATAACAAAAACTACCTACTACAAAATCCATAAAAACTAATGATTGCCCATAGCATGCATATTGCATTGCAATGCAATTATATACTGTAATGGAATGAAATACTCAAGATCACATTATGAAAAATATTGTAAATTCTCCAGATTTTTTAAAAAAATGATTGAAGGCATTACCACATCGACATCTTATATACATGCAACCAGTTACAAAACTATGAGCAGACATCCATAATACACTCCTCTATTCATCAACAAGATGATGTAGATTTTATATATTCTAAAATTTCACTACAGTAAATGCAATAGATAAATAATTGTCTAACAAAAATTTTAACAGCCAATTTTTGAACTTATTTTTTTTATCACAACTGGACTATTGAAATGTAAAATTAAACAAGACCCGTGTTTTGTTTGAATGATCAACTGCAAAAGTGGTGCTTGCAATGAATTGATTAATTACTGATTCTTAAGCCTATAAACTGTTACTTTCTGAATACACAAATCATTAAAATGAAAAGAGCAATGAATCAAAATGTAAACTCTTAAATAAGAACCAATTTTTTAAATGTGAAATTTAAAAATTAATTTTCAACATGATAGAACCGTAAATTACTGTGGTATAAAAATAGAGATTCTCTCATAAATCGAGCGCTACAATTCTTTGCTTAAAATAGGATTTTATTATTTATCTTAGTGACAAAATTCTACATTTAATACAAGCATTTACTCTGCTAAATGTTTGTAATACATGTATTGGATCGGAATTTTATGGCACAAGGTTCTTGTAATATATGTAGTTCCATGTCATAGTGAGTTAAATTATTGTTTCGTTAAAAGGGAAATTCTCTCCAATAAATAGCACACACCTGTCGTGTTATTTAACAGGTATAGGTTAATTTAAGAGGAGTGTTTGGTTTATATTAATTTATTAGATTCAGATGAAGTCAAATAGCTATTGAAGTTACTTTTTAAAGGAATTTATGCTTTTGTAAATGTGTTCAAATGAAACACAGCCGTGGGGTGCGGTTTCCTCAATAGCTGGATTCGCAAAGCGGGTAAACTATGTTCAGATTTACGGTGTAACTAATGAGCGTGGACTTTATATTGAAGATTAGTTGAATGCAGTGATGCCTTTTACAAAAAAAATTGTTTTTTATTTAAAAACAAAGAAGGAGCATTGCTTTGCTCCACTATAGAAGAACATCACATCTCAAAGGCAAAATTCGTTCTGAGGCTTTGGGGGGCAAAGCCAAAGCCCGGTTACAAAAAAGGACAGCCACTCAGGGAGTGAGGGCGAACCAAGCATGGCGCGTTATAAGCAAGTACTAAACAACAGCTAAATTATTTGCTGGATACAAAATATATACAAAGCTTTTTAGTTGAAATAGAAAAACTTACCTCGGTTTCACCACTGGAATTCACATGGTTTACACAGTTCTGTTTAGTATAGGCACAAGATACATTTTCTTTCACAGATTTCACTTCCTCATTTTTCACATGGTCAATGTTATTGCACGTTTCACTGACGACATTTGTTGTGGGTAAATGGTTCAAAGTATAAGCGGGAAGAGGTTCCATGTCCAAAGGATCGTTTCTCAGTCCAGGCAATTTTGTATAAAGTGAAAAAACAGGTTTAGCGTCCGTTGATGAAAGTTCAGGTCGTCGGTAGGAGCCCATGTATGACGGTCGATTGGCCATGTATGAACCGGAAGAGTAAATTTTGGGTGTGTAGGGTTTGGGGAGTCCTATGAGTTTCGGAGACTTTTGGGCAAACAATGATGAAGATGAAACAGAAATGGATTTCTCAGGTAGATGAGGAGTGTTAGGATCGCGTGGCACAAGCTAGGAAAGATAGATTTGATGTCAGTCATATATAGAATACAGAAAACACTTATTCAATACTCCATTCATTCAGAAAACAAAGAAAAAATGCAGCATAATTTCTTATCTATTTTAATTGTGAGTAAAGCGGCTGAATATATTAATCTTTTTTACGCAACCAAAATTTCACAATCCTGATAAAAATTAATAAAAATTAACATCAATGTCCCAAACAAGCTGCAGTAGAATCCTACACATTCTGTGCAGGAGAGATAAAATATTCATGTTGACCAGAATTCTAATACTACATATTGGACCATTGTCCTATTTCTTGAGGCCTGTATGTCAATAATGGTTTCATAATTACATTACCCGAAACTTCACTCAGGATGATATTGAGTTACAATCTTATGTTTAAAAAGTTTACTAATTGAAGTAATTATAAAATCTAAATATGCAATTAAGTCAGGCATGTGAATAGTTATATAAACTAAGAGCAGAAGACATACTTTTTGCCGCTGTACAACAAGGCGAACAAATCGATCCAGACCACTCAGCATAGAGACTGCTTGATCCTGTCGAGCACCATCCATATCAATTCCATTAATGGTGAGGATCTTATCACCCACTTTTAATTTTCCATCTTTGATGGCAGCACCACTGTCAGCAATTTTGGCAATATAAATACCCTAAAATTAAGATAATAAAATTATATTACATTAATTATTACATATTAATGAAAAAGAATATGATTGATAATATATATGATAATGACAAAGAATATGATTTCGTCATATTCTTTGTATGAAATATGATGTCAAAGAATAATCATGATTGATTTTGGGATGAAAATTTTTTAGTTCAATCAATAATCCCTTCCATCTTTTTTATTCAGAAATTAGAAGCATCCAAGAATACATAAGATCTCCTTACCCCTAAAAAAATTGTGATGATAAAAAAATTTATAAAATCAATAAAACCTAAAGCAAAATGCTTTTTGAAATGCAACTATGAGAGATGTTAGTTTCCATTTCAACGCATCCTTGATTTCCACAGTACTAATTGATGCTCCCGATATTTTTAAAAATTTCTTATTCAAACAATAGCTACAATTGGGTAAAGTAAAACACATAAATTATTTCAAATTAATTGTAGTTCAAAAATCGCGCCAAATATCGATTCAACATGATAATGGAGGGTTTAATAGGCATGATTCATGAAAATTTTGAAAAATTTGTGAATTCCTGAAATGATAAATCTATGCACAAAATTTGGAATTGTTTGATCACATAATTGCATCAATAATTTTTTTTAAAACATGGGCAAAAGAAAAAGAAAAGATTGCCTCTTTAAGAGGCTGCATCAAATTTTGAAGTTACATAAAAAAATTACATTAAAACATGCCTGAAATAGGCAAATAATTCTTAATAAAATGTTTTTACACTAAACTTACATCTCCAGCTTCCATCCCATTGGGCCTTTCAGATATGCTTAAACCAAGACCATTTTGTTCTCTTATGAGTGTGGTATGTAAAATCTACAAGAAAATATTTTTTGAATAAATACTCCATGTACAAAAATAATGTCAGAAAATCAAATAAATTTTGCTTTATCATAGAATAAAAAGATATTTGAAATAGACTAACTGCTATCAAAAATCCATTCAAAGAAAAATAGAATACACAAAAACCAATACTTTAATCAAATCAATTGCTCTGAACCTTTTCAATACAAAACATTTTTTGTAAAATAAATGGCTTTAGACTGTTTAGCTAAATTATTTAGTGGGGTTTTTATATATCCGAGTCACACAAGCAATTCTCATTGCAAAGCTTCTAACCAGTCTTAGACTTTTTAACCAATTGAACCTTTCCCCACGATTCTTTCAACCAATAGACATGACTATTTGATTAAGGGGACCAGTACAGTCCTATCTCCGTATTGTTAAAGTGGTCAAATTTTAAGGAACATTTTCACAGAATCTTTTATGTGTATTAATTTGAATTTTTTTAATACAGGTTATGAAAACACTTTTAAACACTTAAACACAGTGATTTTTTTTTAAACTTAAAATTCAAAGCTTTAAGATTTTTTCCTTCAACAAATATATATAAATTTGAAAACTGACCAATTTTCATCCTTTTTAACTATCAAAATGAACTTTCCTGAGCAGATAGAAAAAAAAAATGACTGTTAAAATATGTTACAGGGTATGTTACACTTGTAAACCTATTTTATTTTTGCATTTGCTTGAATAGATTTTGAAAATGTTCCTTTTAAGATAAAAATACACATTTTGAGATATTGAAGTTTAAAGCATAAAATTTAACTTACTTTGAAGTGTACAGGTATTTTTCAAAAAATTATTTAAAATACTTCTACTCAACGTATCTCCATATCATTTTAAACAGAACTGTAAAAACATTTATTTATAGTTATAAAAAAAGTAATCGAAATTAGGAAAGATTTTTGTGTACTGGCCCCTTAAGGACTGGTGCACATATCCGGTTTTTCAACGTGTACTGCTGCTGCCGCAAAACAAGTGCGGTCTGAATTACATTAGATCCAATGAAGTAGTGCACACATGCCTCTGGCAATGCACATTCAACTTGCATGTAATTTGTACTGCAGTTCCACACGGTGCCACACATGTGTCTTCGGTCTGAAGTACCTTGTTTTCATAACCTAGGGGGCTCCGCCCCCTGCTCGCCAACCACCCGGGGATTGCTACTCAATCCCATTTGGTTTGCTTCGCAAACCAACACTCCTTTTACATATGGCATTTGGTTTGCTTCGCAAACCAACATTCCTTTTGCAGAGTGAAACTATCTGAATAATTTGTATTATCCTGATTTCACTTTACGGTCCATCACGTCACAGCGAGGGCTTCGCTCCCTGCTCGCTTACGCTCGCCGACCCCCGGGGATTGCTACGCAATACCGTTATTTATGCTTGTGAATGCGTTATTTATGTTATGTTTGTGAAGCAAACCAATACCTCTTACGCAAGTGATTTCACTCTTTTTTGCTTTAACACTTAATGCACCCTAAACTAATAGCCGCATGAGTAAAAAATCTTCTGCATCTTGTTCCCTGTACAATTTTAAGTAAACCCTGTTAATCTCCAAACTTTACGATGTGTACTTTGTACTTTCTCAGTAAACCGTCTGAGAACAGAGGGAAAAAAGCGAGCCTTTTCCCTTGCGAAATAAAAAGAAATCGTTTTTATGGCAATTGTTGCTACGATAAATTTGATATCTGGCAAACACGATAGTCAAAATTCAACCCTCCGCGAATACAATGCTCCACGAAATAAAAAATACGAAATAAAAAATACGAAATTTGTGTCATTAACTTTAGATTGCATCGAATTTATTTATGAACCAATTTTAAAAATAATGGTACCGTAAGAAAGAGCACAGTCTGAGGTATACTGCACTATTTTCAAAATAAAAAACTAATAGTAATACGATATAGATATGACAGTTTTAGTTAACTGTTGTAACAAAAAGTAGCGAAAATATCCAAAGATTCCGAATTTTGTATAACCAACTTTTGATCGCATCCAATTTAATTATTAACCGGTTTCAAAAATAATAGTACTGTAAGAAAGAGTACATTCTGAGGTATACTGCGATATTTTAAAAATAAAAAACTAATAGTAATAAGATATAGATACGGCAGTTTAAAAAAAAAGTAACAAAAATGTCCCGATTTTTCACAACCGAACAAAAATTTCCGAATTTCAATAAAATATTATCAAGAACCAAATTGAAATTTAAAAAAAAAAAAACTCGACGAGCTGCAAAAATTTACGTTGAGAGGTACTCTTTAAAAAAAAACTCATGGCTGAAAACTAAAAATTTGTATGTGTTTTGCTCACTCACGGAAGAAATTTTGCTTCTTCAATTTTGACACTTAATAAACCCTAAACTAATAGCCGCATCGGAAAAAAAATCTTAATAATTGCCCAGGGAATACGATGAAGAACAAATCATGTTAATTTCGTTTTTTTCCGATCAGTACTTTCTCGGGAAATTGTTTAAGAATCGAGCTAAAAAGCACAGTTTTCAATCCTGCGGCGGCAACTTTTTTGTAATATAGAGAGATAAACGGAAATATAGGTAATAATTAATAAATGGCTGTTTCCAGTAACATCTATTTTCTGTGTGCGTTTCAAAATATACTTTTTTACACCAAGTAAGCGATATAAACATGTTTTCTTCAATAAAATATTTATCATAAATGGCACGAAATGAGTTCTTTCATGATCTGATTTCACGGTTATGTGTGCATAGTTGGGCTTCAGTGCCGCAGAGGCGCCAAACGTTGAAAAACCGGATGTGTACACCTGGCCTAAGTGTCATGTTGGATAGCAGCATGTAGATAAAAGTCTTGTGTGGGTTAAGCAACATTCATTGTATTCTTTATTTTTAGAGAGAGTATGGCAATATCTATTTTTTCTTTTCTTTTATATATAGTATGGACCTAGATCTCACCTACCTACTAGACAAAGAATAGAACTAAAGCAAGAAATGTATTTTAAAATATTACCTGTGCAAATTTCAATGTAGCTATTTGCAAAGTAACGATAGGCTATGATTTGCTATTTTTTAAATACGTGCTTTTATAAATGACCAACCTCAAGAAATACCTAGTATCTCTATCTGGACTGTGTTTCTGGTAGACCCCTCTCAAGAGCTGTATCTTGTCCTTGTGATGGGTAAACCTGTCTGGTGGGCAGTATCTGGACTGTGAGGCAGTTAAACTTATTTTGAGGGCTGAGTCTGATAAAAATATTTGAAGGCATATCTGGTCTATATACTGGGTAAACCTGTACGAAGAGCGGTATCTGGTCTGTAGACCCATCAAAAATAGGGGTATCTGGACTAAGGGCTGGTGAAACCTGTCATTAAGGTCACATCTGGTCAAAGGGCCTGATAAAAAATATTTGGAAGGCTATATCTGGTCAATGGGCCAATGAAATCTGTTGGAGTGTTGGGTGTGTGGGCCTGATAATTGGCGGGCATATTACGACTGGGTCAGGTAAACCTGTTCAGCGAGCTGTATCTTGTCTATGCCTCTTAAAAAACATTTGGAAGGTTACATCTGTTTGGTAGGCCATATAAACCTGTTCAGAGAGCAGTATATAGACTGCAGACCAGATAATATGCCTCAAGGGAAGTAGACTTACATGGGATCCCATGGGAAAATAAAAGATCACCTCAGGTCCATGAAGCCCATACACACCTTAATGAGATGTGCCTCGAACAGCCACACGTAAAATTATATTAATTTTGTAATCTTAATTCACCCCATTTTTTGTAAACAGACAATATATTGAATACAATTATTTTTATTGAAAAATTTTCGAATTTAATAACTGCATCTCCCCACCCCTTTTCCAGTTTCAAATCCAAACACACCATAAATTAATCTTAAGTTCAAGCAGTTAGGCTGCAAGGTGAAGTTAGCACATCGTTTTCCATTTTTGATCAAAAGATACGATGTTATTAGTTATATTAAAAAGCACCAAAATTTGTTTCTCTATAAGTTTTGGAGTTCCCTTTTGCAGAAAACACACGTACTACAGAAACATACATCCTGAAAATCAAAAATGAAACACTTATTTCGTATTAACCCCTTGGGTACATTTCACGACCAAGACTCGTCATGCACTTGTTTCGCCTAAGTTACGGATAGCGAGTCTAATTCGTCAATCAAACTAGGACAAAATTAAGCATGTGCATCCTTGTTCATGGCAAGAGCGATTGGTGTTATGAGACGACTTGAATCAAATTATCCAATTGTTCTTTACAAAAATACACTTTGTTTAATCTGACTCCATACATAGAAATATTTACACTACTGTGTTATCAGACTTTCATTTTTGAAATGAACGCGGAGATCAGAAGCTGTGCGATCACTCTCATACTGTTACAATTCTTATCAAACGAAATTATACGAAAATATAACAGTAACTAGTGTGCAAACGATAATACAAAAATATAACAGAAAAATATACGAAAATATAACAGTAACAACTAAGGTGCAAATGATAATCCAAACTACTTTTTTTCAAATAAATCTGTACCCAAGGGGTCAAACTTTGCATAAGAACAATGAATGTGAGTAGGGCATCTTACTTCAAATTTAATGTCGTACTCCTCTGATGCTTGCTTCCTGAAAGATGGTGAAGCTGACTCATTAATTTTTGTTCCAGATTCTTCTTCCTTGGGAATATCAATAGTTAGATTTAACTTATTTTTGGATGATGTGTCGGAATCTGCTTCAGTTGAAACAGGCTTATCCCCCTTTTCACTTTTAACAGATTCTGTCTTCACTTCCTCTGGAACAAGTGATTCATTTTGCAAGGCAATTTCACTTAATGGCTTATGGTTTGGTTTCAATGTTTCAGCTGGTGTATCGTCCTTGGGGGTGTGATATGCTTCCTGCACACTACCATTTGCTAGATTGCTATTTGCAGGCAAATCATCAGACAACTGAAAGCATAAAAACAGCAATTTAAAAGACAGGAAGAAAAGGTTTACCGTATAAAATTATATATTAAAAATTTAAGAGACGATTGATACCTCAATTGCATTTTCCATATCAACACCAGATATTCTGCTGATTATCATGACCATTGTATTGCCAGCTGCTTTCAAAGCATCAACAGCATCAAAGTGAGTGACATTCTCCAGGTCTTTACCATTAACCTTTAAAGAAGCACTTTTTAGTTTTCAGTGTAAAGAAAGTTTACAAAAGCCTAGAAATTTGAGAGTGAACATACTTCAAAAGAGACCATCTTTAATATGATTGCAGCATTTCAATGGTTGTTTGGAGAGCAAAGACCAATTTAAATCTAAAACACTGCGTTACGGTTTGGATACTGTTTCGGGGAAGTTTATCAGGCCTTTTACACACAAAAATATGAGTGATTGAAAAATTATTTAAAAAATAATAATAATAATAATAATAGATTTCTAATTAATTTATTTCCCATATGTTGAATTGCGAAACAATTAACACATTTTTTTTATTTGAATTTAAACAATCGTGAAATTAAGTATTAAGATTACCATGCATTTTAACTGCAAAATTCAGTTATTTTTTTAAATGAGCAATCAAATTAATGAAATTCGCATGTCAATAATTCACATAATAATTTGAAGAAATTAAATGTTTCTTGAACAATATTCTAATTTTATAACAATTATAATTTTATAATAAAAGAAAATTATACAATAAATTGGGGTAGAGTTTTCATTCCTTACCATTAATATTTTATCGCCAACTCTCAATCCAGCTGACTCAGCAGGGCCATTTTCAATAACTTTAGAGACAAATATACCCTGTAAATAAAAGTTGATTATAAATTTTATTTACTCAGTTAAAAATCATATTCAAATTAAAAAGCATAAAGTTGTTCTAGTTTAAAATATGTTCAAGATCCTAATTAATTTCCAGTTATTCCAATAAACAATCAAACTCAGGGCAGCTTCAATAAAAAGTTCTGGTGTTCTGCAAGGAATCAGTTTTTAATTGTCACCAATTACTTATAGAATTACTATAGAAAGTATGACTTGACATGTTGCAGCTCTAATACAAGCAAAAAGAGGGCCTACTCATTGCTAAATAGAATAATAAAGCACTCTTTCTGAAAAACATGCAGTGTCCAAACACTTTTGTCCATATAGTGTATTTTCTGTGGGAAGATCAGAAAACTAAGTATTTTCAGACTTCAGGGAAAGTTGACAGATACGTAAAACTCAC
This sequence comes from Metellina segmentata, assembly GCA_947359465.1. Lineage (NCBI taxonomy): Eukaryota > Metazoa > Arthropoda > Arachnida > Araneae > Tetragnathidae > Metellina > Metellina segmentata. The sequence continues at coordinate 72,890,157 of OX375877.1, read as the reverse complement.
TCACAAAAAACTTTTGTTCCAATTTTAAGCAGTTTCCATAGGAACCCGTTGATCATGTTTCATTATTTTTATTACTTAGCACAATCGGCACATCTTAAAAACTGATCACATATGCAATATCCACATAATCAATGAAATACAACATTGATATTTTATATCTTCATTATAGTTAGCAAAACTCGTAACTCCTCTGTTAACGTATAGGAGTTATGCTAATTAGTATGAGGATATTTAACTTATGTTCATAGCTGAGGAGTGGCATCTTTTCATTTGAATGCTGTAGTAAATTACTGATAATTAAAAAACATCAATTAGGAAGAGTCCAACTATTTGGAAAATACAAAAAGGAATTTGGTTCTAAAAACATGCAGCAAATGAAAAGAAATTTATTAGCACAAAGAGGTTTTGTCAAGTCACCTCAAATCTTACCTTATCATCACCTTTATAAGGAGTTGATCCGATTCCACCAGCTATGCTTAAACCTAGGCCTGAGGATGTCTTTTGAATGACTATTTCCATCTCAGACTCCGAAAGCTGAGCACTAAGGGTGGGAGATTTTTCACCAATACCTAAATGATCAAACAAAAATTCATTAGAAATTCAAATAGGATACTTTAAAATAAATAAAATATGGAATACAGTAGAACTCCAATTATCCGAACTCTGACTATCCGAATCGCTGATTATCCAAATTGCTTTCAGAATTTCAGAAAAAAAATTAAGACGGGAACGTATTGCAATTCGCAAAATAATGATTCTGGGTTTCAAATTCTAAATAATGATGAACTTATTGAAAGTTTGAGAGAAGAAAGTGTCGTTGAAGAAGATGACCTTATTGTCGAAGTTGAAGCAGACACGGGACCATCTGCTAGTGAAGCATTTGCCAGCTTAGAAACTGCGTTGAAGTGGATAGAGCGAAAGCCCGAGTGTGACAACATGCAACTTCTCATTATCAAGCGGATGCGCGACTTGGTTGCCCAAAAACGGATGAGGACAGTCAAACAGCTTACTTTAATCGAGATGTTTAGCAAGCAATGACTTTCATTTACAGTACGGTATTTACATACTGTACTTATGTATAGCACTTGTAAGTATGCTTAGCATGTAAAAGTATCGCATTTTCATTTAATTAATTAAAAGCTCTTTTTGTAGTTTTTTTCTCCCATTTTCAACATACATACAGTAATTAATTAAAATACATACTAGACCCTTTTTTCCAAACAATCCAATTATCCGAATTTTTGATTATCCGAATGGGGTCCGGTCCCAATTGATTTGGATAATTGGAGTTCTACAGTAGTTATTTAAGTAGAATGAGTTCCTGGAATCTTCCAAGGATTTCCAATAAGTGAATCAATGCCATTTAAAATTAAATATTGACTTCCTACAAACACGACAAAATGTAAAACGTTTTCAAGTCAAGTTTGATATTTTTCTACATTCAGATGAAGAGCTCTCTTTAATCTAGGGTGCAATACTCGGGGGAGGAGGGGGGGGAAGCAAAATCATATTTACCAATCTCAATCTTAATCTCAATTGATTCACCTATTGGAAGACTAGTCCCACAATATAATGAAAGATAAACTGAACTTTGGGATCAGAAAAAGTATTTACAGTTGCATCATTTTTCAGTCTACAGTACAGAATGCTTTCCCGTAGGAACTGTGTGTTCAGGATGGAATCTCTACACACACACATTGGATCTTTCCTTTGGATACAATAATGCAATACTTATTTTCGAATTTAACCATAACTTGTACTCTTACTGTATGTTCGTGTAATTCTACAATTCGGCTTAAATTTGTACCAAACTTCAAGTTAGCACACATGCTATACCAATACATTTTTTGCTTGCAAGTTTTAAATTTCCTAATGAGTGAAAAGGGAACACTGTTTTATTTTATGAACCCAAACAAAATATTTACACATGACCAATGTACACAGTTCCACAGAAAACAATTCATAAGTTAAAGTGATTTATCCTGGTAAACAAAGAGTAAGTGCAGAAGAAAAAAAAACCTATAGTGTTTTGAACTAAACAAAAAAAACTCAAACCCAAGCACAATTAAAACTTTTCATGTGTTTGCTACAACTAAAATGAATATCAAATGCTTTCCTATTTGTGTCAGGTGCAGACTAAACAAATGAAAAATTAAATAAAAATACAGGAATATTAAGTTTTTTTACTGCCAAATCAGATCTTTTTCAGAATCAGTTTTCATATTACTTCCTGTAGTTAAAACTTTTTTCCTCAAATATTTATCAAATTGGCAGCTTAAGAAATGATGAATTGTCTGTATTAGGTGGCATACATATAAAATATGCACAATATTATAGGTAGACAAATTTTTACATTTTATAATGCAATTTTTGAGATTCACGTTTACAGAAACTAGACATTTTGCACCAGTTGACATATAAATTGAACAATTACAGTGTGTAAACTAGAAACTAAATTTAGTTTTTCTTTAATTACCATTTGAATCACAGATTTCAATCTCAAACTCTGATTCATGAGGTAAAGGAGATGCTGAATTAACAGATGGCACTTCATCAGTGAAATTCTTTTTCTCAGCTTGAGCTAATATCGCCAAGACCTGAAAATAGGTAAAAATTGAGATGGGAAAAAATAAAAAATTATACTGTTGTATATCATATCAGATCAACTATAAACAAGAACTGAAGTTCAAAACACAAATAAATAAGCATGAATTTTTTTTTAATGCATTGTGTATTTTATGTTAAAAAATAATTAAGATATAGGTAATTTGAATTTAGACATCTTAATGAAATTGTTTAGTTAAGAAATTGTTTATCTAAGGTTTGCTAAACTTGTATCATAATCCACATTTCTTTTTCGTACAGAAACTATAGAAATGTACTAGATGGCATGGATGCCATACAAATGTAAACTCAAATAGTTAACACAACTTGGATACAAAATTTTAATTTAGAATAAAATCACTTAATCTGAAAAACCTATTCAACATTGACTTGTCAAAATTAATTTTTAATTTTTTAAAGCCGAATCAATGAATGAAAATTCTTAGCATATGACAATATTATTAGCAAACACAGAAACAATTTTGGGTTAACAAATTCCTAGAAGAGGGTACAATTACTCCTTACAATTACTGTATTGATAAGCATTGTAGAGAGAGATAAGTTGTATAACAAATATCAGTAAATTATAGGAATTTTTGGTGTTGGATTAATTGAATGGGGCGAGTGGAAGGGGATATGCGACATTTGTTTACATTTTAGGATTATTGAAGGTATGACGTGCTGACAACTAGAGCAAGAACCCCTAGGTGGATACTTACAACAACACCATCACAAACTCCTAACTAATCTAGTATAAGTACTCAAGACTTTTAGGGCCACAAATATCTCAAAACTACAAAAATGTCACATAACCCCATTCTTCCATTCACCCCTTTAATCTACAACCAAAAATGCCAATAATTTACAAAAACGTAATTTTGTTTTAAATTATAAATTTACATAATGCATAATGAAAAATTAAACTCACTAGCTTATTTAAAATTAGAAAAAATATTTGAAACTAAAGAACGCATTTGATGCAGTTCCACAATTTTGTCGAAACATCTTTCTTTGCGATAAAGCACTGCTACAGCAACTACATCTGTGTTCATTGGTTTGTCATGTAGTTTTTTTCCTACTTTTAATATGGGAAGCTTAAAGAAATGTGTGAAATTCAGATTAGGTAGTCTGAGGTGTAACTGAAAACGTTGGTCTGCATTTAGTTCATCACATTGGCATATTTAATGACTGATCAAAAGAAAATTAGTTTTGTTTTCACTTGTTCCACAGATAATCCATGCCAGCAAACTATCTTGTTCTGCCATCACCAGAAACAAAATAAAATTAAGACATCCTCTAAAGACATCCCCAACACAAAACGCATGAGCTTTGTTCATATACCAACAATCAATACCAAACAAAGTAGTGAGAGCATTTTTCATAGAAGTAAATATAAGTATTTGGTAATAATTTTTTGGTAAATACTGATGTTTCATAAGTAAGCATGATTTGCATAAAATGACAAGCATTTTGTGCAAATCATTTACACAACAAATATCATTTTAGAAAGTTATTCTGCTCACCATTCAGCTAGTATATTTTTCAACATTAATTTTACTTAATATAAAAAGGTCATTCTGCACTAGACAACTTTGGTCATGATATATTTTTAAGAAAAAAAGAAAACTCTTATACCGATTCTGGCTAACAGCATACCTGTCAATTTTGGAAATTCGACAGGTTATTATATACAAACCTGTGTACCATACTATACATTTTAAAACATATAAATACACACACACATAATACCAATTTTACCATCATTTACAAGTTTATAATAGCTGATTTATCTGTTTTCAAAGCATATTTCTCAGCTCCTTTTTTAGAGGAATGCACTATTTAACACAAGAACTGTTCCAGACACTGAATCTGTGTATGGAAATGTAGAAATGGACATCCTATTTCCCACAATAGATGTATGAAAAAAATGTATTCAATTTTATAACATTTGCACACTTGACGACAAATTGAAAATATATTAACCAGTTTAACTTGTCATTGGAAACTGTCTTTCTGCAGCCAGCATTCACAAAAGTCTCTATTGTCCATGCAGATTTGAGACTTGGAGCAGTTTTTGTAGCAGACATACAATAGAGATCTTTTTTTTAAACTTGACAGCAGTGACTTTTTCTCATTGAATTTTTTTTACTTTTGCAACATCATATAAAGATGACACACACTCCAAGAAAAAAGCATTAAATGCTCAAGTGTGGTTTGAAATACGATTATTTTCTTTCAATGCTGAAAGTCCTCTGCATTCATTCAAATCTTTCAATCTAATATTTCTACCTAAGCCTCATTCACAAACTGTCCTGTATTCATCTTGCTACATACTGTAACAATCTTGAACAACTGGGGTGTATAAGTTTTGGCAGGAAGGATATTTTATGAAATCTGAATATCGTATAAAAAACAAATATTCTTTTATTTCTTGGTTATTTGATTATATACAGTGCCGTTCTGTTAAACAGACAATTTCAGAACATAACCAGAGTCTCCACCGGAGACTTACTTCCAGAATCTAGGGCGTCGCTAGTACGCCCTCGAAACAACGACCAAACTCTTCTCGAGTCAGTCAGATAATCTCTTTGCAGACCCAGCACTCTCTGCTCCAAGCCTCGAAGCTCCGGTCCGTGGGAAAAACCCTTGGGCAGTTTTCCACCGCCTCAAAACTCAACTCCAAGATAGGAGCTCCCCTGCCTTTTCAGTTCTATCCCCACAGAGGGGCTGGCCATTGTCCCACAAGGAACGATTTCAGCCAGCCAGGCGACTGGTGAAACAAGAGGTCCTTGTATCACTACGCCACAATACTATGACAGTGATGGCGAACTTTTTGAACTCTGTGTGTCAAAAACTGGAAAAACCTAGCTTAACTCTGGTGGCGTGTCACATCGAGAAATATCCATAATTTTACACATTATTTCCAGCCTTAGTAAAAATAAATTATATTTTTGATACATTTATTTACTAAAAAAACAAAAACAAATAATTCTTTACATTAATGCTTTTTTTTGTTGCTGAATTGCATTTGCTAAATCTTCGATTGAAGGTTGGTATTTCGTGCATTTCAAGCCCAAGCACGTGCTACTAACTTCATCTGTCAGTCGGTTTCTCTTATTGGTTTTAATATTATTTAATGCTGAGGAAAAGGTCTCAATGAAGTATTCAGAGGGAAAAATTGCGAGTAAAGCCATCACTAGATTTTCTAGGGTTTTAAAAAAGTCCGTTAATTGGTTCCAAGCACATCAGACGAACACAAGACCAGATGCTGTCTTGAAATTCTTCAAGTTACACCTCCAAATCATCAAGTTGCATCCATTGGAAACCATTTAATTCCAAAGTAGTGTAGACTACTTCATCCAGACTCTTAATTATTTTAATTGTCTGTTCCAGGCTTCTAAATTGATTAAATCTTTCACCCAAATTGGTCAAGTAACGAATTTACAATATGCTGGTATTTTACATGCATTGGTTCCATTTCATTTTGCAGTTTAAATTTAAAGGCTTTTATGCATCCAAACATATCAATACTTTTGCCAAAACCTTCGGTAATTCATATGAACAGAGATCTGTAAAAACATCAATGTGTTGATCCACTTATGATTACTGAGCTGAGGATAGACTGTCAGATCCTTAACCTCAAGAAATACAGTATTTTTTGCAAAGCACTCCACCAAATTGCTCAAGTACTTTACCTCGGTTCAGCCACCTCACATTGAACATCACAGTCCATTGTGGGTTTAATCAGCTCCCTTTAAAAGTACAGAAAATTCTTGCTTGTGACAGGGTAGAGTAGCTATTAAATTCACTATTTTTGCTACAACTGACATTAAATCATTTAATGTCACAGTTAATCATCAGTCAGTCATTAATCATTTAATGTTAATCCTGCCTTGCCACACAATACCTCTTGATGGATAATGCAATGAAAAAGCACAAGTAGGCATCCAATAGCTTCCATAAACAATTTCACAAATCCCAGAATTTTTCCCACTATATTGGGTGCCCCATCTGTCGTTACCGACACAACTTTAGACATATTAATGCTTAGGTCACGGATTGTTTGTATAACAAACTTACGTATATCGTTCCCTGATGTACTCTTATTGGCATTGATTCTAACTTTATTAACACTTTTCTCATTGCAAGATTATGAAAATATCTAGAAATGGCCAACCAAGCATTTGATGTGACATCTGTAGTTTCATCAAGAAACGTATAAAAATATTTACAATTATTTAAAGCACATTTTAGAAAAGTTTCTTTGATAAATTCTCCTTTACTTAGGGCAATCTCAGTTTCTTCTACCCCTTCCCCCTCCTTTCTCAACATAAGACAAACCTTTCCCCCTCCTTTCTCAATTTCAACAAACACACCCTATCGTACTACGAGCAAAGTAAGCGCAGCATGCATTGACTGTTCTTGGCCAAAGATCGACCGCAAATGATGTGTGTCACTTAAAATGTCTTGGCTTTGACACATGTGTCATAGATTCGCCATCACTGAACTATGACAATGTGAAAGCAATTTATTTTCCCATATGTTCATCAGCAGATAAAAGAATAAAGTCTTCTGTCTTATGAAGTTGAATGAAACCCTAGACCTTTGCTTTGTTATCTTTTAGACTTTTTTTATCAACATATTGCAAATGATTTGTTATTTTCAATCTTTTAACAATGAAAATGGAAAATTTATTTCTTGTAAAATTTACTTTTCTGAAGTACAGAATATTTTCCAGTACAAATTAAGAAAAACCCATCGTGGTTGGCAGCTCTAAAAACATGCATCAGATCTCCGATGAAAACAAAATTTAAGATTCATTTGTAAATGTTGCACAAAATTAAAATCTTACTAAATGCTCACATAACCTATAATTCATCCAAAATCCATATGTATGGTTAAGATATACAAGTTGGCAGGTATGTCAGTTATCAATTGATTATCCCATCCCATCTCTTAGTAACTAAGAATAGTACTGAGAATTTTTTGTATGACCAACAAAATACAATTTTTAAATGTTTCATATTGACATTAAAATATTAGATGAACTAAAAGGTAACTTGAAAGAAACAAATAAAATAATAATAACTACCTTCGATTCTAATGTTACCTTCTCATGATCTTTTTGAGAATCAATGAGGTTAATGCGTTTATTCTTCAAGTGGTGTGGAGTATCCCGACGGTGAAGTTTGTTGGGTCGGTCTGATTGATCCTCAACATCAGTGTCGAATCCAACATGCTTTTCACTTTCCTGGAACACAAGTATTTTAAGCCTTATTAAAAGCACATGAATATTGCTATACACAATAACATGGGAAAATACACGTCCTATGCTAAACTTAAAAGATTTTCCTTAAAAAAACACATGCAAACGAAAATTTGAAGGCCTGCACTTGTTTCAATTTAACATAAATCTCTTAGAAAATACTGTTGCAAACTTGCCAACTTTGAAAACTGTACATCCGTAAAACTTCTGAGCCCCGAACGCCCATTGTCATAAAACACAAAATAAATACATGGATTAATGTGTATTAGAAATATCTGTACGTCACAATAACTAGTATTATTTGTATTTAAAACTGAATAGGTAAAAGTTCACATTTTTATCAACTGCAGTAACCTCGCAAAGCAGTAGTTTTTTCATACCAAACTGAACACATCCACTGTAACGAAACATGTTCACTTTACGAGTACCTACACATTGCATCTAAAACTGTATTACATACGATTTAAACTTGTGTCAGGATTACACATCATTGGTATTCACAAAGCATATTTACAAGATGAAAGAAAAAAAAATCAATGTTCTATTAACAGAGTCAGTTAGTGTTTTATCCAGAAGAGGGTTGCAGAAAAATTTGAAGAAGCTGTAGTAGCTTTTATGGTTTTCTTTAATAATTCTCTGCACTGAATTTTTGCTCGAAACAAGGTTTGGGTTTTTTATGGCTTTAGTGGACGGTTGCAAAGAATGAAATATTTCAATTGCTTAATCAAAATTTTAAAAATCCGTAAAAAAAGGCAGACCTATCAGAAAAATTAAGTGGAAATTCATAAAAAATGGCAAATATGATATTGAGTAAAACAGAATGTTTGTACACACGATAATAAATTTAAAATTTATTGTTCCACGATGCTTAAAAATTGAGATTTAAATTACTGTCTCAATTAAGTAAAATTTTCATTTCAAATTGAGATCTGGACTCCAATCACACTAACTATGCAAGTAACTTTACTTTTGTACGAGCCCAACAAGGCTATCAGTTTGCTTGAATGGACATGATGAAAAATCGATGTTCATTACTGTATTGTACAATTTTTATTTTTAAATTACCTATAAAAATTTTGTACTTGCAAAACTTTATTTGTCTACTCTTTGTTCCTTAAATTTCCAGTATTTCAAAGAAACTTTTCCCATAAAAAAAAAGGGAATAAATGAGATGCAGTTGAAAATTTAGAAGTGTGAAAGGGATTTTCTAAAGCTAATATTTTAAATTTCTTTTACTATTGATAAAGCTGCAAGTAAATTACATGAGTTAAACATTTGACTTTAAATTGAAAATACATAAAAGATAACATGGCATTAAAACAAAAATAGGAAACAAATTTATTTACATCAGAGCTGTCCCCAGCAGATTCTTCGTCCAATAGATCCTCTCGTGTTTGAGCCCGATATAAAGGTCGATTTGCATCAAGATCTGCTTTTTCTTCTGGCAACTGATCTGCTTCAGGAAGATCATCAGAATCCGGAATTTCCGCTAAGCTCTGAACAGCATCTAAAAAATGCACAGAAGGTTAAAAGTCAAAGGAAGATTCACAATTGGATACTTTTTAACTTATTACCAGCTCATGACTCATCTCAGAGTTTGTAAAGATAAACACCAAATTCAGTTTTTAGCAAAAGTGACATTCAATAGTATATTGCAACAGAAAACTGCAATCAAAGTTCCCATTTAAGCAAAAGGCCCTTTCAAGGCTGGTGGGAACTCTGTCCAAGTTGTAACAGAAAATTTTCATATGTACAGCTAACAGCTTAAATTTCAGAGCAGCATAACTTTCAACAGTTGGCAAGGGAAATAATACCTTAGGCAGAAAACTTAAAATTTGTCCACATTAACAGTTGAACTCGTGTCTACAATTTAACCTTTTTTTACGCACCGTCAAAACCAATACAGATTACAATGTTATCAAATCGAAGATTTTACGTGGTCCAGCAGATTCCGGTACATGCATTTGTTCCCATTGGTGATTGATGTGCACAACTTCCTGTTACTTGTTTGTTTACTGTTAAATTTAACTTCAGTTCTGTTGTTCTTATAGCAATCAGAGCGAGATTTAGTTATTAATAAATCTTTGTATTTGCTCTGAAAATGAGTAAATCGCTTGAATACAGTGTCATTAATTGAAATTAAATTGAGCTTTTGGAAAGTAAACCTTGTTTGTAGGACAAGAGAGAACAAATAGTTTGCAAAAACTGTCTTCCAATATCCCAGTTGAAAAGAGAGGTATCCAATATTGGCTTTCGTTTTTGCCTCTTTGGTACCTTCCATCTAAGGTAAGGAGATACCATCTTTTGACAGCAGCACATCTTTATTCTATTAAATCCAAAAACAAACAAGGCAATGCAGGCATGTGTGAAAATGGCTTACTGTTTCCTTACAATTTCATATTATTGGAAATTTCTTTAAAACAAAGGTCTAGATTATTAGTTATGGAAATATTGAATTCAACAAAGAAACTTGGGGTTTTTTCCAATTTATATACCACAAAAGGAATTTTAATAAGAATTATAAATTTCCCAAAAATATTTGAGCCTCTTATTTTTTCTAAAATATTAGAAAAAATTACCTTTAAACTGGGTAGCTGAAGTCTCAGAGCTTGATGAAGTTACAGAGGTTATGCTAGATCTCTGTGGCCTAAAACTATCTACTTCACTTCCTTTCTGCAAGAATAAAGAAATCAAAATATCCATAGGTATGGATAATCAGCCTCCAAAGGAATGAAGATTTTTTATAACAGTGTTTTGAAAAATGGACTGTAAAATAATATTATTCCAAAGTTTCCTAAAACTTCAGATTTCTAAATTTTAGGGCACATTTCGTTTGGATTTATTGCTACTTCTTCTTCAAAATTAACCTAGCAAACTATGAAAATGCATGTGATGAATAACATAGTTTATAAATATATGCCTTACTAGATATATAAAAAATTAGTAGTCAAAAAGTGAATACATAAATATTATTCACAAATTATTTTGTAATTAAATAAAAGCACCTACCGGAGGTTCAAAAATATTTTTCTAACATTGTAGATAATTCTCTGAAATTTTAACACATTGAGCAGAAGTTATAATACAAATATTTATCATTTAAATAAGCAACTACCTACTGCGTGGCCAGCACGACGTTGCCTGTGACAGTTTTTTTGTGGGGTCAGGTGTGACCACTGCTTGCTAACTGTTGTTTAGAATCTGTCATATCTTTATAGTGTTGCCATTCAATGGAAAACAATAATAATTAAAATCCATTAAATACATTTCAAAATGTTCTAGATTAAATTTTAAAATTCAAGCTTTGCACAAAAATTTAAAAAAAATTCGGACTACATGTGTGCCAAGTCCCATTATTGTAAGTGCCATAGATTTGTCAGGAACGTGCACATAACATATGAACATTTCCTTTTAAAAAAGTAGAGACAAATCCAAATGTCAAATTGTCATTAGCAACCAAATTTATTGGTTTGGGTTGACTTAAGGTAGGTAGTTGAATTAACATTGGACTGAAGCAATACAACAGCCTATTGTTAACAGTCCAAGAACAATCCTGAAGAGAAAGATTTGTTGGGCAACTTAAGACAACTTAACTGTGTTTACATATTTAAAGTCCATTTCAAAAAGGTTTTTATTAACTAAATAAATGGAATATAGTATTTTTAAAATTTAAAGCAATTTATTTCAAAAACATTTTACGAACATGTTAGATTAACATGTTTAAATGGTAAAGTGTTGAGATTTCTTGTGATATAAATTTCTTTGAATACAAACCCAGAAATTCAGAAGAATTTAGAAAATGATTTTAAATATTGTCATGTTCGAATTGCCTACATTTCATCATTATTAAGAGGTATTTAATAGCATATTTACTTATTTTAAAACATGTAGGCAAAAATTTTAAGTATAAAATTGAATCGGTTAGTTACATTTCCTACATTCTTAAACTATTCTATCTTCTTCAGTACCCTAAAAACAAACGAGAACTCTGGGAATGAAATTGTAAAACCTGCTTTATGGACTATAGAAATTAACTCCATGAATGAGAAATGGGTTACAAAATGCATTAAACTTTGTTACAAAAATGTCAAAAACTGCTGTAAACAGAAAAACCAGCGAGTGTTAGGCTTTAAAACAGCAATGCAGTGCATACCTCTTCATGGGCCACGACGTGACCATCAATGTTTTTAGACTTGCTAACAAGCAACTTATTGTGCCTAGCTTTTAACTCTCGTGGATGTGGTGTGTCATGCCGCACAAATTGAGTCTAAAAAATAAAAGGGAAAACAAAATAGTACTGAAAATACAAAAAATAAAAAAGCATGCAGTGAATTAAGCGGCTGAGCATCTACCTAGGGAAACACATGCTTCAATGGAATATTACTCACAAACTGCAGTGACATTGCATATTTTACTCAAATAGAAATTTTGAGTGCAGTATAATAAATGTAGTAACAATAAGATATGTTGATTACATCTTGGTAACACAGCTAATTAAAAAATTTCCACTTAAAATCTGAATTAGAAGACAGCAAAAGTAAGACAATAAAAATTAATCATACAGCTTTTATTGTCACACATTTATTTACTAAACATAAATTCAATATGATTCTTTTTATATTAAGATAGAATTTCCTGAGTTAAAGAAATTTTGATTAAAAATTTTTAAGTCAGAAAATATAATTTGTTTTCCACTTTCCCAAATAAATTTGACTAAACATTAGAAATGTATAAATAAATCTAGAAAGAGGATTTCACAAAAACTTATCAAATGCTGAGCTGTAATTTCCAAAAATGAAAATTAGATTTAAAAATACTGTTTATAAACTCACATTTTAAAATTTTTTAATTATATATTATAGATATGCAAGTAAATAGGGCAAAAAATATAATACCAGTTTATATTTTGTTCAGTAACATTAATTTAGCAATATTAATTCAGAAATCTATAAACCGTGATGATTTAAGTACTCCCATCAAAAAAGTCAAGCTTTTAAATACAATATTAATCTTTCAAATTAATAAATGTCAGAAGCAAGAAGCCTAGCAGAAATCTAGCTCAGAAAATCAAAGTCGCACATTTCACTAAAATAGCTTAGCAGTACATGCAAAATTATGTAGCTCTCAGCCCAGCTTCAATCCACTTCTAAGTATCTAGTAATTACAAATCATAAAATAAAAGTTTCGCTCATTTGAAATAGAAACTTATTCACTAAGTTTTGCATGTGTCCTTTGTCTTTAGGTAAATAGCCAACAAAATTAAAGCTGAAATGTATGCATGTGACTACACCATATAATAAATCTAACACAACACATACATACACACATCATGAAATCTATACCTCTTAACAATTGACTAACTCGTGTCTAGTTATTAGACATAATACACAAATTTTAAAAAATACCAACACATGATCTCTTTATCTAATTTCTTAACAGCACAAAAAAAACAGAAAATCCCCAGTTAGTGCACACAAAGTGAAAGATTGTGAACTATTTATCTTGAAGTATAGCATGTACCCAAGACATTTACTACAACAGAAAGCAAAAATAGAAGCACACACCGAGCACTTTACCTTGAGTTTAGCAGCTATTGAAAGATTCCAAAATGGAATTTTTAAATATATACCTAATGAAACAGTTTTCCCACAATGGACAAATATAAGAGTATATTTTTAATTCCTAGACAAGAACTTCCCAAATGTGCAAAAGAAATCAATGTTAGAAGAAACTAATCTGAATACATAAATATACAGGGCGATTCTACGGTCATGGGACAAACTTGGAGGGGTGGTACAGCTTCCTAAAACATACTTTTTCCTTATAGGAATGTATGGTCGGAAGTGACGCGTGGAGGCACAAACACAAAAAAGAGACGAACAGAAAAACATTGTTTATTTACAACATCCTTACAAAGTGATTTGCAGCAATGTTTACAATAAATGCTCAAAATTGCAACCACCAACAGTGATACATGCTTGGGTTCTTCATTTAAGACTCTCCAAACGGTGAGTTGACTTACATGTACACAACGTGCAATAGCTCTTGTACATGTGTGGGGTGTTTCATCCACAATATTGAAGATGGTTTCTTCAATGCTTGGATGGTGTACAATTGTTGAAGAATGAACCATTTCCACAAAGGTGTCGATGCAACCGCTCAAACACTTTGTGGTTCGGTATACGCCTGTTCGGAAAACGTTCCCGATACAACCGTAGCACTGCTCTGCTGTTCCCATTAGCAGCACTGTACATCATATGTATATCCGCCTTTTCGCTATTTGTAATATTTCCCATCATGGCCGACAGCATAGTTGCAAAGGAGGTTTTCCCGCTGATGCATCAGATCACAGATGGCCAGGCACACTACTGCCCTCTACCCATAGCATTGGCAGCCAATCACAGCTGCCAAGTTTGCATTACTGATGGTGATTGCAATTTTGAGCAACATTTATTGTAAACATTGCTGCAAAAACGCAGTTCGCAATGATGTTGTAAATAAACGTTTTTCTGTTCACGTCTCATTATTGTGTTCGTGCCTCCACACGTCACTTTCGACCATACAGCTTACAAGTTTTAGTAAGCTGTACAACCCCTCCAAGTTTGTCTCATGTCGGTAGAATCACCCTGTATATGAAGAATCTTGAAAATAATATAAGACCTAACAGCATAAGACACTAAGAAAAATCCACACTTAATACTTAAAAATAAATAAAGATGTGCAGAGTTAATACAGGAAAAGTTAGCAATTAATTTTCCACCATAAGAAATTAAAGCAACTTTTTAGTTATGAGCTAATGTTTTAATTTCCTTCTCCGAAAAAAATTTTTACATTGAAAACTAGAACTCACAACTATTTAATAGCCATAAAACTGAAGAATTTAATTAGTAAATGTCTCCTTATATAACAAGTACCTTTCATATTATGAAACACTTGATTACACAGTATGCTAATAATTAGCAAAACGAGATATGTTTTTTAATCACTTCTCCAAATAATGGTGTGGAATAGAAACATTCAATAAAATAATTTGTTTATTCAGAACTATTTTAATTATAATCATAAGACGAATACTTACCTCTTTGTCTTCATCATCAAGCTCTTTCTCATCTTCTACAAATTTAACAAAGGATGTTCGTTCATTCTTTTGGTCCCAGCTTAAGCGGCTGTCTTGTTCGCCACTATCTCTAAGTAGGTTTTCTAGGATGAGTGAAATAAAATTGAATGGAGGTGACCTGAACTTAAAAATGAGATTTTACAAACTTTACATATACAAATGAATTGGAATTGCATTCCTTCTGCACATACAAGATTCCCAATTTTAACAGAAGACGAGCTTAAATCTTAGTTACTAGGAAATTGACGTTTTTGTAACATGTAATCTAAAAACTTTACTGATCACAGCCTTAAAATTTTTTTTATGTAACTTAAAATTGTAAGTGCAGTACAAAGTCCTAAATCCTCTGCCATTCTGGATTTTAGACTTTTCCAAATTTTGGATGACTTGCAGTTTTGTCAAAAAAATCTAATTTAAACACCTTCCGTGTGCCCGAATTTTTGCACTTTTTATTTACGTCCGGAACACGCTTGCAATACTAAAATAGCATATGTATAAATAGGAATACAAAATTTTTTAAGGAAAAAATAACTTCTTAATACAATGCAACAAATTTTTTTACAAATCTTCTCATTTTTCTGTGGGGTATTTACTCTGAACATGTCTGTTATATTGCATTATTTCATCAATTTCTCCAACTTATCAATTTCATCAACTCCTTGTTCTTTAAAATTTGTTCTTAAAAAAAGAGGAAAGATAGAAAAAAGTGAGAGCAAAAAAAAAATGCTAGTTAGCAAAACACCCGGAATTTGGCCTGTAAGTGTATTGGCTTAGTAATTAAAATAGCCAACATTCAATTGATAAAATGTTCAAGCTAATCTAATTATAAAAGTAAATGGATTAGTCTTTTTCACTCACCCATACTTTCTGGATGATATTCTTGTTGTGGTAGTAAAAAACATGTTAATACTTTAGCACCATTTCTTTCATTTACATCAGTTTGAAACTTTAACATTGGTTGAGACTATTAAAGAAAAAATGCATCATAAATTAAAATAGCCATGACCACATACTAATATCAAAATATGTCTATCTTTTGGTCTATTACTAGGGACAGACACAAATATTTATGAATTCGATTTATCTATTTATGAATCTGTATCAAATCCATACTAAACTTCTACAAAAACTTCAAAATATGTTTCTTGTACAGCTCATAAAAATTATTTCTAACTTCCATAGTAAAAATCATAAGCAAGAAATATTCAACTGTTTGAAACAAAGTTGCAAAATGTATGAAAATGTTCAATGTAAATCAAATTACGTTATTCAAAACTAACTCTTTGAATCTGGACTCACTGTGGCTTCTATGTACAGATAAAACCTATAAATATCTGTGTACTAAGAACGCAATCGTAAAATGATATCAGTGAACACAGAGATTAAGTGCATTAAAACACATTTTCAAATTCCATAATATACATGTCTTTAGTACATGTTCTAAGCTATGATTTTTAACTAGTGTACTTCTCAAAAGTAATTCAAACCACAATTTATCAAAATAAAAAATGTTAAGCACTCAAAATTTACTGAAAAGGGACAAACCTGATTTTCTGCTAACCACAAGGCTTTTAAGTTTAATGCAGTTATAGTAATTGGAAGATATTGTAATCTGAAATAAAAAAAATCATATTCAGTTCACATTCACAAGGAAATTATAAAATATTTTGTTTGATAGAGAATATAATAAAACTAAGCAAAAAAAAAATTATATATATATATATATATATATATATATATATATATATATATATATATATATATATATATATATATATATATATATATATATATATATATATATATATATATATATATATATATATATATAAGATAATGGTATTACAGAATACATCATTGCAGTCATTCTTAACAATCAACAAAACACATCAAGCATGGGAAAGAAATATTTGTTAAACATTTTTTATGAAATAACAATCCAAAAATAAGAAATAGATTTCCAATCACCAAATACTCATTGAGATGTTCTTTGATAAGTACTCAAAACAACATCTAATGGAATGGTCAAATGCTTTTACAACAGCTTCTAATATTATTCAGCTTTGCAAGAGTTTGAAAGATTTAATTTCTTTTGAAAGATAAAAGATCTTATTTAGGATTCCAGGTAGTCAAACAATAAATTATACCATAAAAACTAACCTATTTCCTGAGACATCTAGCACATGTAATTCCTTCAACATCCCAGTTTCTTCAGGCAAAAAATTCAAGCGATTTTCACGCAAAGACAGAACACTTAATCTGGCTAGATTTCCAATCTGTGGTGGAATTTGGGAGAGACGATTCCTATCTAGGTTTAAATTTGTAAGATTTACTAGTTTTCCTATGGAACATGGCAGTTCTGATATTAAATTTTCAGTTAAAATAAGTTCTTGCAGAGATTCACAATTGCCAATTTCTGGAGAGAGAGACAGCAAACGATTCTGGTCCACCTGAAATAAGACAGAATGAAGTATTTCTTTTAATAACATCTATTCTTTTCATGTAAAGTTAATTTTTTTTTCACCTCTTCATTTTTTGACTTGCATCATAAAATATTTCAAATTCACAAAACAGCAGTTAAATCAACCCACTACTTTGAGAAAAGATGGTAGTCCACAGGATAGTGACTGGGTGGCCTTTTGGTTAGCAAATCAGTAATAAAAAATCGTACAAATAGTTTCAAGAAAAATACACACTAGCAAATTATGAGGATGTTAAAAATTAGTAGAGGGTTCTCCACACTCAAGCTGAAGTGTGGTTATCTGGAGTTAGAAAAATAAATAAAAATTATCTTGACCTCTTCACAATTCAGAGCAACCCCTCAGCTTAAAAATTATTTAATTGGCTATTTAAGGTACTTTAAGACACAACAGATGTCAACCTCTGGTTAACTATATCACGAATAAGGATTTATTTTCAATATGATGCACATAAATTTAGTATGTATTGTTTTAAATATAGTTAATGCACAATTGAACTTTCACAGACATTATGGTAGACAAATGATTGCAAATGACAAAATATTGTACTTGAACAAGAAAATCTGCAATCAGTCTTTGTGACATTTACAGGAAATATTCATTGATATAAATAACATAATGCAGAGATGCCAACCTCTGATTTGATAGTTCAGAAGCATTTCCTGTAATATTAATAATTTAACTTTTTATGCAACATTATGAGGGAACAAGGTAACTTTGTAAAAAATGCATATCATTATATTTTTAATTTTGCTTCTTCCTGGGTTGAATAAATTATCTTTTAGGACAAACTATTCCAAGAACATAATTTAATTATTTAATAAAATTTCAATATTGGTCTATTTGTATTAGAGTAAGCTTTTTTAAATGCATGTTTTTCTCGGGAACAGCCCTCAAGTAAACGCAATAATAGCACCAATATCCTTTCTATTTATACACTTTTCTGGGTGCTTTGGGTGTAAAAATTAAAAGTCGTTAAAAAATAGGATTTTACTTATACAAAATAATATGAAATTCAGTTTCTTGGAGCATTGGCTCTTCCCATACCTTAAAAAATTTGGTACCTTTAGTCAGAATATTAGGATCTAGTTGAACAGACTGCAGGAATTAATATATATTTTAAGACTAAAGTTATTTTTTAATGTACATGAACAGGTATTCAAGGTATGAAGAGGTTAAAACAGCAGCTCAAAGTTCTAAATAACTATCTTCTTAATATGTCTTACAACCATAAGAATAACACTGTTTAATCATCGCTAATTTTCAACACAATCATCTACCATTGATTGAAATGATAATAACCAATTTCATCTATGTCTAATTACAGAACAAGGGTTTCAGCAAATAAAAGTTCATTGTCTTGATACAAGAATGATTCAGTAAGACAAGTGAAAAATAACATTTTTATAAAGAGTAAATTTTAATTTGGTTCACAATATCATTATCTTGGGCATTTTCTTGAAATTGTAAGTCAAGACAAGACATACTGCACAGAGGACTACTAAATAATTTAGAGAAATGAGAAAAAATAAAAAACTGTTTAACAAATGAATAAGCAAAACATCTATATATTTTATATTCCACTAGCCATCTGATAAACCATTATAATGGTTTAGGTCGCCTCTGGATCAGAAGGTTCCTGGTTTGAATCCGGTTACAGGCATGGATATTCGTAAGTGTATTGTGTAAAGGCAGCTGGTGCACCTTAAATCTGTCGTGTCCGAAGGTCCTCGGGTTGGTGTGGAAGTTTGGAGAGTGGGGTGCCAGCTCAGGTCTTGCCTCGTCATCTGACCATGGTTCAAAATTACGTGTCGATACAATGAATGGCTTAGGCTGGGACGGTGTTAACTAGTTGAATATATTCCACTCGCCACTGCATGGCTGATTTAAAATCCGTTGAAATTTTCAACCTATCTTTAACAATTCCGATTTTACAAACAAAAAAAAAAACAAAAAAAAAATGCCAGTTTTTTAGGGCAGGAAATGTAATCTGCATTACCTGCCCTTCGCGTTAAAAAAAATCTGTTTATTTTTGGAAAGTGAAAGTTGATGTGACATCACAATCTCTTGCAAAAATATTAAAGATATATTGAATTTTAAAATTATTTCTCTCTATATTAAAAAAATGTTACCGCCGCCGACGCAGAATTGAAAACTGTGCTGTTTAGCTCGATTCTTAGACGGTTTCCCGAGAAAGTACTGATCGGAAAAAAACAAAATTGACATGGTTTGTTCTTCATCGTATTCCCTGGACAATTATTAAGATTTTTTTCCGATGCGGCTATTAGTTTAGGGTTTATTAAGTGTTAAAATTGAAGAAGCGAAATTTCTTCCGCGAGTGAGCAAAACACATACAAATTTTCAGTCTTCAGCCGTGAGTTTTTTTTAAAGAGTACCTCTCAACGTAAATTTTTGCAGCTCGTCGAGTTTTTTTTTAAATTTCAATTTGGTTCTTGATAATATTTTTTTGAAATTCGGGAAAAATCAGGACATTTTTGTTACTTTTTTTTAAAACTGCCGTATCTATATCTAATTACTATTATTTTTTAATTTTTAAAATATAGCAGTATACCTCAGAATGTACTCTTTCTTACGGTACTATTATTTTTGATATCGGTTAATAATTAAATTGGATGCGATCAAAAGTTGGTCATACAAAATTCGGAATCTTTGGATATTTTCGCTACTTTTTGTTACAACAGTTAACTAAAACTGTCATATCTATATCGTATTACTATTAGTTTTTTATTTTGAAAATAGCGCAGTATACCTCAGACTGTACTCTTTCTTACGGTACCATTATTTTTAAAATTGGTTCATAAATAAATTCGATGCAATCTAAAGTTAATGACACAAATTTCGTATTTTTTATTTCGCGGAGCATTGTATTCGCGGAGGGTTGTATTTTTGACTATCGGGTTTGCCAGATATCAAATTTATCGTAGCAACAATTGCCATAAAAACGATTTCTTTTTATTTGGCGAGGAAAAAGGCTCGCTTTTTTCCCTCTGTTCTCAGACGTTTTACCGAGAAAGTACAAAGTACGCATCGTAAAGTTTGGAGATTAACAGGGTTTACTTAAAATTGTACAGGGAACAAGATGCAGAAGATTTTTTACTGATGCGGCTATTAGTTTAGGGTGCATTAAGTGTTAAAGCAAAAAAGAGTGAAATCACTTGCGTAAGAGGTATTCGTTTGCGAAGCAAACCAAACGGGATTGCGTAGCAACCCACGGGGGTCGGCGAGCGTAAGCGAGCAGGGGGAGAAGCCCTCGCTGTGACGTGATGGACCGTAAAGGGAAATTAGGTTAATACAAATTATCCAGATAGTTTCACTCTGCGAAAGGAATGTTGGTTTGCGAAGCAAACCAAATGCCATATGTAAAAGGAGTGTTGGTTTGCGAAGCAAACCAAATGGGATTGCGTAGCAATCCCCGGGGGTTGGCGAGCGTAAGCGAGCAGGGGGCGGAGCCCCCTAGTATTTAAAGAAAATCATATTTTTACATATCGATCTAGTGTGAAATTTTCCGCAGATTTCAAATCTGTTGAAATTTTTACTCTTTAACGGTCTAGGAGGATAGAATAAAGAAACTATACATAACTAAAGTTAAAACTTTGTTTTTTATTGTCTGTTGTAAAATCATTCCTCCGTGCAAAATGAAAACGGAAAAAATAAATTTAGAATATGTCATCACTTTATGGTGTTACTATTCCACAAAAACAACAATAATTAAATTTCATTAAATTCATTTAAAAATGTTCTAGATTGAATTTTAAAATTTGCCGCGACCCTAAAATTGCAAAACATTTGGACTACCTGTGTGCCAAATCCCATTACTGTAAGTGCCATAGATTCGTCGGGACTTTGCGTGCAAGAAACAAACAAACAGACAATACACTTCCTTTTATAATATTAGCGATTCCAGGAGAACATAATAAATGTTTACTGAACTGAGTATGCTGATTTCTTTCTCTATGTTAACAATACTTCCAAAAGAATGTCAGGAACTGAGCTCTTGTGCATAGTAGGCCTGAGCGATGTATTGACACATTGTGAAAAAACGGTGTGAGGTCGACATCGCCACATCGGTTTCACGATGCCGATGTATCGTGACTTTTCACGATCTCACACAGCCATTCCTTAGCTAGCACAGATCTCGCGATCATCGAGATTTTTCCGGATCTTACACAGCCGTCCCTTAACTACCTCAGATCTCGCGGTGATCGTGGAATCGCGAATTTTTCCCGGTCTCACTCAGCCAATCCCTTTCCACTGATCTCATGGTTTTCCAGTGTCACAATGTTCTCATAGCGCACGCGCGATATATCGTGAAATACTGATGTCGACATCTCCACATTGGTTTCGCGATTTTCACGTTGAGTAGCCAAACCAGTATCTCATTGTTTTCCGGGTGTCACAATGTTCGATGTTTTCATAGCGCATGCACGCTACATCGTAAAAAAACGATGCCGACATCGTTTATGCTACACGCCATTTCAAAAATTATACTCACCAGCCTTTCTTCCCTAAAGGGAGTTCCCCTCCCTCCCTCAGTTTTCCACCTTCAAACCTTTCAATTAATTTTCAAGAGAAAAAGAGTGATGCTCTTCCCCGTGTTCATGCCCTGGAAACCATTGGAACTAGATATCCAAAGGATACCTGGCTTCATATATATACCGATGTTTCTGCCTAGGAGGACTGTACAATTGGAGCCGGTTATTATTGTGCAGGGCTTTTTGAGGGTTCATGTGCTGTAGGCTTGAATGCTACGAACTTTGAGGCTGAAATTGAGGCCATTGGACAAGCAACATCTTATTTATCCAACTTAAATACTTCCTTCAGACAAGCTGTTTTTCTAGTCGATTCACAGTCAGCGATTCTCTCTTCCTGCTCTTTACACAATAGCGATTCGGCACATGTAGAAGAGACAAAACAAAAAAATTACGAACTCAACTGTGCTGGTTGGACGATTCTCTTCCAATGGACACCCAGTCATCGAGACATTCCCAGTAATGAGAAGGCACTCGCTGGCTAAACAGGGTTGCAACCTTCCACAGCCTCTTATTGTCTTACCAAACAACCAGGCATTTTCCCCATTAAGCAAGATAAGCAAGGAGATACATACGCAAAACTCAAGAGACTGATGCTAAGGGTAAAATCTAGGAAAGCCTATTATTTAATACGGTCCCAATGGATCTCTCCAGGCGAATCTTTACAGTCAACTTCAGAATTTTAAACGGACATGACTATCTCCAACTGATTGGTGTGAAAGACATTCCTGACTGCCCTCTGTGTTCCACTGGAGAGACTATGAATTTTAGCCACTCGACAGGTTGTGCTACTATGTCCAACTCAAATTTTAATGTTCTACCTCTTGACAACTATATTTCAAAGGCTAGTTTATATTGGGCTGCACGAAGGGAAATGGCCAATATGACCCATTACTCAACGTAATTTTTATAAAAACATTGTTTTTGCGATTTTCACGTTGGGTTGCCACAAACCAGTATATCATGGTTTCCTGGTGTCACAATGTTTTCATAGCGCATGCGTAGATACATCGTGAAAAACCGATGTCAACATCTCCACATGGGTTTCGCGATTTTCACGTTGAGTTGCCTAATCAGTATCTCATGGTTTCCCGGTGTCACAATGTCTGATGTTTTCATAGCGCATGAGCAATATCTGAATTGCCTAATCAATATTTCCAGCTGAAATTTAGTGTTATTTTAGCAACATTGGGGGAAAGTTGGGTTTTGGTTTAGATCGACACAACGATTCCAATGTTTATTTATGCACATGTGCGATTTTCCACCACGGTAGATTTTTGATGCTGCGATGAAAGGCCTACTAATGAGAATTTTGATAGTTAATTTTGCGCTGATTTTTTAGGAGGGGAATAAGGTGACACATAAAGAATGAAATTTAAAGTTTCAAACTGCAAGAGAGTGAATAATTCTACTCTACTTACTGATGTTATCTAGGTAAGCTTTATATTACGTTTTTTAATTAGTTAATGTTTTTTTGCTTAAAAATACTTGAAAACAAAATAATTTTGCAAAATATGAGAATTTTAAATTTTTGAGTTTGTTTTCATTTCTTTTTAATTAATGAAGAATTTCTCAAAACCATTTGTGTTCTGATGATGACTTTCGTTTCCAGAATTTTTTTTGTGTGTGAAATTAAAATTCAGTACAATTTAAAAATTTTAAAACAAAAATGATTTTGTATATTTTAAGTTGAATTCCGAAAACCCTCTCTAGCTTCTTGATGTTACAATCAATTACATTTGCATCCCTTTTTGTTGTGAACTTCTGTTGAAATCTAGGTTATATATGCAGTCGTCATTACTAAGAGGAATCAAATGCCCCTTTATTTCTATTTATATAGAAGTTTTTCTCTTTCTTAATAAGCTAATTATTTAATCTACTTGATCATATATGAAGTGTGGAACACACACACACATATATATATGCAAAATCTTGTTTTAATTCATGCGTTTTTCTTAAACATACAACGCAGATCTTTATTTGTTATTTTTTCCCAACCACAATTTTATATAGCAAAGAAAAGAAAGAACTTTAAAAAAATTTTAAGCATTTATATAGTGATGTAGGAACAAGGTTTTGCTTTTACTATGTATAAAATGCATTGTCAACATCACGATGTATCGCGATATTGTGATGTTAGGATGCCAATGTATCGCGATGTAAAAATTTGAACAACCCTCAGGCCTAGTGCATAGATACTGTGATGTTGAGTTTAATTTTTTAGGTTTAAACCAGCATTAGTCAGGAAAAGCAACAAAATAATATGCTCACATTTCCTGTCAAATGTCTGTAGCATTTTGTATCTAATTTACCAATCACTCATATCAACAAATGATATCACTTTCATAAATTAAACACTAGTAAACTGGTTTTTGTAGGTACAAAAATGTGAGCCCATTAAAAAAAATATTTAAAATTAAATGAAAAAATCTTTTAACTGCAAAAATACAAAATTGTTTGATTTTATACATTCAGTAAAAATACATGTGTAAAATAAAAAGTTATTTGAAATAAACCAAATTCAATTTTTGCCCATAATGCATTATTCATGCTCTACAAAAAATAAATCAACAATCTACATCTAACAATCATTAGTAATTCTGTACTCAGACATTAGAAAGTATTAAAACAGGATTTTCAGGTATGTAAAATTCTACAATACGTTTTTAATAACTAAAATAACCATAATTCACAGTACATCTGGCAGACATATATTCCTAAATGCTAGCCATTCTAATGAAAAAATATTTATAGATAAAATAAAACATTAAGTTGAAGCATACAAGATAAATTAAACTTTCAAAAATTTTGTAAAATCTTACTTTGAATATAGTAAGTTTCGATAGCTTTCCTATGCCTTCCGGAAGAGATTCAAGACAATTTTGAGACAAATGCAGATCTGTTAAGTTTTCAAGTCCTCCTATGTCTTCAGGTAAAAACTCCAATCTATTCTCACTAACATCCAAACATGTCAGTTTCTTAAGATGTTCTATTTCCTGCAATAAATGGAACAAATTTTTTATACAAATTGCTGTAGGTTTGAAGATAGTTTAATATAAATAAGAATGGTGTTTGTTTGTAAATTGAATATTTGACCCATTTCAAGTTTTGTATCAGTTTTAAACCCTGCTGATGCCAAATCCGCTTTTTGTGCGTTTGTTGTATGTGTTGTGTGGGACCTATACACGTCCACAGGGTTCAATATATTTTCATGAAACTTTGCATACAGTGAGTACTTTTTTTCATTTAGTGACTGAACTTAGTTGCGTAAGGCTGGCTGTCTTTCTGTTCAATGTTCAATTTTGAGTTTGTAGACATCACAAATTTTATTCCAGATATTTTATTGCAATGGGCTTTATTTTATACATATATACTAGTTTAGTGAATGCAATATTGAACATATCTTTATTGTTATATTAAAATAAGTTTCATGCTAAAACACCCAAGTAAGTATACTTAAATCAACCACAATTTGGTAGTTTCAGAAAAACTGGAACGTATATTGAGTATTATGATTACTTAGATTGCTTTACCAATACTGCTGAAAAAAGCAATTATTTTTCCAAAAATTATTATTTTTTAAATAAAATTTCAACTCATACATTATTTATTTCAAGTCATATTTTTGTTCTTTGTGCAATGCAAAAGATTTCCGGAATATTTGGAACAAACGATATTTTTCAAAAAACAGGAATGAAACAGAAACTTGTGTTGGTTGATTGTGCGCATGCAGTGATATTTTCGGTTTCGTTCGCTTTTAATTAATTTCGTATTTCTAAATTTAGTGCACTTTTTAGTTGTAAGTGGCAATTGTGCACGATCCAAGAGATAAAAGAATTAAGAATTAATATAATTTTTAAAAAAATTCCAAAAAACTTATTTTGATTTATTTTGCTGTTTTCTTTTGTCTGTTTTAAAAATTTATTATTTTAATAAATTGTATTTCCTGTTCATCAGACGCAACACAACTACAAAGTATTAGACTTAAAGTGACAGGTAGATAAGAATAAAGCACATTTTAAGTATAATTATGCTGTTATTGAAAGAATAATGCAGTTATTGAAAGAGTAATAATGTTTAAAAAGTCCCAACTAGAGATTTTCAAACATTAAAAAATTCTTGGTCGTAATGACAGGAGAAGATTGCAAAATTCCACAATATCGCACGCCTGATGCAAGAGTACCACAGGTAAAAAAATATTGTTTTGTTGACTATGAGTGCGAGAGCACTCACCGGAAATAGTCATTTTTATTAATTGAGTTGAACATAAACATAAAAGAACTTAAGAAAAGGAATTTTAAATCTCCCTAAAAACTGTCTACTGTAGTAGTAACCTTAGTGTCACCTTTCGTCATTTTGTAGCATTGTCATGTATCAAGGGTGCAAGGTATGTGAAATGTATTACATGAATGGATATGCATGTGTAGGATTTGTGTCCTAAGTAAGTTGTAGAAATTATAGAGATGGCAAGGTGTTCAAATATTATTATATTCTACGTAAGACATAAGTCATTATATATTTTGATCATCGCTTCAATCTAGAGTAAACCAATTCAAAATGAGTAGGGCCGGGTATTTTGCAAGCAAATTATAAATTCTGCTCCTGCTTTTATCTTTAAGTATTAAAAGAAAATAAATATAGCTGCAAAGATGTACATAGCAATTAAGGTACATAAAATATATCAAATGGAGTACAAATGTGATAGATTAAATATTTAGTCAATACTGCTGATGATTAGATACAAAACCCAAACAAATTTAGAATGGATACTCACAGATGGTAACGTAAATAGCTCATTACAGTCTAGCCAGAGTTCTTGCAAGCTAGAAAGCTGACCAATGAGAGAAGGCTATAAGGAATAGAAAAAACACCAGGTTTAGATAAGAAAATTGACAAAATACTTTTGAAAAAATAATAAAATACTTTTATAAGGAGAAAATCTCACTCACTAATTCTGATATTTCATTACTTCCCAAATCAAGCCTTTCCAGTTTGGTTAAATTTGAAAATGATGGTGGCAGTGATCGGATGCTGTTTTCTCGAAGCTCTAGAGACTGAAGATTTGAAAGACTTCACATGGAAAGAAAATTTCAACTTAATAAAAAGACCTCCTATAGATATATTAAAATGAAATAGTAATGACAAAGGGATAGAAAATCACTTACTTCCCAAAATCATTTGGTAAGCGAGATAATGAAATATCATTTAAACCTACAACTGTAAGGTTTTTTAGTTGTACAAAACCAGCAGGTAGTCTGGAAGAAAAGCATTAATTATATACCTATGGAATAAATACACTATTTGCTACATGAAAAAGCAAGAATTTCAATTGCAGCTATTAAGCAGGGTTAATAAAGAAATTATTTTTATTGTTTAAATTAATTTGTTGCTCTGTGTTTAAACTTGTCAGACATGAGACGAGCAAATCAGTGTGGTGGGATAGTAGTGATTTATGTTAAATATTAATAAACGAGGATGTATAAAATACAGAAGGTAAATTGTTGGAAAAACAAACAATTAAAAGTATTCTTTGGTCTTCTTTTGCTATTATTCTTTTATTTGAATTCTATTTTGATAGAATCTTGTAAAAATTCTAAATTAAAAATAGAAAAAACATTTTAATAAAAGATCAAAATTTACGAGTTTAAATTTTTAAAACCAAAATAAATTTTAATTGTCAAATTTAAAATGCAAATTGATAAATTTTAACTGGCATTACTACTTTGTTTCCAATGTAAAAACCGTCGGTTAAGAATATTTACAACTTAATAGTTTATCTTTAGACTTTGGTATTACATAATTTGGCCAAGTTGCCACAAACAATGCAAGTACACAGACATACTTAACAAAAGTTTTACTGACACAGTAGAGATATACACCCAGGGAGGAATTGAACCAGTACTGCCTACTACTTGCAGGTTGCTAGGGCAGTGTGCAAACCCCCATAAGCATTTCTAGTTACTCAAATCTAATTTAATCATTTTTTAAAGAAACAAACTCATGCAAAATAAATTTTATTTAAATCCACACATACAAGATAACATCTTACTTTGCTAATGGATTACTACTGATATCAGCATTCTGTAATGACTTGAGAAATTTTATATTCTCAGGTATGTCTGAAATATCTGAAAATGAAATTAAAGAAATATAATAGACAAACAAAAACATCAAGTCACAACATGAAATAATCTACATAAGATGTACATACATAACATTTTTAATAAACTTAGCAACAAAAATCTTTATTTATAATCTAGCCTTTGAATGTTAAGTCGAAGTTAATAAAAAACACATACCATTTTTACTTATGTCTAATTCAACCAAATTAACCAAGCTTGCAATATCAGAAGGAAGCAAACCTATTTCATTATCACTCAGACTTAAACGCCGCAGTTTGATGAGACGGAAGAGACCCTAAAATTAATACATATCAATCAGTGTCTAAATTTTTTTTAATTCACATGAAACATCAACATTTAAAAAATAACATAGTATAGTTGATGGATAGAATTCGGTATTTTTAAAAGATTCAATAAAATTTACATTGAAGCTGACAAAATACAATATATTCAATTTAAAATACACCCTGAAATTTTTTTTTTAAATCATGTCATGGTAGTTAAATTCAAGCTGCATAGATATTACAGTTACAGGTTTATAAAGATTAAAATGTTTTAAATAACAGTGCAATGGCACGTTGCACTAGGAAACTTGAGTAAAAAGCATAACAAATAGTAGTTATGGCACAGGCTCAATTTAATTACTATTACTTTTTTTTTTAACTATGCCACATTAAAAATACACTGAATAACAATTCTATGTTTTGTGTTAAGTGAAAAAAAAAATTACAGAATCATATAAATGAAACAAATTAATGAACAGACAGTCAAATTTTGTTAAATATGTCATCTTAGAACTCAATTCCACTAAAACAATTTATCAATCAATAATTAGGTTATATTAGGTTTTGTGGACTTAAAACTGAATATTAAAGTCAACATTTCTCCTCTGATTTGACCATGAGGATCTTATTGGATTACAAAATCTAATTTAACATCTATCTCCATCTGCAACACAGTTAAAGAAGTCTTTGATCACTTGATTTATTTGTCCTACTGGTATAGTGATAACTGTAGGTAAATATAATAAAAAACATGTAAAGAAAACAAACAGTATAATAAAAATACAATAAAAATGTTTACTCAATTTCTATTCTTATTTTAGCAGTACTAAACAAGATGAAATGATAATGTTTTTAAGACTTCGTGAATCTAGATAGAAAATACTAAAAGATGTGGAACTTAATTTAGGAATATATTATTGTTTATGAACGCCCAAGAAAACAAAAACTATAAAGACAAATCCAAAGTGTTAAAAGTTTATAGCTATTTAAAGATGTCAGTAATTGTTAGTATTTCAAACATATAAAGTAAATATAACAGCCAATAAAAAATCAACACAGGACATAAATGTATTAAAGTTATAAAGATGAAAAATGAGACTATAAGTAGGCACTAAAAAAGTCTTCATTTTA
This sequence comes from Metellina segmentata, assembly GCA_947359465.1. Classification (NCBI taxonomy): domain Eukaryota; kingdom Metazoa; phylum Arthropoda; class Arachnida; order Araneae; family Tetragnathidae; genus Metellina; species Metellina segmentata. The sequence continues at coordinate 72,860,603 of OX375877.1, read as the reverse complement.
AACATAAACTCACTGTCTTTCCAATTTTCTTTTAAAAAGTTAGAGAAGCATGCAATAAGAGTAAAAATGCAAAGGAAGTTTTATTCGGATACACCCTAAATTTGATACTCTAGAAAATCTAAGAAAATATTTTGCTAAAAAGCCTATCTGGTGTAAAATTTTCCGCAAATTTCAAAATCGTTGAAATTTTTACTTTATCTTTAACGGTCTAGGAGATAGAAAAAAGAACTACATAACTAAAGTTAAAACTTTTTTTTTATCCGATCTGCTGGAAAATCATTCCTCCGCGCAAAATCAAAGCGGAAATGAAAAAAGTAATTTTTTCAGAATTCCCCGCGATAAAAAAATGTGGCATGGTTTCAAATGCTGATGGCAAGGTCATGTTGGTAGAAAAAGTCCAGATCCTGGTGTTTCTTCTTTGTCTGGAGAAACGTGTTTGAAGAACCAGGAAGAGAATAAAACTATTAAATTCATTTTAAAATTTTCTAGATTAAATTTTAAAATTCGCTGCAACCCAAAAATTGCAAAAAATTTGGACTACCTGTGTGCCAAATCACATTGCTGGAAGTGCCATAGAATCGTCAGGATTGGATTTTGGGGTTTTATGGCGCAAGGTCCAAAAGCGGACAAACTGCGCCAGTATATAGAATCGTCAGGATTTTGGGGCAAAAAACAGACAAAGAAACACAAACACTTCCTTTTATAATAGTAGACAAGCAAGAACTGTAAATATAATAGTTGCTTTGCTAAACATCTCTACTGTTATAAAAGAAACTGTTTGTTTGTCTGCCTGTTTCTTGCCGCAAAATCCAGACGATTCTATGGCACTTACAGCAATGAGATTTGGCACACAAGTAATCCAAATTTTTTGCAATTTTTGGATCAAAACAAATTTTAAAATTTAATCTAGAACATTTTAAAATGAATTTAATAGTTTTATTCTCTCGCGGGATCTTCAACACATTTCTTCTGGGAGAAGAAACACCCAAATCTAGACTATTTCTACTTACGTGACCTTGCCGTCAGGCTTGGAAACATGCCAAGTTCTTTTCTTTGTGGGGAACTCAGAGAAAATTATTTTTTTCTGTTTCTGCTTTGATTTTGTGCAGAGGAATGATTTTCCAGCCAGACGATAAATCTTTAAAATGGAGTCACTTTGTTCTTTTATTTTTTTTTATCTCTTAGATCAGAGACAGCAAACCTTTTTAAGTTGGTCAAATTTTGTTAATTTTTTTTAGTACTAGCTTGTGGGTCACTGGGAAAGAGGGAAGGGAGCATGGTAAAAAACTACTTTTTACGGTTTTCAATTTTTTAATCCTTTAAAAAGTGAACCTATTTGTTTTAAAGGTGTCCTTTTTGTTTTAAAACTTTTACTTTTGCAAGTGAAGATCAAAAAATTGATATAAAAGAGGAGAAATTATGCCCAGCCCCCCTGCGCTGAGTTTTTAATGAACAAGGAACATATATGTATGCATGAAATATTATATTTTAATAGATAAAAAAAGTTACAGGTCTATGTACAATAAAGTTGAAGTATATTTAATGAGAAATCTGTTGTTTTTTGTCAGATAATTTCTTAATATTAGGTTCATATTCAATAATCATTAGTTTAACGCATTTTACAGTCAATTCATTTCCGAGTTTACTTCTATTGGTAAACTTTACAAAATTCATCGAAGAAAACAATTTTTCACATGAATATGTTGATCCAAACATCGTTAAAGAGCATTAATTTATTTTTCCTAACTATGCGCATTGAAAGTCAACTAATTCCATTTCTAAATCATGGATACCAAGCCACTTAAATTCATTTTACTCCATTGTTTCGAATTTCGTTTTGCATGAATATAAAATAAAGTGAAGTGTATTTTCCATCCTTTTAAATTGATTAAATCTCTCCTCAAAGGCTTGTTTTATTTCCTGTATAATCATTAAATATTTTTTGATTGCATTTTCTTGAACGTCAAGCGTATTTTTCATTATTATTGTGTTTTGAAAATGTTTTTGTAATTGAGGAAAATATTTCATGATTTTCATTTCCAAATCCCTAGTAAAGATGTCAAGTTTCATCATAAATATCCTAATATTTTCATATAAATCTTAAACAGCAGTATGTATAATCAATAAATCTAAAACATTTAAAAAAATCCTTTATGCATTTTTTTTTTCTTTCTCATTTTTAAGTTTTTTATTAACACTTGTATTTTATTCATATTTTTTAAAGGAGGGGTTCAGAAAATAATTAAAATTCATTATGTATATGATGAAATATGATAAGTTTATAAAAATCAATGCGTGGGTCATTTAAAAAGCCCGTGTGGGTCAGTGTCTGACCCGCAGGTCATAGGTTCGCCATCCCTGTCCTAGACCATATATGGGTAAACTCCGGCCAGGATGTGGTCCGCCCCAGCTTTCGATCCGGCCCACCAAACATTTTAAAATCGCACTTGAAAAGTAAATATTCTCAGTTTTCACCAACAAGAGAGTGAGAGGGGGAACACAAAAGCCTAAACTATGTGGGTCAGTGTTTCTCAACCTTTTTTAGTTGACAGCATACTAAAAATATCTTGAATTATTTGCAGCACACCTGAATATAAAAATAGGTATTCCCAATACTACCTTATATAGTTATTATTACTAATAAAATTAGTATTGGAAAAATGAGATGGCTGAGACTGTTTTCTTGAACAAATTAAATCAAAACGAGGTTTTAAAATCGCCAGACAAGTTATCGGCGACACATCACGCCACTCGATTCCACATAGAATCGAGAATAATTATAAATTTGGTTATTGATTGTATCCAAGAAACGGCCTTGCACTTCTTGATTCCATTCCTTACTAGTGGATGTGATTGTTAAAAAAACACTGATACATGTGACATATTGTAATCGTAATCTTTATATGTTTTTAGGTGTGTGTAAGTGGCAACGGTAGTTGTTGTTGCCATGTAAAGAAGCGGGAAGGATCATGTGCATTATTGAAAGTCATGTTGACTTTGTGAGATCGTAGTCTACAAGGGAGCCGACAGCCACATGTGTGGAAACAACTCATTGTCGGCCTCTGTTTCTTGTTCACCCCGATTACCACCGGACAGCGGGGCTTTTTGAAGAACCGCCGGTTGTCGGTTTTTTCGCACATGTGGGGGATCTGAGACCCCTTGAGTGGGAGGTGAATTGGAAACAGGCGACGCGGAGAAAAAAGGTTGTTGCCCCGAGAAGAAGGAAAGGGGACTCGAGCTAGGGAAGCCACGGAGGAAGGTGGTGAAGGAGGTAGCTCGCTGCAAAATTACACGGGGACATCAAACCCCGTTGAAAACGAGACAAACTGTGATAGTTTGAAACTTACTGTTTGAACAGGAACAATCGGGTTGTTTGTCATCGATTGTAAAATTCATTGTACATAGTAGTTGATGTAAATAAATTGTATCAAACGAAAACCGTTGAGTCTCACTCCATTGGTAGTAGTGTGGTGTACCAAAAACGCCACAGCTACTAACTGGTGGCAAGTGGTCGGATACAGAGTTTAAGTCAAATAAACTCGGAATCCAGTGATTGTCCAAAAGGGACATACTGCTCGACAGAAGGAGTGGACTTGTGCTCGGAATCCAGTGATTGTCCAAAAGGGACATACTGCTCGACAGAAGGAGAAGGAGTGGACGTGCCAAGAGGACCCTAAAGTTCTGAGGAACTAGCTCTGAGGAGCAGGAGGACGCCCGACTCTGGAAAGCCCAACGTCGGTGCCTTGCTGGGAAGTCGAAAAGCCCGGGACCAGTGGAAAGTTCTCCGGAAGGCCCTGCGCTCGTGACCGTGGAAGCTTAACGGACCAGTGGAGAATTCTCTAGAAAACCCTGCGCCTGTGCCCAGAAGGACGCCAGAGAAACCCGGTGCCTGCGCTTTCAAGTGTGTGGAGTTCCAGAAGAAGAAAGAGTCAGAAAAAGGGGTGAGTCCTACCTTATAGTAATTTCTGAGAGGCAATAGTAAATGGGATTTTGAGGAAAATTTTTATGTTTTGTTGACAGAGTTTTGCTTTGAAGAAATTTTTTTTTGGATTGTATGAGTGTAGTTAGTTTGATTACATGGTTTTAAGTAATGTAATTCATGTGTAAAGAGTTTTATCGTGTTTTGATTAGGAGTACTCAGTTTTGGAATCCTTTAAGTGATTTTTGTATTTTGAATTTTTACCTTGTAGAGTAATTTAGTAGTGTTATGGCTAATTTCCTTAAAAAACAAAGGAAAAATATTCTAAGGCTTTTAGCAGCCGAATTCGAAGTAGTTGTAGAGGACGCGGTATTAGTAAAAGATATTATTAAGGCAATCGAGAGAGCGCCAGAATATGATGAGGAGACAGCAAAAGCGTTCTTGGAACGAATTTTAGAAGAACAGGCTGATAGGATAGCGGATAAAGAACGGGCTGATAGGATAGCGGATAAAGAACGGGCTGATAGGATAGCGGATAAAGAACGGACTGATAGGATAGCGGATAAAGAACGGGCTGATAGGATAGCTAGGGAGGAACGAGAGTTTGAATTGGAAAAGTTAAGACTAGGACATGCAATCGAAGTAGCTAGTGTTGAGTCAAACAGTGCGCTGCCTAGAGAAACAATCACAAAAAAAATTAATTTGAAAGACTTGGTTCCTAAATTTGATCCTAAAAGTTTAGACATAGCACTGTTCTTTATGATATTTGAGCGACAAGCCCAAAAAGAAAGGGTTGAAGAAGATAGGTGGGTATCGCAGCTAATTCCGTTGTTGCCAGCCGATGTAGCGGAATTAATAGTGAAAGAACCCATCGAAAAAAATGATGATTATGGTTACATAAAAAAAATGTTGATGAAGAGATTTAGACTGAGTTCGGTTGCTCTACGTTTAAAATTTGAAGAGCACTCTAGGAAATCAGGGTCGTTATGGTCTGATCTGGTTTATGAGCTCAGGGGTTATTTGGAAAGTTGGTTAGAATCAGTGGAGGTTGGAGATTTCGATGCGCTTAAAGAATTAATGCTCACAGAACAAATTAAGAAGAGGGTACCGGTTGAGGTTAAAGAACATTATTTAGACAACTGGGAAGATTTTAGGCAAGCTACGGAGTTAGCCGAAAAATTGGATAATTACGAAAGTGTAAGACGAACCTTCAAGAAAATTGAGGCCAAACCAGGGGAAAAGAGAGCATTTGGAGGGGGAAGACATTTTTCGGCAAATAATAAAGACAGGGGAGAAATCCAAACTAGAGAGGAAAAACCAGAAAAGAGAGAAATGTCTAGGAAGGATGTAAATTGGAGTTTTGAAAGAAAGAAACAAATAATTTGTTTCCAGTGCAATCAACCAGGGCACATTAGACCCGATTGTCCAACTTTTAAAAAGAATTTTAGAGAAAGTGTAAATAATTTAGAAACAGGGAGTGGCCAAAATGAGAGTTTTAATCCATTTATGAGCAAATTAAGGGTAAACGGAGAGGAAAAAAACTGTTTACGAGACACGGGCAGTTGCATAGATATGTGTGTCAGGAGCTGGGTAAACGTTGGAGATTTTACGGGTGAAGTCACGTGGGTGAGACAACCTCTAGACACCGAATATAAATGTTTACCTTTAGCTAGAGTTGTGTTGCAGGGAGATTTCGGCGCTGTAACTACTAAAGTTGCAATTAAAGCGGACAAACTGGACCGAGGGTTTTATTTGCTGGGAAACAAAACGGCCCAGTTAATTGAGGAGGTTAGAAAAAAACGAGTTCATGTAAATGCACTTATGACGCGGAGTAAAGCCAAAACAAATTCGGCAGAAAAAGTTTTTGACCCAGCGGAAGGAACCGGTAGAAAAATACGAGAGGGGAAAGGTTCATCGACGGTAAGAGATAAGGGAGAAGTTAGCGAGAAGGGCGGTAAAATTGTTTTCCCCATAGTGGAAGAAAGTATACTGTTACCACAGAGGGAAATCGGCGAAACGAAGCTGACAGAAAGCTCACCGTTACTTAAAAGCGCTAAGCGGGGAGGCGAATTGTTGCGACAATACGGGGGGCGAAGCACGCACCCGGAGGAGAGCGAATTCGCAGAAAAAAAGGGCGAAGTAGTTACGAGATCAGTTTTCAAGCGGGGAGAGGAAAAAGTTCAATCGTGTGTTCCCCTTAAGTTAAGAGATGGGATTGTGGGGTTTTGTTACGAAATTTCGGGACAGCTAGACACAGCAAAAACTAAAGAGAGGGTGTTGCGTTATTACCTTTGGATAGCTGCTCTGCTCGCGGTTCTTTTGCGAACTGGTTTCCCGAGAAAGATACCCAAAGTTATACTAAGTTCTGTCACGAGAGTTTTGACCACGGTGTTTTTTCTCCAGTTTGGCATAGAAGTTGCGCATAGCTCTGTGTGCCATCTTGAGAAAAACCCTGTGGAAAGGTTCTTTTCTTCAGTAAAACGGGTTTTGAGGGTTCTGTGTGTAGAAACGGGAAGAGTCTGGGAGTTTAACCTGCGGGTGGCTATTGCATTTGGTTTGAAGAAATGGAGACACTACTTAGAAGGGCAAAAATTCTTGATTGAGACAGATCATAACCCCCTGACGTTCCTAAAGAGAATGGTCGGTACAAACGCACGTCTCACTAGATGGGCGTTATGTCTTCAGCAATTTCAATTTACAATTGTACATCGTGCTGGTAAGCGAAACGGAAATGCGGATGGGTTAAGTAGACAGGATGAGTAACCCAATGCTAAATTTTGATGTATATAAGCAACCTTAGTTTTGCTATATTTGTCTGTTATTTCAGTGTAAGATTTTTTTTTTAATATTAGCAAATTAGAGTAAGATTAGTTATTTTTGTTTTGTGTGTTTTTTTGTAAACTTATGTTATTTTTCTTTACTTGAATGGTTTGCAAAACTGAGCCTATGGTTTCGGATTGTCTTTAAACTGATTTTTTGTTTTGTTTTAATGATATTGGTTAATTCTGGTTGTGGTGAGATTAAGAGGGAAGATTGTGCCTCTCAGATCTCACTTTAGGATGGCTCATTTCGCCCCTGGAATCAAATTTTTCCTTGACCCCGAAATTTGATTTTTATGGGGGGAGGTGTTGTGAGATCGTAGTCTACAAGGGAGCCGACAGCCACATGTGTGGAAACAACTCATTGTCGGCCTCTGTTTCTTGTTCACCCCGATTACCACCGGACAGCGGGGCTTTTTGAAGAACCGCCGGTTGTCGGTTTTTTCGCACATGTGGGGGATCTGAGACCCCTTGAGTGGGAGGTGAATTGGAAACAGGCGACGCGGAGAAAAAAGGTTGTTGCCCCGAGAAGAAGGAAAGGGGACTCGAGCTAGGGAAGCCACGGAGGAAGGTGGTGAAGGAGGTAGCTCGCTGCAAAATTACACGGGGACATCAAACCCCGTTGAAAACGAGACAAACTGTGATAGTTTGAAACTTACTGTTTGAACAGGAACAATCGGGTTGTTTGTCATCGATTGTAAAATTCATTGTACATAGTAGTTGATGTAAATAAATTGTATCAAACGAAAACCGTTGAGTCTCACTCCATTGGTAGTAGTGTGGTGTACCAAAAACGCCACAACTTGTAGACAATGTAATCATATACTTTATCTAATCCAGAAATAATAAATTAATCAAGTTAAAATGAACTACTTGTGTTCTGAACTATTTGAGTTCTTATAATGAATAACTTGCAACAATACAAATCAACAATACTCAGATATCTGGCCACTAAAAGGGACCACTACTGGAGAAGATATTTTTCATGAGGTTAAAAGTTCTATTGAACAGTATGGTTTGCAGTGGCGCAAATTAATTGGGGTTTACACAGATGGTGCACCTTCTATGGTTGGTTCCCGAAAAGGTTTCATTTTAATTTTGAAAGAAAAAGCAGTTGACTTGAATGTGAAAAAAAGATGATTTAATAATCCTACGTTGCATTATCCACCAACAAAACTTGTGTTAATAAAAATAATGTGGTAATAAAAACAATCAATATTATTCAATCCTGCGTGCTTAACAATCACCAGTTCAAAGCATTTTTGGATGACCTTTCTTCAGAACATGGTGATGTGACATATTTTTGCGAAGTAAGGTGGTTAAGCAAAGGCAAAATTCTAAAAAGATTTTATGATCTTTAGACAAAAAATAGCCGATTTTGTGGAAATCAAGGAAAATTCATTGCCTGAAGTCAGTGATCAGAAATGGTTATGTGATTTAGCATTTCTAGTAGACATCACGGGTCACTTAAACGAGTTGAATTTGAAGCTTCAAAAACAATGTCAGTTGGTAAACGAATTGCACAGTCATCTAAAAGCGTTCCAAAACAAACTTCGCTTGTGGGAAACACAAATACGATCTGGAAGCTGTTATCATTTTTCAACACTATCCAGTCACGAAAATATTGATTACGCTCAATATGCTGAAGAACTAAAATCACTATCGGAGCAATTTTTTAATAGATTTTCCGACTTTAAAAACATTGATAGCTGTTTTAACCTTTTTGCAACTCCGATGAAAAGTAACGTAGGAAAGGCTCCTACACACCTACAAATTTAGTTGATCGAGCTTCAAGAAGACGTACATTTGAAGACGTGGAGCTAAGTGATTTCTACAGGACATACCTTGCTGAAGAAAAGTACCCACAGCTCAGAGCATTTGCAAGAAAAAGGATTTGCGCATTTGGAAGCATGAACAGTTCTTTTCCCACAATGAAAACTAATAAATGAAAGTATCGAACCAGGCTTACAGATGAAAATTTGGAAAACACTCTGCGCCTGTGTATTAGTGGGATTTATCCCAACATTGATTATCTTGTTTCTCAAGTTCAAGCACAAACTTCTCATTAATTTCAAGTGATTGTAAGTAAATACTTAATCAATACAATATCATTCTGTTCATAAAACTTTACTATTCTACTTTATAAATATATAAAATAAACCTTATCATTATTACTTTTTCACAACTACCTATTATCTACGACCCGCAACTTCATAAATATCCTCAAGTTTAGTCCACATTTTTCCAAAGGTTGCCCTCACCTGTCCAGACCGTTAAAGATACAGTAAAAATTTCAACGGATTTGAAATCTGCGGAAAATTTCACTTTAGATTGATACAAAAAAATATAATTTTCTAAATAAATAACTTTTAAATTGAATATATCTTCAACGGATTTGAAATCTGCGGAAAATTTTACACCACAGGGACGGGCAACCCTAGGCTAGCCACGGAGTGGCTAGTGATTAAATACATAAAAGTAAGCAATCGTAAAAGAATTAGGATTTATATCATATCCACAATGAAAATAATAACTTTCTTTTTAAGCTTGAAACCATAAAAGAGGCAATGAACATGTGACAACAAAAATAAATCCATTACTTTTCTTCTGACATAGAAAAGAAAAAGGAAATGTATACATATACTAATGTATTCAAGGAAAAGAAAACACTATTTTATTTTTATCCAATAACATCACCATTAAACAAAATTCTACTCCAAAAAGAAAACAAATTGTCAAACAGGAAGTAATCTGTATTTTTTTAAAGCCACCAATCTATAAATAAACACGATGATTCGCACAAATGATTTCCACACTTCAAATTCTTAACACCAATGAGCAATCAGTACCGATTCAGAAACAAAACTATTGTATCTAAATAGTTGAAACACATTTGATATAATACAGGGCTCGAAATACCCGGGTGCACATGAAAATAAAATTGTACACCTAATTTCTTCACTCTAGGTGCACGCAATGCACCTATCGTTAAAAAAAAAGCAGTGGAAACGTATTTTATGTTATTTTGATATCTGAGCAAAATATTAGTTTCGATTTCTCTTGCTCTAAAGGAATGTAGTTAAAATTTCTAAATACACACTATGCGAAAACTTTAATCCAGAAAATGCTGTGTTGCAATGGATTAAAAATACAAAAAGAAGGATGGTCACTAAACATTATGGGTAAAGATCTACCAAAAACGTAAACATTTCAAACACGTTACTATCTACTAGTAACATATCCAAACATACCCAACTAATAAAGTAGTTTACATTACATTAATGCTCTTATATTACGTATTTTTTAAATGTGCAAATAAAATATCTGTGCATCTAACTTAAGTGCACAAGATGCACCTGTATTAAAAAATCTATTTTGAGGCCCGATATAATATATAATAAAATGTATTCCAAAAAGACATGCTTTGTAGTTTGGACTAGATGATTTTGATCCTATGACTATAAAGATGTCAAATTTGTATGTGCTGCTTTCGGGAGAAACAGGTGAAATTTGCACTGACTGTAAATTCTGTTTCAAATTAATGCCAAATAATTCTTTAATATTATTGCAATACTTATTTGTTTATTTAATATTAGTTTGTTACATATATTAACTAGTTTACACTTTTTTAATATTCTATTGTTCTTTAATAAATTTTACTCAGAATATCATGTAAAAAATGTTTAAATCACTATCATTACAAAGAACAAAAAATAAAACATCTCATAAGAGAAATTGCAAATTAAATCTAGAGAATTTTTTTTTTCATGTAAAATGAACAACAACAGGTCAATTACTAATGGTTGAACCTGTGGTAGAATATTTTTGAAAATTGAAATGCCTTCACAACCTTACTTTCAACTTGCATGTTCCACTGAGGCTAACTAATTCTAATGTCCTGACTGTGCTCTCCCCAGGGCCAGACCTAAACCAATTTCCACTAATGGGGCCCCACACACTCCAAGATGGTTTGTCATGGATGTGATTGAGAAAAGAGGCATTTATTATTACATAGTTTTATCCCTAAATTGTTTAGCAACACATTTAAAAAATTAGGAAAATGCTTTCTGCCAACTCATTGATTTTATTCCATTTCACACAAAAAGCATAATTGAATTCATAATTTCTTTTTTGATACTACAGCGCAAAGTCTCAAATCCAGAACTGAACAAAATCACAATGTTTTGCTAATCAGCGTTTTGTTTTTCTCACATCTTTTCGACATTTCCTGATTGATGAAACAACGCAAAATAACGGACATGTTCAGAGTAAATACAGCACAGAAAAGTTAGAAAATTTGCAAGTAAAATTTGTTGCATTGTATTAAAGGCCTTTTTTATTTTTTAAATATTATTCCTATTTTACTGTTGCAAACACAAAATTCACGCAAAGGGGTTAGATCAAGGTTATGTTTTGACAAAAAATGCAAATGATCTGAAAAAGTCCAAGGTCCAGAAGATTTTGAACTTAGTACTGGATTAGCAACCCCTCAGAAATTGATTGCATAGGGTGGGGTTCTTTGTAAGGCTGGTGCTTATTCTCCCTTTTGCATAACAAGCTTAATTTACTCAGAAAGTAATACTAGGGCTATGATACCAGAACTAAAATAGTCATTAACAGAAGTTTTATTCTTCAGCTAAAAAATCAGATCCTTTGCTGGAACTCTAGGCACACTATTATTTTCAAAAGGTGTAATGCTGTGTCTATCAGGTGTCGTTTATTGTCTGGATTGTGATTTTAGGACATAAGGACCATATTTGGCCAAATAATATGCAAACACACACAAGGGACATTATACTAACACAGAAGAAAAATACACTAAGGTAGGAATCAAACATGAGCTGCCTTTAACTCACAGGTTACTAGTATAGTGGGCATACCCACTAAATCAGAATGGCTAGTACATTATTGTCAGATTGAATCAACACGTTTTAATCAGAAGCAACAAGTGTGCCCTTAAACGTTCCATTGAGAAGGTCATTTAAAATTATCTAGCATGATCTGAGAGTGCGATGATGAACCATTTAACTCAACACTGTTGGCACCCTTAGGGATTGATTTCCCATTATTAGTAGAATCATGTGATTAGAGTAAATGTAAAAAGTACAATGAAACAAACTATAGTGTGAGAATTCATGCTTCAACAAATTGAAAATTCATCAAAACATTTTCATAAAACAGCTGAATGTGAATTATACTAAGGGACTGTTATTATTCATCAGAAATCTGACTGGAAGTTCTTACTGTATGATCTTAAACAGATGTTCTCTTGTTTTTGCGGATGTAATACATGCTTATTCTGTTTTCTTTTTATTCGACATAACTATTACGAGATGAATAAAAATGTACAGTGCAGTTAATTAACTAAACTGTGTCACTTTTTACAACTAGCAAATATTTGTGTTTATAAAACTGAATTTTATTACCTTGACAACAGCAATTGCAATTACTGACAAGAAAACTAAGCAAATCATTGCAATAAAAATGTTTGATGTTTGAATAAATATACTTTTGTATTTGACATTTTTATTACTTGCAAATATACCATTAACACAGAATTAACCCAAAGCCTCTAATTTGCAAATAACCTTTTGCAGACCCCAAGGGATCTGCAAAAGGTAATTGAAAACATAGTTTAATGTACTAAACTTTTAGGAGTTCAATGAAATCAAGAGAGTAGTAATGGGAATGTCACTTGTTGAATTAACAATGGATAATCAATACTATTATACATAAGAAGTTTTCATAGTATTCAAATAGAAAAAGTAAACAAAACGTTTCCTTAGATGTTTTCACTTAAATTATTCAATTTTATAGATAATCAATGATGTCTGAACATCGCATTCATCCCAATTGTTTTTGTTTTGATTGCATAATTCTTTTAATGTATGCCAAAACAGCCGAGAGCACTATCAAAACATTTTACGTTTATGACTATTGGGATCATGCTATCTATCCAAGACGAATGCAAAAAAATTATTGCACTCATCACACACATTATTGGATTATGATAGTTTATAAAAGTCATTGGGACCAAATTTTAATTTATATAAGTATTAGCGACACATCTAGTAACGCAGTTGAAATCTACTTTTTATAAACTAAATAAGTGAAAAAAATTAACAGGAATGTCAAAGAAAAAGAGGAAATAATGAAACCAATTTCCGCAACCGATCGGTTCTAGATCCGAGTTTGTAATCAATCAGGATCACGATTCAAGATGTTTTCAGTCACGTCCTGTCAAAAGAGCATCCCAGCCCTTAGGCTTAGTCACGATAAACTGTAAACAAAGTGGGCGTCGGCTATCTAATCCCTTCAAAAGCACAAAAGTCCGGAACGAGACCCCAGGACATTATCATAAAAAACTAAAATAAAAACCTTTGGAAGGTCTCTAATGTGATTGCAGTCCAAGAGAAGTTCTTCTAAAGTTCGAGGATAACGCAAGACATCATCGGGTACGTTTGCCAAACTACAATGCCTCTTATCGATGCATTCAACTTGACGATTGCAACCTCGGAATAGTGGGATACAACGAAACATTTTCAACAACTTATTTTACTTCTCATCCTGACATACGAGAAGCAGTTTCCACTTTAAAAGCGCAACAGATTATCGAAAACATCCCTAATGCACTCACTAAATGTCTGCCGCATTTGAACACGAAAAGTTACTACGATTACGTCACACATTACGATTACAGTTACCTGCATTCTATTTCTTTAACAATTGCAAAACAGAAACTGGAAGTATAGCTTTTCAGAAATACGTCTTCTTCATATGGATATGGATTATACCCAATCTTTATGTGAAATGTTTTTTCAAATATTTTGATATTTCTTCTCTGCTTCGTATTTTGAAAAATGCCAGTGACATAGAAAATTACTTTGAAGAAACTTATTTGCACTATCCATCGAACCAGATAGTTAAATAAATTCGCGGTATGGTCACCAAAGGCACGAATCCATTGATATCGCACTGGAGCAACACAACGAACAATTGGCAACGGTCTTGGTAATAATTTGGTAATTTTTTTAGTTAACGTCGTACTAGAGCAACACAACGGGCTATTGACGACGGTCCGGGATCAGCCCCTGAAGGGAAAGATTCGAGGACAACACCTCGTAATTTTGAACCACGGTCAGATGACGAAGCAACACCTGAGCTGGCACCCCACTCTCCAAACTTCCACGCCAACCCAACGTGAGGACTTTCGGCCACGACAGATTTAAGGTGCACCAGCCACCTCTACACCATACGTTTACAAACATCCATGCCCGGACCCGGATTCGAACCGGGAACCTTCCGATCTAGAAGCTAACACCTTAACCACTATACCGGTTGGTCGGCTGGCAACGGTCTTGAATGAATCTCGAAGGGAAAGATATGAGGACGCCTCGTTTATGAACCACGATCAGATTTTTGATAAAGCATCTGTCTGAAAATTAATTTGTCTTTTTCATATTTTGTAAAAATTGTGAAAAATACATAGCTATTTATATCTTTATCGCGGTACAATAATTCATAAACATCATAGAACAATAATTCATCAACTTTACAGGCATCTCCAATCACAGGAAATTTAAAACTTTTTTTTTCACATTTATGATCTCAACACGATAGAAAAAGAAAACAAGTTATAATTCTTGATAAATTCATTTTCCTCTTTGATATTTTCACTGACAACAGCTTTTTAATTCGTCATATATCTTTTTTATTAGAAATAGTTATCGAGGTGTAAAAATTAGTACAAATTTCAAGGAAAATTAGATTATTTACTTATCCTCCACCATAGTTGAAAGAGTAATTCGTAATCGGAGGATTGCGAGTTCAAATCCAACCAAAGACCATCTTGTACAAAATGGGCTGGTGCACGTTAAATCTGTCGTGGCCTCAAATGTCTCATGTTTGGTGCACTGTAAAATTTTCGAGAGTAAGGCATAGACTCCTCTATGGAGTAGGGTGCCAACTCAGGTGTGACCTGGTCCTTCTGACCTTGGTTCGAAATTACGTATTGTCCTCCAATCTTTCCCTTCGGTTTTGATCTTGGACCGTCCCTAATAGTCTGTGTGTTGCTTCAGTGCGACGTTACCTGAAAAACCAAATACCATACCGCCATGTGATGATAAGAGTTTTTGGAAGTGCAAGATGTGGAATATGTGGAGCCCTCGTTTTTCTCACTTTAGCGCCCTCTCTCACCCGCCATTTCGTCGACTAATAATTCTGAAATTGAGATTCGAAACATGCTGCAACAACCCCGAAAACATTTCGCGAAAACAATTTTCTATTAAAGGAGCATCATTTAAAGCTCAGATTTGAATTCTTTTAAAGTTCATTGAGGTCTCAAATGGAGTTGAGATGTTTAAGTATTTTCAGTATTGGCTTTAAAAAAAACTAAGAAAATTTGGCTTTTTCGATTGTTGGAGTGTTTATGTTGATTTTCATTTCACGCTTTTTACTTCATCTTGGATGGAAAGTTGTCTGATAAGCGGGAAAATTATTTGAAACTAGTGTTCAAACACTATCTTTACATTGATTATGACAATCCAGGTTTTTCTACTCTAAAAGAGATCCTCTTTTCTGGTAAGATTGTTGGTTTGCTTTTATTCCTGATTATAAATTCGATTACTTGTTTTCTGATTTCTGTCGATGATAATTTTAATTAAATAAAAGGTTCTTTTCTCAAATGCGCTTCTTAAAACGGGATGCTTACTAACATTTTATACTAGTATATGTGAATGTTTAGAATGAAAACCTTTCGGCGATTATTCAAACGAATTGGCCATTTTAATGTTTTGCATGTTTCAATCATTGCTTTTTTTTTGTCCCTAAGTAAATAGTTTCCATTTTTAATTTTTTTGGAATACAGTTTCTTCTGATTAAAAATTGAAATGAAGGATGACCCCATAATACACACCTATGAAAAAATATGACATTCTAATTTTTCAAATAATACGAAGTAGAAATTAGTCTTATTAATAGAAGTAGAGTTGGAACAACTGACAATATTCACTTGCACAAAGTTATTAAATGTGTTGCAAATGTGATCAGACAAAATTCATTATGGCATCCAAATCATACATTCAACCTGTGGTATGTGAGGTCTCGCCTTGTGGTGGTGCATGAAATTTAATACTCTTGAGATATATTTTTTTGGTCAATTACCTTTTGCTCAATTTTGTAAAACTTCAGATCACTCATTTTCATTTCAGTTTTTCCGAATCGCTAAAATCATTTGACAAGCAAAAATCTCCAAAATACTAAATTCTTTTCATGAATGAATTGAAGGGGTGAGTGGAAGAATAGATTATGTCACATTTTTGTAGTTTCGAGATATTTGGCCTCAAAGTCAATCAATTCGTAGGTACTTTTAGTAGTGAGTTGGAAAGAGTTTGTGATTGGTGGTGGTGTAAGTATCCTTATAAGGGTTCTTATGCGTATTTTAAAATAAATGTTACATCTGTCTTTTTGCTAAATTCAAATTTGTACATGACTGAGCATTCACCGACTTAACACACTGCTGGCGGTCCTCTGGGTTGATGAGGGAATTATGTATAACACTTGCTTACATTCTATGAACTGCAGAACTTTTATTTTTGAAGTTAAATAAAAAGAAAAGATTGTTTATAACATATTAAAGTGTATTTAAAAACGTAATACTTATTATTTGTTTAAAATTTATTCAATATAACATTTAGATACATTTTTAAAAATTGAAAACAATATTTTTACAATGTTTAGGAACAACGAATTTTAAATAAAATTCAAAACTTCAAGGTTTAAAATAGAACATTGAAACAGATTTTATTTTTTACCAAAAGCTGGCATCTGAAATTTTATTGTTGTAAAATATTTATGTGATGTTCAGATGGAATGAATGGTTATCGTGACTTCACGATCCCCCTTAGCGACTTTTCCAAAAAAATTCGCCTAATTTAAAATTGCGTCGATGGCGTCATCAACAACATACCGAGAGGAACAAGTGAACAAAATTTAACTATCCAATTTTCTGATTCTGTATAAGCAAAATCCACACTGTGAACCTTTGCATATATGGAAATGTAATTGAGGAATGTACAAATAAGCAATAAAATGTATCAAAAACAAACTTGCCCTTCACTCCCGCTAGCTATATACCAGTCAATTTCTCCGAGGTTATGACATGATCATTATTTGCTCTTCTCCTCATTGCATTTTAACTCACTGGTGGGTACTCACGGATTATTGCATCCACAAATGTCAAAAATACATTTTCTTAATGTGTTTTCTTCCTCTACACATATTCGACGAAGTAGTAGTCCAAGCCGTCTTAAGTGCGGCTTGAACTTATACCTCGCTTAACGGCACCCAATTACCCTTCTTCCCTTCAATTTTATTGGTGAGGGCACCTGTAATCAGATTTTTAAAATGCAGCCTATGGTTTATTGTCAGGTGTCCGAAGCTTTCTTCTACAAGGCAGTCCTCCAGTCTGAAATTATTGTGGTATCCGGTAGAATAAATTCTTTTATGACACTCAATAAACTTTCAGACTACCTATTAGGCACCACTTTCATAAAACATTAGCCCGACTTTCTCTCAATGCCACCAACTGCCCATTTTCCATCCTCACACTTACCCTGATTAAATTTCCTTTTACCGAATTTGCTTTCATCAATCTCAACAAGCATTCCCATACCCCCGATTTTCACACTATCATTCATCATCTCTTCCACGCAAACCTCTACAAAAACTCTTCCAATCACATGGTCTCCTTCATTCATACTAAATTTACTTGAATGCTTCCAATCCATACCCAACTATACACAAGAATCAAAACCTCATTCATAGACAATTTGCTCAATTCAAAACAGAAACCCTACGCTATGCTACTTTTAATGTCATGTGCACTCCCTTTCACCTCTCTCTTTCATCTACACCTCCACTCAAAACCATCCCTCACATCTTTCCTTTCATACATACAAAAATCAAACGTCTTTTGTCCATCATCCAATCTATACAAAAACTTCAAATTTACAATTTCATACTTCAAACCATCAATATTCATTCTCTTACTGACGTCAGACATACTTACATTGCAGACATAATGGGTACGATGGTGTAATTCCCACAGCAATAAAATCTAAAGCAATGGAGCGTCGAAAAGTGATTTTATAGAAGCGTTTAAAGTAATGTTAACGTAAATCCAAATGTCAGCACAAGTCATACTGAGGCAGCTTCAAAACTGCAATAATCCCAAAATGTAAACAAAAGTCACATAACCCCTTTTTCCACTGGCCCCTTCAACTGTTTACATTATTTAGTCCTCTTAGGTTATGTCTCAATAGTCTTAATTTTTAAAAAAAATTAGGAGTATACTCAAGATAATTTCAAAATGGGATCTGTACTATTCCAAAAATTTAAACATGCTATTGCATTCTCATGAAAGTATTGTGACAATTTGATTTTCAGATAAAGTGCTCAAATAATTGGTAAAGATGTAGTATTCTGGGCATGATTGTTGCTAAGCAAAATGTGCATATGCATAAATAAGTAAAGAAAAATGAAACTTGCATTCCAATTTACTTCGTTTCCTAAGGGTGGTAAATTTTTGCTTCATCCATTGCCATGCCTGATCAAGGGTAAGTGAGCAGCTAATAAATCTATAGAATCATGAACGATAATTTCTTAATTTAATATGATTAAAAAACAAATAACTGTGTATAAAAATTTGCAACTTACTTGAAAAGATTGTGGAAATCCACCGGAACAACAAGCACAGAGCAAAAAAAACAGTGAAATCTATAAAAATGCTGTTTTAAGTGGTAACTAATGCAAATTATTCTCAAGTGCTAACCAAGCATAGAGAGCTATAAATCGAAATTTCATTGCCATGATAAATAAACTTTCCTACCTTGGCATAGGGTTGCCTTAAATCTGGATGTAAACATCAAGTTTACCATGTTTGTCAAGAAATACTGTTGCCTCGGATACACATCACCAAATAATTTTATGTGGTTTCTCAATGTAAAACCTGTAATTTCTAAATCAAGAGTCTACAATATTTTGATATTACATGCAATAATTGACATTGCAAAATCCGAGAGTTTCTATATACTTAAACTATTAATAGTACTATGCAGATATATATACCCACAAGATAGTAAATCATCAAACACTAGGAAATGAAATTCTAGTGAAAGAAGTCTCGTCACCTTACTAATTGCACCACATTGCCTACCAATTACTATAGATTTGAGCAACTAAACCATGACTAAAATGTTGCTAAGCTATGTTAAATGTTCAGTACTCTTCGTTATAGCCAAACCACTCATTTCCATTAAAGCCACACCAACAATTTTCGTTAACAGTGCATCACTACTTTCCCTTTATGGGACCAATGCACAAAAATCTTTCAAAATTTCAATTAGTTTTTTGTAAATTTAAATAAATGTTTATACA
Source organism: Metellina segmentata (assembly GCA_947359465.1). NCBI lineage: Eukaryota > Metazoa > Arthropoda > Arachnida > Araneae > Tetragnathidae > Metellina > Metellina segmentata. The sequence goes on along the minus strand of OX375877.1, from coordinate 72,841,430 downwards.
ATTAATTCTGTTTAAAATTATATTATTTATGGAGATACATCTAGTAGAAGTATTTAAAATAATTTTTTGGAAAATACCTTTTCATAACTGAAGTAAGGTCGATTTCATGCTTCAATATCTCAAAATGTGTATTTATTCCTTAAAAGAAATGTTTTTGAAAGACTATTCAAGCAAATATAAGAAAATTGGTTTGCAAGTGTAACATACCCTCTACTAGAGGTGCAAAACCTGCGGTCCACATACGACCCGCGAATCATCAATTTGCGGCCCGCAAACTAATTTTGACTATAAACTTCCAAGAGGATTTAAGTTAAGAAGCAAATTGACTGATAAACATTTAGAATCAGTCTTGAGAGTTTCTACTAGCAGTATTGAACCTGACATACCTAAATTAGTTAGTAAAACTCAGTATCAGCCATCCCATTAGCAAGCTTTAACATAATTATTGTTTATGCTTTAGAAATTTTAATATTAAATATATTTGATGATGTAACTTTTATTTCTAATTTTACTGATATTAAAATTTCTGATACTCATCTTTATTGCTCATTGTACTATTACTGTAATTACATTTGTGACCTAAAATAATTTGATGAAGTACATATGACGTTCTTGAGACACATTCTTAAAAGTAATTCCAAATAATTGATCATTGCAAATGTTTGTTAACTTCTTTTTTTAAACTATTTACAATATCATTCATTTAGTTCTGTAACAAGCTCCTACATTTTTTGAGAAAACATTTGTAAGTTTAATCTTTAAAAAAGGGTTATTATTTTTTTACTATACATATTAAGTGTAATAACAGCTGTACATAATTGGGTAGTAGCACTTTCATTGTGTCTGTGCTGTAACTTCATTTGCGGCCCCCCATGTCTCAATCAACGGTGTGAGTGGCCCTTCTCCCTAAAAGGTTGTGCACCCCTACCCTATAACATATTTTAACACAGGCATTTTTTTTTTTTTTTCTATCTGCTCAGAAAAGCTAATTTTGATTGTTGAAAAAGATACAAATTCGTAATTTTTATCTAATTCTAATTTGTTTGTGTCCTCAAAAATAAAGATATGATTTTTCGATGTGTGTTCTATATATTCTTTCTTTTTAAATATAGTACATTTAAAAATATTTTAAAATTACTAATGAACAATTTTATTTCATTAGAGCAGATTAACTTGATATTGAAAATCAGTTGATTTAAATCAGCAATTTTAGTCAACTGATTTAAATCACCGCATCCATGGTTTAAAAGTATCTTCATAACTTGTACAGAAAAAAATTAAAAATAATCTCTATATTAAAATCTGTTGCTGCCACAGGATTGAAAACTCGCTTTTTTCGCTCGATTCTTAGACAGTTTCCTGAGAAAGTACGGATCAGAAAATTACAAAAATTACATGGTTTGTTCAAAATTGTACAGGGAATAAAATGGAGAAATTTTGTTCTGATGCGGTGATCAAAACATTTAGGGTGTATTAAGTGTCAAAAGTCGAAAGAAGCAAAATTTCTAACGCGAGTGAGCAAAACAAGTACAAATTTTCAGTCTTTAACCATTTTTTATTTTTAGAGTACCTTAAAATGAAATTTTTTGCGCCTCATTGAAATTGTTAAGAGATTTTAATTTAATTCCTGATATTTTTTCAAAACTCAGGAAAAATTGGGACATTATTATTATTTTTTTTTTTGTAGAAACTGTTGTATCTATAGCTATTACTGTTAGTTTTTTGGTGGAGTGGTCGCAAACGGGACAGTCCTTTTTTCTCGCCAAAGTGGTAACCTTCCCTTTAGGTTTTTTTATGGCAACCCTATTAAGAAGATTAGGATTTTAAAGACGTTATCTGATTGGAATTAAACCGTGTTTTGAAGTGAAATTAAACGTGCTCTGATTGGTTTAGATTTTTTTTTCTTCTAGTTTAACGATAAGAGAGATAACGACGCTTAATCCGCCACTTTGTTTTTTATCGTTTCACCGTGGTCTGTGTTTTATCGTTCCTCGTGCATTTTTTTCTTGTTTAACTACTCCGTTTTTTTTTTTTTTTTGAATCCCGTTGTGTTACTCTAGTACGACGTTAACTAAAAATTACCAGTTAATTACCGTGTTTTTTTTTTTGTGTAAAGGTTGGTGTTTACTTTTTTTCAAGTTGAAAATGAGCCGTTCGCTAACTCGGATTGCCATGAATATATTTGCTTCGGTAGGGAGATCTGTCCGAAGACTAAACGCGTCCATTGTCAGGACTATATTTATTTTAAACAACGGCGTAGAATATCCGAGATCAAGAAGCTTGACAATGATTCGCATTTTGAAGCTGTTCGTGGATCACCAGCGGAATGTGCAGCATATTGCAGAAAGGATGGTATATTCAAGGAGTTTGGTACTCTTCCCGCAACTAATGTAGGCAGTAGCAAATTTGCAGATGTACTTGCTGCCGCTAAAACACGGTGACATTGAGGTCGTTGAGAGAGATTATCCGGGCATCTTCCTCCGTTAAAATACGAATATTCTTTCGTGCATCGAATTTTCTAGCGATTTATAATGTGGCGACAAAATGAGGGTAAGTTTCATTTTTCTATACCATTTCGCAAAAAATTACTATAAAATCCATAGAAATTGCTATCAAATCCATTTATGCAAAGGTTCACAGTGTGAATTTTGCTACATGGACACCGCGCCATCGTGTTATGGCGATCTCCGCCATCTTGGTTTGGCGACCAAAACAAACGCCTTGGCGCTACAGTCCCGTTTGCGACCACTCCACCAGTTTTTTTAATTTGAAAACATCACTGGAAACCTTAGAATGCATTTTTTTAATGTTATAATTATTTTTGAAATTGGTGAAAAATAAATTCAAAACAATTAAAAGTTGATCGGACAAATTTTGTATTTTTAAGATTGTAATTTCCTATACAAAACTAGAACTGTCATATATATATATATAGCTAGTGTAAAAAAAATCGTGATTTTTTTAAAAATCAATTAATTGGATTTTTTTTTTATTTGAATCAAATTATTTTGATTTAAATCAGATTTTTTACTTTAATTTCTGCAGGCCCTTTACACTGTTTTTATAATAACTATATATAAATTTGTTAAATAAAAAATTGAGTTTGTGACATGACATGTAAACCAATATTTATTTTAAGTAAACAATCAGAATTAGTGACATGGCAAATCAATATTTACTTAACATTTGTTTAAACACAAGTTGACAAAAATTAAACTTTGAAACACAAGTTGACATCCTTCATAATTTTTCTCTCTATATTTAAAAAAAATACCACCACCGCAGGATTGAAAACTGTGTTGTTTAGCTCGATTCTTAAACGTTTTCCCGAGAAAGTACTGATCGGGGAAAAAGCTAAAATAACATGGTTTGTTCTTCATCGTATTCCCTGGACAATTATAAGATTTTTTTCCGATGCGGCTATTAGTTTAGGGTTTATAAGTGTCAAAATTGAAGAAGCGAAATTTCTTCCTCATTTGAGCAAAACACTTACAAATTTTCAGTCTTCATCTGTGAGTTTTTTTTTTTTTAATACCTCTCAACGTAAATTTTTGCAGCTCGTCAAGTTTTTTTTTTTTTTAATTTCAATTTGGTTCTTGATAATATTATTTTGAAATTCGGGAAAAATCTGGACATCTTTGTTACTTTATTTTTAAACTGCCGTATCTATATCTTATTACTATTAGTTTTTTATTTTTAAAATATCGCAGTATATACCTCAGAATGTACTTTTTCTTATAGTACTATTATTTTTGAAATCAGTTAATAATTAAATTGGTTGCGATCAAAAGTTGGTCATACAAAATTCGGAATCTTTGGATATTTTCGCTACTTTTTGTTAAAACCGTTATATCTACAGCAAAAATCATTATTTTTTAAATTTGAGAACATCACTGAATACATTACACTCTTCCTTATGGTACAATTATTTTTCAAATTGGTTAATAAATAAAATTTATGCAATTAAAAGTTGGTCATACAATTTTCGGAACTTTCAGATCGTAATTTCCGATACAAAACTAAAACTGTCATATCTATATAGTATTACTATTAGTTTTTAATTTTGAAAATATTGCAGTATACCTCAGAATGTACTCTCTCTTACGGTACAATTATTTAAAAAATTGGTTCATAAATAAATTTGATGCAATCAAAAGTTGGTGACAAGTCAGCGAGCAGGGGGCGAAGCCCACGCTGTGATGTCATGGACCGGAAAGTGAAATCAGGATAATACGAATTATTCAGATAGTTTCACTCTGCGAAAGGAATGTTGGTTTGCGAGGCAAACCAAATGGCATATATAAAAGGAGTGTTGGTTTGCGAAGCAAACCAAATGAGATTGCGTAGCGATCCCCAGGGGTTGGCGAGCGTAAGCGAGCAGGCGGCGGAGCCCCCTAGTCTTGAGAAAATTACATCATCATGTTAACAAATTTATTAGTAAGAGTAAGTGATGGACCTAAACTATGGTCTGAGAAGTAGAATAGAGGAACAGAAATAATCAGACTATAGTAAATTCTGATAATAAAACTACCGAGCAGCAATAATAAATGGATTTTCATTTAGTTTTAATTCATATTGGATCTTTCTTTTTTCCTGCTGACATTTTATTGGCTGTGTGTGTGTGTGTGTGAAAATGTATATTTCTACTCTTTAATCTCTATTGCATACCACAAGAATAAGCTAACACAGGGGTTCTCAAACTTATCCAAGTGGTGGCACCCTTTAGAGAATTATAATTTTCTTATAGCACCCTCGTCATCATGTAATATTTATCTGTGGTATATTATTATATATTTGTACCACTTTGAAAAAGACATTAGAGAAGTAAGAACATAAACATAATTAATACAGGTAAGTATTTAAAATTCGCACACAAACACTTTAATTTTACTAGAAAACATAGGTTGGTGAAAATATAAATAAAACAAATAAAATTACCTTCATCATGCTCTTGGTTGGGGAGTGAACCGATTTTTGATGAATGGCCTTAACCCTTTTTCCGTTTCTTAGAAATAGCTTAGATTGGAGGTTACGGGCACTTTGCAGCACCTCTCATCTCTCTACGTGGCACCCCAGGGTGTTGCGGCACACACTTTGGGAACTCCTGAGCTAACTGACAAATGCCTCAAAAACTTTACTTCCCACTTGTTTTTTTTGCTTATAAAATCAGTCACCCCTTTAGTTTATAATTTTGAATCAAACTGTTGTATTCTTCCTTCAGGTGTTTATATTATAAATGCTGTTAATCAGGAATGTTTATACATTACTCTTCCTGGCATTTAGATTTATGCCATGCGTGTTTACATTACTGTTTCCAGTATATAATATATTCTAATAAGTTACAACTGACTGTTGCAATCTTTTATAATATGCAGTAATTTCAGCCATTAGTGCTGAAATCACCATGAGTGCAGAAAAATTCAAGCATTTGACCACTTCTGCGATTTTTTTATGGTGTATTTACTTAGTTATAAAAATATAAGATTAATTGTGATTTAAATCAGTGATTTTTTTTTAAAATCATTTGATTAAAATCATGATTTTAATTGTTGATTTAAATCTTGACACCCTGCTTAATGCTATTAGTTTTAAAATTCGAAAATTCCATGTGAAAGCTTGGAAAGCACTCTTTTATATGGTATAATTATTTGTAAAATTGGTCTATAACTAAATTTGATGTGATGAAAAGTATAATTTTGCGATAGTGTACAAATTGTTCATTGCGGAGGTGAAACGGCCTTTTTGAAATTCGCTGTGACATCATGGCCTGGAGAGTCCAACCAAGAATATACAAATTATTAAGATAGTTTTGCTTCACAGAGGATTGAAAACTCTGCAAAAAGAGTGTTAGTGTGCAAAGCAAACCAAATGGGAGGTGCAAATCCAATGCCCTAAATTATTGCCCATAATTTTTTGTAACAAAATTGGTCAATGATTAATAATTTGCTGCTCTCTAATTATGAGTAATGAAACAGTCCATCTCTAATATTATAAAAGGAAGTGTTCGTCTATCTGTTTTTTTCGCAACCACAAACTCGTGACGATTCTATGGCACTTACAGCAATGAGATTTTGCACACAAGTAGTCCATTTTTGCAATTTTTGGGTCGCTGCGAAATTTTAAAATTTAATCTAGGAGATTTTTTAATTAATTTAATAGTTTTATTCTCTTCCTGGTTCTTCAAACACATTCCTTCCAAAGGAAAAAAGAAACCCCAAAAAATGGACTTTTTCTTCCCACATGACCTTTTTTTATATTTTCACAAGAGATTGTGATGTTACGTTAACTTTCTCTCTCCCTTTTCTTCCTCTACGTAATCAGGTTTTTTTTTTTTTGCCCCCCCCCCCTCCCCCCAAAAAAAACGCCAATGAGAGCAAGAAATAAAAAACATTTTGACTGATATTGTTAAGTTTTTTTCATAAAATCGGAATCGCTAAAGATGGATTGAAAATTTCAATGGATTTGAAATCTGCGGAAAATTTCAGTTTAGATTGATACCTAAAAATATGATATTCTTCTAATAAATAATTTTTTGATTGAATATATCTTCAATGGATTTGAAATCTGCGGTTAAAATTTGCTAAAATTTACACCAAAATGTGCTAAAATTTTACACCTAATTAATACCTTACACCACTGGCAACGCCGGGCTAGTTTTTAATAAATGTTGCTGTATTTGATTTTATTGACTTTATTAGGATACAGAAAAAAGTTTTGTGCATAAATTATAATTGTTACTTATTTAACAACATTGTTTTCAAAAGCTGGATGGCTAAAAGCAATTATTCTCCTGAAACAATGTCTGACCTGAATACGAATTCAGAGATACGGCTACCATGTGGGAGGATCTGGGATTACTGCTATTTTTCCAATGAAGACTAGATTTGTTTGAGTTGCAAGAATACATGTTATTCCACAAGTTCATCATTTCAACATCGTCGATATGGAGTAGGCATGTTTTGTTATTTTTATTTATATATTGGGTTTGAATTTTGGCTACCAAATGCAAAGGCATTGAAATCTGATTATTGTCCGATTGTCTTTATTTTCAAGTTCTAATGATGATATGAAATAGAACATGAGTAAAAATTTATGATTTAGACAATAATCAGCAAAATACTAAAGGTTCAATGAAGTATTTGAATGTGTGTTAGTTGTATAAAGTTTTTCCAATTGAAAATTATGTACCTATCTGTTCCATTGTATAAATATTGATTACTTTAATTAAATTAATTTTTATTTATTTCTAGAGCATTATGGAAAAGAAGAAAAGTGTGTTTTTGGGAGTGAAACGTCTTAAAGGTTTTTCCAACTGTGAAAAACAGTGCAATAAATGTGGTTTTGTGACATTTTATTTGCGTGTTTTATACACTCATAAATACAAATGTCAAGGGAAATTGTTAGGATCCTTGATTTGCTGTTACTGCAAAAGAAAATTTAATTTTTTGTCTTCTTTTTCTCAACATAAAAAGACATGTGTGAAACGTTACTTGAAAAAAAAAACTTTGCTCAAACGAAAAACAGAGAAAAAAGAGAAAAACATAAAACTGAAAAGTTCGAAAACTCTAAATGAGTCATGTACTATTGCTTGTCCGACATGTATGAATCTTTTCCCATCTAAACATTTGTACAATGCACACATGAAAAAAGGTCCTTGTGCACCCAAATCATCTATTAAAAAAGAACTTTTCTCTGCTAGAAAATCATTTTCTAATGCTCATGATGGTAGATATAAAGGCTCTAAAAAAATAAAAGAATCTGGTGCATCACAACCTTTTGATGAGTCATACTCAAATGTCAGTCTTTCTTGGAAAATGCATATGGAAAAGACTAATAGTTCTTTTTCAACACCAAAAAGGGATGATGGATATATGTGTCTTTGGTGTAAGAATACATATCCTTCCAAGGCAATCCTTCTCAAACATCTTGAAAGGAATTCTCAATGTGCTAAAGCACATGGCCAAAATCAGCGTAATTCGTTTCTGAAAATGTCTTTTACAGCAAGAAAGACAACACATTCTGTAGTTGCAAGGAAATCTTTCCCCCTCCCAAACAACCGAACTAATTCACGTTTTAGCTTTAAAGATATTGGTGGCTCCGCCAGAAAATCACTCCCAAATTCTGTTCATAAGATATATAGAAAAAATAGATCCTCTTCATCTCTACACAGTCCAGTAAAAGCTCTCAATATATGCCCTGTTTGTTATCATCAGTTTCCTGACAGCTTTTCTTTTTTTAAACACCAAAATAAATTAGGTCATTGGGGCAAAGCCACTAAGTCAACAAATAGTAGCTCTAAATGCCCTTTCTGTGAAAAAGAATTTTTTAATGTCCGAGCTCGTAACGCCCACCTTCATAACCATTCTGATGTATCTGTTGATGATATCAAAAATTTTTTGAAAAGCACTACCTGCAATATATGCTCTAAAAGTTTTGTTTCTGAAATAATAAAGCAGCAGCATATAAAAATTGCTCATGCAAAGTCATTTAAAGCATCACATGATGCAAATAGCTCTGGAGAGTTTCTTAGATCAAATTATGCACCGAGACACGAACACTGGAGTTACAAACACTCTCTATTACCACTTGTCATGAAGCAAAAACTTAAGGAATACCCAAACTCATGCCCTGTTTGTTCTAAAGATTTTTCATCATCCTTTTTGCGTAATAAGCACTTCCAAGAGAAGCATTTAGATTCTGAGCTTGAATGCAAATTTTGTCCTTTAAAGTTCAACAATGTTGATAATTTAGAAGATCACATGCAAGATTCCCATTATGACAGTTTCAGGTTTAAATGTCTTTCATGTAGAATAAACTTAGCCACAGCTCCTCATGTTGTTCTGCATGTTACTTTAATACACCCTGACGATGATCCTAAAAGTATCATACGTTGCAGGGTCAATGAATCTAGTTCCTCAAGTCAGCAAGATATTGCAGAAAAATTCAATTATAATGTTCAGGCACATCAAGGAAAAAATCTAGACTATTTCTGTGATGTTTGTAATATTAGTTTTCAGAAGTTATGTGGACTGGCAAGCCACCGTCAATCCAAGTCTCATCGTGACACATTAGTTAAAAGTCTTGATGAAATGCATCAATCATTATCAAGCTTGCCTCCTTCTCCACCACCTGTATTGAAGAAACCTGTACCTCAACCTGAAATCCTTGTATGCTCCGAGTGTTCTGATGAATTCACATCTATTAAGGATTTTGTACCGCATCGTCTGAGCCATTTTAGTTTCCAGAGCAAATATATGAAAATTAATGAATTGAACAGTTACACGTGCGAGATTTGTGGTGACATATCCGATAATCATTCTAAAGTCCAAATGCACTTGTTTTGGCACCTTCAAGTGGAATCTACATCTAATGAGAAAAACTCTTTGAAGGTTATGAAAAACGACCCGATTGTACCTGACAGATTAAGTGGTCAACATGTTGCGAAGAAATCTTTTAGCAAGTCTCTTGAATCACAACAGGAAGTGATAATTGGTGGTGTAAAGAAACCTCTTTTTACATGTGAAGCTTGCAAGATTGGATTTACCACTCAAGCACACTACAGTTTGCATGTTCGCAAATTTTGCAAGATGAAGAACTCTGCGTCCCCGAAAAGTACTGTGTCTGAGGAACCAGAAGAAAGAGACAATATTCTTTCCCAAAATACAAATACTGCTTCCACTCCAACAGTTGTTAACAAGGAACAGAAACTCAGTACTGGTGTCAATTTAGAGAGTAATAAGATATCCCACTGCACTACTTGTAATTCCTTATTTCACTCATCTTTAGCAGAAACTCATGACAGTTTTTGTGCAAAATGTGAACAAAATAATTCAGCCCTTGATTGTGACGTCGACAATTTAAAATCTAGTATGGAACTCCAAAGTATTTTGGCAACTTGTGTTGCTTGCAATTCCTCATTCGACAATCCTTCAGACTTTTCAAAACACATGCTTACAAATCATCTATCATCGATCGATAATGAGAAAGATGGTGATGCTTCAAAATATATTATGCATTGCACAACATGCAATTGTTTATTTTTCTCTTCTGATGTTCTTGAAAACCACGAAGTTGTCTGTAGCAACTTTTCTTACAGTGATTTTGATACACATAGTAACAAAGACATTTTGAAAGCAGCGTTAGAACTCGACTCTGCAGTAGCAATATGCATTTCTTGTTGCCTGGCTTTCAGTGATGATCAGAATCTGAATGAACATATATCCACACACAAAGACAAATCATTAGAATCTGATCATGATTTAGATGCAAAGGTCTCCACAAATGGACCCTATAATTTTTGTGAAGATGATCATGCAGAATTAAATGCTGATTCCATGCCAAGTAATATAAATAATTTAACTAGTGCTTCAGTAGCTAGCTTGTCACAAGACAGCTCAGAATCTGAAAAACTAAAAACTGTTGAGAAATCTTTGAATTTTTCTAGTTCATTACCTAACAGTGATTCCTCAAAGACAGAACCAGAAGATTCCATTTACAAACTTCGAGAAAATTTTTCTCAGCTTTTGTGCATTCTGATAGCTGATCAAGATTTAATGCATCAGTTAGGATATGGTGAACAACCAGTTGATGATGTCCTCTCAAACGTTTTGCAACAGATGGGCCAAATCCCAACTTTAAAGAATGATGAGATTTCAGATTTGGATTGTCTTCGTAAAAATATTCAGATGTTTTTAGATTTCTGCTTAAAAGACCAAATCATGGAACTTATAGGCAATGGTAAAACCTCCACTGATGACATAGTGATCGAAGCACTTAAAACATTTAGGAATGATGATAATATTAAGACTATAACTACAGAATAAACATATTGCATTTATTTTATTAGCTTATTCCAAAATACTGTGGTTGGTTCTCATTGTAATGAGCATTTTATTCTGCTTTGGTTAGCTAAGTTTTAATAAATATTTTCCAGTACTGTTTCACATAAATGTTTGAAATTATTTTTTAAATGATGACTGATATTAGCATTGAAAATGAAATAAATAGAATTATTTGCTTTTATTTTTCCTATGACTTAACCTAAGGCTGTTATATTAAATGACAAGTATTTTTTTAAGTTAACAGAATTTGTACTAATTTTGAATATCTTACGAAGTTTGACATAATTTATAATGCATTTGAAAGCTCAATTCAACCTTATAATTTTTTTAACTATATTGTTTTATTGCAGAAATACATATACTATATTCTTTAATGTTTTAAACTTAATTTATTTTACAACTTAAGTTTTGTAATCATGTCCAATTTTAGAAATTACTAATTTGTTCATTGAAAAATTAGTTTTTATTTCTCCCAATGATGTTCTAGAGAACCGTGTAATTTAACTTTAAAAAAATGTCATTTTTGTAAAATGTAATGAGCACAGTAAAATGTATTGTTGAATTTTTTAATTAACAATATCTGGAGAAATGGTTTTCATAATTTTCTTTAATAAAAGATATGTATCATGTTTTTTTTTTTACTTGTGCTAAAGAAAATTTTGGCTTATTTTCTCAAAGATTTTATTTCTATATTATATTTTGTTGTGATTATATGCCAATGTACATCGGCAGGTCTGCTTGAAAACATTTTAAAGTGCCTTTTAAAAAAGACTAAGTCCGAAAAATAAATTAAATTGACTTATCAGCCTTTATGGATTTATATTTGAATTCCTTTTACCAATAGGTTTTTAGGACCATCATGCTCTTGCAATACTTTGAAAATAATTTTGTATTTCTGAGATTTTTTTCATATTGAATTTTTTGTAAACAAAGGAATAGTATGATGTGCAACATATATAGATACTGATCTTTAATTCACGACTGCCACAGCTAAAGCGTTTGTGAACAATGATACAGGGGGGGAATGTTTGTCTAAAAAGTTGCCTTATACTGTTTAAAATGAGGTTATAAGGATTTTTGAGAGTGTATATGTGCGATCACCAGTGTTTCAAAACCAAAACTAACTGAAAAACCAATCGCATCTGCGTTTGCAAAGCCTCAATATTTATTTTCGATTAATCAAATGAAATAGCTCCGAAGAAGATGAAATGTTACTGATACCATGAATTGTTTATTTACATCAGTATCAGCGTTGTACGAGTAAATTATAGCGATAATTTGTGTGGGGGGGGGGGCTTTAGTTTTCTGTTTGATATTTGTTATACTGTTTTCTTTTTCTGCTAAAACGTAAACGACAGAGCTATGAAGGTTTATATATGTTACCGCTAAATTGCAGTAATCAGTTATTCTACATATTATCTAGGTAATGTGCCAAAAATTGTTTCATTTCTCAAATTATCTAGGTAATGTGCCAAAAATTGTTTCATTTCTCAAATTATCTAGATAATCTGCACATTACCTACTTGGCACTTGTTAAAGTAAAAATAAGATCTTTGCTGGAACAACAGCAAGGTTTCTATATACTTAAAGTAACATAATGTTATTTATTTTTCGATACCTAAAGAATCATGTTAATACAATCAACAAATTATAGTTGACAAAATCAATCATCAATTAAAAAACCATAATAGAAAGAATCAAACAGTTTAAAATATTATTACAATTAGGAAATGAATTTCCAAAACATGAAATTATGCTTACTTATTAGTGCAATCTAAAGATTGATGACACTTTGAATTACATAGCAATTGGTTTTTGCGACAAGCACACGTATTTGTGGTACATTTAGATTTGCAGTCACATTTTCTGAAACCCTGCCCAGTACCAAGGGGTTGTTTTATTGCTGTTTGACGTAAAGATATTTCTACAGCAGAGACATCTTTCGTTAAAATCTCTTTGTAAACACTGAATTCAGATTTTGCATATAGTTGTTTTAAAATACTCGTTTTAGTATCAACTTTATAAAAGCCATCCTCTGTTTTACTAAGAACCACAGCTAAAATCGAGCGGGTACTTTAATTCTCACAGTGACAACTTCATCGACATTTGGGTGCTTTGCATTAGAAACTGCTAACATTTACTTTGCTTGCTTTTTTAAACCTTTCCTGGATTCATCACGCTGTATTTTCTTATCCATATTCTTTTTACAGATGTTGCACAATACATTCTTATCATACCTTTCCTCTTTAGGATCTACTAGCCACTGCGTGGCTAGCCCGGCGTTGCCCATGCCCGTGGTTTGCTTCGCAAACCAACGCCGTGATGTAAGTTATTAAGCTGTTGTAAATCCGTTGAAATTTTTAATCTATCTTTAGCTATTCCGATTTTACGAAAAAGAATTAACAATCCCAGTCAACTATGAGCAAAATGAAAGTGGAAACGGGAAAAAAATCTAGAATCTACCGCGATGAAAATAACTTGGCATGATTCCAAAGCCTGTGACGACACGGTTACGTGGGTAGAAAAGTCTAGTTTCTTCTCTGGTAGAAACGCGTTAAAGAACCCGATGGAGAATAAAACTATTAAATTCATTTAAAAATCTTCTAGATTGAATTTTAAAATTAGCCGCGATCCAAAAATTGGACTACCTGTGTACCAAATCTCATTGCTGTAAGTGCCATAGATCGTCAGGATTTTGCGGCCGCGAAAGAGACAAACTTCCTTTTATAATAGTAGAGATTTCACCACAAATTACGTGAACAAACATCACAGGCGAAACCAAACTCAAAGTGAAGGAGAAAGGAATTGTGGGAAACAAACTTTAACGATACGGAAGCCGTTAATATGTACATTGCCTAGGTTAAATGCGGTAAACTCTTGATTCCGCACGTTAACCGAGCAAATCGGTTAATCTACAGATTAACTATATTGTGTGCACATTAACGGCTTTAGCGGTAAGATTTCCGATATACTACAACTTTACTTTCGGATGAGGATGCTAAAACATTTAATAATTTGTATGATAGTGATATCACAATAAAAAAAGTGGAATATGTCAACCACATTAGTAAACGTTTGGGGACACAATTGAGAGAGGCATCACATTGAGTGGAAAATCTCATGGCAGTTTACCTGAAAAAATGATTTTAAAAAATTACTCGTTATCAAAATGCAATATCGGCAAATAAAGCTGAGGTGGAGTGGTCGTTCACGGTAAGACGTTTGTCGCCAAATCAAGATGGAGGCCGAATGCCGTAACAGCTGATAGGGTTGCCATAACAAAAACGGCACATGTGAAGAAAATCCACAAATGGTGAAGGTTACCATATTTGGCGACAAATCGCCTTCTTACCGTGAACGACCACTCCACCAAAGCTGATAATAATGACATGAAAACTGCCATATACAGGGTGTCTTGGCGATTCAAGATATGAAATAGTTCGAGAAAAGTGAACTGTAGTTTTATTTAGTTAATTACTTGATATATGTACATATTTACAAATTGAAGTAGTTGAGCACCATAGCTCTGAAGACAAGAGATGGACAATACCATCAAATATAAATGCATGAGCGCAAGAGCTCGTATAAGGGGAGAAATGGACCAGACCACCTTCACCCTTGAGAAACAATCTTTTTCTGAAAATGGAACAAAATACAAAAATTCACACAACTCCCATATAGCGCCACAATTGGCGCGTTCTCGCTCGAAGTTGCGACGTGAGGCTCCAACATCCCGCCCCACGTTGAATGTTTGCATTCAACAATTTCTACAATTTTCTAATCAATTATGCTATATGGTTATAATCTCTCAATTAAACACTCAGAATACCTTACAAAGCACAAATTACTTGCACAGTTATTAGAATTGACAAACACACAATTACGCAATTTTTAAATCTTACATAACTAATTCAAAATAATACAATTATGTACACAATTTTAAATAGTAATAGAGTATACAGGAATCATAAAAATGCAATAAGTTTCTAACACTGGATTAATTATCAGTGCTACTAGTTTTAACTGGCAAAATGCATATTTTGGAAATTGGTCTTTTTAATAACCCATGAGCCGTACGTACATTCACAACTCTTATATGTCCATCACTTCCAGGAATAACTTCAGCGATTCTTCCCAATGCCCATTTACAACTGGGAAGGTTATCTTCTTTTATAATGACCATCATTCCTGGTTTTACATCATTTTTTACAACTTGCCATTTTTGCCTTTGTTGTAAATTACTTAAATAATCCAATTTCCATTTTTTCCAAATTAACTGAGATAATTTTTCTGTTCTTTGCCACCTTGATAATCTGTTGTCAGGGGTATCTATAAGTTCAGGCTCAGCTACTGCATTAATAGGTCGACCAATGAGAAAATGGCCTGGAGTTAATACCTGATAATCATTTACATCCGATGACATTAGGGTAAGTGGTCTGGAATTGAGAATTCCCTCAATTTCCGTAGTTAAAGTGCTAAATTCTTCTATATTTAAATTTGCCTTACCCACTGCCCTTTTTAAATGATGTTTGAAAGATTTTACTCCAGCTTCCCAGAGTCCGCCGAAATTTGGAGCTCCAGGAGGAATAAATTTCCAATTAATACCATCCGAGACCAAATAATTACCTAGAACTTCATCTGGATGTTTTACTAAATTATGTAGTTTCTGGAGTTCGGATTGGGCTCCTACAAAATTTGTGGCATTGTCAGTGAATAATGTGGCGCATTTACCTCGCCTAGCAAAGAATCTTTTAAGAGTTGCAATAAAGGATTCTGAAGTTAAATCACTAACTACTTCTAAATGTATAGCCTTGGTGGCCATGCACACAAAAATTGCTACATAGATTTTATGAAGGGTGCCTTTTCTCTGACCTTTATATTTGACAAAAAATGGGCCACAAAAGTCCACGCCTGTGTTAGTAAATGGAGAACTAACATTAACCCTTTCAGCAGGTGGATTACCCATAAGTTGTTGAACTATTACTGGCTTATTTCTTACACATACAACACATTCATGAACTACTTTCCTAGCTAAATTCCTGCCATTTAGAGGCCAAAATCTCTGTCTCATGTAATACAATAATGCTTGTGGACCAAGATGATGAAATTTTAAATGATAATATTCCATAATTAAACGAGTAATCTTATTCTTAGCTGGCAGTACAATTTGGTGTTTTTGTTCGAAACATACATTTGAGTTAGCAAGCCTTCCACCAACTCTTAACAAATCATTGTTGTCACAAAATACATTTAAAGATTTTAAACTGCTTTTACCAGGAAGGGGTTTACCCTTCTTTATACACACAAACTCTTCAGACAATTCTGTTTGCTGAATCCATTGCAAAACTACAATTTCAGCTTGCAGAAATTCCTCCTTACAAATAGGTCCACTCCTTTGGTTCTCTTTGTTCAAGGAATTATATCGAAACCTGAAAAGATAACTAATAATTCGAATTACTTTACCATAGTTATTGGAGACAGAAATAATGTCTGATAGTACAGAGTTACTATCGACCCATGAAGTCAAAGCCACTTCAACTCGCTGTTTCAATTCACATGTGAAGTCACAATTATTTGTCACTGGGTCCAAAGAACAACCTCCGTGGTTGTTCAGTTCATTCAAAAGAAATTGTGGTCAATACCACCACAAGTCAAGAACTTGAAGTTGATTTGGAGATACACCACTGGACACAAAGTCGGCGGGGTTGTTCTCCGAAGTCACATGTTTCCACTGAAAGTCCCTTGTTAGTTCTTGAATCTTTGCCACTCGATGACTGACAAAAGTTTTCAGCAAATGGGGAGGCTTTTTTATCCACGCGAGAGCAATGGTCGAGTCGGACCATAGCACAACTTCTTCAATCGACATCTTGAGGGTTTTCACAACCCTTACCGTAAGCTGTGATAACAGCACCGCCGCACAAAGCTCCAAGCGAGGAATTGATACTGTTTTGATTGGGGCAACTCTGGACTTGCTGCACTATAAGTGAACAGATTTAGTTCCACTGGATGGGCTCCATTTTGCATAAACCGCTGCACCATATGCTGATGTAGATGCATCTGCAAACCCGTGAATCGTTATATTACCATCATTGGGAAAGTGTCTTGGAATGGTCAGCCTTTCTAGAGCAGGTAGTTCCGATACGAATTCTTGCCACTTAATTACCTCTTCAGGAAGGGGGGCATCCTAGTCCAATTTTAGAAGCCAAAGATTTTGAATGAACACTTTCGCTCTTGTTATGACTGGTGCTATCAGTCCCAGAGGGTCGAAAATTCTAGCAATTTCCGAAAAAATTGTTCTTTTGGTGTAAGTAGGTTGCGTCTGGAAGCTTACTTTGAATGAGAAACAGTCTGTATTGGGCTGCCACAATACACCCAAGGCTTTGACAGGTTTTGTATCTTTTGAATCATCAAAAGAGTAATGCTCGTTGCTAAAGTTTATATCTAGTCTAGCATCATTCGCATACCATTTGTGGAGAATCATTCCACCTCTATCTAATAATTGCACTAATTGTGACTGCAATTTCCTAGTACCTTCTAGATCGTGCGATCCAGTCAAAATATCGTCCATGTAGAAATCTTCCCTCGCGATCGCCGCTGCTTCTGGAAAGTACTTCTCTTCATCATCTGCGAGTTGTTTTAAAGTTCTGGTTGCCAAGTAGGGAGCACTTGTTGTTCCATATGTGACAGTACAAAGTTTATAGACCTTGACTGGTTGTTCTGGACTTTCTTTCCACAAAATTCGTTGTAAGTCTCTTTGTGAGGGATGAATTAAAATTTGTCGGTACATTTTCTCAATGTCCGCAGTAAACACAAAGCGATGTTTTCGAAAACGAAGCATGATCGAAAATAGATCCTGCTGTGCTATTCCTCCATTTTGTTGAAGTGCATTCAAAGAGATACCGTTGGTGGTTGATGCAGATCCATTAAATACAACTCGCAATTTTGTTGTATTTTTCTCGGGTCTATAGACTCCGTGATGCGGAAGATAGTAACATACATCAGGCTCCTGATCCTCAAAAACCTCGATCATGTGTCCCAACTGCTCATATTCGTGCATGAATTCTGTGTACAGAGATTGCATGTTTGGATTTTGCGATAATCGTCTCCACAGTGCGTCTAACCTTCTAGATACCATCCTTTTTGATTCGCCCAATACCTTCTCTGTTTTCAACGGCATTTGTACAATATACCGACCATCCGGTGCCCTGGAATGAGTTTTCTCGTAATGAATCTCACAATCCTTTTCTTCCTTGCTTAGAATTCTTCAGCTTGGTTCTACTGATTCTAATTCCCAAAAATCCCGGAGAATTTTCTCAATATTGTCAAATTCCTTCAAAAGGCCGCAATACTTTTCACCCCCTAAATTTTGAAAGGTAATTGGACTAGAACCACTAGCAACATAGCCAAATGCGGTTTGTTGAAATATTAACCTGCTGTCTGCGATATGTATCTTCTCCGATTTTAAAAGATCAAAAAATAATTCAGCTCCTAACAGAACATCAATTTTTCCCGGTTTGAAAAATGTCGGGTCCGCTAGTGGAATGTTTTTTGGGAGTTTCCTTATGTTAAACTCTATTCGTCTTACTGGTGTAATGTTTGTAATTTTAGGGACTACTAAAAATTCTGAAGTTCTTATGAAATCACCAGCATAATTAGACAATTCAATTCTTAATTTTGATTTAATTGAAATAGTTGCACCACTTAAACCTGACACTGGTATATTTGCTTTTTCTTGTTTTATTGACAAGAGATTTGCACTTTCCTTGAAAGGCAATTGACCATACTGCCCGAATCCAAAACAGCGCGTAAGGGTTCCCGTTTCCCTGACGCGTTCTTCACATAAATAACGGCAGTGGCTAGAACAGCTGATTCGTTGCTTATCTGTAAACACGAATTGCTGGCACATATGGCCCTAGAGGGGTCGTTGTCCCCACTCGAAGGTCCAGGGTTACCTTTCGGTTCGAAATTCCCTGTTTCTACTGCAACAAGATCTTTATTTTTCTGCGCCTTTTCCGAATCGTGGAGAATGGTATTGTGTCGTTTGTGACAGATAAAGCAGCTATTCCTTGATTTGCAGTTCATAACTCTGTGCGAGGAACTACTTAAACAATTTAAACACAAGCTATGCTTTTTAACTAAATCAAATCTTTGTTTGACATTTAATTTTATCAATTCTGGGCATTTATAATTAGGATGAGATTTTAATTTGCAAATAACACATGTATATGAATTAACATTAGAGTCTACTAGAAGACTTTTCGACTTATTAAACAACTTTGGTTTTACCTGAGCCGATTGCCATTGCATATTTTCTAGCAATTGACAGCGAGTTTTTAGAAAGTCAATTAAGTCATCCCATTTGGGTAAATTTTTTGACTTCCATGACATTTCGAATTGTTTACGGGTTTCTTTGTCAACCTTTTGAAGAACAATATTAATGAGAATACCCTCACTTAGTTGATTTAATTCTAAATCCAATGATTTTAAAGCTCTAATATG
Source organism: Metellina segmentata (assembly GCA_947359465.1). Taxonomy (NCBI): domain Eukaryota; kingdom Metazoa; phylum Arthropoda; class Arachnida; order Araneae; family Tetragnathidae; genus Metellina; species Metellina segmentata. The sequence goes on along the minus strand of OX375877.1, from coordinate 72,822,090 downwards.
CTTTAACAATTTATCGAGTAGACCCCGTAAATCGAAAGCAGATTCATGATACATCTGTTCCAGACATATCAGCTCATTGATATGACTGTTTACAATTAAACGCTTATTGTCATATCGTTCATCTAATGCCCTGAATAATGAAGCATAAGAGTCCTCCATAGTTTGAATTTCCTTCGCTGAACCGCTCAATGATGATTGTAAATAAAACAATTTCTGCGATTCATTCAAATTATCATTAGCATCAATGATGGAGTTAAATTGTAATTTAAAAAGATTCCAGTCTTCAAGCTGGCCAGAAAATTTAGGAAGAGGAATGTCAGGAAGTTTCACATTCACCATAGAGGATTTAGGAGGTACATCATTTAAAGATAATGCAGATTTAATTCTGAGGAATCTTACCTGCATATCTTCGATGTTCGTCTCCATTTCATCCAGAATTTCCTCGTTTGGTTGAACATCCTCATCATCTAATAGGGCGAAATATTCATCTCGAATATTCTTTAAGGTGTTGCTTGAAGCTGACAAAACTTTCATTTTGGCATTGATTTCAATAAGATCAGCAGCTTGGACACCTTCGCTTCTTGAGTAGTCCAATAATTTGGAGAGTTTCGTTTTTAGTGATTCGCGTTTCCGCTCAAGAATTTTCAGCGAAGCCATGATAGTTGCGGAATTTCCAATGGAACACAGTCAATAGTTCTTCTTGAGCACTTTTCGATGGATCGAAAGCGTAGCGAGAATTTGCAATCAGTCCTAATTTAATAGCGATGTAGCCGTACTGAGGCTCGACGATGACCACCGTCTTGGCGATTCAAGATATGAAATAGTTCGAGAAAAGTGGACTGTAGTTTTATTTAGTTAATTACTTGATATATGTACATATTTACAAATTGAAGTAGTTGAGCACCATAGCTCTGAAGACAAGAGATGGACAATACCATTAAATATAAATGCATGAGCTCAAGAGCTCGTATAAGGGGAGAAATGGACCAGACCACCTTCACCCTTGAGAAACAATCTTTTTCTGAAAATGGAACAAAATACAAAAATTCACACAACTCCCATATAGCGCCACAATTGGCGCGTTCTCGCTCGAAGTTGCGACGTGAGGCTCCAACATCCCGCCCCACGTTGAATGTTTGCATTCAACAATTTCTACAATTTTCTAATCAATTATGCTATATGGTTATAATCTCTCAATTAAACACTCAGAATACCTTACAAAGCACAAATTACTTGCACAGTTATTAGAATTGACAAACACACAATTACGCAATTTTTAAATCTTACATAACTAATTCAAAATAATACAATTATGTACACAATTTTAAATAGTAATAGAGTATACAGGAATCATAAAAATGCAATAAGTTTCTAACACTGGATTAATTATCAGTGCTACTAGTTTTAACTGGCAAAATGCATATTTTGGAAATTGGTCTTTTTAATAACCCATGAGCCGTACGTACATTCACAACTCTTATATGTCCATCACTTCCAGGAATAACTTCAGCGATTCTTCCCAATGCCCATTTACAACTGGGAAGGTTATCTTCTTTTATAATGACCATCATTCCTGGTTTTACATCATTTTTTACAACTTGCCATTTTTGCCTTTGTTGTAAATTACTTAAATAATCCAATTTCCATTTTTTCCAAATTAACTGAGATAATTTTTCTGTTCTTTGCCACCTTGATAATCTGTTGTCAGGGGTATCTATAAGTTCAGGCTCAGCTACTGCATTAATAGGTCGACCAATGAGAAAATGGCCTGGAGTTAATACCTGATAATCATTTACATCCGATGACATTAGGGTAAGTGGTCTGGAATTGAGAATTCCCTCAATTTCCGTAGTTAAAGTGCTAAATTCTTCTATATTTAAATTTGCCTTACCCACTGCCCTTTTTAAATGATGTTTGAAAGATTTTACTCCAGCTTCCCAGAGTCCGCCGAAATTTGGAGCTCCAGGAGGAATAAATTTCCAATTAATACCATCCGAGACCAAATAATTACCTAGAACTTCATCTGGATGTTTTACTAAATTATGTAGTTTCTGGAGTTCGGATTGGGCTCCTACAAAATTTGTGGCATTGTCAGTGAATAATGTGGCGCATTTACCTCGCCTAGCAAAGAATCTTTTAAGAGTTGCAATAAAGGATTCTGAAGTTAAATCACTAACTACTTCTAAATGTATAGCCTTGGTGGCCATGCACACAAAAATTGCTACATAGATTTTATGAAGGGTGCCTTTTCTCTGACCTTTATATTTGACAAAAAATGGGCCACAAAAGTCCACGCCTGTGTTAGTAAATGGAGAACTAACATTAACCCTTTCAGCAGGTGGATTACCCATAAGTTGTTGAACTATTACTGGCTTATTTCTTACACATACAACACATTCATGAACTACTTTCCTAGCTAAATTCCTGCCATTTAGAGGCCAAAATCTCTGTCTCATGTAATACAATAATGCTTGTGGACCAAGATGATGAAATTTTAAATGATAATATTCCATAATTAAACGAGTAATCTTATTCTTAGCTGGCAGTACAATTTGGTGTTTTTGTTCGAAACATACATTTGAGTTAGCAAGCCTTCCACCAACTCTTAACAAATCATTGTTGTCACAAAATACATTTAAAGATTTTAAACTGCTTTTACCAGGAAGGGGTTTACCCTTCTTTATACACACAAACTCTTCAGACAATTCTGTTTGCTGAATCCATTGCAAAACTACAATTTCAGCTTGCAGAAATTCCTCCTTACAAATAGGTCCACTCCTTTGGTTCTCTTTGTTCAAGGAATTATATCGAAACCTGAAAAGATAACTAATAATTCGAATTACTTTACCATAGTTATTGGAGACAGAAATAATGTCTGATAGTACAGAGTTACTATCGACCCATGAAGTCAAAGCCACTTCAACTCGCTGTTTCAATTCACATGTGAAGTCACAATTATTTGTCACTGGGTCCAAAGAACAACCTCCGTGGTTGTTCAGTTCATTCAAAAGAAATTGTGGTCAATACCACCACAAGTCAAGAACTTGAAGTTGATTTGGAGATACACCACTGGACACAAAGTCGGCGGGGTTGTTCTCCGAAGTCACATGTTTCCACTGAAAGTCCCTTGTTAGTTCTTGAATCTTTGCCACTCGATGACTGACAAAAGTTTTCAGCAAATGGGGAGGCTTTTTTATCCACGCGAGAGCAATGGTCGAGTCGGACCATAGCACAACTTCTTCAATCGACATCTTGAGGGTTTTCACAACCCTTACCGTAAGCTGTGATAACAGCACCGCCGCACAAAGCTCCAAGCGAGGAATTGATACTGTTTTGATTGGGGCAACTCTGGACTTGCTGCACTATAAGTGAACAGATTTAGTTCCACTGGATGGGCTCCATTTTGCATAAACCGCTGCACCATATGCTGATGTAGATGCATCTGCAAACCCGTGAATCGTTATATTACCATCATTGGGAAAGTGTCTTGGAATGGTCAGCCTTTCTAGAGCAGGTAGTTCCGATACGAATTCTTGCCACTTAATTACCTCTTCAGGAAGGGGGGCATCCTAGTCCAATTTTAGAAGCCAAAGATTTTGAATGAACACTTTCGCTCTTGTTATGACTGGTGCTATCAGTCCCAGAGGGTCGAAAATTCTAGCAATTTCCGAAAAAATTGTTCTTTTGGTGTAAGTAGGTTGCGTCTGGAAGCTTACTTTGAATGAGAAACAGTCTGTATTGGGCTGCCACAATACACCCAAGGCTTTGACAGGTTTTGTATCTTTTGAATCATCAAAAGAGTAATGCTCGTTGCTAAAGTTTATATCTAGTCTAGCATCATTCGCATACCATTTGTGGAGAATCATTCCACCTCTATCTAATAATTGCACTAATTGTGACTGCAATTTCCTAGTACCTTCTAGATCGTGCGATCCAGTCAAAATATCGTCCATGTAGAAATCTTCCCTCGCGATCGCCGCTGCTTCTGGAAAGTACTTCTCTTCATCATCTGCGAGTTGTTTTAAAGTTCTGGTTGCCAAGTAGGGAGCACTTGTTGTTCCATATGTGACAGTACAAAGTTTATAGACCTTGACTGGTTGTTCTGGACTTTCTTTCCACAAAATTCGTTGTAAGTCTCTTTGTGAGGGATGAATTAAAATTTGTCGGTACATTTTCTCAATGTCCGCAGTAAACACAAAGCGATGTTTTCGAAAACGAAGCATGATCGAAAATAGATCCTGCTGTGCTATTCCTCCATTTTGTTGAAGTGCATTCAAAGAGATACCGTTGGTGGTTGATGCAGATCCATTAAATACAACTCGCAATTTTGTTGTATTTTTCTCGGGTCTATAGACTCCGTGATGCGGAAGATAGTAACATACATCAGGCTCCTGATCCTCAAAAACCTCGATCATGTGTCCCAACTGCTCATATTCGTGCATGAATTCTGTGTACAGAGATTGCATGTTTGGATTTTGCGATAATCGTCTCCACAGTGCGTCTAACCTTCTAGATACCATCCTTTTTGATTCGCCCAATACCTTCTCTGTTTTCAACGGCATTTGTACAATATACCGACCATCCGGTGCCCTGGAATGAGTTTTCTCGTAATGAATCTCACAATCCTTTTCTTCCTTGCTTAGAATTCTTCAGCTTGGTTCTACTGATTCTAATTCCCAAAAATCCCGGAGAATTTTCTCAATATTGTCAAATTCCTTCAAAAGGCCGCAATACTTTTCACCCCCTAAATTTTGAAAGGTAATTGGACTAGAACCACTAGCAACATAGCCAAATGCGGTTTGTTGAAATATTAACCTGCTGTCTGCGATATGTATCTTCTCCGATTTTAAAAGATCAAAAAATAATTCAGCTCCTAACAGAACATCAATTTTTCCCGGTTTGAAAAATGTCGGGTCCGCTAGTGGAATGTTTTTTGGGAGTTTCCTTATGTTAAACTCTATTCGTCTTACTGGTGTAATGTTTGTAATTTTAGGGACTACTAAAAATTCTGAAGTTCTTATGAAATCACCAGCATAATTAGACAATTCAATTCTTAATTTTGATTTAATTGAAATAGTTGCACCACTTAAACCTGACACTGGTATATTTGCTTTTTCTTGTTTTATTGACAAGAGATTTGCACTTTCCTTGAAAGGCAATTGACCATACTGCCCGAATCCAAAACAGCGCGTAAGGGTTCCCGTTTCCCTGACGCGTTCTTCACATAAATAACGGCAGTGGCTAGAACAGCTGATTCGTTGCTTATCTGTAAACACGAATTGCTGGCACATATGGCCCTAGAGGGGTCGTTGTCCCCACTCGAAGGTCCAGGGTTACCTTTCGGTTCGAAATTCCCTGTTTCTACTGCAACAAGATCTTTATTTTTCTGCGCCTTTTCCGAATCGTGGAGAATGGTATTGTGTCGTTTGTGACAGATAAAGCAGCTATTCCTTGATTTGCAGTTCATAACTCTGTGCGAGGAACTACTTAAACAATTTAAACACAAGCTATGCTTTTTAACTAAATCAAATCTTTGTTTGACATTTAATTTTATCAATTCTGGGCATTTATAATTAGGATGAGATTTTAATTTGCAAATAACACATGTATATGAATTAACATTAGAGTCTACTAGAAGACTTTTCGACTTATTAAACAACTTTGGTTTTACCTGAGCCGATTGCCATTGCATATTTTCTAGCAATTGACAGCGAGTTTTTAGAAAGTCAATTAAGTCATCCCATTTGGGTAAATTTTTTGACTTCCATGACATTTCGAATTGTTTACGGGTTTCTTTGTCAACCTTTTGAAGAACAATATTAATGAGAATACCCTCACTTAGTTGATTTAATTCTAAATCCAATGATTTTAAAGCTCTAATATGCTTTAACAATTTATCGAGTAGACCCCGTAAATCGAAAGCAGATTCATGATACATCTGTTCCAGACATATCAGCTCATTGATATGACTGTTTACAATTAAACGCTTATTGTCATATCGTTCATCTAATGCCCTGAATAATGAAGCATAAGAGTCCTCCATAGTTTGAATTTCCTTCGCTGAACCGCTCAATGATGATTGTAAATAAAACAATTTCTGCGATTCATTCAAATTATCATTAGCATCAATGATGGAGTTAAATTGTAATTTAAAAAGATTCCAGTCTTCAAGCTGGCCAGAAAATTTAGGAAGAGGAATGTCAGGAAGTTTCACATTCACCATAGAGGATTTAGGAGGTACATCATTTAAAGATAATGCAGATTTAATTCTGAGGAATCTTACCTGCATATCTTCGATGTTCGTCTCCATTTCATCCAGAATTTCCTCGTTTGGTTGAACATCCTCATCATCTAATAGGGCGAAATATTCATCTCGAATATTCTTTAAGGTGTTGCTTGAAGCTGACAAAACTTTCATTTTGGCATTGATTTCAATAAGATCAGCAGCTTGGACACCTTCGCTTCTTGAGTAGTCCAATAATTTGGAGAGTTTCGTTTTTAGTGATTCGCGTTTCCGCTCAAGAATTTTCAGCGAAGCCATGATAGTTGCGGAATTTCCAATGGAACACAGTCAATAGTTCTTCTTGAGCACTTTTCGATGGATCGAAAGCGTAGCGAGAATTTGCAATCAGTCCTAATTTAATAGCGATGTAGCCGTACTGAGGCTCGACGATGACCACCGTCTTGGCGATTCAAGATATGAAATAGTTCGAGAAAAGTGGACTGTAGTTTTATTTAGTTAATTACTTGATATATGTACATATTTACAAATTGAAGTAGTTGAGCACCATAGCTCTGAAGACAAGAGATGGACAATACCATTAAATATAAATGCATGAGCTCAAGAGCTCGTATAAGGGGAGAAATGGACCAGACCACCTTCACCCTTGAGAAACAATCTTTTTCTGAAAATGGAACAAAATACAAAAATTCACACAACTCCCACATAGCGCCACAATTGGCGCGTTCTCGCTCGAAGTTGCGACGTGAGGCTCCAACACAGGGGTTGGACAAAATAATGTGAACACCTGTGAAAATAATTTTTTTTTTATTAATAGGCCGTTGGTCCTCTTTTTGCATGAATTACAACTTTTATCCGACGTGGAATTGACAAATACAAGTCACGTACAACATACAGAGGAATGCGTTTCCACTCAAATTGCAAAAACGTCCCTAATTCAGAAAGTGTCCTTGGAGAGGAGAATCGACTGCGAAGCTTGTTTTCCAAAATACCCAACAAAGGTTCAATCATGTTGATATCAGGGGCCAGATGAGGTGCTCTATTACATCGTCGTGTTCATAAAACCAGTCTGGCAATTCCACAGGTGTGAGTGGGGGCATTATCATCTTGGAAGACTGGTCATTTATCAGGAAACACAGTTAGCACCATTGGGTGAAGATGGTCGACCAGAAGACTGACATAATCCTCTCCTGTAACGGCCGTTCAGAATAACAAGGGGGCCAAGACCACGATGCAAGGACGTGCCAACGTTTTGAAAAGAGGGGGGGGGGGGCGTAACTAGGGTTGTTGAATGGGGAGAGGGTTTCTCCCGAAAAGTACCCTTGTAAAAAGTGGGAATAAATTAATTATAAACAAATAATTAATTTATATAAAAAGATATTCATCAATGAACACTTGATTTTTAAAAAAATCATATTTTTTTCTTTATACAATATTTACTAAATGACTTTATGGTGATTTTTAAAACTTACAATACATTTAAATTAGAAATTAAAACGTCGATTTTTTTCTAAACGTTTTGATTTTTCTGAACTTTTTAGATTTATATTTGATTTGCTTGAATCACATGGGTAAAAATTGTCTCGATTCTGACTCTGCCGCCTATGAGTGCTCAAAATTTTTTTAAACAGAATCTATATTTAAAAATTTGGTTTCAATGAAGCACAGTGGGCAGTATTTTAAAAAACCAATGAAATAAGATAAACATTAATTTTAAAAAGTTAAAAACTAATAACAATAATTAAAATATAAAATTATTTGAAAATTTGGTTTTAAAAAAGCACAATTGACTATAATAAAAAAATCCATTTTTAATCGAAACATTTTCCTCTGACCTTTTACTCTGCATAATCTCGTTTGAGTTCTTTAAAACACAATTTATTACAAAACTCATTTTCGATAGGTATAGTCAATCTACTTAGTCTATGTAGAGTTATTGTGGATCTGAAATAATTTTTAATTTGGAAAAACTTTTTTCACCACTTGCAACTTACATAGGCAAAGTTTTAAAATTCTGAGTGCAATATTAATATAAATACAGGGCTCCTAACACGTCACTTTTTGTCACCTTTTTGACATTTTGTCACCTTTTCAGGGGTTTTAAATTCTTAAATTTTATTTGGAAAAGAAAAAATGTTTGATGCACAGTAAAAAAAATTCATTTTCTCTAAAAAAACCAGGGTTTGTACGAATTCAATTTCGAAATGCGCGCTACATTCCACCGCAAGAATGGATTCAAAAGCGTACTGTTTCAATTGTAAAAGGATACTTCACATTGCCTGCGGTGTATTAGCAGCAAGTTCTGGAAATTTTCCCACAGGAAAAGGCTATCAGTAAAATGAAGCGGCGAAGTTTAAGGGAAGCAGGGCCATCTCCATATCCGACCCCTCTCACCTAATTACCTAACTTGAGTGGCATTTACGACTAACGTTTTCTTTTCATAGTATTGTGTGGCGTATCATTTGGCGCAAGATAGATATCACCGATCGACAGGGTTGAACAATAGGAGGTCAGACGCTGACAGCTCGTAAATGGTGATCGATGCCAGTGGTCACTTAAAAGGGGGGATAACATCCTCCATACACAGATCTGAGGGCGGTCTAAACAGACCCGTTTTATTTTCGGATTCTGGAATAAGACGAGAATGGAGAGGTCAAGCTGATATTAACTCAATGTTAACCCAGGAGGAGAGGTAGTACCTTTGTCATCACTTGTTGCAGTTTCTATTTTGGGTCTGATTATGTCTAGAAGGTATAGATACGCGTCAGGATAAACACTGAAATGACTGTGGAATCTTCAATATGTATAATTTACACTCGAAGGTGTCTTCGGCAAAGTTTTTAAGGGGATATATCATCAACCTCTCACACATTCTAAGCGCTCGAAGCTCCCCATCAAGAACCTCGACATTCCTGTCTACGGAACAGAGGCTATTCACGCTCTGCTCTCTTTGTGGCACAGAAATCAGGGCATGGAAATCTTAATGGACTTCAGCCGTTTCTTCAGGAGCTTGAGATCTGAAAGATTCCAAACCCCTCCGTAACCAGAGATTGCAAAAATTTCGGTCGTCTCTGTATCCAGAGGGTTAAATATTGAAAGAGCGTTGCGAACGAATTGAAAATCATTCTCTATTGTCATCGAAGTTTATTATTTAAAATTCTTGAGGGTTTATTTTTTTTTAGTGACATTACTTTCTACCTGAAAAAAAAGAACTAATTAACATTGAGACATGTAATATTCACACAATACATAATGCTTTTCTTAAAGGTCTAAAAGAGTTAGGGGAAGATGTGTCTGAACTAGTTTTTGGTATTCACAGGTTTTTTAATCAGTGGCCTAAGCGTTGGTCAACATACAAACAAATTCAAGAAGACTTTAAACTTACCACTCACCATTTCATCAAGCATTGTTCAAGTAGGTGGCTAAGCCTAAAGCCAGCTGCTGAAAGGTTGCTGGAACATTGAATTGCAGAGCGAAAGTATTTCCTTGACTACATTCCAATAAAGAAGCCAAACATGATACAAAGACCAGGCTACAAAAAAATTGTTCATTTACTTAGAAGAGAAACTATGAAGGCTGAAGTGATATATGTCGTATCAAGTGCAAGTATATTTAATCGTGTGACCGAATTTCTTCAGAAAAAGGAACCTCTAAAACTTAACCCTTTATTCTCAACTTGAACTGTTGATAAGAACAATTTTGAGTACGATCTACAAAGAGGAATTTATTCGAGATTTGAAAATGGCTAAATTGGAAGATATATGTCCTCAGAAACTGTTGCCTCTGGCTGATATTGTGATTGGAGATAAAATTTCTAGAGCGCTTCAGAATGTGAAAGAGAAGAAAATGAATTTTTTTTTCTTCTAAAGGCTCAGAAGCATTACATTACCAGTGTTAAATATCTTCTGAAGAAGTCTTCCTTCAGTTCATCTCTACTTAAAAGTTTATCCTGTCTTGATCCTCTTGAGAGACTCAGCGGCGAGAGTGTGCGACAAGTATTAGAAGTTGTAAGAACAATTCCATGGGATGTCCAGACATACATACTACTGGATGAGTGGAAATTACTCCAAGAAGAATTTGAGGTAGAAGGATCTAGAATGATGCCTATTGATGTTTACTGGAACCAGTTCTTCAGACTGCAAGACATTAGTGGTGTGTATCCTAAATACCCAGTTGTGTCAAAGCTAGTGAAGGCTACTCTGTCACTTTCTCATGGTAGTGCTGACATTGAACGTGGCTTCTCAGCCTCAGGAAGAGCTTTGACAGGAGACAGAGCATCAATGTCAGAAAGCACACTCAATGCATTGATGACAGTTAAAAGTAGCTTGCCAAATTTTGACAATCAACCTTACTTGGTGCAAATCACATCAAAGCTAATGGATATGGAAAGGGTTGCATATAAAGGATTGCATAGCAATCCCCGGGGGTTGCCGAGCGTAAGCGAGCAGAGGGGGGTGGGAGCCCCCTAGTAAGATATAAAACATGAGGCACAAGAAAAAATTAAAGGACAGGAAAGAAAAAGATAGACTGGAAGCAGAGAAAAAAAAATTTAAAGCAGCTGGCAAAGAACAGAAAGGTGATAGAAGAAGACTAACGAAAACTTAAAATTATGCGTAAGGAAGAGAACGAGATATTGGACAGTGCTTCAAAATTATTAAAGGAAGCCAATGATAGGCTCAAGAAGGCGATAAAAAATAAAGTTTTTAAGGAAGCAGCACTTGCTCAGGCAATGATTGAAGGAGCGGCAAAAGTCTCAGATGATGCTGGTCAGCAAAGGCAGACTTCAAACAATGCACATTCTTCTATTGAGAAGAAAAAAAATAATTTCAGACTTTTTCAACAAAAAAAATATGGGACATAATCTTTCAAAGAAAAGGAAGAAGTTCTAGTAACAGTGTCAAAAATGAACAAATTAAAAAAATCATCATTACGATTTTTTTATTTTTATGTTAATATAAAAATGATGATTAAAATGATGATGATGTTAATTAAAATGATGTACTTTTTAAATGAAGAAATTAAAAATATCCTTCCAAAGAAAGAAAAAGAAAGGATAGGGGAGGATCTTTTTATTTTCTGTATTTATACTTGAATATATTTAGCATTATTGTTATTTGTCACTTTTTTTTTTGCTCGATTAGTCACTTTTTGTCACCTTTTTCTGTTTGATTAGTCACTTTTTGTCACCTTTTTCTGCTTGATTAGTCACTTTTTGTCACCTTTTTGGTTAAATTAGTCACTTTTGTCACCTTTTTAGACCTTTAAACCTGTTAGGAGCCCTGTAAATATGATAGATAATAATAAACCCCTGCAGAAAATTATATTGAAAATTCCCCGTTTTTTCGAGAATGGGGAAATGAGTAAATTTTCTATTAATTAAATTTTAAGGCTCATATGTCGGTAGTTGGTAATTATTAGTTAATGTCGTACTTGAACAACACAACGGTCCGGAATTAATCCCTTAAGGAAAAGATCTGAGGACAACACCTCGTAATTTTGAATCACGGTCAGATGACGAAGCAACACCTGAGCTGGCACCCCACTTTCCAAACTTCCACACCAACCCAACGTGAGAACAGATTTAAAATGCACCATCCGCCTCTACGCCATACGCTTACAAACATCCATGCTTTTCCCGTATTTACTTCAAATAAGAAAGCCGAAAATTTAAAAGATCCTATATTGTAAATCATCAAAATAAGCAATGACAGATTTGTTGCGATTTCCGGAATGCCCTTATCTTCAAACGACATTTCCGTCAGTTGTTCAGGCGCTTTTGTCCAGTTTGGGACCTAGCGCAATAAAACCCTAACATACAATCCGTCATTCGGTCATAAAAATAAATCGCTTTTCTCAAGACATGCCGTCAAAGACATGGTCGAGCCCTCCAATAAAGAGGTAAAACCACTATACAGCAATTTCTTCGAAAATTAGATAATCATCTCGCAGCATTCAAGTGCGAGCACCACTTGCATTCATTTTGGGGGTAGAACCACTTTAAAGCCGTAAAACAAAGTGATAAAGTATCGGTATGCTGGGCCACCTTTCTCCACATATTTTTTTATTATTATTTTTTTTTTATTTATTTCTAATGGCAAGGCAGTACAATTGCGAAGACAAATACAAATTACAGAGTTGACCGAGGTCATTGTAGCCTTATACAAGGCCAGGAATGATGGTCACTTGTGAAGGGGCACCCAGTGGGTGGACCATCATTGTCCCTAACAAAGGACAGCACAAGTTACATCCATGCCCTGACCCCGGATTCGAACCAGGAACCTACCGATCCAGAGGTTTCTCCACATATTCAGAGGAAGAATTTATATTTTGGTACTTTGGATCTTTGAAACATTTTTTTTTCACTTTTAGTTAAATATAAACTTTTACTACACAAATAAAATTTGTTCGAAGTTTCTTGATAAACTTTTCATACATTTACGTGTTAGAAATCTTACAAATTCGTTATTTTCAAAATCTAATTTTGTGTTTTTTGCCCCTTGACCCTTCATTTAATACCCGTTTGGGGGAATATATCGAAGCTCTCAGAATGCGCCCCCTCCGTGCTTTTCTCTCTCTATATATATATAGTATAAATATATATTAATTTAAGGGCGGGCTGTCAACTGCGTACACTTCATAAAAAAAGCGCCTACCCCGTGCATTCTTTAAAAAAAATGTCCAAAACTATCATTTAAACAATTTTAAATGAATCCATTCAACAACGCGCTGGAGAAAAGTCATAAACCTTTCTGATAAAACCTTTGTAAGAAGTTTTTTATGTTTGTGGATATTGAGGCATGTGTGTGTGTGGAGATGTACGACCGAAATGACTGCGGTAATTGTTTTATTTTAATTAAATGATCTGCAGTAATTTGTCAATGTCGTCGAAGGGTCGCCCAACTTTCTTGAGTACATGCAGAGTATTGACAATGTACGAAAACCTTCATGTCCTATAATTTTTTATTTGTTTTCATACATTATATTTTTTCTTTACACTAATTTTTGAGCCCCACCCACGAAATCGGCTGCCCAGAGCAAATGCCAAGTTTGTACTCCTCTAGATCTGAGCCTGCATCTATTGACAGGAAATGAAATGAGAGTCAAAACTTGCTTTAACGGTACTCTTTAATGTTACTTTTGAAGTTAAAATGTTAATAATGTTCCCCGATAGTGTGTGTGGAGGGGCGAAGTATGGCTTTCGCCCCTTATCCTCAGTGACAGGAGGGACCAAATACCCACTGCACCCCTCTTGGCACGTGCCTGTTTGCCCTCCTCCTGATCTGAGCCTGTATCTATTGACAGGAAATGAAATTAGTCCAAATTTGCTTTAATGGTACTTTTTAATGTTACTTTTGAAGTTAAAATTTTAATAATGTTCCAGGATAGTGTGTGTGTGAAGGGGCGAAATATGGCTTTCGCCCCTTCTCCTCAGTGACAGGAGGGACCAAATTCCCCCCCCCCCGCCCTGTTGGCACATGCGTGTTTGCCTTCCCCTAGATCTGGGCCTGCATCCATTGACAGGAAATGAAATTAGTCCAAATTTGCTTTAACGGTACTGTTTAATGTTACTTTTGAAGTTAAAATGTTAATAATTTTCCCCGATAGTGTGTGTGTGTGTGGAGGGACGAAATATGGCTTTCGCCCCTTCTCCTCAGTGACAGGAGGGAACAAATTCCCCCCTCCCCTCCGCTCTGTTGGCACATGCGTGTTTGCCTTCCTCTAGATCTGGGCCTGCATCCATTGACAGGAAATGAAATTAGTCCAAATTTGCTTTAACGGTACTGTTTAATGTTACTTTTGAAGTTAAAATGTTAATAATTTTCCCCGATAGTGTGTGTGTGTGTGGAGGGGCGAAATATGACTTTCGCCCCTTCTCCTCAGTGACAGGAGGGAACAAATACCCCCTGCCCCCCTGTTGGCACGTTGCTGTTTGCCCTCCTCCTGATCTGGGCCTGCATCTATTGACAGGAAATGAAATTAGTCCAAATTTTTTCAACGGTATTGATTAATGTTACTTTTGAAGTTAAAATGTTAATAATGTTCCCTGATATTGTGGGTGTGGAGGGGCGAAATATAGCTTTCGCCCCTCCTCCTCAGTGACAGGAGGGGCCAAAAACCCTCCCCCCCCCCTGTTGGCACGTGCCTGCCACGATGTGATATCGCACCCCAGATCATCACTGAACCGACGCCATACTTAACCGTAGGCCGAAGACAGTCAACTTTATAGGCTTCTGGTGGCGTTCTCCAAACGTAAACACGTCCATTTGTCGGGATTAATGTGAACGACGATTCGTCTGACCATATTACATTCTCCCACTGTTGTTGTGCCCAATTTTTATGCTCGCAACACCATATTCGTCTCTTCAAGGCATTTCATGGTGTAATCAATGGTTTTGAAATAGCCGCTCTGGCTCTACCATGAATATTTGCCATATGCAGTTCACGCCGGATAGTTTTTGATGAAACTGCTTTCTGTAGATGTGTGTTCATCTCAGATGTTGTCTGGGATGCTGTTGTCTTGTGTTTGTTTGCCACATTCCGCTTCAAAATACTTCTGTCTCTGTCATTAAGCTTCGATTTCCGACCACTGTTGTGCTTTTTAGATGATGTTTTTCCCTGTTTCAAATATGCTGACATTACAGCCAACACTGTACTTCTCCCAACACTTAGAAGGGTATCGTTACTGAGGCTCCAGCAAGACGGGGCCCCAACAATCATGCCTCTTTCGAAATCAGAGAGGTCAGCCATAACGCAATTTTAACACGGAAATATATTTCGCATCCGACTTCTATCACTGCTAGTAGCAGACTGCTGTGCGTACATTTTCATCCGCTATGTGGCACCCTTCACCGCCAGAGGGCAGGAGTACACGAGAGGTTTCTTTCGAGTGCTATTTTTTCACAAGTGTTCATAGTATTTTGTCCAACTCCTGTATGCTACTCTTTATCATAGGACATTAACAGACAAGAACCACAGCACTTCAAGGGTTCCAATTTATGGTGCCTTTTACCAGTCTGCGAAATCGAGAAATTTGCCACCAGGTTCTCATAAATTGAAAGTTGGGACAACAATTAAAGAGGAACATTTGGCAAAGAGAGAGAGATTCTGCCAATATAACCAGCGTCTTGCTTCTGATGAACTTTTAGGAAGATGTTCAAGGTCCATGACACAATGTAAATGAGTCTATACAGCATGCTTTGGCCCGAGTGTCCAAAAAGAATTTTGTGTCGAAATGGCCCCATCAGAACCAGTTTGCGAGTATAATATGTATAGGGGTACTCCCAACTATTCAACATATTCAGAAAGCTGTTGGGATTAGGTTATGATATGATTCTTAAAACTTGGACAGATAATTGATGCTCTAAAGAACTATCACCGAAGGAACCGTTTAAATACCAAATTTCAACATGTTCGAAAATTAATGAAAAAAGCAATTATGAAGGAATTGACTCTTAAAAAAAGGGATCACTTATGGTCCAGGGAAGTTTTAAACTTCACTCATGTAGAAAGTAGCTATAGTAAAAATTTTAATCATTCTTATTTATAATTTTAATTTTAAAGCTTTACTTGCTTTTTCTCCTACTTCATTTTTTGTACATCTTCTGGAAGTAGACGCGGGTCACCCGGACGGAAGGTTGGTGGTAGCCTTAAATGTCCGGGAGGACTGTCCAAAGGGATGATAAGAAGATGATTGCCTTCGGGCTCTAGAGCCGAGATCCGGGCTAAAGGATCGGTTGAAGGGCTCTGCGCACTTGGAACGGTAATTCGCTTACCAATTTACGTAGGCAATGCTTGAGTTCCCGGCCAGTTAAATAGGTCCAAGGAGTGAAGATTGGCGGCCCACTAATCGGACTCGGTGGCGGATCAAGTCAAGTGGGGGCCCCAAGCGGTTAAATTTTAGGGGCCCTCAAACTCAAGTTAGAAAAAAAAAGTTTCAAGAAAATTCATTAAGTTTTTACAAAAAAGAAACTAATTAAAAAAAACATTTCATACCAAAACACAAATTATAAAATTATTAGGAAAAAAAAAACATTTTTTACGTGAATTTCCGTTCTGCTTTATTTTTTGCAAATTCGTCAATTATTTTGTAAGTGTCAGCACGGTTTACGATTTCTTGCTCTATATATAAAATGGCCATATTAATTAACCTTTCTTCTCCCTTAGGACTACTTAAATAATTTTTTACACGCTTTAAAACAAAAAACGAACTTTCTCCTAACGCATTAGATAAGAGAATTGTTTCAAAATAATTTCAACATTTGGAAATGTGCAAGACATTTCTTTTGGCGGCTCGATAGATGTTTGGTGTAGTTTTTATGGTGTACTAATTTTCTATTATAAATATTAAAAAATGGTCAAATTCGTCTTCAAAAGTACATATACCCACGGCATTTTTCTAAATATCCTTCAACTTTTTTATCGTGTTCTTTTTTTACTTCTATTGATGAATCCCAATCAAAAAATATTCGATTCCAACTTTTATGTCTAAGTTATTTGAGATAATTCTGCCTTTGTGTTATCACATATGACATAAAATGAATTGACTATGAAATTTTCTGTTTGAAATTCATGACCGACTTCTTTGTTTTCATTAAAAAACATTTTTTCTCATATTTTGTCTGAGAGTTTTTTCATCTTCCACATTAAATGACAGCCAAGATCAATCAGTTGCCTCCTTTTCAACATCTCTGAAATTATTGATAAAATTTTCTAATGACTTCAGAAGGATATATCCTTTCAAAAGCTCGTAATCCACTGATTGTGCAGTAATTTACTAGTAGCATTTATTTTTTGTAACATAGTATTCCAAATATCTGTCTTTAGGGCGGTTTCGTAATTGACTATTTTCTTCAGAAAGGAAGTTGTCTCCACTATGGTAAATTTTTTTCTTCTAAATTACAAATTTCAGTTAATGCCCCTTTTATATTGGTGAAACCAAGTTTTATAGCTAGTGCAGCATCTTGCTTTTGCTAACATTCTTGTATTAGGAACTCTTTTCAGTGCACTTGAAGAAGCACATTGTAAAGACGCTGACACAACTTTTCTCGAACCCTAATGAAAAGACATTTTTAGACCTCGGGGCCCCACGCGGACGCTTAGTCCGCTTAATCCGCCACTGATCGGACTGCGGTTCGAACAGAAATGCTAATGTCTTCATAACTCTGCGGATCGTGAGTCTATCCACGTAGGAGGAATATGCCAGTCTCTTATGTGGCGGAGCCGCTCTAGCCAGCAGGCTATCGGCTCGGGTGGCAGGAACTGGCCGTAGAGCCCCCAGATTCTCGGGCTTAGGGCAAGGCCGCCGTTTCTACGGTCAAGTAGTGACAGGGACCTCCTTAGGTGCCACACGGAAACTAGTGGTGCTGGGACCACTGCCCTAGACCAATACCTGTACACTAACGAACAAAGGCTGTCTGGCGGACAGCAAGGGCTTGCAAAATTCCAAAGATAATGGTGTCGGTACAAATGCCCACGGCACCGGTTAAACAGGGAAGTGGTGGCAGCCTGCTGTTCCGCTGGGCTGCTGAGGAATTTCGTCAGGCTCCTAGTAGATGCCTGAGTGTACGCTCTGAAGCGTCTCGTCGACTCGAATCTATGAAGAAAACAAATCCGGCTCAAATTCATAACTCAAGTTGGTTGATATTAATGAGCCGGGCCACTTAATCTTCGCATACCTCGTCGTGGGTCGACCACGTCCACTCCCCGTCAGAGGCGACTCTTTCCGTTCCACGGATGGAAGCGTCGTCTAATTCCAAGCGTGAACGTCGTCTGCTGAAAAACTCTTTTCGTTCCCGGCTCGAAATTTTGGGGGTCCCGACGTCATGTCGAGTTAGTTCTCCCTGATTGGCTGTGACAACAGGCGAGCGCTAATTCCGAAGAACCCTACTTGCCAGCTCGCTCCCGACAACAAGTCTATGTAACGCCTTTTCTAGTCTGAAGTCGTTCTCAGGCCTCGCGACACCTGTTTCGTCAGAGGCGTGCCGAAACGAATCGTCTATAGAAATATAGTGTCAAAGTCCAGACATCTTGTCTGGACCCGGGCGTCTTGTCAAAAGGAATTTGAGGCGGTACTTGAGGGTTTTTTCGAGGGGTGTTAGAAACGTGGGAATCATTATTTGATTCCTCACACCGGTGAACAAGGGAATTTTCGGACTGCCAGTCCTATGTCCCTCCTTCTCAAGTTTCCTACTTGAGGCTCTCCCTAGCCAATGGCTAAATCGCTGTGGGTTTTCAATAACCCGGTACGGAAGGGGTCTGCTTCCTCCATTCAGAACGGAACGGTATCAGTGATTAGTAGAGCTCGGATAGATATGCAAAAATGTGACCTAAAATATGCGAAATCGCAACAAAAAATATATATACACTGGTGAAATAAATTAAGAGAATTTGCATATTTTATCAAATTTCATGAAAAGAACTGAACTGAATGTAAAACCACAGCTTCTAGACAAAAATGCAAATCTTGTACGTCAAATACGTTAGCGTACACGTGTGTGTAGACGGAGCCAGTAGAGAAACAGGCTTTATAAGCGCGCGTAAGTTAAGACGCATTTCGTTCACTAGCACACCTCGGCGAATTTCTTGGTGTTATTTTGCAACAATCGGTTAATTTCAAATTGTAACAGTAAAAATGAGTAACCACCAACGTTTAGATTATGGAATGAGGTGGCGAATTGTGGGGATGCTAGAAGCAGGCCAATCTCAAGTCCAAATTTGTAGAGAGTTCAATTTAACGCCCAGCGTCGTGTTTAACTTATGGAAACAGTTCCAGGATACCGGGATCCATCGAGAGAAAGCCTGGGCAAGGTCGTCCAAGAGCCACGACGGCCAGAGAAGATCGCCATTTGTCGATTATAGCGAGGCGTAACAGGAGTGCTACAGCTTCTCAGCTCTCTCGTGACTTGTATGCAGCCACAGGAACCCGTGTATCAAGGGTGACTGTTTCCAAAAGCCTTCATGAGAGAGGGTTGTTCGCAAGAAGACCTGCTGTTTGTGTCCCGCTCACTTCTACGAACAGGAGAATCCGTTTATCATGGTGCAGAGAGCATAGAGATTGGAGTATGGATCAATGGGCGACCGTTCTCTTCACTGATGAGTCCCGGTTCAGCCTAAACACCGATTCTCGCCGTACGTTCATATGGAGAAAACCAGGGACACGCTACCTACCCTCCAATGTCCGCGAACTCGACTATTATGGCGGAGGAGGTTTAATGGTCTGGGCAGGCATCATGTTGGATGGCCGCACACCTTTCCATGGTTTTGAAAGAGGCAGTGTGACAGGTGTGAGGTATAGGGATGAGGTCTTGGAGCCCTATCTTCGCCTTTTCAGGGGTGCAGTTGGCCCTTAGTTCATTTTAATGGACGATAACGCGAGGCCACATAGAGCTCTTCTGGTCGACGAATTTCTAGAGAATGAGGATATTCGCCAGATGGATTGGTAAGCCAGATCTCCAGACCTTAACCCTATAGAGCATGTCTGGGCCGCTCTGTGTAGGGCAATTGCAACTCGCAACCCCCCCTCCGAGAACCATCCAGGGAATGAAAACAGCGGTTCTGAACGCGTGGGACCAATTGCCACAGGAAATGATAAACTTCCTTATTTCAAGTACGAAATCACGCTGCGAGACCTGTATATCTGTAAGAGGGAACCATACCCCCTATTAACCCATTTTTTGTTTATTCTGCAACCGCTTTCATACCTTCCGACTCCAACGAGTGTTACGCACGATCATGCGGGTATATTACAATTATTGAATGGTTATTTGTTTTGTATTGTATCAATGTATGTACATATCAAATTTCATTAAAATCGGTACAGTAGTTCTAGAGATAATCTACCAAGTCTGGAAATTCTCTTAATTTCTTACACCAGTATATATTCATACAAAAAGAGTAGTGAGGAGGATAAAGTGAAAATGAGCCACACTTTCATTCAATTAATACGCAATTTTATTTATTAACCGCTTCACCCACTGTCGTGGCGATCGTGGAATGATTTGTTTTTCCCAAACTCATTACGTAAATTAGGTATCGCCAGCAGGGGTCAGTCGTCTCATGAAAATCCAGATGGGGGAATCACTTATCTCATTTTGTATTCTTTGTCTGAACTTCTCGTAAGCTGGTGTAATGTTATTCTTTCTGAGTGTCAATTCATTAGGAATTTCTTTTCATGTGTACTTCTTCAAGAAGGCTCTAAAATGTTCATTCGCCAATTTATAAAAAGTAATATTGGATTTCAACATTGCCTTGATCTTGGTACATCTCTTTCTTCCACCAAGATTGGAACACTGACTCAAACTTTGACGCGATGAAAGGCTGTTGAATATTCTTATCTTTTTGCACCTTTTCCACGGATTTCTATGAATATTAGGGACAAAAAAAAAAGATATGCAAAATTCGAGCTCTAGTGAATTAGTGATGCAAAAAACCCGGGAATTTTGGAAGAGGGGAATATATTTGGGGATTTTGGGGAATAAACCTGGAATATTGAAGGAACCACACTAATCAACCATTTTTATAACATCAGTTAAAATCAGTAAAGTGCAAATATATGATACTCGAATTGAGGATGAAACCATGTTTCAAAAATGTTGCATATCGATTAAATATCTAGATCAATAATTCCCAACCAGTGGGTAGAAAACAGGGTTGGCTTTGTTCTGTTCAAAACTAATATTTCCAATCCCAGTGGGGAAAACTGGTAAATACAGGAACGAACATCGTAGTCTAAGATGGTCGCTGATTTCCATTAACAAATGCAGTTTTAATAACACATTTACGATACTAGCAGCAACCATGTTTGGAAGAAATTATAATGAATGAGATACAAGAGTTTTGGCTACAAAATATAAATTTCTATAACAAAAAATTTTAAGTATAATTTTTGTTAGTTTTCAATTATTCTGTAAATATTCACATTTCCACTACAACAATACAACCTACTAGCCACTGCGTGGCTAGCACGGCGTTGCCCGTGACAGTTCTTTTCGTGGTGTCAGGTGTGACCACTGCTCGCAAACTATACTACGCTGATTGCTACGAATTCCCATTTGATTTGCGAAGCAAACCAAGTGTGAATTCGTAGCCTATTGGGTAACAGCCATCATGGCGATGCGCGTGGTGTTGGTTTGCGAAGCGCAGCCATGGGTAACGCCGTGATGGCCTCGTCATTGTCAAATGCGGCCAAATTCGATTGCGAAGAGATCCAATCGGCGTGACGTCAAATCTCTTGCGAATATAAAAATATTGAATTGAAAAATTATTTATTAAAAGAAAATCCAACGTACAAGGTATCTAGTGTAAAAGTTTCCGCAGATTTCAAATCCGTTGAAATTTTCAATCCGTCTTTAACGATCCCGATTTTACAAAAAAGAACTAAACACTGCCAGTCAAAATTTTTTCATTTGTTTTGCTTTCCTTCACTGGAATCTTTTGAGCGCAGGAAATGGAATCTGTTGATTTCTCGACAGAGGTCAAATTCGTATGTGAAAAAATGTAACAGTTACAATTTAAAAATTATTTATTTGAAGGAAATCATATTTTTCGGTATCGATCTACTAATGTATCTACTATTAAATTTATGGATTTCTAGACACAAAGCTATTCATAGATTACAATATGGTTTCAGGGAGCAGCGGTCCTGTGAGGACGCATTGTTCAATGTTACAACAAAATTGAAATCTCTCAAAAGATCAAGCGCATTGGTCACGTTGGACATCACTTCAGCCTTTGATAATATGGACTGGCGATTGTTGGTCGACAGGCTCACTGTTCAAAATTTTCCGAAATACATTATTAAGTTTATTTGCAGTTACTTAAACAATAGATCCATTACTTATAATTTAAATAATGACTTAATCTCACGTTTAATATACAGAGGATGTCCACAGGGTTCGGTTCTGGCACCGACCCTGTGGAATATCTATTTTAACCCAATCCTAAATTTGAATTCCGACTTAATTTATCTCCAGGCCTTCGCGGACGACCTGGCGTTGATAACGTCAGGAAAGACGCATGAGGACCTGGAGAACAACACTAATACCTCACTGAATATTATCCACAATAAACTCATAGAATCCAAACTGAGCCTGTCGACCGATAAGTGTCGGTCCATAATAATTTCAAAAAAAGTTAACTTAAAGGATGAATTGAATTTTAGAATAAATGATAAAGACATAGTGATAACTCATAATTTAAACTATTTAGGCCTCTATTTCGACAGCCGGCTCACGTGGTGCGAGCATATCCAAATGTTGAGAGACCGCTGCATGGAGATGGGCAGTGCTCTCAACAGAATACGCGGCGGAGGGTGGGGCGTCGGTGGCCAGCTCCAGAAGATATGGTATCTTACCGTTACCGAAAAAATCTTGACTTATGGAGCTGGCATTTGGGGAGGCAACTTAACAAAAGTTCAGAAAACGCGTTTGGCGACTACACAGCGCCCGTTTCTTGTTAAGATCTCCGGCGCATACAAGACCTCCCCAACCGACTCCCTTAACACCCTTTGTGGAATTCCTCCGCTCCACGTGACCCTGCTGTCGCTATACAAAAAATTTAATATTATCAAGAGACGGCAGCCCGACCCAGAGCTGAGACTATCCCCACTCCACTACGATTATCACATACCAATAGCAGGTGTCCCTGTGTCCGACCTTAGGTTGGACATTCGGGACACAATTGACAATCCAGATTATGAGGTGTACACCGACGGCTCGGGCATTGATGGCAATGTTGGGGCCGCGGTGTGCATCCTCGATGATAAAAAACTAATCAAAGTTCTTAAATTTAAATTACTTGCCGGCAACTCGGTGTTTCAAGCCGAGTTGTCGGCTATTTTCAAAGCAATTGAATGGGCACACTCGGAAGGGAAAAGAATAAATATATATACAGATAGTCTCAGCTCAATTCAGGCCTTGAAAACAGCTCAAAATAAATCAAATTACCTTTTCACAATTAAACAGAAAATATATAATAATACTAATAACTTTGGCCTGAGTTGGGTTCGGGCACATGCGGGGCTTGCCGGAAACGAGCTAGCAGACGAACAGGCCAAACTTGCCTCGGTCGACGGTGAGAAGTTGGATATTCCCTTTCCTGTCAGCCTTTTAAAAAGAAAAATTAAGAACTTTATGATCAAAGGCTGGCAGGAACATTATAAAAACTCTCTCAAGGGAGTCCGTCTAAAAGACTACATACCAAAAGTTAGAACCGACACCCTCATCGTCGACCGTTGGCTTGTTTGGTTCCTTACAGGGCACGGCCCGTTCTGGGCGTACCTCAATAGATTCCATTTGAAGGACACCGATAAATGCTTCTGTGGGGAGGTGGGGGACGCTGATCACTACCTATTCGACTGCATATTCACACAGGCAAACCATATTACAAGACCAGCTAACGAGAATAAGGCCAATTGGCTTGAAGGTGTTCTTGGTAATAAAATGTCTCGCGCAAAAATCAAGTCCTGTGTGAAAACAGCGATGGGTATGGTGGCGGGGCCCTCCCTCCCCTAGGTCAACAGACACACCCGGAGCGATCCCCTCTTTTAAACTTTTGAAATTTTAAAGTTTTAATCTTTTATATATCATGTGTGTAGATCATTCTTAATATTATTTTTAAAATATGACTCTCTTAAATTTTTAACTTATTTTAAGGCATGTTCATTTTACAATATAATATACTTATTTCATAGCAACATACCCATAATACGGCATAATTTATTTATTTCAACTTTCATTTGTAAATAAACATAATCACAATCATTATATTCACAGCTCATATATATTTTTTCTTTTTTCTCTGTTCTGTTCGGTTATTCTCAATACTCCCGGTGTGCCACCGGTGTTTATTTTCTTATTTCCGGTGTGCCACCGGCACATTGTTCTGTTTTTCCCGGATTTTCCGGAGGTTTTGTTAATTTGTTAGTTTTAAGGCCGCTTAATGCGTGCATGATGTAATTCCAGATCGGGGAATGTAACCTGCCCCATACCATTTCCCTTTGAATCAATAAGTGATCGTTCGGCCGGCGTGGGTCCCTATGGACCTCCTTGTGCTACGATGGAAGTCGCCACCCTTTCCCCCCGGATCTTATTACACTCTAAACCTAACGGTAAGTAGATTCGGGGAGGGTCTTAAAAAAAAAGGTGTTATACCAATTGTTTATGGTTGTGCTTCAGTTTTTATCTGAGTTTATTAACAGTGGAATAACCTAAAAAAAAAGTGGCATAGATTCAAACTTTCTGGAACTAATGGAGCTTCTTCAAGGATGTCCTGAAAACATATTTTGCACATACCTGAAAACATAAAACATATTTATTCACAAAATTCGAAAAAATGCGAAATTACAAACTTCGCAATTCGAATTTGGCTGCATTTGACAATGACGAGGCCACCACGGGCTAGCGAGCTGTAGAGTGCCTATATAATAAGAGTGGCGACAAGGCACCAAATTTGGCCCAATGCGCATGTGCGGCAGCCATTTTTCTACCAGAATCGTCTCAAAGAAGGTTGCTGGGCGAATTAATGTATCATTTCAGGGAGAACAAAAAGCATATGATTGTTACAATATGGATACATCCGGTATAAATGAATCATATAAACGCTCAATTACATGCGTAATTGATGAGATGGATTGCACAACGCGCTAACTTAGATTGCGGAAAACACCATGTTGTTCAAAAAAAGCTATTTACTTAAAAAGTCTCCATATTTATACTGACAAAACACTAAAATAATAATAAATAAACATTCTAGAACACGAAATAGAACATGAAAAAGTTATATTGTCTTTAAAATTTAATATACACGTGTTTTTCTGGAACACACAAGAAGTTGCCATGTTAACTCTACGGGAGCTAGGAAAAGACCGCCTCGGGCGGAATAGGTCTTGAAGCCAATCAGAAAGTGTTTCCCGTATGTCGCCACTCTTATTAAATAGTAGGCACTGTAGCGAGCAGTGGTCACAACTGACTCCACGAAAAGAACTGTCACGGGCAACGCCGTGCTGGCCATACAGTGGCTAGTTTTAAATATGAGGGAAGCTTTTCTAACGGAGGTTTCAGCAATATCAGCGACGTTAGCCTTTGTTAAAAAACCTCAGTGCTGACGTAACAGAATCAATTTTTCTCCCTTTAATATTAACGCTTTTGAAATGCAGTTACTGGAGTTGAAAAACAAAGAATTAACGAGCTCCAAATTTGAACGACTTAATTATTTTCGGACATTTGAGGCTACGAGGAAAGGTTGTAGAAGTTGGTTGGTTTTGGGGCACATGAGCCATGCTCCGCCAGACACAAGAATCGAACCGGCACCACCTACAAATCTAAGGTTGCTGGCGCAGTGGGCATAGCCATTGAGCCACGACAGCCCCAGTGGTTATGGAAGTGCATGCATTTCACATTTCTCCCCTTTACACATGCATTGTCAAAATACACTGTATTACTGACTTGTTACCAGAGAATTAAACTAATTATTTGATTAAAATTCTTAGTATTTTATACTACAAACTATTTGAAACACGAGTCTTTTAGAACATAAACTAATTAACCAATACATTAGTATATTTTTTAAACCTTTGTTTAACAGCAAGAAGCTTTGTGGACGGATTACCAGCGTAATCCCCAATCGTTGGAGATAAGGCTTTCGATGCTCATATCTATTCTTCACGTGGAAAAGAAGCCCCAATAGATTTGGGTAATTTTTTAGGGATTCCGATACACAACAATCTGATACACCAGAGAGTTCAAGTTTATAGGAAGTTTTGAAACACCATGAAGCTTAGTTTAAGTAACTCATTCTGTAAAAACAAATTGCAGACTTAATTAGCAATTAGGTGTAGTCTGAAAATAAATTTAGTCGCTAACTTTACTCATTAAACCCTTCAACGAGGAGACTGGATGCGAGAAACCATGAACGATTTTCCAAATGACAATGTTAAGCCTCTCCAGTTTATCTTCCTAGCATATATTCCTTTTTTTTTTTTTTTACATATTTTGTAAATAATGTGAAAGATAATTTTTGGATTATATGGTTTTTGAATTGATTTAAAGAAAGATGTAGTTCACAATGAAATGTACTTCACACAAGGTCATTATCCAAACTGGCAATGAGAGGGCAATAATATTAATACTTTTGCAGCAGTGAAGTCATGAGAACCTAACAGTAAATGAACAAAAATAAATAAATTTACAAAAAATGTTTGAAGAAAATCGGTTTGAAAATGATATTTGATTTAGTTAATGTTATATGGTAATCAGGCATGAGAATGCAAAATTTCAAAAAAGAGGAAAACCAAAATGTGAAATTAAATACACGCGAGTCAGGTCTGTGCACAGGATTTCGCAATAGTAAAAATTAGCATTAGCCCGGAACTATAATAATTGATTTATAAATAGTTAATGGTAGACAATAAATCGGGAAAAGCGGTGAATTACGAGCACGTGCTAAATAACGACCATCCAAAATAACATCTCAAGGTAGATGTCTCTATATTAAAAAAGTTACAGCCGTTGCAGGATTGAAAACTCGCTTTCTTCGTAGATGGTTCCTAAGAATGTACTAGATCGGAAGATTCCTGGTTCGAATCCGGCTCCGGGAATGGATGTTTGTAAACGTATGGTGTAGAGGCGGCTGGTGCACCTTAAATCTGTCGTGGCCGAAAGTCCTCACGTTGGGTTGGCGTGGAAGTTTGGAGAGTGGGGAGCCAGCTCAGGTGTTGCTTCCTCATCTGACCGTGGTTCAAAATTACGAGGTGTCGTCCTCGGATCTTTCCCTTAAGGGACTGATCCCGGACCGTCGTCAATAGCCCATTGTGTTGCTCTAGTACGACGTTAACTAAAATTACCAATTACCCAAGAATGTAGATAGATAAGAAAATTACGAAACTAACATGGTTTGTTCAAAATTGTACAAGGTAATGGTAATTTTAGTTAACGTCGTACTAGAGCAATACAACGGGCTATTGACGACGGTCCGACATCAGTCCCTTAAGGGAAAGATCCGAGGACAACACCTCGTAATTTTGAACCACGGTCAGATGACGAAGCAACGCCTCAGCTGGCACCCCACTCTCCAAACTTCCACACCAACTCAACGCGGACTTTCGGCCACGACAGATTTAAGGTGCACCAGCCGCCTCTACACCATACGCTTACAAACATCCATGCCCGAACCCGGAACCTTCCGATTTAGAGGCTAACACCTTAACCACTATACCGGTTGGTCGGTTAAAATTGTACAGGGAACAAGTTGAAAAAGATTTTTTTCCGATGCGGCTATTAGTATAGGGTGCATTAAGTGTTAAAGTAAAAAAAAGCGAAATTTCTAATGCGAGTGAACAAAAGACGTACAAATTTTCAGTCTTCAGCAGTGTTTTTTTAGAGTACCTCTAACATATAAATTTTTGCACAACGCCGAGTTTTTTTAGAAATTTCAATTTAGTTTGATTTTTTTTTAATTCGGGAAAAATTGCGATTTTTTTTAAAAACTCATATCTATATCTTATTACTATTAGTTTTTAAATTTGAAAACATAGCAGGAAATCTTAAATGTACTTTCTGAAGGTAAAATTATTTTTGAAATTGTAATTATATAAATTCGATGCGATGAAAAGTATAATTTGTACACATGGAGTTGGTGAGCAGATGGCGGACCCCTAGTAGACCTGGGCGGTATTCAAATTTTTACATCACGATACATCGGCATTCTAACGTTACGATATCGAGATGCTAATCATGCATTTTATACATAGTAAAAGCAAAACCTTGTTCCTACATCAGCATATATATAATTGTTTCAAGTTCTTTTTTTCTCTTGGCTATAAAAAATCGTGGTAGGAAAAATAGAACAAGTAAAAATCTGCATTGTACATTTAAAACAAGATTCTGCATATATATATATATGTAACACACGTGTGCATGTCTCCACACAGCATATATGCTCAAGTAGAGATTCAAAATTAGCTTTTTAGGAGAAAAACTTCAGCATAAATAGAAATGAAGGGGCATTTGATTCCTATAAGTAATGATGACAGCATATATGACCTAAATTGCCACAGAAGTTTGCAACAAAAAAGGATTGATTGTAATATCAAGAAACAAGAATGTGTTTTTGGAATACAACTTAAAATGTGCAAAATCATTTTTGTTTAAAATTTTTAAATTATACTGAATTTCAATTTCGCTAAAAAAAATCATTTGGAATCGAAAGTCATCTTTAGGACACAAATGGCTTTGAGAAATTCCTCAGTAATTAAAATAAAAAAGACCGTTAAATTCCCAGATTTTGCAAAAATATTTTATTTTTAAGTATTCTTAAGGGAAAAAAACATTAACTAATTAAAAAATAATATAAAGACCTGAAAAATTCAGCAAATAGAGTAGAATTATTCGCTCCCTCGCAGTTTGAAATTTTAATTTTCAATCTTTATGCGTGACCCTTATCTCACCTTACTCCCGAAAAAAAATTAGTGCAGAAATCGCAAAATTAATTATTACAAAAGATTATCATTAGGACTTTCATCGCAGCATCGAAAAGCTAAGTTCCGTGATGGAAAATCGCCACATGCGCATAAATAAACATAGGAATCATTGTGTCGGTTTAAACCAAAACCCAAATTCCACCCCCACCCCAATAATGCTAAAAAAACATGAAATTTCCGCTGGAAATACTGATCAGTCAGAAATCGCGCATGCGCTAAGAGCGTTGGAGCTAAGTGACAACATCGCGACACCGGAAAACCGTGAGATCGGGGAAACTCGCGATGCCACGATGACCGCGAGATCTGCACTAGCTAAGGGATGGCTGCGTAAGATGGTGGAAAAATCGCGATGTCACGATGCATCGGCCAAAATCACGTTAGAAAATTACTGAAAAGCGGAAAAACATGAAAAAAAACCACAAAAAGCGGAAATCCGCGGAACATTCTCATGCCTGATGGTAATCAGTTATGTATCAATTTGTTATCTATCTGTACTAAGACAGATAGACTTTCAATGCAGTGTCTAGAGACATTTACTGTGTATTAAAATTAGTATAGGTGTAAGAAGTTTATTTTACAGCAACAGTGCTTGAAGTACTCACAAAAAACATTCATAATACAAAAGAATCTCTTTAATGTAAAAATGTACAAATGCTGAATATTATAAAACAGTACAAGCTAATACATAACACATCCACAAATATATGTACAGGTTTTTCTTTATTTGCTATCCATTAGATCAGAACGAGATTCAACAAATGGCGAGTTACTTGGTAACCTACAAAAGAAGCACATAATTTTTACAATCAATACACATACATGAGATTTACTGAAAATCATCATTTTAATTAATAAATATTTAATCATTTGGTTTTCATCTTACTTAACACTAAGACTGCAACATTTTTTTTTTGCTGGTGAAAAATGAACTAGATTATTTTTTATACATAACTAATAGATTGGAGAATAATTGTATTAAAGATACAAAATGCTCCCAAACTGTAACATCAGTGAAAACAACTCAACCACAAAAATTTGAAACCTTTACTAGAGTAGCATTTCATTTGCTACAACTTCAAAACTATCCAGTTGTCCACATTATTCATTGGCATTTACTGTCCTTTTTTTCACAATGAGTGAAATCTAGTTTCAAAAATTAACTTCCCAAAAGTAAATTTTCAGGGAAGCGCCAGAAAATCTGAATTCCGGCAATAACACCCCTGGAATTGCTGTAACATAACACAAAATTCAGGATTTGAAAATTTTCCATTGAAAAGATCAAGATTTTTATATATTCAAAAGACTGGAAGTGTTTTGTCAGAAAAATCCAGAAGAGTTCGCTGGTATACCAGAGTTCAGTCAAATCAGTTTTACCCTTGCAATTAATCACAACTGTCTTCAAATTTTTGGGGGTCATCTAGTTTTAACATAAATTATTGTTAAGTTTACAAGTTACCTGATTTACCAGTAATGATAATTCAACTAAAAATATAAACTCGGTACAGTTCCAAAAACATGCATTGCTTTGGACTGACATTGAACATTTCAAGTTATACAGTATTTGTAAATTAAAAACCTTAAAGGTGACAAATAATGTAAAAATTAGTTTTAACGTTCTAAACAAAAATTAAACAATACAATATTAAAAATCTGTAGAATATCAAGAATGTTCTGAAGACGAGCATTCCAATTAACCCACCAAAAGAATTATTCTTTATTTTAACAAGTTTAAAAATAAAACTATAAATTTGCATAATGTATGATAAATTACAAAAATGTAAATATTTATTTTCTACTAGTGAAACAACATACGATTTTAAGGCAAATACTAAATTAGACAAGACAGCAATAGTGAAATTATCTTCATGGCTTGCTCTAATGTTTTGTGTTGAAAATTAATTATTTTGGGTGAGTCACCACAAAACCCAAATCAAAATACTTTAAGAAATTGTGACAGAAGTTTGTATTTATGTATCTATATTTTATTCAGACATGTTCAATGTCGTGTTCTAAAACACTCAAGGTTTTTTTTAATGAATTCTTTGAATTTAGTTTAAATGAATATGACAAGTATTTTAGGTACAAGATAGCATTTGAGATGGGCATTACTATATTTTCATCTCTTGATATGCAAGATATATTGCAGATCAATCTGCAAAGAGTAGATCAATATCATTTGGTGAATATTGTTGTAGACATTCTACACCATCCGGATATTAGACTAGCATGTGCTCAAATCGTGTTGGACCAAGACAAAACATTTTCCAGGAGATGCTAGTCCAATACCAAGTTGATCCAATACCAAGCAATTCATACCAGTAAAGAGCCCAATACTCTTAAAATACTGTAAAGTATCGGAATGACAGCCATTACAATTGCGAGATTGCTTGAATACTTTTCCTGGGGATGCTGACAGTTCATATATAAGAGTACAAGTTCACAAATGGTCAGGATTTCTTTGTTAATTAAATAAACTGTACTATGCCCAGCTCTATCATGGGATTAGAATGAGTAAATAGTTAGCACACAGAAACTTAAAAGGAAAAGTTATATTGGATGGTTTGAGTTTTAAGTTTTCATATTGAACTACCACAAGATGCAACAGTAGAAGCTATGCAAAATGTAACCTTGTTTGACAAAAATTTACAATCACCTGTAAGTCATTCAGTACAATGACAACTATATTGTATAGTACCTTGTGGGATGCTAATATTGAGTTAAAATCCTTACTAAGTAATTCATATTTTATTGAGACAGTATGAAAGATAAGAGTAATCTAATCTTATAATTTTATACAATCCCTATGAAAGAATAAAAAATTAACTGTAAATAGATAGTGCAAACTTAATAGTGCAATTTAACATAATTTTTAATAGTTAGCTAAGGCTTTCTAAAATGCATGCAGATATTTTAATGGTGTAATAATGAAATTATAGTTGTTTTGAAACATTAAAGCAATGATGAACTTAAAGTGAGGATCTGACGTACTGTTGTGTCTCCATTTTGTATGCTAGACAACTTTACACGCTTTGATTCATTTTCCTTGACGTCATCTTGTTCTGGTTTCTATATAAAAACAATAAGTATCATCAATGTTTGAAACTATTCGTTTATTTCATCTAGCCTGAATGAATAATGTATTTCAAAGTCAATTGAATGTGTCATGCAAAAAAGTAAAACTCAGAAATTGTTTCTAAAATATAAGGTTTTTAAATAAAATTCACAAAAAAAGCTACATTGCTACCCAAAACCAATTCCATTAGTCTTAGTAAAAGTAATGAAATATGTATTATCGACTATATATATTCATTAAACTTATGTGGTTCTAAATATCTTAATGGCATTTCATAATTTATAAGACTATTCTCACAAATCTAGTCTGGACCTGTACTTTAATTGAATTAGACTAACATTTTAAAATAGATGTATCGTGCCTTAATATTTTCACTTGTTTAGAGGGACTAGACCTTATTAGACCTATTTATCTCTACACCTTTGTTCTGTAGTGAAACTATATTTAATAAAACCAATCAAGATACGTTTTTAATTCTACTAAAACAAACTATTAGATTGCTACAAAACGACTAGTTTATATAACTGGAAAATATGATTGTATTGTAGCTCACGATTTATCAAATTTGATTAAGCAGGATGAAGAAAGGTATACAAATGTGGAAAATTTTATAATTATAATTTGTAAGTCAAAATTATCACTTGTATAATAAAGGATTCTTGAAACTTAATATTGTATAGCAATTATTAGGGTTCTGTTCCAACTGCTAACCTAATACAGATTAAAATGGAAAGAACTGACTATACTAAACCGCAAGAGCAGCACAACTGAAACAAAACTGAAAAATGTGGAGGACATCCTCCAACTCAAAAAGTAAAGAGGATGCTGAAAGCAATCCAGGAAGGACAAGAACTACACTCCAACAGTGAGGGAAGATCAAGGTTGGTAGGATTTTACCAAAGACAAAGCACCATACTTGGCTAAGTTGGATCAAACACAAAACGACAAATAAAAAATGTGAAATGGAAAAAACATGGATTGGGAAACAACGTGTGGTATGAAAGTAGAAAAAGATCGTTTGGATAACCCGGAAGTGTGGCCCCAGTATTTACTATAAACAGTAAACCCCAGGAAAAATCATGAACATGAAATCTGCAATTAAAAAAATTTCTATTGGATATTATGAACAACCTACAGAAACACAACTAAACAATGCAATATTTCAACTTGCCAAAATATAGGACGTCTATGAAAAAATAAAATATTTCATTACTTTCTGACTCTTAAGATCTAAATTAAAAATATAAAACAATTAGGAGATTCCAGTATTTATTTGAAATAGACAATATTGAAATTATCAAACATTAATGCTAGCATTGATCATCTATTTTCTAAGTCATTTTATGAGTACATATTTTGATGTCATTAATACTATAATTTTGCAAATTAAGGGCATTTGGATTTTAAACATTTTAATTAATAAGAGTTCGTTAGTCAACCATTTTTTTACTGTTTGTTTCATTAGAGAACTCTAGTTTTTCTATTTCAGAACTTTAAATTGCTATTCTTAATGCGAAGTTTTAAAATCTAAACATTTTATTCCCAATATTGAGGTGAAAAATAAGGATTATTGTCGTATGTGCCCCATTTAATTTGAATAATTTCTTTCCTTTTGAATAAATCTGGCCCCCAAGAAAGTAATTGTGAGCGTTCTTCATACAATAATTTTCATAGACAAAACAGTGTTAGAAACAACTGAAGCAATGTTTATCCAAACCTAGAATTTTTGCTAAGTAAGAATAAATAAAACACATGCCAGTTTAAAAAAAAGGGAACAAAATACTGAAACACAAAGTTTCTAGTTTAAGAAAATATGTGCAAATTCATATGAAAAAGTTTGGCTAGTACCCAAGTAATTACGGTAAAAAAAAAAAAAAAAAAAATGAAAACTTTAAAAAAAATCTAAGGCAGAAAATTGAAGGCCTTTTCAAGGCAATTTTACATATTTGTAAGGCAACATTTAACCAAATTGAGCCGACCAACCGGTCTGGTGGTTAAGGCGTTCGCCTCTAGCTCTGAAGGTTCCTGGTTCGAATCCGGGTCAGTGCATGGATGTTTGTAAGCGTATGGTGTAGAGGCGGCTGGTACACCTTAAATCTGTCGTGGCCAAAAGTCTTCAAGTTTGTAGAGTGGGGTGCCAGCTCAGATGTTGCCTCGTCATCTGACCGTGGTTCAAAATGACGTGGTGTCATCCTCGGATCTTTCCCTTGGGGGACTGATCCAGGACCATCGTCAATAGCCTGTTGTGTTGCTCTAGTACGACATTAATTAAAAATTAACCAAATTGAATCAAATTAACATCTTAAATTTAATAACACTGAAAAAATAATTTTTGAAAGTTTACATAAGAAAGTCCCTTTTAATGCATTTAAATCACCCAAATTGTCACCAAGTTTAAACAATTCCCTGTAGGCAGGTGGAATTTTAAAATTCCGTCTAATACAGGTCTTTTTTTACACCCTTACTAAAATTTAATAAACTTGCATAAGGTCTGTCTAAGGTATCAATCTTAGTTTTGAATGCAAGTAAAAGATAAAATAGGTAGTGTTATAGAATATTTTTTTCACATTTTTTAAAGCAGATGTTAAGGCCTTTTAAAGGTTCTTAGAACTGGAATGAAAAAAAGTCAAGTCAATCAAAGTCATTTTAAGACTTACTGAAGCATTGTATCGGTCAAAACTAGAAACAATTTGGTCAGTTTATGTAAAAAATTGATAGATTTTAATGGCCAAGCTGAGCCAAATTATGGGTAACTTCAAATAAGTAGTTTATGTAAAATATTAAATGCATTAGTTACCTTTCGTTTCAGCAAATGAGTAATATTTGACACAGGTTTTGAACTACTTTCAGGTTTTTCTATTATAGAAAATCCCTCCTATGATAAAAAAATGAAATATAAACATTTTGTAGATCAATACAGAAAATAATCATTTAGCTTTACTAGAATATCTACAACCTCAAAATGAAATAAGATAACTTGAATATGTTACATTTAAATTAGAGATTTAACTTCAATTACTAATACATAAACTTGTATTCTACACAAAAAAAAATCATCTGCTGTTAAAGTTTGGTTTTGGTGTCACATGTGGAACTTAAGAAATACCATTATACATAATTGTACAATCAGAAATCCCAACTGCAAAACTTAATTCAAATTCAATTTACTACAAAAAGAAAAGAGCTATAAAGTGTTTAAAACTTTACCTGCTCAGCTTCTTTTTCTTTTTTCATAAGAGCTTCATGTATTTCTTTACTAGCATTCAGGATTAATTCTTTGGTGTCCTCAATTTTTTCTTGAATGTCATCCATGACGCTGTTCAAATCATCAACCTCTTTCCTAACTTCAAGTAGTGCAAAACTACCTGGATCATCAGGAATGGTTGTGTTTAGCAGATTATCTTTCTTCTTTTTAAGTATATCGATAGTAGTCATAAAATTTCCTAATGCTTCCTTGTACATCTTCTCCAGCATTTGTGCTAATCCCATTTGATAATATCTTTGCTTTTGGTTAAAGAATAACAGTAAAACTTTCAAGTTATTTGGCAAACCATTCAACCAACATGAACAAGACAAAGCATCCTTTGTTCAATGTGAAACCATAAAAACTACCCTTTTGGTACTTAAGCACTTCCCATGTTTTACCTTCAGGTGGACAGAAAACTAGCTGTATAATGACTCGCTTTGCCTCACATACATTCAAATCTCTTTTAAGTAGAAAATTGCGTTTAAAAAAATTACACAAATTAACATGCAAGATTGAGAACAAAAATTCAATAGCACATAATATGAACCATTTGGCTGTAATGTAACGCCAAATTAGAAACTAGAGTAATGCTTTGTATTCAAACATAAAAAGAAACATGACAAGAGTAAAGATACTGAAACACTAAATAAATATTTTTTCACATACCCATTCAAACACAACCCTACGTACAATCTTATGTTACAGAAACGATTTCTGTTGCAATACAACATCAGAATATATTAGAACCACCTGTTTAGATGTGCTTAGAATAATAAATCTATAACAAAGAACATAATATTAGTCAACATAAAATCAAAACATTCGGACAATTTGAGCACAAATTCAAGTTTATTTAAATCAAAGGATACGTTTCAGCAAGAAGTCTATCATCTTCTTTTAAATGTCGCTCCTTAATGACCAAACAAGATTCTAAATCCTTGATTGCAGCTGTATTGTTATCAGATTCCATACTGATTTCTGCTAGAAGTTGCAGAATGTCTGCAATTTTTAACTGTGCCTCAACATTATCTGGACCCTGTCTTAAAAATTAGACACAAATTGCAGATATAGATTAAATAAGGTAATGAAAAGGGAAATACTGAATAAAAAATTTGACATAAGTTTCATAATGAAAAATTTGCAAATGAAATCAATTGACCAAATGCTATCAATTTGACCAAATCAAAAAATAATTTAACAGCCAAAATGGTCGATTAAATTAACATTGATTAATAAAACAGAAAGATTATTTTTCAATAATTTAGTCTAACCAAAAAAAAGCAGACAAATACCTCAGAAATATGGTTTTAGCTGTTTCAAGACTGTTCCAAGCTAACTCCAAGTCATCTTCCTACAAGTTAAAAAATTTAAATTCAATTTTAAAACAGGAAATGTTTTATGTATAAATCTTTAATCATAATTTAAAGGTTGTAAAATAAAATTAGTATACTTATAGCAACATTCAGCAGTTTTTGTTTCTATTAATTTTTTACAGGAGAGTAGGATGAATATTTAAATTAATTCAATTAATCAAATACATCCAATTTTATTTATTTCTCAGAAATCTCTGATTAGTTTCTTTTCTGTTAGAAATAGAGAAGATAGCTGGGCCTCACTCACGAATAGATTTTGAAAATATTGCATATGAAGTGGATTTAGAAACTTTTGTAAGAACGTGCAGTCGCACTGGCTCTTCAGTCTTTCAAGGTATATTGCTATTTCTCCATCTTTTTTGTTTTAAAGATCGACTAATGTACTTGAATGGTTACTGCTAAAAGTGGGAATCTGGATTTTTAAAATTTACCTGCACAGCACATTTAAGGTATCAAAATGAATGCTTAAATCGACCCTTGAAAAAGAACCATGTCTGATTTTTCATGATTTTCAAATAAGCTGTCATTTACATTAAGTACTACTAATTAAAACAAAAAAAATGAAATACAAAAGCAGGATGAAAGCATTACGATAAGTCATGTTTTATACATAGTCCAGTCACATTAATGTGACCACCTTTGGCAGAGCGGACCGCTGCGAGACGTGCAGGAAGAGAGTCAATTAGGTTTCTGATGATGAATGCACCCAGTGAATGCCAGGAAAACATTCCCCAAACCATAATACTCCCTCCTCCACAGTCTGGATCCTTCCGACCATTGTTGCAGGGTGTTTGCTTTCAGACGTTTCACGCCAACGTCCATCTGTCCGATGGAGCATAAAACGTGATTCATCGAAAAAAGCCACCTGTCGCAACTCTGTGGACGTCCAGTTGCGATACTGGCATGCAAATTCCAGCCTTTGTCGCCGATGAACAGCAGTCAGCATAGGTGCATGCACCAGGCGTCTGCTTCAGAGGCCCATGCGCAGCAACATTCGCTGAACCGTTGTTGAGGATACACGCTTGGTAGCCCCTTGGTTCATCTCGGTGGTCAGTTGCTCAATAGTTGCATGTCTATTAGCCCGAACACATCGCCGTAGCCTTCGTTCGCCTATGTCATCTATAGCTCGTGGTGCACCACATGTGCCACGCCGCTGATTCTGGATAGTGCCATTTTACCACGTACGGCATACTTTTACCACTGCAACATGCAAACAGTTCACAAAATTAGCCGTTTCCGAAATGCTTCCACCCTTGGCCTGAAAGCCAATAACCATGCCCTTTTGGACGTCGGATAAATCGCTATGTTTCTGCATTACACCAATGATTGAAATGCTTTCCAATGCCCTAGGACATCCTTTATATACACTCCACTGCAATGTGCTGCCACCTGTCTTTTGTGATTGGTTATTTCACGTTGACGTCGAAAGTAGGTGGTGGTCACATTAATGTCACTGGACTTGTATATAGATAGAGTAAACACATGCAAGTAGTCAGATATAACTAACAATGGTTGTTGTTTTATGGCGAACAAAGGCCATATTTGCCTGTTCTGCACCAGACACACAATGAAAGTTTTACTGACACAGAAGAGAAAAATAGACCCAGTGAGGAATGCACCTGACAGGAATCAAACCTGTGCCGCCTATAACTCAAAAATGATTTTTCTATGATAGATCTAATTCAAACTATCACAGGATTAGTTTTACAAGTAAATCCCTATTTTGTTTAAACCAAACTTGTAAAGTCATAATATCCCATGTTTATGACTAAAACATCCCTTAACTATCTATCTTAAAAAAAAGTTACCGCCGCAGGATTGAAAACTGTATTTATTGTTTAGCTTGATTCTTAGACGGTTTCTCGAGAAAGTACTGATCAGAAAAAAACGAAATTAACATGGTTTGTTCTGCATCGTATTCACTGGACAATTGTTAAGATTTTTTTCCCAAGATGCTGCTATTAGTTTAGGGTTTATTAAGTGTTAAAATTGAAAAAGTGAAATTTCTTCCGCGAGTGAGCGAAACACATACAAATTTTAAGTCTTCAGCCGTGAGTTTTTTTAAAAAAGAGTACCTCTCAACGTAAATTTTTGCAGCTCGTCGAGTTTTTTTAAAAAGAAATTTCAATTTGGTTCTTGATAATATATTTTTTTAATTCGGGAAAAATCGGGACATTTTTGTTATTTTTTTAAAAAACTGACGAATCTATATCTTACTACTATTAGTTCTTAATTTTGAAAATATTGCAGTATACCTCAGAATGTACTCTGTCTTACAGTACAATTACATTTGAAATTGGTTAATAAATAAATTTGATGCAATCAAAAGTTGGTCATACAAAATTCGGAATCGTGGATATTTTCGCTACGTTTTGTTAAAACTGTCACATCAACAGCTTAATTCTATTATTTTTTAAATTGGTTAATAAATAAAGTTGATGAAATTAAAAGTTGGTCACACAATTTTTAGAACTTTCAGATCATAATTTCTGATAGAAAACTAAAACTGTCAAATCTATATCATATTACTATTAGTTTTTAATTTCGAAAATATCGCAGTATAGGTACCTCAGAATGTACCCTTTCTTACGGTACAAATATTTTAAAAATAGGTTCATAAATAAATTTGATGCAATCAAAAGTCGGTCGGTCACACGAGCGTAAGCGAGCAGGCACCGGAGCCACTTAGTTCCCTAAAAATTCCATATTTAACATTTTACATGGAACCCAGGTGAATAAAAAATTTCAAACAATGCAGACATTCTTTCAATATTTGTCCTCATTTCAGTCTTAAAAATAATTCTTATTGGGGATATACTTCAGTGTTCATACCATGTAAAAATATAATTTTTTTTTTTAATGTTTACCCTCTAGATTTTCAATAAGGAAAAATACAGCACATTGAAGGTAATTAAATATCAATTTATTTAAGAAACTTAGACAATGATATAAATATTTAACACTTTTATTAATATGAAATAATCATATTTTACCTCTGGCTCTTGTTGGTTTTCATCTGCTGTCTCATTCAATGTAACATCCTGCTTAGGATTATTCTGTTCACCTTCTTTTTCAGTGGAATCCTTTGCAGTATCCTCTACAACTGTTTGAGGGGAGTCAGTGGATTCAGAAGGGTCATTTGATTCTTCACCTCCATCAGCCTCTTCTTCCTCTGGATTATCTTCACCATTTTCTGTATCTGAAATACAAACATTTCTAATGCAGGATTACAAATCTTAAAGGCTAA
The DNA here is from genome assembly GCA_947359465.1 of Metellina segmentata. Lineage (NCBI taxonomy): Eukaryota > Metazoa > Arthropoda > Arachnida > Araneae > Tetragnathidae > Metellina > Metellina segmentata. The sequence continues at coordinate 72,782,435 of OX375877.1, read as the reverse complement.
TCTGGGATCAAAACTAATTATCAGTTTGGTTTGCAGTCTGCTAAAATATAAAGAGGTAAGCAGTTTGATTTACAGAATGAAGATTTTCTTTGTTTCAATATAAAACTTGCAAGTCAGTTCTCATAAATATGTCTTACATTAGTATTCAGACTAGGCTTAAAAGGAAAACAACAGAATGGAATGAATTTTTAACAAAACTTCACTAAAAGCATTGCATAAGGAAAGAGATTTTGGGAGGAAAGCAAGGACTTTATTCATCATATCACCCATAGAAATTTTTATTGATTGGACTATTTTGGATATTCTCCTGTCCTCTTGGCTGTTTTAACTTGAGATCATGTCCCTATTGATTGAATCAGAGGGTAGCTATGTATGCGTAGCTATTTGGTCTGAATCAGATCTTTCAATAGCCAGGCAAAACTAGCCCGATTAGTAAATGAAATGCCCTATACTCTGATTGGTCAAAGACCAATATATAAGTGGAGTGGTTTATATCATAGTGAGATCCTAGTACTGGTCATCTCTTATGTTTTTGATGCTATTTTTATGTATATCAATTTCAGTTAACAAATTTTTAAGCCTCCCTGTACTGTGTTCATTTTTCAACTGTGCTAAATTATGCATTCTGTGAACTGTGTACGTGTCTATGTCACTTTGCTAAATTATTAGCCTGTTTAATCAACAGATTAGATATTGGGGTTTTACAGTGCAAGGTATAAAAGCAGACAAGCTGTGCCAAACAGAAGGCAGAAAAGACCCAATAAAAGAATAAAATATTTAAAAATTAATAATCTGAGATAAAGATAAAAATTGGATTAAAAACAAGTAAAATTTATAGAAGTACACATGTAAAATGTATAAAGATGAGAATAAAAATATTTAGTCAAATGGTAGAACAAGATCATTGTTTGCAGCATAACTAAGGAAACTGAAGAGTTTAATTTACATATGTATAATATGTCGAGTGAAATCTGAAAGATAAGATTAAAAAAATTAGCTGAACGCAAAAAAAAAAAAAAAGCTTTGCATTAAGGATTTCCGTAATCAAGTCTCGAAAATTTAAAATTGTACTTTTAACCAATTCGATACATTGACCGGACAGACAGTTACATGATAAGTAAAAAAATGGAGTAGCATAAAAAATGTTCACGACGTTCGCATGTTGAGTATAAAATGTATAAAAGCTGGGCATTGGAAGCATTAGGAGGAAGTCACCCACTGTATATATGCGAAATCAATTATATATATTGGCCTTATAAATTATTGAAGTAACTCTTGTTCGTTAATAACTTCGGGGAGGCTACATGGTGACTTGCAGTTTCCACAACACTTGCCACAAATAGTCAACAAACTCCTAAGAGGAACGGCTTACTGCAATGGAACGGAAGCTGCCTTTGTAGCACTGTTAGCAAGCTTGCTATCCTTTATGCCCACACGACAAGGGACCAACAAGACAGCATGTTGAAACCCTTGCTTTGCAAGGTACGCAAGATGGTAAAAATATCTGACATGACAGGATGGCATATTGCTAAAGCTGTTGAATCATAGAATTCACGGCCAACTGGTTAAGGAGATGGCCTCTGGACCAGAAGGTTCCTGGTTCGAATCCAGGGTCAGGGCATGGATGTAAATTGTACTGTTCTTTGTTAGGGGTAACGATGATCGCCCATTGGGTGCTCCTTCACAAATGGCCATCACTTCTGGCCTTGTAGTGGCAAAATGATTACAAATCAACAATGCCCGCCATTGGATTAAAAAAAAAAAGAATTCACTGTAGGTACTAGAAGATATTAGCTGAAGGGCATAATAATTTGCCTCTGCTTCAGCAGTGAAGACAGAGCTGGAAATAGGAATTCCATAATAATAAAGTGTTAAGAAACAATTCCAGTCTACATAATCTCCTTAAATAGGCGTCAAAACTGAAAGCAGTGTAAGTTATATAGTTATTGGAATATTACTGGAGCAGTGTCTTTGATCACTGCGTGAAGGTGTTGATATAATTAAGAAATGGAAAGTCACATGGTGGGAAACAAAAAGTTTCATTTTGTTGGGCACAATACCACTATAGTCAGCAAGAGAAACGAGCCTCGTAAGTCAATCCAAACCTGGGACAAGATTCATGCTTCCAGGGATGGGATGACAATGATTTGATCGTGTAATAACTGATGGACAACTTCCATCACAGGTTAAGTGGTAGCTGACGACATTTCAGAGAGGCTTAACTGGTGACATGTGAAATGCACCAGAGTATATCCTCAGAGCAGTGATGAACAGTGTTCAATTTATATAAATTGGTTGCATTTGCTGTGTCATATGCAATACATCTATACTTAATGTGAGACAAGGTGACAGATTACTACTCTCGAAATAATGCTTTGCGATCTGTGCTCACCAGGATGTATTTTAGAGTACTTTCAATATGTTGAGTGTTTTCTCACACTACTTTCTCGAGTGTAAAAATTGAGGCAAGAAGGCAAGTTTTTGTCAAATATTACTGAGGAATTCCATTCCGTTGACATCAGGAATTTGTGAGTTCCTGGTTGAATGTAGGATCTGGACAGGCCTTATTTCCTACAAAAATGAGCACATCAGCTCTTGCTTGAGGACAGCGTATGACCATTCTGGTCGCACCACTTAAGCAAATTATTCCAAGTGTGTTGTTATCCAGAGACCTTTTTTCGGAAGTTGCCCTGTTGCAGAGGGATGAGGTTGTTCTTCTCAAGTACATATGAGTCGGGATTGACCATATGTTCTAGTCTTACACAGGCAGCTTGTCAAGGCAATTTGAAAATAGCTCAGAGGGTCTTTGAGGTCCAGGCTTTAAGATGGGAATCACCATGTTTCATTCCATAGAGTTGGAAATTTCTGCTCTCTCCAGATTCGATTCAACAGAAGGATGTTTTGTAAGGAATCTAATGGCAGGTGGCGAAGCATCTGGTATGAGATTTCATCTTGCCCAGAACTGGTGTTACAAGACCTAGATAGCACCTTCTTCAACTCCAACATTGTGAGCTAGCAGTTAAGGGAGGGCACCATATGCTTTTGTAATTAATTGACATTCTCTCAGCTTGACTTTTTATTGCTTGAAAAGCTGAACTGTAAAAGTTGGAGCTTGACACACTAGCAAAATCCTCTCCAACGACGTTGGTGATGTCAAGTGGAGTAGAATAAACAGCAGCAGCTTCTAGTATAGAGATTGAAAAGTCTTGATACAGACTGTTAGCTGCTTTCACTTTCCTCCACAACTGCTTGTTTGATGTTGATGTAATAGAAGAGACATTTCTAATCTAAGAATCCCTCTGGATCCGACAACTGACCTTACAAGTGAATGCCTTGGCCTGTTTAAAAGCAATCAAGTTAGTAGTTGGGAATCTCCAAAATATGTTACATAACTTCTTTTGCTTTTTGTAAGCAGATTTTATAAAACATGATGGAATCAAGCATACCAAAGTCTGTATGGTTTAGAGGAACTCTTTGGAATGGTCACGTTGGCAGCTTCTATCATTAAATTGGTGACATTTTCGACTGCCTCATTTAAATTATCACATTTGACCACCGTTTCTGCAATCATCTCAAGAGTACAAACCAATTTGCTCTAAGGTACAAGTAGATAGGAGGACACTGTCTCATTCTACTGCTATTGACATGAGATGAAAAGGGGAAAGTGATCCCTATTTTGTAAATCACTCCCTATTGCAAAACTCAACAACGGCAGAAGAGAAGGCGAACAAATGGTCAAGTCTAGTGAATGGAATGTCCTAGTGGGTTCAGGAAAGTGCGTCTTCTGGTCGGTATTGAGTAAACAGAGACTGATCAGAAATAAAGTTCTATGTTGACCTTGACTGTTCATATTTTCATTTCTCCACAAGGTACTGTCCCCATTCAAGTCATCGAGTAGTATGAAAGGGACTGGAAGTTAGTTTACCAGCCTGTCAATTCCTCTTGTTGGATGATATGCAGTGGCAGGTATAGACAGCAGACTGTAACTAAGGAATGTAAATGGATTTGCATTCTTGCAAAGATGTGTGTAGTGAAACTAGTGATGGAATAATCATGTATTAATGACTCCAGACACTGTAGTACTACTTTACGAACACAACTATACTTTCAGATTTTAAATGGTGATATGGTTTCAAGAAATGTGAAAACCCGTGGTGCATGCTGGGTGAAAGGAAGATACGTTTTTTTCATCATGTCATCTTTCATAGACCTGAGACCACGGCACTTCCAAGAGATAAAGGAAGTTATTGTTTACAAGAGGTTTTGTTTACCCTGTCCTGACAAATTTGTACTTCCATACATACATCATTCTCTGAAAAATCTGATGCATGGAGGCTTAATTCTATTTCTTCATCTGCAAGCTGAAGTTGGGTTCTTTCCAGGTTTTTTAATGTATTTTGAGGCTTTATATTTTGTAGAAACGTCATATTTAAGGCATTTAAAAGCTTTCTTTATCTGGTCCTTTGCTATTGCTTTGTTTTCCTCGAGGATGAGGCAGATGTTGGTAGGTGGACTTATTAAGCAAGTAAAATTTTGGTGTTGAAACACTTTATTGAAGGGGAAGAGCTTTTATTAGATGTACTTTCTTTTGTTCTTGATGATTTGGATGGCAGAGGGAGATTCTGTTTGTTTACCTATGGTTTGGTAGGTTTTTGGCCATTGTCGCCTAAGAAATTCCTTTTCTTGAGGTTCGTGAGTCAACTATATTTCGGGCCTCAGGATTGGAAAGTTTTGTACCACAATCATGGATTGTACTTCCTTCTCGAGAACCCACTTCAGACAACTCCTGGAAAATGAGGGATATCCTTCACAGTTTACACAGTGAGCCGGAGCGGCACAGAAGTCACTCTCATGGCCGACCTCACTGCAACAGGCTGCGATGGATCTTTGACTGTTCGAAACTCTTGACAGCCGATGCAGCGCTGAGGATTCAGGACATAGGCTCACACTGGGCAGTTCAGATATATGACTGTGAATGGTGCCAGCAGGGTGGTGTGTCAAAGGTCAAGATCAAGTGTTTTGTGGGAAGGATCTTCCAATCTCAACGTATTACAATGCAATGGACTTCCAACTAAGTGCTGATCACTAATACTTTTCAGGATTTCTTCTGGGGAGAACAAAAGATCCGGTTTAGAGATCACACGAAGCATTGAGGGAGAAATGGGAAGTAGCTGTAACAGTGAATGAACCTAGAGTTTTTGCACTACAGAATACATTTGTCTGTTTCAGATGAGACTTCAATCTGGAGATCCCAAGAAAGAAGTTTAAGAGACTTTATGGTGCCTGAAAAGAATAAAATGTTTGATGGATCAAGAGCAGAGAAACAGAAGTAAAGGAGTTTTGTTGAGTTGACAAAATTAGTTGTTTAGAGGTTTAACTATTAAAAAAAAATGAGAGTTTGATAGATATATGTTCATTTGTTGCTCCCTTGGAGAGGGATAATAATTAATCTTTTGATTATTCATGATAATGATAGTGATGAATTCGACCACCAACAGCACCAAACACCATGGAGTCCTACACATATACACCTGTACTTGTCGGTGACTATATGCGCATTGGTGCGCCCCTGAAACACCTACTGCCTTAGGGAGGTGTCCAGTAAGTGGCTGATTGCTTAGCCCTAGCCGACAATGAAGTTGAACCAACCTTTCGATTGATGCACACTAGGGTGCATTAAACGCCCCTCTAGAAACAAATCAGTTTGTCAAACAATCTCAAAATGTTCTATTACCTGTAAAAAGTTACCATACCAATTATTTTTGTTTCCAAACAGTTTTAGGGGGTCCACAACAACTTTGAAAATTTAGATTTTCTGCATCAGCATCAATTATAACCAAGATAAAGTCGATGCCACAACCATGTGGCAACACTGACTACACTGGTCACAGCAACTTTAATTTTGTTTACAGTACAATGCATTTCCTGTTTAAGCGTTGGTATCAACTTGTGGTTTTCATTTCAAACTGATTTTCAACTTTTGTTTATAGCTAGTTTTGATTCTGATTTGGACATTGGACACTGGCTTAACTTTAACTGAACTTTTTGTTTTGATTACACTATGGAAACCCAGACCGACTTAAAACATTTTAGGGCCTTGGCAGCAATATAATTTGTGATTATTCAAAAATAAATGGCTCCAAACTTCCAACTAATTTGCAAGTTTTGAGGTGTATGATGTATCATATCGAAGGTGTCCAAGAAAATAAGACTAAATGGGAGTCTGCAAAACTAGTCCTTTCCCAAACAAAGCTGTTTTGTGAAAAAATTATAAAACTTCTTTATGACAATGCAAAATTACGAACGATGCCCCTTAATTGAAGATCTGCACTAAATATTACAGACAAGGTAAAACAGATGGAAGATAAACTAGCATTAACATTTTCTTTATGGCCTGTGAACGTGGAAAAGCAAATACAGAACAGAGACCTTACCTTCCTTCAGTCAATGCAAATTGACCGTTTGGCAACATTTGGATATGACAAACATCTTGAGGAAAAACTCAATCGAAAAGGACAACGGCTACAGCAACAATAAATATGGGAAAAAGTGAATAGAGAAATGAGTTCCAACTTAATATTACGTAATATTCCCATTTCTACCGATGATTGTGATGAACAAAGTGATACAATTGATGTGGAAAACTTCACTTTTGAAGGACCATCAACAAGTACTCTAAGTCATCATTGAAATAAAAGAACAGGATTGACTTTATTCATCCCACACGACATTATGAAGAAAGCTAATCTTGTTTCACTAGCAACATGAGTTCAGCACAACAGGTAGCATATACAAAAGCATTAATTATAGAACTAGGAGGAGAGACCTACAATTGCAGCATCTTACGCAACAGCAGATAGAACAAGAAGTCAAGTTGCAGTGGAGATTTCAACTACCTGCAAGGAACAATGGTGCTTTCCTAAATATACAACTCTGCATTGGGATTCAAAACTTTTAACATTGTTGTCCAATAAGTACAAAACAGAACGTCTTACCATTGTCGTTGGAAACGTTCACCAGCAAAAGATTCGTGGTACGCCAACATGTCCCCAAGGAACTGATTATATATATGTGGCCCAATCATTGCTGACTTAATATATCAGCAGCTCACGTCTTGGTAATGCACGCAGACAATTGTGAACACATTTGACACAACTTCTTCCAACACAGGCCATGTTACTGCTGCCTGTGTCAGTGTGCAAAAGAAATTGGGACAGGCACTTCTTTGGTCAGCTTGCCGCTATCATGTTGGAGAAGTCAGTTTATCGCACGTGTTTGATGACTTAAAGATTGAGGCTTCCAAGTCACCACATGTAACCTTGTTTAAATGATTTCATGACAATTTTTATCATCCGACTATCTTGATAGTTAATTGGAACCTTTTGACTCAAAGTCAGTGAAAGTACGAAAGCGAGAAGCATAGTTGATAGTCTTAAGAGACAATGCAATCTAGACAGCAAAATCTGTCATTGATTCTGGAAAAAACAGATGACTATATGGAGTTCATAAAGCTTTGCCTAATGTAACTAGACTTTCCCAATATTACACAAGCAGTAAAATTAAACCGACCAGGAGCCTTGCACAAAGCACATTGGATGGCCAAATTGTTATACACAGTTAAGATTTGCCTTTTTGAGAAGCAAATACAGCAACTACCAGCTGGCACAATAACTTCAAAACAGGTTGCCAAACTGCGTGACCTTGCTAACTTAGTCGCTCTTTATATACAGCAGTTGGTGGATAACCTGTGATTCTGCCATAAATGCCCTTTGGAATGACCTACAAATGCTTCATTTTCTTACAGCTTACAAGGCTGTCCATCACATTATATCTGAGAATGCAATCAGTGCCTTTGAAAACCACTACTGGTATTTTGCAGAAGAAAGGGTGCCACTTCTCCTTTGAACCAACAAAGTTCCACCACAAGAATGAAAAGCCATCGCTAATGAAATGCCAGCTACAAAACCAAATTCTACCAATACTACTTTTAAATTGCAAGGTAGATATAGCATAGATTTTGGAAAAAAAAAAAAATTTCAAAAAATCTCACTCTAAATACAACTCTTTCTGGTTTAATTGGAGCAGATTCTTAGTTTTTATTTTACCTGCTTGGACTAGACTCAAATTTTTTAATAGATGTTTCAAAATCGTCAAGTTCTGCATCCTATACTACATTATTCACAAAGTTACAAACATTGAATGTTGTCAATGACTGTACAGAATGAGGGGTCAAGCTAAGTACTGATTTCATACAATCTGCAAAACGTGAAGATCACTACCAAAATGTTCTGCATGTCGTCCAACAGGATCGACAAAAACAGAGAAATCTGCGAAAATTGACTGAATCTTAAATTGAGTGTACTTGTATGAATTAAATTGAAATTAGAAAATTAGTAGTATAGGATAATATATTCTTTTACTATATCACAAAACAATCTTAATGGCATTATTTCATTAGAATAGAAGTTTTAAATTTTCTTCTCATGATGCTTTGTTTTTCAGAATTTCCTTTTTATTATACATTCCTGAGACCGGTGGACCACATAGATGTTATTCAATTTTTCAAAACTTTTACGTATAATATTCTTTTAGCATTTTGAACAAAAATAACATAAAGACAGATCATTTCCATGAAAATCTTTAAAACATGGGAGCGTTTGATGCACCCTAATGCACACGTTCTGTTTACCTGAAGCTGGGGCCAAAGCAGTGTAGTGGGTCAGTATATCATCCTTCCAGTATCCCCTTTTCTATGGACACAGGACCCAGTGCACAGCAAAAACATGGGGGATATAATCCCCAAGAGCTAAAAGCAGCAGTGGTGAAAAGCTTGTAAAGGGAAGCCCTTTCCTCCAAACCACGAAAAGGGAGAAAAAGCAAAAGGGTAGGTGAGGATAAGAATGAAAGGGAGAGATGATCACTCGGGTACTTCGAAGTTGTAAAGCCTGTACAAACCTAAAGGTATGCTCCCAAGGGCGAAATTTCTATGAATTATATCCAATACAAAGTATTATAGAATTTAAGATAAATGGCCTTTGTAGGTGTGGGCACTGATTATAAGGAGCAGAATATAAAGGTAGAAATGACACCATAAATTTCTAGATTCAAAACACTCATGGGTTCACTTTTTGGAAATGAAAAAATATATATATATTAAGCAGTTTAGTACCCGATAGAAATATTTTCAATATTGGTAACTTATCAGCTAGATTTACCTATAAGTAAACGTAATGTAATAAATGTGTCCAATGTTGGCTAAATTTAATGCAAGTTGCAATTTTATCTTGAATTCAAGATTTCAAGGTAATATATACAAAACTATGATTTCCAGCTTTCCACAGTTCACTAAACTAGTGGGCTCTACCCCCTGCTCGCCAACCCCCAGGGATTGCTTCGTAAACCAACACTTCTTTTGCAGAGTCAATCTCCTACAACAGCGAAACTATCATAATTCATATAATCCGGATTTGACTTTCCGGTCACATCACAGCGAGGGCTCTGACCCCTGCTCGCTAACCCATGGCGATTGCTTCGCAAACCAACATTCCTGTTCGCAAGTGATTTTGCCTTTTTTTATACTTTCTACACTTAATGCACCCTGAACTAACATTTTAAAACGAAGTATTTTATGTTTCACCAGGATGAATATGTAGGTTGAATTAAGCAAGAACTCTGTATGCAAATATAAAACATACTTTTATAACAGAATATTAACTATCTTTAAATGTTTCAAAACATTGATTAGGGCACTGAAAGTTTAGTCAAAGTAGTAGATAAACTGCACATGGGAATCAGAGAAACAAAAGTACCAACAAAACAAATTACTGAGTAAAAACAATTAGTTGTAACCAGTAAGACATTGTATGAACACTATGTTTGATATGTCAATACAAAGCATCAATCTGCAGGTTTAGCAACACAATCCAGTTAGATATTGGAAACCATATTCAGTTGTTTTGTATCACCATTATGTAAATGTTTTTATATGCTCTACAAATATTAGGATGAATCGTAATTATTACCTGAATCTTTTTCACTTTCATTTTCTTTGCCTTCCTCTTCTATAAAAAAAAATTGAATATAAATAATGTCAAAATATTATTTCAAGTTTAGAATTGAATGAAAGAAATCTAAGTTCTAAACATCTTATTAATAAAGTCTTATTATACAAGGATCTTTTGATAAGTATGGTATAAAATAGTTACAGTTTTTTGGAAAAAAAAAATCAATCTTATTATGCAAGTCTCCATTGAAAACTTCACACTAGGTCAAGTGAGTTTCCAATTTTTTTTATCATCACAAAACACTGTTAAAGTTTTATGTAAACAGTTCAATCACTGTTTTGGTCAATAGTCAACCATTGCTGCACACATTGTGCAGGCAGTGGTGGAGTAATTTTTTTTGATAAATCAAACTCGAGTTCGAAAAAAAAAGTTTCAAGAAAACTCTTGTAAAGTTATTAACAAAAAATAAAAGTAACATCAAATTTCATTACACATTAAATAAATTTATTAAACATTTTTTGTCATGAATTTATGTCTTGCTTTATTTTTTGCAAATTCGTCAATTATTCGGGCAGTGTCAATTTGGTTTGCAATTTCCTGCTCTACATACAGAATGGCCATATGAATTAATCTTTCTTCTCCCACAGTACTCTTTAAATAATTTTTTTTACATGTTTTAAAACAGAAAACGATCTTTTTCCTGACACTTTAGATAAGGGAATTGTTAAAAATTTTTTCAATACTAGGAGGCCCTTGCCCGCTGATGCTCGCTAATTTGACATAGTTAAAAGAGTGATACTTGTCAGTTATGACATCACCAAATAAACTCTGATAAAATCTCATAGAAGTTTACCAAATGACCCTTGTATATGCATATAATTTCGAATTTTTTTCAAAAATTTATCTTACCAGATGACTTTTCTTGTTCATCATCATCATCATCTGCAGCTTCTAAAATAAAAATTATTTTAACACTATGAAAAACAATACATTCAACAGATATTTTTAATGACGGATATATAGCTGATCACACTAAAATTTTTCAGAGTAAACTATTACAGTACAAAGTCTGAAATCCGGACAATTCGCTAACCAGATTAAAAAAATTTCTCACTTCTTTACATCTTTCCAACAATTTTGACAGAACAAGGAGTAAATTTATTTATGAAATAAAGCAATAACGGACTTGTTCAGAGTGAATACCACAGAAAAATTAGATTAACAAGTACAATTTGTTACATTGCATTAAAACGTTTTTTTCTTTTAAAAATATTCTAAAATCCGGAAAAGTTCCAAATCCAGAGGATTCCGGATTTTTGACTTTGTATTGTGTATACTTTTTCTATTAAGCATACATGAAAAGTATTGACAAAAAAAATGCAAACACACCTTCATTCAAAGCATCTCCTAAGACCCCAGCTTGTTGTTGGGATAGGCGAAACAATGCTTTTCCATACAAGAAATAAATCTCTCCACATTCCAATGCAAGTTCTCCAAAGTGTTCAGTGTACATCTCACAAGCCTTTGCTAAACTTTGAACAGCATAAGTATAATCTTGAACAAGCATGTGCCGTTTTCCTTGCAAAAAATGGTTGACCGCTTCTTCTGGGAGAGTTCTGCAACAAGACAAAAAGTGGTTAGACTCAAGAACATGGTACTATTAGCAAAAATGTTGACTCAGAATGGAATACAGGAACCTGTCAGATCTATCCAAATACCAGGCAACAAACATTTAGTTGCCAATGTATTCTGGAGTATTATTTCATTTTAAAAATAGTAACTATTTTAACACTAGAAGGTCATTTCAACACCCTTGTGACTTTTAATAATTTTACACCACAAGCCACACAAAAAAATGTTTTGTGTAACTCCATTTAGAAAAATTCTACAACTAAATTTACTTAGAACATCAACTTGTGTCTTTTCGACACCCAGCAGATTTCCCAGTCTAAATGGCTTTTACTCAGCAAAACCATAGAATAGCAAACCACAGATTTTTTTACCACATTGAATAATTTTTTTTTTACATTGATTTTATTAGCATCCCTTTTAAAGCTGGAAATGGGTCAGTCTCATTTGCATGTTTTCCTCTCAGTTTGCATCGTTAGTCATTAATCCAACTATAACATTCATGGATAATTTTTTCCTCTATCTGGCACAAAAACAATGAAATTTAAAATATACCATAACAAATAAAGGATGCTGTTGACAATACCTAGGATAATTAAGACTTAATGCATATCCCTCAGGATGACACAGAATATAAAATATAAAATGGATTAATAACTACTTTGCTGCTAGAAATATTTTATGTGAAAGTAATGGTCCTATTAATTTTGTCCAAGTTAAACATTAATGAATGCAATTTATTACAATTGCATGTCACATCACAAAAAAAAAAAAAAAAAATAGTCACAGCAAATTTAGCTTCTCTGCAAAATTTAACTTGCATTACAGCAGTGCAATCTATCACATTTTGCTCAACACTCTTAAAAATCAGCAAGCACTTAGATGGATTGTTCACATTGAACAGTTTAAATTGCCAATGCAATACCAATCACATCCAACTGTTTGAAGCTCTGAAAGAAATGCTTTCATTACCATCACAGCTTTGCTAGATTTTAACAAATTGACGACCTGCACCCATATTCACATAGGCTGCTTTTAGTTGTCAGTGTGGTACAGGCAGTGCCGGATCAACCGTAGGGCCCCTAGGCAGATGTTTTTAATTTTACCAACACATTGGTAATAGAATTAGCTCGAAAAACCTAACATGGCCAGGATACAGATAAAATATTTTTCAACTACTTTTTTGTTACATGTATTTTTTAATTATTTATGAAGTTTTTTATGTGATTAAATTTGTAATATTACAGTATGAGCAAATGTATATATTTTTAATGAATTACAGTGAAACCCCGATTTACGTAACCCACATATAATGTCATTTTTCATTGGTCCCAAATAATTTCCTATACTTTCAAAGTTAAAAAATCCTGTATTCAATGTATCACTTTGAAATATTTTCTGCGTCTAACGTTTTTTCATCAGGGAGAACTCAAAAGCAATTTTCTTAAAATAGCAAGATTTTAAAATAACAGGTAGCTCTTTTTGTGTCCTTACTGATACTTAAAACAATAAGAAAAAACAATTTTAAGAACGAATCCCACCTCCACCCGAAATGGCACAGGCATGTCGCAAATTTGCATAAAATTCGGATTACCTGAGGTTTCAATGCGGTGTAGATTTTCTGCCGATTTCAATCTGTTGAAATTTTCAATGTCTTTATTTATCACAAAGATAGAAAACTTCAAATTGTCCTTTTTATGTTCATAATGAATATCTTCAAATGCGTCCATTGCAAATTAGATATACCAAAAAACTTCTCATATGTGGAGAATGATGTTAATGATTTAGCTAGTAAAAGCAAAATGCAAACCAATTTTACAGACTTCTTTAAGCAATAAACTATTGTAAAGAAATAAAAGGCATGTGACTTAAATCAGTCTTGATTTCACGCTCTAAGATTTGCTTTTCTCCCAAGTCCGATTTGACGTTTTCCTGCATATAATGAGCTTGTTGTATTGCTCTAGTACAACGTTAATTAAAAATGACCAATTTAACGCATATAACGTTACTTCTTTCTGGTCCCTTTAAGTACATTAAATCAGGGTTTTACTGCATTTATCTCTGTTATTATAAAAGGAAGTGTCTGTGTTTTCGGACGATCTATACCACTTAGTAACAATTTTATGTGAATCCCAAATTTTAAAATTTAATCTAGAGCATATTTTAATTAATTTATTGGCATTTATTTATTATTTGTTTTTCTTAGAATGGCAACAGCTTAGAGATCACATATTCTAAATTTATTTTTTCTTTAATTTCCTAAAACAATTATAGTGAAGCGAAACATAAAATTTTGTGACTGATATTTATTTCTTTTTTAGTCTTAATCCAAGTATCTATATTTGCAATCGTTAAAGAAGGAGCACAAATTTCAATGGATTTGAAATCTGCGGAAAATTTTACATCAGATCGATACTTTAAATGTGGTTTTCTTTAAATACTAGAGGGTTCCACCCCTTGCTCGCCAACCTGCAGGGATTGCTTCGCAAACCAACACTCCTTTTGCAAATCCTATTTGGTTTGCTTCATAAAACAACACTCCTTTCGCAGTGACAAACTCCTGGGTAGGTGAAACCTCCGCCCCCCTGCTCACCTAAGCACGCAATCCCATTTTATTTTGCTTCTCAAAATCTCTTTTTGCAGATACAATTTGGTTTGCTTTGCAAACCAAAACTACGTTTGCAGAGTCAATCTCCTGCGACAGAGAAGCTGTCTAAATTTGTATAATCCATGGAAGTAGGAATCCATCTTTCCTACTTCCATGGTATAATACTGATTTTACTTTTCGGTCCATGACGTCACAGCAAGGGCTTCACCCACTGCTCACTAACGCTAGCAAACACACGATGATTGCTTCGCAAACCAACACTCCTTTTGCAAGTGATTTCCTTTTTTAAACTGTAACACATAATGCATCCTAAACAAATAGCCACATCAGTAAAAAAAAACCTTAGCAATCTTATTCCATGTACAATTTTGTTTAAACCATGCTAATCTCAAAATTTTTGGACGTGTACATTTTCGCGAAATTGTATGAGAATTGAGGGGAAAAAGCGAGTTGAGTCTTTTGGACTCCAGGCCAGGTGTGACAGTGAGTTTCATCTGAATTTTTTTTAAAAAACCATTTATATGGTGATTGTAGCTACGATAAATATGATATCTGGCAAACCTGTTAGCTACAAATGCAACCTTTTGTTTCAACGATCCCTCTGCATGCAATCAACCCCATTTGTACTTTCACTAAATTATACTTTTCCTCACATTGAATTTATTTATGAACCAATTTTTAAAATAATTATACCACAAGAAAGAGTGCGTTCTAAGCTTTTACGTGGTACTTTCAAATTTTAAAACTAATAGTATTAAACTATAGATATAGCAGTTTTAGTTTTGTGTAGGAAATTATGATCTATATAAGTTCTGAAATTTGTATGACCTACTTCTAATTGCATCAACTTTATTTATTAACCAATTTCAAAAATAATTGTACCATAATAAAGAGTACATTCTAAGGATTTCGTTGATGTTTTCAAATTTAAAAAATAACAGTACCTATTAAGCTATAGATATGACAGTTTTAACAAAAAGTAGCAAAAATATCCCAACATTCCAAAATTTGTACTGACCAACTTTTGATCACATCGAATTTATTTATTAACCAAATTCAAAAATAATTATACCATAAGAAAGAATACATTTTAAGGTATACTGTGATATTTTCAAATTTAAAAACTAATAGTAATAGGATATAGATATGACAGTTTTTAAAAAAGTAATGAAATTGTCACTAAATGAAGAAAAAAAATATTATCAGGACCTAAATTGAAATTTCTAACAAAACTCGACGAGCTGCAAAAATTCATGTTTAGATGTACTCTTAACAAAGAATCACGACTAAAGACTGGAAATTTTTAAGCCTTTTGCTCACTCACGTTAGAAATTTTGCCTTTTCAATTTTTACATTTGGAAAGCTGCATGGGAAAAAAAATCTTCAAAATTGTTCAGGAAACACCATAAAGAACAAACCATGTTAATTTTGTAATTTTCAGATCCGTATTTTCTCGGGACACCATCTAATAATCCAGCTAAAGAACAGTTTTCAATTCTGCGACAGCGGTGGCGGAAACATTTTTTAATAGAGAGAAATAATTTTTAAATTGTAAATTTTTTATTTTCGGAATACGAATTTGGCAGTATTTGATGAAGATATTCTTTACGAACACAAAAAGGACTATTTGAGGGTTTCTGTCTCCACAATTGTTAAAAATGGAATAAAAATTTCACACAACAGATTTGAAAACTGCGGAAAAATTTACATAAGATTGATACCTCAGGTAGTCCGAATTATGTCCAGGTTATGCGAATTTGCTGCATGCCTGTGTATGTCGATAGAGGTGGTATTCATTCTTAAAATTATTGTAAGGACACGAAATGAACTGTCATGGTAAACACCATGCTGGCCTGCTAGTCATATATTACTAGGGGGCTCCGCCCCCTGCTCACTTACGCTCGCCAGGCACAAGGGCATGTGAATCTTCAGGCATTTTAGCAATAATTGAAATATACAAATTATTTACTATTCTCAATTATGTGAAAAACTTCTTACAGGACTCGTATTCTTGAGTCCAATGACAGTGATATTTTAATGGATAGATGACTATAATTTAAGCTTGGCAGCATGCATAAGTTTAAAGTGGCAATATGTAGTTTTTGTAAATAAACTTTTTAAGGACTTTCAAGTTAATATTGTGAACTTAAAAATAAAAATCAAGTCTTTTTAACACTCATAACCTGCTGGGTTTATGATGCAAGAGCATGCCAGACACAATATCATACACGCAAGTAGCATAACAAGTCACAAAATGAAAGTTTTACTGACACTGGAGAGAAACATACCCAGGGAGGAATGCACCAGACAGGGACCTGTGGCACCTACAACTCACATAAGGCTCATGGGAATGTAATCAAAAGCAAATACCTCAAAAAGTCTTGATAAACAGTTAATACATGTTTTATTATACCAAACGATTTAAAAGCAAATCGAAGCTTGATCAATGGTTCAAACTAAAGGTGAAAATTAAGAAATTTTGTAAGTGGCCAATGAATTTGTTTCATTCAGTGGCTACTTACGATCTTTCACATATTTTGCAGAATACACACGTTATAGATATGTGTGTCCAAACCTATATCTTTCTTAATTTTTTTTAAAGGTACTTAGTAAAATTGGAGGTTCTACCTCAAAAGTAATGTTTTTCAGAAAATTTGGTGACTAGCAAAGTGTTTCAGTTTCCACATTCAAACATTCAGTCACCCCCCGTGGTGAACGTTAATTTTCACCTTTAGTTCAAACACAGACATTGGTTTATTTGATAGTAACCAAGAGTTATTTTTCATACATGTGAAAATTATTTTCAAACTAACATATAGGTACATTGAACCAGACGATAATAAAATTAAGCTTTTTTTATATCCATGACTTTAGACTACTTGCGTCCCAATGCAAAAGTTACGGATCCTAACCAGGTCATATTTAGCAAAATGACACATTATTTACTGGGGTAAATATTGGAATAACTACTTAAAAATGCTGGAATTATCGATATTGTGAGCATTGAAAACCATTTAATAAAGATTTTCAAATTAATAATGTAAAAAATTCAAACTTTCAAAAGCCAACAAGAGCTAGGCATAAAATCAATAGAGCCTTATTGAAAAGACGTCCACGAAATTTAGAAACCAACGTCACTAATATAACGTATCCTGCAAAATATTTAAAAAACAAGGTAACTGGATTGCAAAATGCATTTTCTATGTTAAAAAATATGCTTAGAATTTTAGTTAGAAAAGTTATTGTCTACGAAACACAAACATTTCAAACGTTACATTTGAATAAGCAGTTACCAAAATTTAAAAAATTCTGGACGACTTTTTAAAAGGTTAATACAGAAACCTAATACACATAAATATCACGTTTGTATGAAAATGAAAATTCATAGTGCTTAAAATTAACTTATTGAATCAAAATATTTTATAATTATTGAAGTAATGACATCGAAAAGATGGTATAACACTTCAATATGTTTGTGAACTAACATACTTGCTTAAATCTTTAGAACGTGAAGGGGTTTCATCCATGGGTTTTGCGTCCACTTTGATATCTTTTGAATCTTCCATTTTAATGGCAAACAAAAACAGAAAGGTACCAGATTAAACCACTCAAAATAAATATCTAAGAACTGTTGGGCTGTCAGAAAACTCCACAACAATTGGCTCCAAATTTTAATTTTCACTAGTGATGGGAGTATTCGAGTACAAAAGTACTCATGTATTCGATACTTAAAAGTAACCGCTGTACTCGATACTTTTATGTGAGTACCGGAAGTATTCATATGAGTACCGGAAGTACTCAAGTAGTTGTTGTTGTATTCATCCAAAGTATCGGTTACAAAAGTACTCATATGAGTACAGGAAGTATTCATGAATACAGGAAGTACTAAAGTAGTTGTATTCATCCTAGGAGTATCGGTTACAAAAGTATTCATTTGAGTACCGGAAGTACTCTAGTAGTAGTTCCTGTACTCATACAAAGTAGTAAGTACTCATCAAAGGTATTCGCATACAAGAGTACTCATGCTGGCTGTTCAAATACCAAAAGTATGTCGCTGCGCATTCGAACACCTGAGAATTCATCGTATTCTTAAGTAGCAGAAGTGTCATATTGTAAAAGTATGGATATCTATGGTTCTCGTTAGTTTTATTTTTCTTGTCTCGATTTTGCTTTTCCCAATTTTATAAATCTTGAAAATGCACGTGATGAATGAAGAGTCGAAAAATTCCATCGATTAAGAGATTGGATTTCTTTGCAAAAGACATTGAGTTTGCCTTTTACTGTTGAAAATTGTATTTAAATTTGTCAATTTTTTTTTAATTTTAATTTTCAAGCTTTATTTCTGGTATTAAAAATATCTATACAAATAAGATACTTTTATGCTCAAAATGTTTTTCTGTTTCTTCAAGTAAAATAACGTTATTATTTCATTCTTGAGATGGCTGTTACTTTCTTCAAAGTACCTGACCAGAGTAAATGGCTACAAATTCCCAATTTTTACATGCTATCTTGAAAATATATGTGCTGCATGAAATGCTGAAAAGTTCCATCGATTAAGAAATTGGATTTAAAATTTTCTGGAAGCAATTTCCCGAATAGACAGGCTGGATTATCAGTGAAGTACACATGTTATGCCCTTTATTTTCTACAAGAACAATTTGCTGTCGGTTAGGAAAATCACTTAAATATTATCAGTTCTATTACGTTTCTTTAATTTCTAGATTACTTTTTCTCTTAAGTGATAGTATTAGTCTTAACAAAGTTACTTGGGGTCATTATTAAGTTTAAATGTTTCTTTCATTTCTTGTTTACTTTTTCATAAATGTTAAAAATGATTGCTTAAAAATTTAATTAATTCTAAAATCTAGAATATTCTGTAAAACTTTTAAATTAGTTACAAGTGCTTTATCATTTGTATGTTGGGTTCTTTCTTGCATTTGAGTA
Source organism: Metellina segmentata (assembly GCA_947359465.1). Lineage (NCBI taxonomy): Eukaryota > Metazoa > Arthropoda > Arachnida > Araneae > Tetragnathidae > Metellina > Metellina segmentata. The sequence continues at coordinate 72,763,250 of OX375877.1, read as the reverse complement.
AATGTTGTGTTGCTTTCAGTTCTTATTTGTTTTCATTTATGTTTTAAATTAATGTTTCTAAAATTTAATTGATTCTAATATCTAGTATAATCCTGTAAAACTCTTGAATTAGTTTCAACTGCTTTATCATTTGTATATTGTTTTCGATATGTTTCCCTGTTTTGCATGTCATCGTGTGTATGAATCTTAAATATCTCAAGATATATTTGAGCCGATCAACCGGTATAGTGGTTAAGGTGTTAGCCTCTAGATCGGAATGTTTCTTGTTCAAATCCGGGTCTTGGCATGGATGTTAGTAAGCGTATGGTGTAGAGGCGGCTGGTGCACCTTAAATCTGTCGTGGCCCAAAGTCTTCACATTGGGTTGATGTAGAAGTTTGGAGAGTGGGGTGCCAGCTCAGGTGTTGCTTTGTCATCTGACCATGGTTCAAAATCACGAAGTGTTGTCCATGGATCTTTCCCTTAAGGGACTGATCCCGGACAGTCGTCAATAGCCCATTGTGTTGCTTTAATATGACGTTAACTAAAATTACCATTACCAAGATATATTTGAAACTGAGTCATCCAGATCAGGTTTAAAAGAATAAAAACGTAAGTGTTCATATTATGACAAAGATTTCTATACGAGACAAGATAAGCATGATGTACATTAGATCGCTGAAGCAAGAAGTGATATTCAGCGCCTAAAGTGCTCGTATTTATGCAGTAACGAGTGAAAGGCAATGCTCAAAGAGTGCAACACAAAGGCCTAAGGGAATCTTGGCAAAAATATGCTTTTAGCATAACATCTGCTGCTCCTACACAGTTATGGGACAGATTTCGGAAGGCAATGAGATTATATTCGATCTCCTTCGTTGAAGCAAATAGGCAACATATCTCAGAGCCTGTCGATAGTAAATGCCATTGCACATGCTTTTTCTGCAGCTTCCTGTTCTGACACCTATCCAGAGACATTTCAACGCACAAAACAACATGCAAAATCCCATCGCATTAATTTCCATTCTTGATCTGAACTCTCGTATAACTCAATTCAGAGAAAAAGGATTGATGTGATGCCTTGAAAAGGACCAGAAAAACTGTGCCTGTTCTGATGGCATTGTATATCTAATGATACATCTTTCCTGTCACTCACTTTATAACATATTACATCTGTATCATCACATATTGGAGGAACATGTCTTCCCTTCGACTTGGATACACTCCTTTCTTATACCTTTTCAAAAACCTGTAAGGATCCAACAAATCCATATAATATAGGCCAATCACACTCACCAGCTGCATGTGCTAACTTTTTGAAAAGATGGTTAATTCTCGTCTCACTTGAATCTTAGAGACAACTCAGGCTCTTAAATTAGAAGTGAGATTAAATGTGTCCACCATCGAGGCCAAGAAGATACATGGTTTCATTTACATCCTGACAATCAGTCATTAAATTGCTTGAAGATTCCCGATAGTGAACTGTACTCAAACATTATATGTTTAGCAGCTTGTATCTACCAAAAGTATTAAAAGTAAAGAAGGGTTACACTGCTAGTTATATATACTAGTAAACTTAAGTTAATTTTTGTAGTGGTGGCTAAGTTCGGCACACATGTTTTTATGTCTGCTTTCTCTTTTCTTTTAGACATTTGTAATCTAAAGAAGAGCAGTGGTTTTCCTCTCTAGCTTGATCTTTCTTGTGTTTTCCCTCCTTAAAGTTTGTAAAGTAATTTAAATGTTTGCAGTTTTCCTAATTTTAAATTTAGTTTTTCATGCATTCTATATCTAGGGTTCCTTTGGGAAAAATCAGTTTACATTGTAAACTAGTTATTAAATTTAGAGGTGAGAACCTCTGCTAAAGAGGATTAGAGCTCTTGGCGATACCTCTATAAAAAAAGTGCATCATGATTCCTACCCCATGGGTGATGTGGAAATGGAATCGTTCATTTTAGGACATGTTTTAAGTTACAGAATATAATTGTAATAGCTATCAAAACATCAAATTGGTGTATTCAGTCTGAAATATACTTATTATAAATGTAGATGGCGTTGCCTATAAACGGTGCCCTGTTATGTAACATTAGTGCGTATCGTTAGTAGCAGAAAAATTCTCGAACAAGACGATTGTGTCCAAAGTGCCTTCCTTGGAAGAGAGAGAAATTAGACACCAGAAGAAACAGCCCCTGAACAATACTTGTTCCATTCTCGGCATTTACATTAATTTGTTGGTTATTGTACTGATACTCAGTCGTTGATGACATGTTCTTAAGATCAGTGGGTTTAACAAGAAATTACTAATTTATGGTTCTTTACACTTAAGCAAATCCAATTAAAATATATAGATTTTACAAGCTTGGGTGTTTTTATTCAATTGATTGGAATAAAAATATTTACTCAAAATTTAACACCAAATGGTATTTTTAAAATTTGAAATTAATTTAGTTAAGAAAGATTAAGTTCACAATAATAGGCTTTAAAGTTTCTAAAAATTTCAAATTTAATAAGAATTCAGTTTAACCACCCTAGTGGTTGCAACGAAAAATATCAAGTACAAAAATTATCTGATTACAAGATGAAGATTGGGTCAGTTTTCCTCTAGTTATGAGATATATCGTACATCAAGATACGGTCAGTTTTGCTAATGAAACAAATCTCATCGAACATGACCACCCTGACGTTTAATGCGAATACAGCACTTGGGAGTATTACTGTGATTGATTTGAAATAATATTCAAAGAAAGCACAGAAGGAAAATAAAGCCATAAAAGAACTTGTAGAATATGACTAGAAATAAAGTCCTATTTTAGTTGAATTTTCAACGTCTCACCGAACAGGTTTCTGAACTATGAAAATAAGTTTATGAAACGATGATAAATGCCCTCCTATTTTGTCATTGTAAGAACCCTATATTGCTCAGTATGTGAAGCAAACATCCTGACATGTTAAAAATTTAATATGTATATTGTTATTAATATTACTACCTAAATATTGGAATTACAAATTTATACTAGTTCACTGCAAGTGTAATATGTATTAATTTAATTGTCTAAACTTCAACAAGCAGATTTTAATCTTATTAAATGTGAATACACCATATTAAAAAAAAAATTAAGAATTGAAACAAGGGATAAGTTTACAGAAATATTTTTAAAGTTTCAGATCCTGGTATTAAAAATAATACTCTTACATCTTTTAAAGAATTTTTGTTCTTATGTTTGGGGTTCCCTTCAATATAAAATTTTGTCTTGTTTCCTGTTGAATGATTATTACCTCAAATTATGGTAGAAAACCAAATCCATAAAATGCAAAAACTTAAATTAAAAAATAATTTGTAAAATCGAGATAAAAATTAAAAAATTCGGCAATTTGTAAATTGTATTTTTGTTTCTCAAAATACAGTTGTTTTTTAACAAGTTCAAAAAGAAAAATAATAGTAATTTTCATTTTTACAAGATTTTTAAAAATTTATATTAATAATTCGGAAGAAAAAAAATGTTTAAACAAATAATTTAGAGAAAAAAAAAACCCAATCCTTTTATTAAGCAAAAAAAAAATCAAACTAATTTGATTTTTATAAATTTTTGCTTAAGGAAGCAAAATTCTCGATCCGGATTCGAACCAGGTTCCATGTTACTCCAAATCCGTGTTTCTAACCACTATACCAAGTAGCACGTGACATATCAAGTTTTTTTACAAATAAAAGCCATATATCGTAATTCTCAGATTCTTATATCGATTAATCGTTTTTTTCGTGTATTCGAATAGTACTCGATACTTGAAAGTACTCGAATACTAAGTACTCGATACTCAAAAGTACTCGATTCTGCCCATCACTAATTTTCACTTAAAACCCGCATAATAACGGCGGTTATGAGTTTCGAAGTATACCGGTTTATTTAACTGAATTGCAGAAAATTTATCAGGTCTATTCAGAAAGCTATTTCAGGTTATTAAAAATTTAGGAAATAGATAATTTTTAAATGACGTCATATTAGAGTACCACAACGGACTATTGACGACGGCCCGGGATCAATCCCCTTTGGGAAGGAACCGAGGACACGTAATTTTGAACCACGGTAAGATGACGATTCAACAGCTGAGCTGGAACAACACTCTCCAAACTTCCACACTAACCCAACTTGAGGACTTTTGGCCACGAATGATTTAAGGTGCACCAGCAGTCTTTAAACCATACGCTTACAAACATCCATGCACTAAACCAGGAACCCTCCGATCTACAGGCTTCACGTTGGGTTGGTGTGGAAGTTTGGAGAGTGGGGTGCCAGCTCAGGTGTTGCTTCGTCATCTGACGGTGGTTCAAAATTACGAGATGTTGTCCTCGGCTCTTTCCCTTAAGGGATTGATCCCGGACCGTCTTATACACCAGACCAGTTGGTCGGCTTAAAATTTGGGATCCGAAAATAAAAACACTCCATGAAGAAAAGTGGGTGATAAAGCATTCATTTTCAATTTGCTATAAAAGATGATGGCTACTTATATAATACTCATACAATTGAAAAATACGTGGTGTTGTCCTCAGACCTTTTCCTTAGGGGATTGATCATGGTTTTGGAATCAGAACGGAGATTTGGCTTTAACACTTCTTTATTGACATAAGGCAGACATCACAACATAAAAATAAGACTATACACATAGGGAAAACAAGAGAATTCGTATATTAACGTAGGTATTCGTATTAACGTATATTCGAAGCGAGCTCTAGTTCGAATCTGGGTCAGGGCATGGATGTTTGTAAGCGTATGGTGCACCTTAAATCTGTCGTGGTCGAAAGTCCTCACGTTGGGTTGGTGTGAAAGTTTGGAGAGTGGGGTGCCAGTTCAGGTGTTGCTTCGTCATCTGACCGTGGTTCAAAATTACGAGGTATTGTCCTCGGATCTTTCCCTTAAGGGACTGATCCCGGACCGTCGTCAATAGCCCGTTGTGTTGTTCTAGTACGATGTTAACTAAAATTACCATTACCATTACCCGGACCATCATCAAATGGTAATGGAACCTTTCGATCTAGAGGCTAACGCCTTAACCACTTTACCAGTTGGTCGGCGACCATCATCAAAAGCCCGTTGTGTTGCTCTAGTACAACGTTAATTAAAGTTACCATTACCGTTCGAAGCGAGCTTGCAAAATGTTGTGCATATGTACAACTCAGCTTATCTCATTTTCTAGCGCCACAGCACGTTATGCAATAGTGTTTTGATTTTTGACGCGAAGGTTTTTTCCAGGTGATCACTAAGGATAAATATTTCGTATAGAAAAAAGCACATTTGTCAATCACTATGGGAGATTCTCCTTGTTATACTGCCGATTCATACATACCAGTTTCTGATGTGTCTCCTGTTTCTCCCAGTTGTTCCAAAAGACGATATGAAAGCGAAAACATCGGTAGAAGTTACTCGGAAAATCAAAGAGTTACAAGAGAATACCAAAGCTATCCCAATGTTGATCCCCCTTGGAAGCGAGGATCTTATTCAGCTGGGGTTATAGGGTAATTTTGATATGAATCATATTGATATATATTTTGTCTAACGTGTAGGGGCTGTGCCAATATTGTGCGGATGGTCCGATGTCCAGACGACGCAATCTTAATCTGTCAATTCCAATATTGTGTACATTAACTTTTTGACTACGGCTACAGGTATAAGAAGCGGGATTCTTTCAATTCTTAAGTACAACTGCTGCAACGACCGTAGTCTAAAGGTTAAACTGTTTTCATGCACTGTAATGTTTAGTGTCTAGGCTGTTTACGCCTTAATTTCATTAATTAATGCTGATTAAATGTTTTCATTTCACTTTAAATTATTATCATAGCAAAGCTTTTAAAAAATATCAGCAATATCTGGACCACAAGGTATCTCGTCATAAGCAAATTTGGTCATATCTTGATGGACGAAATATCGTGTTAAAACCAATGAAAAGCAGGAATTTTGTCATGATACAAGTTCATTTATTTTATTTTTGATTGGTAACATCATATTTTTCTCCAAAGTAAGTTTTAAACCAATTAATTATTTATGTAAAAATAAATGAAATTATTTCATTCATACATACTTAATACAAAATTACTCCATAAATTTGTCTGTTTTTTAGTAATTTCATACAAAAATTATGAGGTGTTGGTAAGATCCTGCCACCTTGTACATGTACACCTGAAAATTTGACACTGGATATCCGTTAAAATCAAGGTAACCTAAATCAGAGATGCCAACCGTGGAAGTTTTTATAATTAGCAAAGGAAAATATTCATAGTTTTAAGAATTTTTCAGTTGTCAAGTAAATATTGAAGAAATTGGCTGTAATAACATGCATATTTCATTAAATTAAATATTTAATTTTAAATTTTTGCAACATATATTATTTATTTTTAATAAGGTATATTATTACATGAAAACATATATATAAAACCAGTAATTGTGTATGAAAGAATTATATCACACTAGCCACTGCGTAACCAGCATGGCATTGCCCATAACAGTTCTTTTCATGGGGTCTGGTGTGACCACTGCTCGCTAACCCCTGTTGATTGCCACAAGCAAACCAAATGGAGTTTGTAGCCAATTGGATAACAACCATCATGGCGTTGCCCGTGGTGTTGATTTGCTTTGCAAATGGAAATTCGTAGTCTATTGACATGAATTCACTGTGAATTTCAATTTGGTTTGCTTCAAAAACCATATTATGAATATTATAAACCACAGGCAACATCTTGATGGCCTCGTCATTGTCAAATTAGGCCAAATTCCAATTGTGTAGAGATCCAATCGACATAAAATCACTATCTCTTGCAAAACTATAAATATTTAATTAAAAAATTATTTGGTGTAAAATTTTCCACATATTTCAAATTTGTTGAAATTTTCAATCTATCTTGAATGATCCTGATTTCACAAAAAAAAAAAGAAAGAAACAATGCCAGTCAAAATATTTTTTATTTGTTTTGCTGAGCGCAGTAAAAGGAAATCTGATTTCTCAAATAAAACGAAAGTCATTCTGTGCAACTGTGTTCGTATTAGAAAAAATATAAAAATTTCAATTAAAAAATTATTTATTTAAAGAAAGCCATATTTTTAGGTAAATTTTCAGCAGATTTCAAGTCTGTTGAAATTTTTACTCTATCTTTAACAATCTAGGAGATAGAAAAATAGAACTCAGTTAAAACTTTATTTGTTTTTTTTTAGTCTGCTGACGAATCTGTCCTCAGCAAAATCAAATTGAAGCGAAAAAAATAAATAAAGAATCTGATCTTTTATGCTGTTGCCATTCCAAAGAAAACAATAATAATTTAATTAATTTTAAAATGTTCTAGATTAAATTTTTAAATCCGGGCTTCGTTTAAAAATTGCAAAAAATTCGAACTACCTGTGTGCCAAATCTGATTGCTGTAAGTGCCACAGATTCATACTAGCGCGTCTTTCTAGTAATGGCTCTTCGTTACGTGGACGATTCTATTTGGGACCGTGGGGAGGTCGGTAGTTATTAAACTCGTGATAATTGAATCGATTCTTCAGTTCGATTCTTTCGTAACTTGTTTTGATCCACAAGAAAACGTCAATAGTTTTTGTTTTGTTACAAGCGATTCAAAGGAGATCGTTTCAAGAACTCATAAGTTGTTTCATAGGCTGATTAAATCACGTGGTGTTTGGTGTCTTGAAAGCCTATCTCTACACAGATTTGGCAATTGCTCTTTGCTTTGGCATCCATAATAGATCCGAAGACTTTTTCACAAGACTTGCAGGGGAAACTTTTGTTGCTGCTTTTTTGCAAAGACACCCCATGAACTCTTGCTTCATGAGCCTTCAAATATCGCTTGACATAAAATCCCGTACCACAAATTTCGCAATTAAATTCCATACTTAATGAGATCTATTGTGCACGTGGTTTACTCACATATAGTGTTTATGGGTGGGTAAAGGTGGGAGCCGAAAATTGAATCCTTTTATTATATAAGTTAATAATTATATAAGTTAGTGTTTTATGTATGCTTTTTGTTACATCAGAATGGTCCTAAACCAGGGGTGGATACGACACAATCATCCTAAAGCAAAGGGGACGGCAGAGGGGCGGAAAAATATCAGCTAGAGTGTTGCCTAGATTTTGGCGAAATAGTAACCCTAGCAACCTCTTCACTGAATTACTACGTCTTTCTTTTCGACGAATCAGATCAAAGACAGGTAACTGAGACAATCTGAATTGAACCGCTTGTGTTTTGTTCAACTCCCGTCTTAGCTCTGTTGGTTATTCTTGTGCTGCTGTCATAATGCAACACTTAAATTGTGTCGAAATCGAATTGCATTTCGAATTAATTCCATCAATCTGCTTCAAAATCATAGAAGACACGCAAAAAAAGACTACCAGACAAGTAAATAAATAATCATAGCTCACTGTAGATCAAATGATCAAAACAAGTTACGAAAGAATCAAACTGAAGAATCGATTCACTTATCACGAGTTTAATATCTACCGACCTCCCTACGGTCCTAAATAGAATCGTCCACGTAATGAAGAGCCATTACTAAAAAGACGCGCTAGTACAGATTCATCACAACAGTTCCCCCCCCCCCACACACACAAACACTTCCTTTTATATTAGTAGAGATTACTAAAAATTGAAAAAAAATTTTCATAAAAACATATAATAATTAAATTTGAGCACTCTCACCCATTTACCAAAAAAAAAATAGTAATAATAATAAAATTAAGTAAACTAATTGATGTGTTGCAAAAAATAAGTAAAAATATTTAAAAAATCATCGATTCTGCAATTTGTAGTACCCGATTCATTTCCGTAGAAACTACGGAGAATCCGTAGTAGTTGGCATCTGCCTAAACTGCTCAAGAACCAGATGAAAAAACATTTGCTTATGCTTGGCATTTGTGATGCTGTTCAATTGATTCGAACATGTGATTAACATTGCTAATTCTTGTCGTGTTTTACTCTTTCAAAAATTTAACCTGCTATATTTCCTAATACCATAATGTTATACACAATATACATGTTTAGCATAAATCAAAACAAAGTAGGAACTACATTGATTTACATGTCTCATATCCAACAAGTTTAAACCTGTTCAGGCAACCACTTAATTAAAATCATAAAAATCCAATTTAAAACCCTAAAATTACCTAATGCCCAAATGAAAAATTGTAAACTCGAGATTTGTTTACCTTTTTTTTATGGATTTATTCCCTCTTCCAGCCTTCATGAAGAAATAAATGACTTTTATGAGGTTATGCGACCCACAGACCAAGAAACAGAGCTTCGATTGAAGGTTGTTGAACACATCACTAGAGTTGTACACTCACTTTGGCCTCATGCAAAAGTAAGTAAAAATTTTAAAATAATGTTTTATTTATTTATTAGTTTCTTTCTCCATAATGATTTTTTTAAACATATCATTTTCAAGTTGCTTCATGACTTAATTGTGGGATAACATTTAAAAGCATTTGTTTATACAAAACTCTTCTATAATTTCTTGTTTTTAATACATAGATTATTGGTTTTGCTGGAAGTTTTTTAAACTGTTAGACTTGAATTTCATACTTTTTAAAAAGTTAAGTTACTTGTCTTCAGTTCTCAGATAAACCTTGTGAACAGTGGAGCAATAGCAGATTTGTTTATTTCTTTAATTTTAATGCAATGGTAATTTCAAAGCTTGCCTTGTTTTGCCATAACCCATACCACATTTGCAGAATAAGTGATATATTCCCCACTAGGTGGTTTGAATGGAACCTTTGTAAAATTGGAAATTAATCTTGTTGTACAGAGAAAAACCCTCTAAAATCAAAACGTTCAAGGATATGTGCAACTTAAGGAGAATCAAGGAAAGAACAAACTCACAATTGGGAGACATTTTTGGTTGAGCTTGTGTTAAAAAACAATTATTGAAGCAGACAATTAAACTTCTGAAAGGCCTGGTCAATAATGCCCTCATCAAAAGTGATCTCCCATAAGAAGTCAAGCTCTCCTGGAGAGATTATCTGTTGCAATATAATTTAATAACTCAGAGGGCATATGCTAAAAAGCTGCTGCTTTCAGTTTCAGGGGATGACATGATTTAAAATGGGATACCTAGCAAAATCTTTTTGATAGGTGCTTGTGGAAAAAACAGTTGTCATGCGTAGTAACCAAAATGTCAAAAAAGGTAGGGTTTGGTTGACATCTTAAGCTTTTAATGCTTTAAAGATTCATGTTCCTTTCCAGGTTGAAGTATTTGGAAGTTTTAGGACTGGTCTTTATTTACATTCCAGGTAAGTCATCGATAAAAAAAGTTTTATCCTTTGAAATTATGCTGCTCTTGCAAATTCATCTTGCATTTTTGTCTTCAGATTTTTATGCTAGACATCTCTTTTGTTTGAAGTTTTTGTAGGTATCAATAAATTTTATATTGATGCCTACAGTCTAATAGTTTTCTTTTTTAAATTTGTGATCAAATTAATCATTGTACATGGGAAATAAAATTTATATTTTTTAAGATTAAAGTTCTTTTCCAATTGTTTTTTTGAAAATTCTTCCTTAAAACTAATATTTACCAGATAATCAGAGTTGCTTAATTGATCATAATTAAATTTTTTTTCCTAAAATTTTAATATAAAATAATAAATTTATCATGCATGTGATGTCTTAAGTTTATAAACGCATGCATCAGACATAATTGGAGTTCTACAATACTTATGGATTTTTTATTTTTGTGTATAAATTTGTATTTAAAAAATTAAAAAGTTTGTTTTGTGATTATTGTATGTAAGATGTGTTTTGTAGAACTAAAATAGAAAAGTTGTGTATTATATAAGGATTGATTAACAAGTATGGTCTATTGCAAGGCGTTACTAGTAGTTGAGGAAGAACAACTTTTGTGCAAGCATTTGGTAGCAAATACTGTGAGCTTAGAAACAGATGATGAAATTCACACTTCTCTAACAGCTCAGATTTGGCATTGCCCGACTTCTAATCATTCCCAAAAGTAAAAAAATATGTTGAAAGGATAAAATTTTTAATTCAATGCCAAAATGGATCAAACCACAAAGTTCATGGATGGAATGAAAATGTGGGTCGTGCATTTCAAAAAACATCTAGGCATTAAATTTTGACAATGTTGAAAAATGAGGTAATGAAGAGAAATAAATTTCCTTCGTTTGATACAACTTTTATTATTTTGTGTTGGAAAGTTTTCTATTCAGTTGAAGACCTTCCACTGAATCAACTGTCGTACTGTTAATCATAATTTATGCTAAAAGATAAATATAAAATAAATTAATGAAAAACATCACTTAATATGTTGATTATATTTTTAAAATCTTTTATAGTGATATAGATCTGGTGATTATCGGTCAATGGAAAAATGTACCTTTGAGTACCCTAAGCACTGCTCTGGAAAAGAATGGAGTTAAAAACACTGACATAAATATCATAGCAAATGCCACTGTAAGTAAATGAACTTTCATATTTACAGCTAATGCAATATTTTTATTGGATTATGTCTTAATGATCATAAACTCCTAAAACTTTCTTTTTGTTTTTATTGAGACATTTATTTTGCTGTAAAATTTCGCTCCCGAGGAAGGCAATGTTATGGTAAAAAAGTTGATTGCATATTACTCCTTAACTTTGGCATGCAAAAGTCTTGACAATTGTTTACTGCATCTATTTGTCATGTATCAGTAAATTAAAACTGCTTTCCACATTACAATGAGATAGAAAAAGGAGCACTGTTCAAAAAATACAGTTCATCGCTTTGCATAACTTTTCACTTGAGGGTGAATTATGTCAAGTTGTGTTCATCTTGTATCAATAATAACTTAATCAGATTTCACGTATTTTATTCAAAAATAGTACTAAAATTAGTTGATTACTTTAGATTTCCACCTTTTGGTATAGCGAATAATAAAATTGCAATGTAAAGATCTGCAATGGAAAAAGTTTGGGAAATGTAGATATTGCTGTATATTTACAGTAATGTAGAATGAAACGGATAAGAGTGGATTCTTTTAATTTTGCAGTGTTCACACTTGCCTTAACCTGGGAAAACTGGGATTCTTTTTTTCAAATTTCAATTTCCTTTTAGTATATTGTTTTCATGTTATTAATGTAGTAAAAGTTGGTTTGTTGTGAATGCACTGGGAGGTCTTCTTTCACTCTCATATAAAATGACATCTGCTATCAAATTTGGAAAAAATTGATATTCAGGGGAGGAAATTGTAGATTTCTGAACCCTTTTTCACTGGTACCAAAGGTGAAAGAAAAATTAGAGAAGGACAGGAAAGAAAAAGATAGACTGAAAGCAGAGAAAAAAGAATTTAAAGCAGCTGGCAAAGAAAAGAAAGGTGATAGAAGAAGAAGAGCGAAAACTTAAACTAATGTGAAAGGAAGAGGATGAGGCATTGGACAGTGCTTCAAAAGTATTAAAGGAAGCCAATGATAGGCTCAAGAAGGCAATAAAAAATTAAGATTTCAATGAAGCAGCACTTGCTCAGTCAATGATTAAAGGAGCTGCAAAAATCTCAGATGATGCTGGTCAGCAAAGACAGATTTTTAAAAATGCACATTCTTCTATTGATAAGAAAAAGACAAAATAAATTTCAGACTTTTTTTTCAACAAAAAAAAATTAGGCATAATCTTTCAAAGAAAAGGAAGAAATTCTTCAATCTGTGTCAAAAATGAACTAATTAAAAAATCATAATTACGATTTTTTAATTTTTATGTTTTTATTTTAGAATGATGTACTTTTTAAATGAAGAAAATAAAAATATCCTTCTAAAGAAATAAAAGGAAAAGATAATGGTGACTGGGGAGAATATTTTTCTTTTCTATCTGTATACTTGAATATATTTAGCATTGTTATTTGTCCCTTTTTTTGCTTGATTAGTCACTTTTTTCTACTCGATTAGTCACTTTTTTAGACCTTGATACCTGTTAGGAGCAGGGCTGTAGTGGAGGGTATACCCCATATACCCTCTGGTTTTTCTAGCAAATTCCGTATACCCTCTGCTTTTCCTTAAAAACTACGTTTACACTTTGATTTCCCTAGAAAACATCACGTAAAATGCAGATCGCTGTAGAAGCAAAAGAAAAATTTTTTATTTCAAGATATCACCTCGGTACATAATTCCAAAATCGTACCTATTAATCAAAAGCAATTCATTCAAAGTTTTGTCGATAGAATAATATCCAGACTTTGTTCTGATGTTAATGAAGAAAATTGTCTACTTTTGGAAGGATATATCCACCATGGAGAAAAGGAGATAAAAAGGATATGTCGACTTGTGGTATAGATAGTATAGTTCCAACAAAATTAAAGCCTCTTTCAATGACAATTGAAACATTATGATGTTCCACAGCGGATAGCAAGCGCGGGTTTAGTTTAATGAATAACATAGTGTAACAGATTTGAGATTATCTTTATTGATTTCAAACGTCTCTAATCTAATGTTTATTAATGCAAATAGACCACCTATAGAACACTTTCAACCGGAAAAAATTTGCAAATTCTTGGTTGGCCAACTATTGCTCTTCAGTAGACAATAGATCAAGAGTGTACGCTACAAAAATAGACACAGAGACGGATTTCTCTCATCAAGCAGTTTGGAAAAATATTTCAATAAAAATAATAGAGGGAGGCCTTAAAATTTAAAAAAAAATTGCATCCTACTTTATACACTGGCGAGCCAAAACATGACCATCCTCACATTTGTCAATGAACTCGTCTGGATGACGTGAAGGGCACGTGATTAAGTGAGAATGGTATTTAACTGCTGCTGGAGAAGGTAAGTAATCATTCTTGCACTTACTTTTGCAAATGATGGGAAAGGCTGATGATCTAAGCGAATTTGGTAGAAGGCAGATCGTAATGGCCCGAAGACTCGGAACGAGTATCAACGAAAATGCATGACTAGTAGGTTGTTCACAATCTGCCATTGTTAGTATTCATGCAAAGTGGATAAATGACAGTGGCACCACCAGTAGATGGCAAGGTGTTAGTTGTCCACCCGTCATCCAAGAAAAAGGACGCCAGAGACTCCCGCTTGGTAAAGCAAAATCGTCGCGAGACAGTGGCTCAGCTGACAGCCCACTATAATGCAGGTCCAAGCGCAAGTATTTCTGAACACACAGTTCAGCGGACACTGTTGGATATGGGACTGTGCAGCAGACGTTCCACTCGTGTGCCTCTGTTGACCAAGCGTCATCGTCAACTACACCTACAGTGGGCCTAGTAACATCGAGACTGGTACGCCGTCTTCAGGGGAACAGTTGCTCCCCTCTTGTACAACAGTTCATACACATGCTGGTGGTGGCAGTATTATGCTTTGGGGGACGTTCTCATTGACGACTCTGGGACCCACAGTTGTGGTAGAACAGACTATGAACACTGCGAACTATCTGAACATCATTGCCGATCAGTTGCACCCTAACATGGCGTTTGTCTTCCCAACTGGAAATGTAGGAATCTTCCAGTAGGACAACGCACAATGTCACAAGGCTCGGATTGTGTTGGAGTGATTCGAGGAGCATACTGATGAATTCCACTTAATGTCCTGGCCACCTTACTCGCCGGATCTTAATCCGATAGAGCACATTTGGGGTGTCATAGAGCGGCAGCTCAGAGCTCAAACACCACCATGTCCGAATATCTCGACTTTGCGTGACCGCTGCTTAGACATTTGACACAACCTGTCTTCAGTCATGTACGAGGAACTTGTGGCATCTATGCCCATTCAAGTTGCAGCTGTTTTGTAGGCCAAAGGAGGCACAACGCGTTATTGAGTACATGGTCATAATGTTTTAGCTCTTCATTGTATGTCTTTAAATATTTTTCTTAACATATTCCCTGTAATTATTTTATATCAAGTTAAATATTAATATAGTGATATATTTTCAAATTAGAATATCACTTGATGCTAGTCTGCCTATTTTGCTTTGCATAAATACAGTAAACTCCCAATAACTCGATTCCTCGAAATCAAATTTTTGCTTAATTCTAAGGTTCTTCAAAGTTCCACGATTCCTTTCCTGTAATATAAAACTAATATAGGATTTTTCTCACGATTGAACTTTGATAAATTCAAGCATATTCTCTGGTCCTTTAAGTATACCCCATGGGTGCCAGGAGGAGGAGGAGGGGGGGGGGTGCAAGTGAGCCGTTCAATCCCCTGGCTAATGGATTTCCTATACATTTTCATGTATGGCATGTGTGTACATGTTTTTTGTTCTCCGTGGAAAGTGTTAGTACCAAGTACATGTTTTACCTCCCCATGGAAATTATTCTGCGGGGGATCATGGTATACTCTCTGCTTTGTTTACGAAAAATTTTCAGTCACCACTTTCAAACATTCAGTTGCCACATGGCGATTGCCGACCGTTAATTTTCACCTTTATTACAATGGCAATTAATCAAATTGCACTGTTATAATCTTCTCTTTAAATTTCATGATGAATACTGCATGAACATATTTTAAATTCCATTTCTGATTTTAAATTATCTTGTATTTTAGGTACCTATTGTGAGGATTTTGCATACACCATCTCAGATCAGAGTTGATATCAGCTTTAATATGACAAATGGAGTGAAAAGTGCTAAGCTCATCAAGGTAGTATGCTTCCATATGTAAATGTTAGTGTTTACTTTTAAAACCTTTTAAGAAAATAGAAACTTTTAATTAATAAAATTTTTGTTTAAAGATTTTTAAAGTTGATATCTTTTTAAAGACCTAACGAGTTTTTAATTTTATCTTATTCACCAATTGAATGGGATATATCTGAAACTTTCAGTAATATTTTATTTTCAAAATGAATAATAATAATCCATTTGAAATTCAACTGCTGTATGAAAATTACCCATGTGCCTGCTCAATTAAGAACAAAACTAATCTTTCAATATGCACCAAATTGGGTTGTATTACACATTTAAAGTATTCATATTTTTTGCCAGTTATATATTCTTAATTTATATATTCTTTTATTTGTTTGATTTTACAGACTTTGGTTAAGAAATATCCTGTCCTGCCAAAATTAGTTTTTGTCCTCAAACAGTTTTTAGTCCACAGAAACATGAATGAAGTATATAATGGGGGCATGAGCTCTTATTGTCTTACACTCTTAATTGTCAGCTTTCTACAGGTGAGGATCATCATTGCTATTCCTTACATTAAATTTTTATGCAAATATTATTTAGGAAGTTTTTAAGTGATTATTACATATTTATTTTAAAATTAAAGAGTTTTCTCATGGTGCAAGAGAATTTTTGTAATTTTCCTGGCTTTGCATTTATCTATCAGTGTATATGAGACCCAATTACAGCATTTGCTTTCCATAATCAACTTCCGTCATTACCTTGTATGGCCCAAAAGGACACATCTTTTGGGGGTGTCCACAGTTCCGAGGTACCCGAGTTATCTATAATCTATGCGGTTTTACCGTCACCTTTTCATATGCTTTTGCCTTTTTTGCTCCCTCATTGTGTTTGCCTCTTTGGTTGTAAGAGCTCCTCCTGAGAAGCTGCTGACTGTTAGGGATTGTATGACCCATGTGTTTGTCGTGCGTGAAACCTCTGGAAAAGAGGATCCTGGCAGTTACAGTGCTATGTGCTGGCCCAACACATTGCTTCCGCCTCAGCTTCAGGCATTTTGAAGATGTACATCAATCAACTGGTCAAATGAACATCACCAGCTTAGTATTAGTTAGACATAGATGCAATGCTATTGCATCCATTTGATGACAATAACGCTCTGCTTAGGTTGGATTTCTTAAAAAAAAGAATGCTTTACTCACCAGTTAAAACATCCCTTGCTTCATAACTGCTTTCTTTGTTTCTTGGAATTGCCTTGGTTTCCGGTCTAAAATAGATTATGTCTAGATGATGTCTTCTTACCATCCAAAATGTGTGCCAATAGATCCTCTCGACCCTCTGTTACATCCAAGATATGCATATACAGTTGTACCAGAAAAGATATTAACAGTCATACTGCAGCATCTGGAGGTGTGTGCATTTGCACATCTCATGATTTTCCCAGCACTAGTTACACTACATACATCTTTACAGGCTGTAGCTGTTCGAATAAATATCAATTTTTTTACTTTCAGTCTGCTGCATAAAGTTACCACAGGATTACAGCATCCTCTATGAGGATCTGATACTTCAACTTCCAGAACATTTTATTCTGCTCAGTAATTTCAATGCCAATGCCCCTCTGGGGAAATGATAATACAAATTGACAAGGGCAACACATTGAGCAGTTGATCACAGATCACTCTGCTTGCTCAATAACAACAAGAAGACATGCATCAACCCACAAGGACTTTTTATTCAGTCGATCTGGCCATCTGTTCTTTGATTATATGATGCCCGTCCCTTTCAAAAATGAGTTGAAAGCATTACAAATGATGCTCCATACTGCTACATCTTGATCAAGCCTATTGACGAATTAAAATTTCCGCCATGCAATATTTGCATATATACCGATAGCATGAGCATGCGATATTAATACCCACTCTATTGTGTAAGCTATTCTTGACATCCTGTAAGTTATTCTTGACATCCATATTCTTGTCTGTTGGGTCTCCAGCCATGTTGAAATTAAAGGCTGAGCTGGCAGGCCAAGCTGCAAAGACAGTTGGTATAACAGTGCCATAGATTGTCTTGTGTTCGGCAAAACTTGACTGAAAATGGCCCTTATGCCATAAATTTCCAAAACCACCATTAAACAGGCTATACTTTTATCAGACATCAAGATCTCCATAAAAAGTTTCATTCCTTGTGAGAAGAGTCCTGGAATTTGCAGGACAACAACACATTGCACTTGTTTAAACCTATTTAACAGTGGCCAATTTCTCTAATGCGAAGAATGGATTTCAGATTGACTCGCCTTTTGGACATCTGTTTTGGTTGAGAATCCTTCACTTGTGCCATACCTAACTCCTTTCATCACTTTTTAATCATTTGCCTGCTAAAGTATCAGAGTCTAAATTTTTTTAAACCACATTTTAAATGTACCGAATTTGATTGGTCAAAACCTTTTTGCATTCCTGTACTCCAAATTATTGAACTGAATGTAATATTTTCACAACATAGATTGTACTTATGGCATGTTTTTCACAAATGTTCTCTGTCCCATCCTTTTGTCAAATTTAAATTTTGATATCATATATTAATCATGCTGCTGCTGATCAATTTTTTTTTATAAACATGTTTATAAAATTATGGGAAAACCTTCTTGATTCTTCAATCTTTGTTCTTACCATGCAGTTCACACAAAACTCTTAATTTCTCACTGTTTGTTACATATTGTAATTTTTATTTTTATCAATGACCAGTAGTTAAATTTTAACACTTACTAAAAATTATATTTTGTGATTTTTAAATTGACTGTTTATTATTTTATCTGGCACTAGCCACTGAATGGCCATTACGGCATTGCCCATGACAGTTGCTTTTGTGGGGTTAGGTGTGACCACTGTTAACACTCCCCAACCACTGTTGTTTGCTACACATTCCCATTTGGTTTGCTTCGCAAACGAACACCACAGGCAATGCCGTGATGGCCTTGAAGGGGCAAGTAATAAATAAATTAAAATAATTTTATTATAAAATATTTGTGATTTTCTGCAGATTTCAAATCAGTTTAAATTTGTACTCTATATTTAATGATCTAGGAGATAGAAATCCAATTGGCGTGACGTCACAATCTCTTGCGAAAATATAAATAGTCAATGGAAAAATATTTATTAAAAGAAAATCAAATGTATAAGGTTTCGATCTAAGTTTTCCTTGCCCGTGACAATTCTTTTCGTCGGGTCAGGTGCGACCACTGATTGCTCACGCTCGTCAACCCTGGTGATTGCTACATATTCCCATTTGACAAAACACGCTAGAATCTGAAAACTTGGCACTTCCTTTTTCTGTGCAGGTGACGCAGGGGTGAAAATCTTCCGCGTTTACGCGGATTTCCGCTTTTTTTTTTCTTCCGAAAATTTCCGTTTTTTTTTTTTAAATTAAATGTCATGGAATTACAGCCAAAGAATAAATGTAAAAAAATAAACAATAAGAAAAGTGTGTCCTTACTTCAAGTAGTAGATTCTTCCGACTTTTCGTAAATTTTGAAAAAATGACCGATTTTTATAATTTTTTTACAAAAAAATTCCTATTTTTGCCCTTATCAGCTTTTTTTACGTTTATAGAAGACAATTAAGTCTTGCTAATTCCTTTTTGAAAAGAATCCTTTGTGAGAAGCTTATTAGTTTAATGGTAAACCTGGAGAACTTGGATTTTGAACTAGTTAGCGTACGTTGTTGCATATTTCGTAGGTAAAGCTACGGTTTCCTAAAAAAGCGGAGCTGTTATCTAAAGGCCGTGAAACGTCATGATGCGGCGGAAAAGGTATAAATGAAATATTTTAAGTTGATCAGCTTTTAATGTGATTTTTCTTTCAACTTGAAAATAAGATGCTTTGTTATTTCGTCTTTCATGGCAACCTCGGCAAGCGGAAAGTTTAAATTTTCATTTTGAATATTCTAGAAATTACTTTGAAAATCCGTTAAAACTTCTTTCTTTGGCGACTTTAGAAGTACGCCAAGCGGTGGCCATCGTTTTAAACATAGACTGCAACTATTTTCAAAATGATGCTTCTTTTAAGGGCAATATTTATGATTGTTTTAATAAGTTAAATTGTTTCTTGGATAATAAGAGTTATTAATTTTAAGTTTATTTGTTTTAAATAGAAAATAAGAATATTTACGGAAAAATATAGAGATTTTGAAAAAAAAGTTATTTTATATTCGAAAATAGGTTGTAAATTTAAACTGAACTAAGAAATATTTTTCCTACCACGTGGTTTCAGCTTCAGTCTACGTTTATAGCTGTGCCAACGACCTGCCCTTGGCGCACTTAGGCCCGGTGCACACATCCGGTTTTTCAACGTGCGGCGCCGCTGCCGCAACGCAAGTGCGGTCTGAGATACATTAAATCCAATGCAGCAGTGCGTACATGCCTCCAGCGCCGCTGGGACGACGCACGTCCAACTTGCGTGCAATTTGTACCGCAGTTCCCCGCGGCGCCGTTCGGAAGTACCTTGTTTTCATAAACAAATAGATTATAAATAATAATTAATAAATGGTTGTATCCAGTAACGTCTATTTTGTTTCAAAATATACTTTTTTTTACGCCAAGTAAGCGAAATAAACACGTTTTCTTCGATAGAATATTTATCGCAAATGGCGCGAAATGAGTTCGTGTGTCATTTCACGGTTATGTGTGCATAGTTGGGCTTCAGTGCCGCAGTGGCGCCGCACGTTGAAAAAAACCGGATGTGTACCGGGCCTTAAGTCGCCAAGGAAAGAATTATTTCGAAAGAACCAATGAAATCAAACGACAGTTTAACGGAATTTGAAAGATTTTTCTGGAATATTCGAAATGAAATTTTAAGAATTTTCCACTTGACTTGGACTGACCAACCGGTATAGTGGTTAAGGTGTTAGCCTCTAGATCGGAAGGTTCCCGGTTCGAATCCGGGTCCGGGCATGGATGTTTGTAAACGTATGGTGTAGAGGCGGCTGGTGCACCTTAAATCTGTCGTGGCCGAAAGTCCTCACGTTGGATTGGCGTGGAAGTTTGGAGAGTGGGGTGCCAGCTCAGGTGTTGCTTCGTCACCTGACCGTGGTTCAAAATTACGAGGTGTTGTCCTCGAATCTTTCCCTTAAGGGACTGATCCCGGACCGTCGTCAATAGCCCGTTGTGTTGCTCTAGTACGACGTTAACTAAAATTACCATTACCACTTGACTTGGTTGTATTAAAATCCGCAATAACCGTTATACATATGGGTTACCTTAACCTGTAATTACTCGCTACTAGAAGTGCGCCAAAAAGCGCCAAAACCGTTGTCATTTCTATAAACCAAGACTGAAGCTGTACCATTTTTATTTTTGGTGTCTAATTATTTTTTTTAATATAAAATTTATGCTATTTAATAAAAATAGTATATATTTGATTTATTCTTTTGTAACATCATTTTGATTTCCTGTTAATTTCATTTTTGGTATCAAGGTTTTTGAAAAATTGCAACTTTTGCAAGAAAGAAAAAAAAAATTGCAAGAAATTTTACCATTGGTGAGGTGTTCAAAAATATTCATAAAAATAACATTTTCAACTTCATCCAACTTATTTATACTGTTTATAGTTGCCTAGATATTTTTTCTCTTTTACAAAATTTGAGTTTGTACTTAAGGTGCCCACTCCTACTTTTCCAAAGACAAATTTCATTGTTTATATTGGACTTTATAGGGTTTTTATCAGACAAAAAATTTGCTTACCCCCCCAGAAAAAAATTTCTGGCTGCACCACTGTTCTGTACACACATTAGTACACAAATATAGTAATCTTATTCAGCTATTTTTGTACTTCAAAATAACGCTGCATATATTTTCCTCTTTTTTACATTTTGACTGTTTTCACCCCTGGTGACGTCACATTTTGTAGCGAAAGACCGAAGGTGAAAAAAACTGGTTTCAAAGGTTGACATCAGTGGGTAGGGCGCAAAAATATCAAAATCGTGGTGCTTCTTCATTTTCTGGATGGAAGAAAAGATGATGAAAAAACTAATAAATTCATTTTAAAATGTTCTAGATAAAATTTTAAAATTCAGGCATGATAGAAAAATTGCCAAAAAATCAGACTACCTGTGTGCTAAATCTCATTATTGTAAGTGCCATAGATTTGTCAGGACAGTCCACAAACAAACACTTTCTTCTATAAAAGTAGAGATTTGTCACATTTTTTTCTACCTTGCACAAGACCCCAATATGTAAGTATGTAACTAGGGCCGTCAAGGCTCAGTGGGTATCCCCATGGAACTTGCGAGTTGCAGAAGGCACAGGTTTGATTCCTGTCAAGGTGAACTCCTCCCTGGGTGTATTTCTCTCTTCTGTGTCAGTAAAACTTTCATTTTTTTTTTAAATCCTACGCCCAGCTCAAGGCCTTTTGGCCATACGCTGTCTTGCAGTCCAATATAGCGAATAAAGTCCTTGGGGAGAAGTATCCCTGGTGTCAATGTCCTGTAAACTAGAGCACTCTGCTAGGCGTTGTCTGTTCATAAAACCATCGCAACAAAGCAGACAGATCGGGGAGGTAGCCACCCC
Source organism: Metellina segmentata (assembly GCA_947359465.1). NCBI lineage: Eukaryota > Metazoa > Arthropoda > Arachnida > Araneae > Tetragnathidae > Metellina > Metellina segmentata. Next base: position 72,741,135 of record OX375877.1, on the reverse strand, counting down.
AATCTTATGTAGGTGTTGTTGGAGATAGTCATATCCGGTTAATAAGCGAAAACAGGCCACTCCAATCCCTCTTGGTAGATCAGTAGGGATTCTTCCCTTGTTACTCAATAGGCAATCCCAACTCATTCCCTGTATATCCCTCTGATACTGCAGTTTTCTTTGTTTCTTGAACTGAGATTTTATGTAAGTCCTGCAGTTCCGCAAACTTTCATTGTGTGTGCATGTCTATTACTTGATATTGTTTAGTGTAGCATGGCCAAATAATGGCCCTTGTGCCCTAAAACTCCAGCCAACCATGTGAGATTTATTTTTTGTGACCTTCCTCTTTATTTAATCTTTAGAATTTTAGACATATTTCTATAAATTAATTCATTATCTAAGGATATGAGGCAAATACTTGTTTTGGATTTAGTATATAAGCTTTTTAATTTAGAATTCATTTCCTAGGGCTACCACAAACCCAAAACTCCCCCTTCTTCAAATCTTGGGACTCTGCTTTTGGAATTCTTTGAACTTTATGGCTTGAATTTCAATTATGAAAAGGTTTCCATTCATTTCCAAAATGGAGGAAATTATCGACCCAGGTATCAAAACCCAAGAGAAAATCTTTTGAGTGTTGAAGACCCTTTAGTTGAAGGTGAGTTGCTTGTTAAGTCCTAATTACAAAATTTATTTTGTTGATTCTGCCTTCAGTTGTAAAAAAAAAATATTTGCTTTATTTATGCATGTTATTGAGTTTTTCCAAAAATCCAAAGAAAAGGGTTTATTTATTTATTAAAAAAAATTTAATATACCATAATCAAACCCTATGAACTTTGGCAAAAAGTAAACAGGCAATGTGTGAAACAAGTCTAGACTATTTGTCTCTGAAATTTGCTTTGTGCTATCCTATGCTGTTAATTTTTTGATTAATTTTGAGGTTTTTATTTTAGGTCATGATGTTGCTAAGGGAACATACTTAATGAATCTGTTGAAGATATCATTTCAAAATGCTTTTCATGTTCTTTCTCAAGCTGTTATGAGTTCTGCAGCTCGAGGAATGTGAGTATCAAATTATTTTAAGATATATGACTAGTTAAATACCTGAATTCAGGTATAAATTTTATTTGCCCTTTAGAAATTAGATCTAGATTTGTTTTTGAAAATAAAATTCTATTTGATTTCCCCCCCCATTATACATATATTACTAATGTTATTTAAAGGAATTTTTTTAATGCCTAGATTTGTTTTGTAGTGCACCCATAAGTTTTCTACACAGAATCTTTCAAGTTGAGGATTCTGTTATAAGCAGTCGAGCAAGGATGAATCAGAATTACGAAAGTATATCAAGGACACTGTCTCGTACATTTGAAAATACAAAGTAAGCTTTTCTTTTCTTCACTGCATCAACCAAATCGAACTCAAGTTTTGGTTCTAGTTATATTTTTCTGTTACTTAAACAAAGCTCAATTTTTTTTATGTGTAAAGGTCATCCCATGAAAAATGAGCAAATTGATTGTGGCTGACGGATCATCGATTTTATTAAAAATTGTTTTTTTAATAGATACGCAATAATGAGCAGCTGTAAAATATTAGGTTTCAGAAATTAAAATTTTATTAATTATTGACATTTAAAGCTCAAGGTCAAACAAATTTCGATTTTTTTTTTACCACTAAAAGTGGCTTGTTTGTGATTTTATATTTCAATAAGTTGACACAAATTTAAAATTTTTAGATTCTTCAGAAAAAAATCTCTTAGGAAAGTTAGAAACTTTAGGATATAATTTAACAGTTATCATTGCTACATCTGAGAGATCGATCAAAATAGAAATTTTGGCAATTTGCTACTATGTCAAATGGAAAGACAATGGTGTAATTCGTAACATAGTGTAATTCGGTGATTGTATTTCTACTTTGTAAGAGAAAAAAAAAAACATTTAAAAATAAAATTATGGAAAAATGCGATTTTTAAAATGCTTATTTCACTGGAAAGGAAAGCTTTGAAAACTTCAAAATTTTTCAACATGAAAGAGCAAGATGTCTACTATAAATCAGACTCAATCTATACTCAAATTTTCGTAATTGTAATTTGATTCTTTTTGTCTTGGTAACATTTTTAACTAGATGTAAAATTTTCTTTTTTATTGCAGCTGATAATGGGTTATAAGCTTCGATAGTATAAAAAATGCTATATAAGAATGAAATAACTATAATTATTGTGCATGTGCAAAATTTCACATGAAATTTCTTTTTAAAGTCTTTGTTTCATTCAAGGAGTGTTCCATCATGAAAAAATTAGATGGAAAGTTCATTTTGTTTGAAAAGTCTTCAATTTGCTTTTTCCTTTGAAAACGAGAAATGTAAACACTACTTGTGAATATTAAATTCGTTTTGTAAATATTAAGCATTATTAGTCAGGTAGACACTAATTTTGATAGTAAAAAATAATTTAAATATCGTTTTACTCCATTCTTCCAAATGTACATGACTCGCAAAACCTAGTTCCATATTTATCACAATCACTAATAAAATGAGTAAAGATTTCAAGAATTCGTCAGTACTAGTAAAAATTTCAATCTAAGCAAAAGACAATCAAGTAAAAGTTATGAATGTTTAAGCTTTTTCAATTGTGATTTATGCCCTGCTTTTATAATTTGCTTCAAAAGTAAAACATAATTTGTTATTTCAATTGTTGTCATTTAAAATAAGTAATGTGTATAGAATGTTGAGAGAAAATGCTATGATTCCTGATAAGCATTACAGTTATGGCAATACTGGTGTAAAACCATCATTTTATAGTTTTCCTTGCTATTTGGAAGATGAAGGAAATTAAAGCCACCTTCCAAACTTCAGCAGTAGTTTTATCATACCTAGAACTTCATTTGGCATGCATTTCAATGATACCTTTAAATTCCTTTTGCCCATAGAAACCTTTTTAATCTTATCAAAATTGACTGTGTTCCATTTTTTGCTACAAAATTTTTATAGATTACAAAAATATGAAATATTGTTGTCTATGTTAAGTACTTTTGTGAAAGATTTTCAAACATGCAACATCAAGCCCTTTCACAACTTGCTCTTCAAATTTGCAAGTCCTTAAAATGCCTGAAACTTCCAAAATATTATGGATCTCGTTATTTATGCATAAATTTAACCCCTGCGGCAAATTTCATGAAAATTTGTTGGCCTTTGGCCACAGGTTTGTTCCGATTTTTGCTCATTTCACATGGAATGACCCTTAAGAGGTTTACATAAACATTTAATGCTTTAATTAAAATTCAATTGGGAATTTAAAAATAAATCACAGTTATATGTTATAAAACCACTCATTGTTATGTATTTTTTAGATATACTTTTCAGCCACATTTTTTGATGTAACATTCAATGTCTCGACTAAAATTGTATTGTTACATGAAAGTAAATATTTTGTGTTACAATCTTTGAACCAAAGACAAAACTGTTCTTACTTAATTTGTGGGTAGTATATAAATTGTATAATAATAGTAAAAAATAGCATCGATTAAAATTTTTTTTGAGAAGGCTAGTTTTTGCGTTCAAACAAGTTTTTGCTGTACTTCACATACTTTACTTGTAAAGAGAAAGCAACTAAAATGTTTGGTAAGAAATCCAGTGTGTAGATCAATCATTTATTACATAATTCTTACTTTTCAAGCAATTGCTTAGTCCAAATGAAAAGAAAACTTTTCTCATTTAAAATATTTTTGCAGTTTATATCTCAAAAAATAAAAATATCTACAGAAAGAATATAATTTGTAGCACTTTACTACTGGAACATATAATTCATATGCTAGATGCATATGTATGTTTTAAAATTTTCAAACAATTCAAAATGCTGAAAACACTTAACTAAATAAAATATTTTTATTTCTGTAAATATGTATATTATCTTCAAACATTTGCCTATTAGGGACAAATTCTTTAGCTTTTACTAGTTTGTTTGTTTATACACTCTAAGATAAAAAAAAAGTTGCACCTGGAAGGAGTAGACCGGTACAAATGAAATTTGGAGGAGTTGTACAACTGTGTTGGAGATCAAAGTTTCAGAATCATTTGAGCATGTGCAGGGCAGCTCTCAAACCCACTGTATACAGGGGCATAAAAGGACATCCAGTAGCACTCCAAATTCATTTTGACTCATGCTGGTTGTGTTGGTTACATCGTTTTTTTTATTGAGTTATGCCTCGGAAAAAAGTTTGCGAGCAATTGAAGCAACTGGGAGAGTTTGACAGAGGCAGAGTAATTGGCGTTCAAGAAGGTGGATGGTCTAATCGACAGATTGTGCAATATATTGGTTGTAGTGATGTTAGTGTTGCTCACTGTTGGCAGTGGTGGATACAACAAGGCACATGTTAGCGTCAGGAAGGCCTAGAGAAACCAGACCGAAATAGGATCAATGTGTTGTAAGACATGCACATACTGATCCAACAGCCACTGTTGCAGACATCTAATGGGCATTGGGAACCTCTCTCGATCGTCCAATAAGTGATCACACCATTGTCAATGGCGTCATGACGTGGGACTAAACTCGCGTAGACTGTTACAACGACAGCCTTTAACAGCATTGCATTGCTGGCAAAGACTGGAATGGTGTTGTGCCAGGCGGACATGGGGCATCGAGTGGTCTTCACTGACGAATCCCGCTTCTGTCTGAGTGGATACGACAATTGAATATGTGTGTGGAAGCAACATGGTCAGCGCCAAGATTCACGGTTTGTTGTGCAGCATCACACGTCCAGAAGACCTGGTGAGGAGTGCAATTGCGTATGATGCCAATTGCCAAATCGTCTTTGGTATTCATTACAGGCTCTTTGACAGGCTAGCGTTACATACAAGAAATTTTACAGCCAGTTATGCTCCTATTCCTGAACTCCCAAGTTCACCCGCTTTTTCAACAAGACAATGCTCGACACCATATTGCTGCCATCTCTAGAGCTGGTCTACGACGAAACGATATCTTACCATGACCAGCATACTCACCGGACCTGTCTCCGATCGAGAATGTATGGGATGCCATTGGATGTGATATCATCATTCCATCTGTACCATGTAATATGCTGGAACTATGTGACAGGGTTCAAGCAGCATGGGATTGACTGTTGCACGAAGAGCCTGTATGAGTCACTACTATGGCACTTAGCATGCTGCATTAGGAATAATGGTGGTCATCCACCATACTGAATACCACTTTTTTGAATTCTACTTATTAAAGTTTGCATATTTCAATATCAAATTTTAATCATTTACTTATTCATAAGCACTTTACCAACATTGTAAATTTCATTGCATTCTAACAATTCCTTCTAGGTGCAACTTTTTTTTTGTCTTAGAGTGTATGTACTAGAGCAGGGTGTCTACTGGTCCCGAATGTCCCGGAAATATGCCGAAAATAGAAAACTGGTCCCTGAAGTACCGAAATAATAAACTTTGTCACAGAAATTTATCTCCTCTTTATTAACAGAAAAAAAGTACATTTATGGATGGAAGACAAAAAAAAATAAGGCGAAAACAAAAGGTGGCTGTAGTTGAGCTTAAACAAATGAAGAAAAAAAGAAAGAAAATTGCAAATAATGCAATTGAACAATTAGACAAAGAAATTATGCAAAGTGAAAAGAAAATGAAAATGGTGTAACTCCTCCAATCCAACCACATTCGGAGACAGTTTTTATTAAATACACAAATTGATATGTAATTTGTTTTACCAACTTCGTTCGATGCATAAAACATAAAAATAAAAAATTTACACTACGAAATGTATTTAAAGTAATGGTTGATTTCTTCAATTTTTATTAAAATTTCAAGTATTCAAAAAACAAAAATTATGAATATAATCTAGAGTATTTTTTTAATGTTCATTTATTTTGACATGATTTATGATTTGTCTTTATTTTTGAAATTTTATATAGAAAACAGCTTATTGAAGCTGAAATTTGATACTAGTCCTCTTTTCTCAAGATTAGATTGTAAGCAATAAAAAAGTGCGATTTTAAAGTATAATTGCATCTAACTTGACACATAATCATGTAAAATCAGATCATGCATTTATTTTAGAAAGTCCTGAAAATGTCCCTAAATGGACCTGTAGAAATTTAGTAGACACCCTGTGGAATATGTTTGCCAAATAAAGGTGGATTCATTGTGAGAAATAATGCATTACTGCTGCTGAACCACATATATTATTTTTTCATAAATTTCAGCTAATTTTTGTGCATTATCATATTTAAACTTTCGATTTGAGTATACGTATACAATGTTACAGTACCAATGTACAGTGTTCAAGTGGACCTTCTCAGACATCAGTGCGAAATACAACACCAATTCGAAATTTGAAGAGAAAAAAATCTTGGTAACAAATTATGTTATATGAATTTTTACTTGATAAATGAACTCTAATTATTTCTTATTGGATTTTGTTTTTTATTTCTTTCAGATGTTTGGAAAGATAGGAATGAATTCAACAGATATTAATTCTTCATATTTATGTAAAACATTGTAAATAATCAATCATGCACTTTACTTGACTGAATAAATTTCTTTCAAAGTTTTTGAAACAAATTAGACCCGTATGTTTTTATTCACATATACTTATATCACAAATACTTATACTGAAAATTTAAAACAGTAGCAAAAACTATTTTCTTTGTATTTCAAATTAGTTTCGTACTTATGAACAGGGTATGCCGAATTAACTCAAGTGATTTTTATTTGAAAAGTCATTGATTTAAATCAATTTTAAGTTTCATTTTCCTTTCTGTATTGAATTTATTAATATTGAAAATTAAACAACGTTGAACAAGATGCATGTTATTTTATTGAAATAAATTAGTCCGTTTATAAAAAATAGTCACAATGAAAAAGTTTTTTGTTGTGTCACAAAAGCATTCAAAATTTTCACTTAAATCTTTATAATTGGGAATTTTTATATCTTCATTTTGTTTTGTGTAATATGTTAGTTAATTTTTATTTAAAGTTTTATGCATTGATCGCTATGAATTCTTTACACTGCTAGCTATTTTCTATGTATGGAATTAGACTTTGGAAAGTAAAAGTTAATAAACTTATCTGGTAATTGAATGAGTATGTTGACAGTATAGATTATGGATAGAAGCAAAAAAGTTTTTTAATGAATAATGATTTTTTTTTTATTACAGGGGGCTTCGCCCCCTGCTCGCTTACGCTCGTCAACCCCCGGGTATTGCCATAAATATTAATGAGAAGTAGAAGGAATTTTGTTGCAAGTTTAATTTATTTTCTATTGGTGATATGATTTTTTACTAATTACCAATTAATTTTGTTGAAAATAACTAAAGCAATTCTGTATAATAAATATGTAATGCAAAATATTTATGAAATTCTTATATTCGATTAATTTTGTACAAAAATTTACACTATGTTCATGGGATCCTGCAACCTTATTTATCTGGGTCCAAAACATTTCATGCCACCAGTTATGGGTTGGTTAAAATAAAACCAATCAAAACTGCTCAAGAACCAGATGGGGAAACATTGCTTATGCATGGCATTTCATATGCTGGTTTATTTACTCAATTTTAATCTTTCAAAATTTAACCCTACTATCTTTCCAAAAATTTAATATAATTCAGAAATATTAATGTTTAACAAATCAAAAATATCTCGAAACTATACTGATTTATATCTCATGTCCAACAAGCTTAAACTCGTATGAGTGACAGATTAATTCTAATCATAAAAATCTGATTTAAATAAAATAAATCCAATTTTTTTTTTATACCTTGCTTAGGAAACCAAAAACCCAATGCACAAAATACAATTTGACGTTTCAAGTGGATAAAGAAAATGTTTTCAAAGAAAACAGTTAATTAATCTGCAATTATCCCTTCACATTGCTAAAAATGCGTCATGGTTCCTAATAATTATATATATATATAATTTGCTTTGTGATTGAGTAGATTGAATATCAATTCACATGAGATTTAAAAATGTGGTCAAAGAATCGCCCTTAGGTCTTAGAGTGCTGCTACCTCATTTTTGAACCTGGTAAATTAAAAATTGTTCGAGTTCTGCATTGACATTTTAATTTTAGTAATTTATGCAACAGAATTTTGCAAAATCATATTTGAATCATGGAATATTTTGTTGAGTTCTCATTTAATTTAAAATAAAGATACTACATTAATATTTTACTTTTTGGAATAACTTAATAAATTGCTTTTGAAAATCAAACTTAAAACAGAATATGAGAGGGCATATATTTAAAGTTAAGAATTAGTTTTTATAACAAAATATTGATGATTATTGAAATTGAAAAATATATAATTTTTTCATGATTTTTTCCAAACTATAGGTTTTGATGTAATGAAATATATCCATTAAAATTGAAATGTGGTTCAAAATAAATCTGACAACTAGTTGATAAAATGATTGGTTGAATTTTAACTATATATTAATTTTCCAATTCACAAATTTACTGAAAATAAATTTTTTTCAAAAATCAAAATTCTGTTTTGTATATAGCTTCCAAAAATATTCTTGTGAATTGAATTAATTTATGCTTTCACTCTTTTAGTATAAAAATAGCTGTTTGCATAAAATACTTCTAAATAACCTATGTAATGTTATTCTACAAGATAATTTAATAACATACATTAGTTATTAGTTTTCAAACAAATACTTCAAATTTTGTCACAATCCTTTTTAAAAACGGAATTCCTTTCACAATTTGAAAGTCCCTAATTAATTAAAATTTAATTTACTAGCTCATATTATTAAGAATAATTCAAAATATCACTCGGTTACTCAATTTAAGAAAATAATGAAATTTGTAAATGTACTAATGTTAATTTCATTAAAAATAATAATGTGTTAAATTATGTTTCATAAATTGTGTGAAAATAAGTTAATATACAGAGTTAAAATTATTTCACATGGAATGAAATGTAAAGATTTTAATAATTTAACTAAAATATCTCGGTACAATTTACAACATATACACGCAAAATGAAATGTTTCCAAAGTTATTAAGTATCAGTCGTGGAAGATACTCTTGCTTTTGGCATGTATCTGGAACTTGTCCCATTCATGCTGACTATTGGTATTTGGGGAGCATGAAGACTTGCTTTAGCAGGATACTTCTTCCCAGCAATTTCAATTTCGAAATTGGCATCATTTGTGAAAAATTCCGTTGACACAACTTTCGGTTCACCCGTCTTCTCATCGTAATTGTGTACGAATCCAAGACAAACGACGCGTTCCAACGTGTAACCATAGCCAGATGAGGTTGTTTTCCCCACAAAGCGGCCATTGCGATAAATGGGTTCTCTGCCCCAGGTCCAGACATCTGTTTCTGGGTTGTGATTTTCCAATTGGAAGTGTACAAGACGCCTTTTCAAGCCCTGCTCCAACTGTTGCTTTAAAGCTGACTTGCCTAGGAAGTGGTCTTTCTATTGAAAAAAATTTAGTTTAGTTCATACTTATATGAGTTGACGTAGCAGTCACAGGTGACTGTTTGCTAGTATTTTTCAACCTTGGCGACTATGGTATGTTATAAATACCTGTTTCAGTCACGAATTCATACTTTCTGCTTCCTTATTGGGAAAATTTATTTTATGACTGATCTGTACTAAAATGGTATCAAAAACGCTTGGTAAACATACAAATTCTAATCACTTCAACTGGGCATCCCAGCAACAGTGGATATAGTATTTTTCTGTTAAAAGGTGAACTGTTAACAAGTGCCCAGCTACGCCAAACGCAATATTTCCTACTTCTATTCCACGCTGATTTTTGAAAACTCAGTGCTAAGGATGTAGCTGCTGGAGGCCACTAAAATAAGCTTTGTAGAGACTAATTTTCTTAATATTTTAAGAATTTATGCTGCAAAAGCTACTATTTCACAAGGGCTTTGACTATGACAGCCCTGGATAAGCAACCAATACTGAGAGAAGTACATGTCATTTCAGAAATCGTAACTGAACATAAAACAGTTTAAGCTAATTACATTACAACTCAAATAATTAGTTACTAAGTGTGGTTGGTTGATTTGAGTTTTATGGCACAAATCCAAAAACGACAAGCTGCGACAAACGCAAGACATGATATAGACTAATACAAATAGTTACAAAGTGTGGACAAATGGGATAAGTTAAATATCAGGATGCTTGCTAGCCAGATTATAGTCGCCTTTTTACAACCATTGAAAATCACTTCCTGTTTAAAAATGAAGGAAAAACAATTGCAGAACTTTCCATCTTGAACTTCTTTCTCTAAACTAGCAGACCTGTGCATGCACATGTGGTAAAATTTCATATTTGAAAATATCTATTGATGGCAGTCATTACTTTTCTTACCTTATTTAAATTGATTAATAATTAATATAAGCATCAGTATGCAAATTTCATGTTCAAATTATATAAAAAAATTTCAAAAATATGAAACAGTATTTCGTTTACATTTTTCAAATGTACCTTTACTGAAATTCTTATATTCTAAGTTTCTCTCTAAAAGTTTACACCTCAGTCATGTTACCACAATTAGCTCCTGAACATACATTTCAGTTGCGTATAATTCACTTGTTCAAAGGCAATCCTATATTTTTTACCTTAAAACCTATTTTCAGATTGTCTCAGGGTTTTTTCTGAGCTAATTTCTATCTTCCAGATTTCTCATAGAATTCTGTAATTAGCTCGCTGAAAAATTTCATAAGAGGATTGAAAGCTGTGTAGTTTTACTATATTAAGCAGCTCTTTGTTCAAGTTAAGAATATGTAAACTAAGCAAAATGAATCTCAGTGGTTGATTATATATTGTTAATATCTGTTTGCTACCATTCTCCAATAAACAAATAACGCTGATTTATGTGCCATGCACATGTGAAATATATAGATTGTTTTCCAAGCAAACTGAAGGGACTATAAGGGATTTGCTCCTTGCCGAGTCCTACCATTCATGGCTTCAATCTAATAATCAAAGACAGCCAAAGAACTCAATCAGTAGTTTCCTTGGGATCAAGAGAACAGCTGAATTGGTGTAGGAAAGAAATCAGGATAGCTATTGGCCTCAAAACTGGCCACTGTACCCTGAATAGACATCTCAACATTATGGGTGTTATAGAGTATGTAGAGGTTGTCGGATGGTAGAGGAGAGTTCTGTACATGTTCTATGTGAATTTGACCATTACTCTGCACAACAATTTGAATATCTGGGATACCGTATCAAACCCTGGGAACTGTTAAACATTCCAATCAGGTATTTGCTGAAATTTTTTTCGGCAATCGGTGTTTGTTGGATCAGCAGGGGTCTTAATACAATAGACTATTAGTCGTAGTGCTGGCACTCTTCGGAGTCGCCCCTTTAACAAGTCATAAAGAAAACTGATTAACCTTTTCACTAAGGCTGTTGCACCAGTTGTATCTCAGCATAAGATCTAATAGAAAGCCAGAGTAAAGATTAAATTCAAGCCTCTACTAGTACAATGAACTAGTACAAAATGTATGTGCATGTCTCTTCGACACTTTTCAAATCGTAGAACTAACATTTTTGAACAAAACCTTTGTTAATTTGAATGCAGAATTAAGGCAATGAAATACAGATCTAACTTGCATGAGAAGTTTCAAGTTTAGAGCACAAGAACGAAGATCTAACTAGAAAATTAATAATTTTTCTTTAAAAATGCTTCATATCAAGATTTAGTGAAAATCTACCAAAAGACAAATGAACTTATATGATGCATGATAAATAATTGGTATAAACCCCAGTATTGTGGGTTATAAACTTACTTGCATTTTTACTTTGAAACCTCTTCCTACTTCAAATGGTGTTGTGGTGCTGTCCAGTTCCTCTGCCCAGAAAGGAATGAATTTTTCAATGCGAAGGAAACGAAGTGCATAATATCCCACATTTCTCACTCCGTAGTCCTTTCCAGCAGTGAGCAAATTATTATACACATGAAGAGCATACTGTAAAAATTGTTTAAATTAATTTCTAAACTCTAGCAAATATTTTTAGAGACATTTCTCTATATTTGTCCCTTTCCTCCAAACATTTCTGTTAAACTGACAAATGAATGTCAATAGAATGAATTCAGAATCATCTGTTGTGGTAGGTGTGACTTTAAAATCATTTCAAACCTTTAAATGTTGAGAATGATGAAAATGCCACCAAGAAACTAAATTAATCAAAATTTTATTTAATTCCAGACTTAAAATGTTTTTAATTACTAACAGGAAAAATGTAAATGTATGAAAGATGTCTTTTCATTTGAGTGCTGTTTTAATACATTCTTTAGCAATTCTTTTCCAACCTAGTCGCATCAAGTCACTTAAATTCCATCTGTATACTTTAATTTTTTTGCATTTTATTTATTGATTTGTTACTACAAACTTAAAATAGGTTATGCGAAAAAATTAATTTAAAAAAAAATAGAGATATTTTAGAAGCAAAGATCATGGAGAGCTAGTTCTGAAATAGTCGCTGCTTTAAAAAATTCTGAGTTTAAACAATTTGATTAACATAAAAAAATGTGTAAAGCTTATAAAACCAAATAACAACCTCAAGTATTATATGGATATTGTTCCCTCAGTCACTACAACTTCAATAATAAATTTCATTTGTGTCAGAAGTTTATTAAAATTTTAAATTCTATTTAGAAAAAAGGATTGATGAAATACTTAATACACATACATATATAATGGGGTTAATAGGAAATTTCTTCAACAACTATTCAAATTGTCTTACCTCTGATGGTATGTAAAGAGAGTAACCAGGTTCTCCTGTGTTGTTAAAACCCATAACGAGAACTTCACCAGCATATCCAACATTAATTTTCTGAAATAAATTTTAATTAATTTTTAAACGAAATATTTTGGATATTGTTAATTAGGTATAAACTAAACCTCTGTACCAAATTTAATAAACAATTTGTCACCACAGGTTTTCCTTATTTTTGTTCATATCACAGGGAATGAGCCTTAACAAACAGATTTTGAAACATCGACAACAAAATAACATTCCGTAATTAAACAATGTACTTCAGACCTTGCAAGTAAAGCCAGCTATGTCCATTTCAGTTCTGGTAAGCTCAGACATCAACTCTCGAGATTTGGGACCGACTACATTCAGAACAGTATACATAGAAGTTACATCTCTCAAGGAAACGGATCCATCATTAGGCATATGCCTCCTCATCCATTCAGTAATACGTGTTTGCTGGGCAGTAGGAGACATCATGAAGTAGCTGAAAAATATGAATGACGATGATTAGATAACTAATTTTCTAAGCATATGCATAAGGAGGTTTCTTCAGTCTTTTTAAAACTGTCTAAAAGAATTTATTTTAAAAGATTGTTTCAAATATCTACAGATTTGATATTAATACTTTAACTACTGACCCCTTTAAAACACTGACCACCGACAAATTAAGAGAAAACTATTACTTACACTGCATAAATGCTCCCTATATCTATCTATTCCATGAAAGATTAACATACTAAGATAAACCCTTTTGGGAAGTAATGCTGGCTGCTAGGTCATTTAAAAAACACTAGTGCACTTGTCCAAAAATGACTAGGCTGTCCTAGGTTGCACAAATTAGTCTAGGGAATTAGTAAGTAGATTTGGGCCCGGAGACAGTCATGAGTAGGGAGTCTGAACTAAGAAAAGATTTGGCTAAACCACTGAAGTATGCTGTGGTGCATCAACCATATGTGAATTTTAGGCCCAGAGGTCATTCTGTTCTTGTCAATGAGAGTTTTGAGAAGTAATGCTGTCTGCTAGGTCATTTAAAAACAAATTAGTCTAGGGAATTAGTAAGTAGATTTGGGCCCGGAGACAGTCATGAGTAGGGAGTCTGAACTAAGAAAAGATTTGGCTAAACCACTGAAGTATGCTGTGGTGCATCAACCATATGTGAATTTTAGGCCCAGAGGTCATTCTGTTCTTGTCAATGAGAATTTTGAGAAGTAATGCTGGCTGCTAGGTCATTTAAAAAACACTAGTGCAAAGTACACTTGTCCAAAAATGACTAGGCTGTCCTAGGTTGCACAAATTAGTTTAGGGAATTAGTAAGTAGATTTGGGCCCGGAGACAGTCGTGAGTAAGGAGTCTGAACTAAGAAAAGATTTGGCTAAACCACTGAAGTATATAGTGGTGCATCAACCATATGTGAATTTTAGGCCCAGAGGTCATTCTGTTCTTGTCAATGAGAGTGCTGACCTTCTCTCCCTTCATATGACACAGATTCTTTGAAATACAGTTACATAGTTGGTTCAGTTTTATGGCTCAAGGCAATATTTGGTCAAGCTGCATCAAACACAAGTTAGATAATGACCAGTAATGAAAATGCACACACGGAAAGTTTTTACTGACACTGAAGAGAGGATTATTCTCTCTCTCTCTCTCTCCTCTCTCTCTCCCAGGTTAATTTATTAAGAAATGAACTACAACTCACAAGTTGCTGTACTGCAGGAAAACCCCCAGAACTTTGGCAGTCACAAGGTATCAAAGGCCTTACTTAAGGGTATTTAGAGTAGTTGGTTTTGATGATAAATTAAGAACTTATTGTAGAATGAAAATTTACCAATAATTAATTTGTTGATACATTTTATTCTAAAAGAATTTCCCTCTCCACTTTTCTATTTACAATTCTAAAACATAATTAATGTCACAAAATTAATGCAACAAACCAATTGTGAGCTCTTCGTAACAACAAGCAATCATTTTCATAACATCCTTGATTATTTTGCATCCCAGATGATACAATATTTCCAACAGGAACATCAATGTCATTAGAACATAGAAGCTGCAGTAAATCAACAACTTCAGTCCCTCCAGACTGTTAAAAAGAAAAAAAAGTATGAGAAGTGAAAGAAAAAAGTAATAAAGACCCTGTAACAAACTTTATGGACTTCTAATGTTCACTAAACATAACTATATTATGCTCCAATTTTTTTTTATGATTTCAGCTTTGAGTTTCAAAATGGTAAATAGCAATGGGAAAAAGAAGCAATCAAAAAACAAAAATAAAGTTAACCTTGAGATGAAATTTAGTAAACGATGACATGTCAATAATTCCTACACGTTCCCTGCAAGCACTGTACTCTTCTCGAACACTATCAAACCAAGATGGCTTCCCAAATTCAATCTTGGGTGGATTTAAACGCTCCTCTTCTAATAACAAACAAAAAAATCCAGTTTTTATACAAAATTTTAATAAAAATTCAGACATTAATGACACTTATAAAAGAGTAATTTTGAAATAGCTGAAATTATAAATAATACACTTGAGGAAAATGTTCTATTCTGTAGCTGATTGCTATGTTCTTTCTGTCAATACTATATATTCTATACAGTTATTATGTGTAAGATTTAGGTAGGTAATTATAAGTAGAATGTACTGCAGCCTATTTGCTAGATTATTTATCTATACAAGTATTAAATAAGAACTCTATCTAGAAATTTGCTGTCATAATGTTAGTTTCTAGAATAGTTTATTTTGAAAAGAAGTTTCTGACATTTACATTATCTCAATCTAATTATGATTCATTAAAGTGTCTTACTCAAATTTAATGGAGATTTTGATAATCTTCTGGCAATACATTTTTATAACTTTAATTAAATGAAAAATAGTTAATTTAAAAGAAATTTATAAAAGAAATAGATACAGCAAATTTCATTAAAATATATTTAAAAATCGCTTTAAACTAATTCCTGCCGAAATACAAACTATTTACAAAAGTTTTTGCAAATGCTAATACTATATGATTTAGGGTGGTTTTGAGTTTTATTTTACAAAGGGCTGTATTTGGCCAAGCTGCACAAAATACAAGGATGGGAGAAAGCTAAAGATAAAAGCTTGAGGGCTGTATGATTACGGTGCCTTTAGAATTCCAGTCTGAAACATTTTCGACAACATTTTAAAATAGCAGCCAGCCATTAATTTTTAAGTGAAGGGCGTTACAAAGGATGGAAGTCGATAAGGCCTTGGTCCACCTCTGGCCTGGAAACAAGCTGTCACCCGGAATGGCATAGACTGAAAAAGATCACGGATGGTGTCCTACGGAATTTCTTGCCAAGTAGTCTCCAGCTGTCGGGCTAAATGGTCAACTTTCTGGGATGGTTACAATCCCATAACGTCCAAATGTGCTCTATGGTAGAGAGATCAGCTTGATAGTCCACCACTGGTGTGTATGCAAGCTGTCACCCGGCGTGGCATACACCGAAAAAGTTCCGGGATGACGTCCTGTGGAATTTCATGCCAAATTGTCTCCAACTGTCGGGCTAAATGGTCAACATTTCGGGACGGTTGTAACCGCCTTCCCATAACGTCCCAAATGTGCTCTATGGGACAGAGATTAGGACACCTAGCTGGCCAAGGAAGTGTTGGGAAAGCTTGAAGACAATTCATAGCAACATGTGCCGTGTGTGGCTGGGCATTATCTTGTTGAAAAGAAAGTCTGGGGTGTCACAAAAGTACGGGTTACTCAACTGGTCGTAGAATGTGGTCTACGTACCGCTGTGCTGTAAGTGTGCCAGAAATGTGTACCAAAGGGGTCCAGCTATCAAATGAGATAGCACCCCAGACCATAACGCTGCCCTGGATGTCTCCAGACAAATTCATAAAACATCAGTGAAAAGCTACAAAGATAATTTGTTACAAGTTTTTAGTAAAATAACTAGATTAAACTTACTGGATTTTGAAGGATCATAATACAAAACTCTTTCGAATCCTACTCTTTCTCCAAACACTGCACCAGCTTGTTCTTGCATGGTATAAAGAGGTGAGCACCGGGATTTACGAGCAGTTTTGAATTCATGTAGCAAAGGATGTCTGATGGAGTAGTTATACCCTTAAAAAATAACCACTATGATTGTGTTTTTGAAATTATTATTTTAAAACAAACATGAAAATAATAATTAAATTTAGAAAAATGTAGTGATATTTTTAAAATTCCAGTTATTTTAAATTATAATTTTTTTAAATATAATAAAATCCTAGAACTTCACAATGCAAAATACGAAAATTCCATGATACATACAACTGATCAACTATTTTACTTCACTCAGTATTATTTGACTTCACTAAAGTCAGAATGTTTACTTTTGATAAAATACCATTTGGTAAAATATATTTCAGGCATTTTACTCATAACAGCAGTAAGATTAAATTCCTATTTTAATAGATTAAATATATATTTAGTTATGAATATGCAAAGGATTGGACTCATAAACAAGAGACAATTTCGTTTTTAAATCTAATTTTTCTTAAGCAGAAATTGATCAAAATGAAAACATCTAAAAAACATTGCAACAAATGCAATTTTATACTACGATCTGAAATTAAAGAATAAATGTTAGTCATACCAACAGCTTCTTGTACACGTTCCCTCAAGAACTTTGAGTTGTTGTGAAAATCAATAAACCTTTTAATGTCAAAAGGTAATAAATAAGCCTTAGGTTCACCCGTTGTAATCCAATCAGCTAGTTCTTTGCCGAGTCCACCGGCACCCTGAACTGCATTTACGTTCATTCCCACAGCAACATACAAATTGTCAATCTGTGAGAGGGTAGAAAAATATCTATTTCAAATAAAGAGAAAAACATGTACAGTTAAACTTCGATAATTCAAAGTTGAAGGGACTTCCAAAAATATTTTAATTATTCAAGAATACAAATTAACGAATTTTTAATGGATTCCACAATTTCCAAAATTAATATCAAGTCATCAACAGATGACTTGCATAGTTTTAAAAATTGATAAGGCATTAATAAAAAAAATGTAAAATAACTTTCTGAAAAAATACATATATAAGTCAACAATAGGAGTGAAAAGTGGGGCGGTCAGAAATCATAGAGACAGGATGCTAGGATATTATAAGTACAAGTACATACATTCACCAGATATATTCCAAGAAATAATGAGTCACTACTAAAATACCTTTTCTTGCTTTTTAGGAAAAATAATGCAAGCTTGAAATGTTTTGTTAAATAGGAAAATATTCGAAATGTCCCCAAATAATGTCAAATCAAACAGTGTTGCATTTAAATTATAGGAAAATTCAAGGTGCAAAAAAAATTTTGAAGTAGAAGTATCCAATAATCAAAATTTAAAAAGTTCGAATTATACAAATTTCACTGTATTAGAA
Organism: Metellina segmentata; assembly: GCA_947359465.1. NCBI lineage: Eukaryota > Metazoa > Arthropoda > Arachnida > Araneae > Tetragnathidae > Metellina > Metellina segmentata. The sequence goes on along the minus strand of OX375877.1, from coordinate 72,723,020 downwards.
AATTAAATTCCATACCACTAACAAGGAAAACATTTTAAGGTGCTTATCAACAAATCAGAATACAAGTGCTTGAAATAAGTCAGTACTGTAATTTTGGAAGAAAGGTTAAAGAAAATCATCTTTGAACAAGTCATAGCACTATAATTCGGGAAGAAATTAGAAACGTTACTTCTAATAATCATGATTTCATAAACAGGGAAATTTGATTCCTGAAACCAGAATATAACCAAATACAGTATTCACAGAAAAATGTATTCAAAATTTTATTTTATATAATAGGGATACAACTACCAAAAATTATCATGTACCTAGATATTTCTAAAGTTTGTTCAGTAGTCAATAGCATTTCTCATTTTTAGTCCCCAATAGACAGCATCTAAGAAAACACAGCAAGATACCAGTGAAGAAATTATGATTATTTAAGAAATTCAATAAATGTCTATTCAGATGCAATTTTAAGACTTTATATCTGACAGTCGCAACACAAGTTTGGGAGTTACGAATGTTTAAATCTAAAAATGCTGATGTGCATAAACATTTTATTTGAGAAACTCATTATTTATGTTATGTATGTCTTTTCCTAATTCAATAAATTCTGAACTTTTAATTTGTGATTGTAATACTTTATTTTTAAATTCTGTATAGTGTTTATTCTTCATAATATTGGTTTAAAAGCATTTTTATATGATGCATCACTTATGCTGATCCTACATTTCTTACAAAAATTACATACATGAGGGGAGTAATAGAAGTGTTCGTTTTGTTACATATTATTTTTGTTTCAACTCTAACAAACCAGTCAAATCCATATCAAAGTATATTGCTAATTAATTTTTTTTTCAGTAAAGTATGATAGAGGAAATGTTGAATACTAAAAAAATTAGTCAAATATAGATTCATGTAAAAATTACACTTATAAACAAACTGGAAAATATAATTGACATTTTTTAGTTCTACATACCTCAGAAGTTTCCCCAAGAATCCAATGTCCATCTGAAGAAAAAGTATCAGGACCGGTTACATAACGCTGAATGTCTACTTGATTAAGGATAGGCACTCGGAAACAAGCTTCCTCATAAACTGGTTCTGTGATAGGAGTTAAAAATCACTTTTAGTACATACTTCACTCTAGCAATAAATACAGGATTTATGTAGAAAAATTGTCAGATCCGGATGAATGTTACATGTATAGTCAAGTCTCATTAAAACGAATTTTCTTAATATGAATTACTGATAATATGAACTTAATTTCAACCCCACTCACAATGTATATTCAACTAATGTTAACTCATTTGTTAAATACAAATTCAGGTAATGCTAATTGCTGGTTAAGAACAAATTTTTGGAACTTAAAGGCAAGTGGATTGTAATCAATCGTATTATCAGAAACAATAAGTGACTCTTAAATTGTAGATTTACTTGTGGAAGAGAGTGAAAAAGGAATAAATAAAGATACTGAAGATGAAGGAATAAGCACATGCTTTCTTTAAAAGAAGCTACTGCTGGTTTATACAAATGACTGTGGACTGCATATTATTTGCTAAACTACAAGGAAGAAATAATTCAATGTTTTTTGTTAGGTAGGGAAAATTTATCTGCTCAGTTGAACAGTGTTGACCGCATCAAAGATTTTCTGAAAGAATGTTACAAAAATCAGACCCCAAAACGATAATAGAACTATTTCAAGACAAAAATTACATAATCAGTAAATATTGGTGCAATCAAGAATGATTTGTGTAATCAAAAATTATTTGTGCAATCAAGAATTATCTGTGAAATCAAGTACTATTTGTGTAATTAAAAATCATTTGTATAATTAAGAATCATCCATATAATCAAGAATTATTAGTATAATTAAGAATCATCTGTACAATCTGTGCTGAAAATACCATTTACCTGTAAACCAGGAATTGTACAGTTGTTGAAACTCAAATACTGACCAGAGGGGGCTGTGTGCACTCTGATGTGCAATGGATGTTGAAGCACTAGTTAGAACTGCTTTTGTGAATGTGACGCCATGATAACTATTCTGTGTTTATTTGTTGATGTGTTTTATGATGTGTTTGTGATAAATAAAATGGATAAAAAGAATTAAAGATTTAGATTACCTTTTTCCTATCTGACAGGTAAGAGAACCTTTTGAAATTCATTTAAGAACTGCGCGAATCAATGCGAATTAGAAGTTGTAATATTTTGGTGCCGAAAACAAATAGTAATGTAAATGCATTAGTATTTTATTGCATTGTTGTAATGCTTTCTTCTGAATTCTGATAACATTAAATTTGTCTTAATGAGGTTTGACTTGTTTCACAAACATGCCTAGCACAGAAATTGACAAAATTTGGTTGTTGTCAAATAAAAACAATGGATATAAATTGTTTGTGCAATATAAAATCAACAATTTTAGGATTCATACTATAATTTTGCTGTTAAGTTTCAATACCCTTGATTTGAACTGCATATTATTAACCCCCTGTGGACTGCATATTATTGCTAAACGACAAAGAAGAACTTGCCATTCTCAAAAAAATTCTTCAGCATTCTGATTACAGAAAGCACTGCGAAATCTCAGAGATAGAAATCAGCACAGAAAAGAAAATATGAGAAAAAATAGGTTTATTGTAAAAAAAAGGCTGAATTGCCTTTGAACAAGGAAATGAGGTGAAACTGAAGTAGATGTTTAGAATCTAATTATGTTATGTGTGAGGTGTGCTTTTATTTTCAAGCATTTTATTGGAAAAAAGAATTAACACCAGTTATAGTAAACAAAATGCTGTTATATATTTTTGATAACTTTATTTCAATTAGAGGAATGAAAGCCATTTATGCGAATAAGAATGTCATCCTCATTATAAATAAATTAAAATAAAATATGAAAAATGAGTAAAAAAATAAAAATAAAAATAAAATAATTTTTTTTTAAACATAACATTGCTATCAACAATTTAGAAATTTTATCAGATACTATATGTGGGTCTGCTAGTCCATTTAAAATAGCTAATAATATTTGCAGCTTAATATAATATTTGATTTACGCCCATACTAATTAGCTAAAAAATATCAGGTACTTGATTTCGATTAGCATTAATTTTGAATATTAAAAAAGCTTACTGAAATATTCCCAATTTGGTGGCAACTCTTGAAATGAAAAATATTCTGGCATCTTGTCAGTAAATAAAGGTCTTGCTGGTTTAGGAAAACCGCCAATAAGAAATCCTGAGTCATATTCTCTGCAGTAAAGTCCAGCATCATAATCTCTGAGAACTAAATGTGAATAAAGTTATAATAAATTAAAAAATGAACTCTGCAATAAAATAAAAAATGATAAAATAACATCTAATAACACAAAATCTAAATTCAGAATTCAACATGTTAAATATGGAGTAAATTCATTTATCTTTTGCAATCTATGTAAATAAGCAATGATTACTGGTGCAATTTATTTCGTTCCATCCCTTAAATGCAGTTTTGCAACCAAAATCGTCATTAACAGCAAATAAAGTGGCTTGCATCAAAAGGCGTTTAAAAATTTTAAAAACACATGAATTTAATAACCATGAATTTTTTGAACTGTCCAAAAAGATAGGATTTAAGTGGAGAATTCTAAGTACAAAGCCAATATATAAATTTAATTTTTGTCATTTAAAAATATATGGATCTTTTTAAAATAAAACATTAAACATCAGCAACTGATTTCAACCCTTTTTCTGACTGCACGTATGTTTGTATGACTAATAGTTTTTATGATATTAATTTGTTAGTTGAACTGAATATCAAATAAAATAGCATCCTTAATTATGAATTCTAGGAAATCAAAAGTTTTATCTTAAAAATTAAAATGTGTATCTAGATTTATAAGAAAAAATTACACTTTAATAAAACCAACATTTTTACAAAAAAAACTTCACTCTCCAATGCTTTCAACTGAAGCTAGCATCAAGTCCAGATAACATGCAGTTGGCCTTTGCACATGGTCTACCATTCTCTCCTTATTCTATCATTTTCTTGTCTTTGTAAGACAGCCTCAAGCTCTAAGTCAACACTTGGATCATCCATGCAGTTTCAAGATTTGAGTGCAATTACTCCTTTTGGGCTCCTTTTTAACTTAGGGTTAAAAAGTATTTCTACTTTATTATCTTTGAGAAAACAAACAACAGTGAATCCAATTGACTAACAAGGTTGTCTAAAGTTAAGCATTAAATATATTTTGCTTTTGATCCAATCTTAGAATCCCCAGTTATCATTGTTGCACTACAATACTGATAATGTGAAAAGTTATCAAAAGTAAACTTTTAAAGTAAAAACAGATCTATGTAGAAATGAAAGACAAATCAGTTCACTCACTGGGTGTTGTAGGAGTTAGTCCAGGAACAGGTCTGGTGATAACATAACCATTCTCAGCAGGATGAGTAGGCACACGAAATGGAGGTAGGCAATTTAAACCCAAATTTCTTGTCCACTGTCAATTAAATTATAGGTTTAATCAAATTCACCAATAGTTCTTGAATGTATTACAGGGTCTACAAGAGAAAATATAGTACAAAACAAAGAAATAGAGGTTGAGAAGGGGATAATTCAGAAGGAGCAAAACTTGACAATTGCATGTGAACTATAATTCAGTGTTTCCCAAATTGGGCAATATCACTCCCAGTTGGCACTGAAGGAATCTTGAAGGCATTTACTATCCCTAGGGGGAAAAGGGAGCATTGAGGAGCAAGAGAGTTCTAAGACAATACTAAAAATTAGTCATTTAAAAATGTTTTAAGCATACAATTATTTATTTGATGATACAGACACTTACAGTGATGATTATCGCAAGCATTACATAACATAAAATGCACATTACTACTGATCGGTATACATCAATTAGTCACTGCGTAGCTAGCCTGGCATTGCCCATGGTGTTGGTTTGCTCTGCAAACCATGGGCAACGCCGTGGTGTAAAGTAATAATCTGGTGTAAAATTTTCCGCAGATTTCAAATCCTTTGAAGATATATTCAATTAAAAAATTATTTATTTAAAGAAAATCATATTTTTAGGTATTAATCTAAACTTTAATTTTCTGCAGATTTCAAATCTGTTGAAATTTTTACTCTACTTTTAACAGTATAGGAGATAGAAAAAAGAACTGACTTCAGTTAAAAGATTTATTGTGTTCTGCGGATGAAAAAAACTTGGCATGTTTCCAAACCCTGACTGCAAAGTCACACGGGTAGGAAAAGTTCTCTGCGTTTGAAAAAGCAATGGAGAATAAAACTATTAAATTCCTTTTAAAATCTTCTAGATTGAATTTTAAAATTCGCCGCAACCCAAAAATTGCAAAACATTCAGACTACCTGTGTGCCAAATCTCATTGCTGTAAATGGCATAGAATCGTCAGGATTTTGCGGCCCCAAACAAACACTTCCTTTTATAATATTAGAGATAGGACAGGTTGTAACATGAGAATATTAGCATGTATGTATTTGCACTGACTTTCAAATACAATTTCAGTTGAATTTGCATCACCCTGTTTTGTTGAACATGGATTTAGTGTGGCAATGAGTTTTTTTTAACAAAAAAGAGGAACAGTCTGGAAATTGTTGATTGGAAATATAAGGATGCTGATGATGAAAATAGAGATTTCATTAGACAAATTGATAGCACATCATCCTTCTCATTCACATTAATTATTAATTTTACAGATTTGATTGAAATTATTTATTTATTCTAATGAGCAATCTAGTGTGTTTATGTACAATTAACTTTTTGTAATTTCATTTTACTAAACTTTCACCAAAATATTTCTGTAGCTGTGTGATTTTAGAAATAGAAACTAGTTTTTATTTCAGTTTCAAGTTTTGTTTCCCAACTAGATTTTTAAAATTCTAAAACTGCACAGCAACAGAAATATTTTGGTGAAATTCAAAACTTTTAGGAACAACTACACATTATATTTTTTAGTTGAGATAGTTTTTCGGAGTGCATCAGATGCAGTAAATCAGTTGCCTGAGTCTTATGCTGTTTATATCCTTCTGTATGCTTGTCCATTGTGATGTCTCTATATTTATTAAACGTTTTGTTAGAACTTTGAATTACATTCTTTTTCCAATATCAAAGACATAAAACTATGATTAGTTAATTAATAGCTTAAATTTGAGATTTGTACACAAGTTTTCAAAACATTATGTTACAAATAATTCATGCAAGAGTTGTGAGCACTCAAGTTTAGCAGCATGTTGATGCAAAATCATTTCATTTCTGCCTGTCACTCTTCCGCAGAACACAATAAATCATCCGCAGAACACAAATTCATCCGCAGAACACAATAAATCTCTTAACTGAAGTCAGTTCTTTTTTCTATCTCCTATACTGTTAAAAGTAGAGTAAAAATTTCAATAGATTTGAAATCTGCGGAAAATTACAGTTTAGATTAATACCTAAAAATATGATTTTCTTTAAATAAATAATTTTACGTAGAATTCAGTCTAGAATTCCAGTACCAATATTGAGTGGATAGTGGATTGTTTCTTTGTTATTTGCCTATAATCATGAAAAATGCTGTATTAATAGGTGAATAGATCTGATTGTTTTAAAGTAACCACTAAAGCACAATGTTAAAAATTGAAGGAATATTTCTTCCTTTTGTCTAAAAAGTGTGAAACTCAGGAAAAAAGTAGAACATAGCAGCATTTTAACATCCAAACGGACATGACTACCTCCAAAATCTTCGCAACCAAATTGTCTTGTCCCTCTCCAACTTTCCCTCAGTGTGGCCTTTCAAGAACACACATATTTTGTGACAGGAACCCACTTCAATAGTTACAATGATCTTACTAACATTGCAGTGAATAATACTGTAGATAGAGTTCCAGACTTTATTTCTGCTTCAAGACTGGACTGCCAGGCAGATTTATGGTGAATAGACTGAGGTCTGGAGTAGCATAAAAAAAGTATCAGAACTTTGTAAGTTCAATTATTTTTGTTTGAGATTTCAACATTATTTGCTTAAAAACATGATTAATAAACATATTTCAAAAGCTCCTAAGTCTACATCTCTACTATTACAAAAGGAAGTGTTTTTTTGTATGTTTATGTGTACAGTGTCCAGATGAATCTATGGCACTTACAATGATGAGATTAAGCACACGGGTAGTCCAAATGTTTTCCAATTTGTATGCAAAATATTTATTTTAAAATTCAATCTAGAACATTTTAAAATGAATTTAATGGAATTTAATTATTATTTTTTTCCTTTGAATGGCAACACCATAAAAATATCACATATTCTAAATTTATTTTTTCCGTGTTTCCCTTTGATTTTCCGAGCAACGCTTTCAGCAGAAGAACGAAACAAATAAAAAGTTTTAACTGGAGTTATGTAGTTTTTTTTAACTCCTAGATTGTTAAAGTTAGATTAAACATTTCAAAGGTTTTGAAATCTGCGGAAAATTTCACATTGGATCAATATCCAAAAATATGATTTTCTTTAAATAAATAATTTTTAAACTGTAACTTTTATATTTTTTCACATACGAATTTGAGCTTGATCGTGTTTGAGAAATCACAGATTTCATTTCCTGTGCTCAAAAGATTCCAACATAGAAAAGCAAAACAAATAAAAAATATTTTGACTGGCATTGTTTAGTTCTTTTTTGTAAATTCAGGATCGTTAAAGATAGATTAAAAATTTCAATGTTTTTAAATCTGTGGAAAATTTTACACCAGATATACCTTATACGTTTGATTTTCTTTTAATAAATAATTTTTCAATAAAATTTTTTTTTTTCACAGGAGATATTGTGACGTCACGTAGATGGGATCTCTTTGCAATTCGAATTTGGCCGCATTTGACAATGCTGTGATAGCTGTTATTAAAAAGGTTATGAATTCTCATTAGGATTACTTTGCAAACCAACACCACTAGCAACACTGTGATGGCTGTTATCAGTTTGGCTACAAATAAGAATTCGTAGCAATCACCGGAGGTTAGCGAGCAGTAGTCACACCTGACCCCCACGAAAAGAACTGCCACGGGCAACATCGTGCTGGTCAACTAAAAAGCCACAAATGGGAAAATTTTTAGACTTGCATAACAAGCTTACAATTCGGTATCTAGTTTTTAATTATTCACGAAAATGTTTGACTTCAAGACTCATGATATTTTGAAAATAAAACAATTATATAATCGTTTATTAACACAAGTAGAATGAAAAATGTTGTTTTTCTTATTCTAGATTCTTAGCAGTATGTTTGTAGGTATATTTTAAGATTTCTTACAGAACCTCAACATACAAATGAAACCTAAGGACACCGAGCAGAGGGTTTATTTGAAAAAGTATTCTAGGTATGCAAAAGCATTCTAATATTTGAAAAAAGTATTTTAGTACTGTGTTGAATAAGGATTGAAGACAATACAGTTCCTAAATAATTCAGTTTCTCAGCAATAAAATGCTACAATTCATTCACTTTTACATTTCATGAAACTCTGGAAAAAATTAGACTATTAATGAATGTATTTTAAAACAAATATCTGTATACTAATATTTCTTACCATGCCAGCACACAAGACTAAATATTCACAATGAATGACTCCTAAGCTTGTTTTAACACCTGTGACTTTCAGCCCATTAGTAAGAATTTCTAGCACTTTGCATCCTTCAAAATATTTTACACCTAAGGGAATAAATTCGTTGAGTCTCATAAACTTTTAAATGTATCTAAACAAATATGTCTGTCATCAACTCAAGGAAAACATTGAGAACCGTGGATTGGGAAAAATTATGAATCTGAAACAAAAGCAATAGGGATTGTGCAGAGGAGGAGGGTATAGAACAGGGATGGCGAACCTATGACCCGTGGGTCAGACACTGACCCATGCAGGCTTTTTAAATTACACACACATTGATTTTTATAAAATTATCATCATCATTTCATCATATTCATAAGGAATTTTAATTATTTTTCGAACCCCACTTATAAAAAATATGCGGGAAAAAAAAAAAATACAAGTGTTAATAAAGAATTTAAAATGAAAAAAAAAAAAAATGTGCATAAATGATTTTTGTATAATGTTTTAGATTTATTGATTATACACAATGCTATTTTAAGATTTATATGAAGGCCGATTGAGTAGAATACGTAAATTTATAAAATACCGCTTGAGAATGAATAGATGTGGTAAATACTAATAATAACGACATATTTATTAACACTCAATTACTGACCTTGTATCCTGGAGATACACGATAACGTTTTTTTGCTGACTGAAAGTCCATCCGTAGGGAGGGAGGCTGCTTCCCCTACCTATCTTCCTAGCAGGAGGAGTGCCAGATGTCAATTTAGTTTTCGTTCTTATAAATTAATTGACATTGCCACGTCTTTTATCTCTAATATACAACAGCAGATTCGTAAGTATTTTTGATCAATCTGAAGTTTTGTTTTGTAGCTGTATTTTTGTGGTTTATTCCAATTATTCAGGTTTTAGATAATGTAGTCACCACTTGTTTTTCCTTTTTGCTAAAAATAATGTTCTTTTGAACAATACGGCGCCATGTATCTCAGAGTTACAAAAACAGTATTTATGTAGCTAGTTTTTCATTTTTGTTCTTCCATTTTTGGTTTGCAAATTTTTGCTAATAAAAGGAAAAACAATGCATATCTCTAGTTATTTACCCCCTTTTCTCTGAAATAGTAATGTAAAAATTTATATATCATAGTTTTTACGTCATGAATCTCGCAGATATGACGACAGCAACGACATAAGTTTTTTGAGGACAGTAATCAAGTGTTCAACTACACATCCCATTCTTGGAATGGGTAACTTTCTAAGTTTTATATAATAAAAGAGAGTTCAGACAATAAAAAATATTAAGAAAAAAGTATATATATATTTAATGCCAAATTTATAAATGTTTTGCAAGTTGACATTGGCTAGCTAATTTTCTATTGTATCACTGTGTATGGCATACATGGTCGTAAAACATTGGGTTTTGTTCTTTTGTTGCGAAGCGTGTATGACTAATGGCAGATAGTTATATAAACTTGCCACGCATACATATTCGTTCCATCACAGAGTGGGAAGATGTACCAGTTCTGAACTAAATGGCAGTTTTGTCGTAAGCATCAAAAAATGTTTAACAATTCAACATAATTATTTTTTTATTATTACAGTTTCTCATCTACATATGTGTGTGTATCAAGTACGTTGAAAAGAAATTTTTTCTTAAATTATTGTATTCTAAATATAAATATATTTTTTTGAATCCCTGTACTATGTCAGCAGTTAAAAAATTTTTAAAAATAATAAAACGTCTGTGTGTGTAATTTGTAAAGAAAAAGTCACTTCACGTACATACAATGTAACAAGACATTTTGAAAACTTGCATTCTAATCTCAGCTAGCTCTAATCGAATTTTTTAACAGATGAAGAAAGAAAAACATATTTTCTACAAAAGAAAAAAGAGATATATTCACAAACCAGTCTTTTAAAAAACTTTTTGATTCCAAAATAACAACACAGCTGCTAGTTTTCAAGTTGCCCATTGCATTGCTCGCCACGGGAAACCTCTTTCAGAAGGAGAGTTTTTAAAACAAGCGTTTTTAGAATGCAGTACTACATTGTTTTCAGATTTTAAAGAAAACGACTTGATTTTAAAGCGTATAAATGAGTTACCAATAAGTCACAATACAATTAAATATGGAGTAATAGAATTAAAAAGAAATATTTGTTCACAAATACATTTTGACATAAATTATGCAGAAATGCATTCAATTCTTTAGACAGGAGTAATGATGTAAATGGTTATGCACAATTAGCACTTTATGCTCAGTATAAAGCAGGCAATACAATGAAAGAAGAGCTAATGAAACTTATAACGCTGAAAGGGAAGTGTACCTGTCTTGATATTTTTAAAGAATTTGATATTGTATTTAAAGTAATGGATATTGACCTACAGAAAATTGTTTCCATAGCAACGGACGGTGCACCCAATACGCCAGGAAGTTTTATGTGCGAAGCAAGGTTTAAAAACATTTTCAAACGTAATGCCAGTTGTAATAAAAGTCATCAAATTTATAAACACAACCACTGATTTACTAGTAGCATATTGTGCTACTTTACTAGAAAAATATATAATAATTTTGTAGGAATGTAAGATTGCTGGAAATATAAATAATTAATATTGAAGGCTCAAATATCAAAACAGCAAAGTATGAATTTGAATAAATGTTTCTTTTCATAAAATTCAGAAACTTTCCAGCTTTCTTAAAAGAGGTGGCACTTTCCTTTGATACAGCACCCAGCACTTATGCATAGTACTGCAAGGTATAGATGTAATAAAAACTTGAAGAATAATCTTAGCTTATTGAAACGTATAAAATAAAATAAATCAGATGACAATTTTTTACCTTTATCTTGAGAAACTTTTGCTAAAGTCTGACAGACACTCAGAGGATTCACAACACTATCACTGGGTACCCATATTCCACCCTTAGAATGAAAATAAGGACAGGAAATGTAATAACATAAACGTTAAGACATTATACACATATAAAATGAAATAAACAGCAGAGGTGTAGCTTAGGGGGGTCGACAAGGGAGGCAAACCTGAGCATTAATGTCTAAAAGGGTAACATTCATTTGTATATTCGGAAAATATTTTAAAATTTCAAACAAAAATCTGTCTATGTCACAAATATTGCTTTTCCTCATCAGAAAATAAGTCAGTTTGCAAAATGGGATATGTGACTCAAAAACAATCCTGCATCCTAATACAATTTGCAAATTTGTGGCTCTAGTGACCTATGACATCTCATCAGACACAAGTATATAAAAGCACATTTCAAAACGTCAACGGATTTCTTGTTTAGAATTTTGATGATAAAATGAAGGCTACATAACATGGGTTTGCCTTAGCATGAACCTCACAGGTCTAATAATGCATCTTTACAAGTTTATTCACAGTATTCTGCGAGATATGTACTATTTAAAGTGTAATATACATTTCAGATTTGTTCTGGTGCAATTCGAAAAACCTAGGAATCACTATGGAGAGGTGGCTAGACTTAGAGTTCATATGAGAACATGCTTAATGTACAAGAGGTTCGTAGTTAATCTTGGAGTCAATTTTGGGCTTGATTTCTTGTGAAATGAGAAATAACTGTGCAAGATTAATTAAGATAATCTAAGATCCATAAAGTTCTTCATGGCATTCTTCTGTGGAGCCCTGATACAACTTTTCACATTTAAGTGTGGTAGGGTAAGTTTGAAAGACAATATTTTAAAATAGTCACCATTCATTAAAGATCACACATGGCACATGGCAGAAAACATGAGGATCAGAGAATACAATACCAGTGAATAAGATAAAGGTGTTTTGTAAGTAATGAGAATGTATTATTTCTTACAGGACTCTTGGAAACAATTTCTCTTCATGAGTGCAATATTTGGTTAGCTCACTGCTATCATTTATCTGGATGGCAATGCCCAAACCAGATTTCAATGCACTTGTAAGTTTCTACTGTGATGAGGATGTTCTCTGGATGCTCCATAAGTGAGCTAATCTAAATTATAAATCAACTATAGTCTTCAAGGAAACAGATATGAATCTATTTAGGTGTACTGACTATAAGTAGTTTGAACTCCTATTGCATGCCACATGGTTCTTTAAATTTAAACAAACTTACACCATACATATGCATGTTGCAAATTAATTTTTTTTTTGTATGGTTTTAACATCCGATCTCAAGATTTTATTTGCTGTTGTGAGCTGCCAGCATCTGATGAGCTCTTGGGTGATATTTGACACATCATTATATCAATGGCTGTTTTTAATGGTGAGGCAAATCTCTCTAGGAAGGTTAGAATCAATGCTTTTGAATTTCACAGTAGGGAATGTTTTAGTTATGAAGGTATTTTCCAATAGAGCCTGACCACTGATTAGGGCCTTTTCCAACATCCAGATACATAAACAGGGTTTAAACGAGTTTTTTGTTCAATCCCTTTGTTGTGGTGTGTTGTAATTTGTAAATCCTTTGTTAGTTCCATTATATTGAAAAGGCTGTCTACCCATTCCTTGATTTTCTAAGAATCCTATTTTGCACATTGACCACTAAATAATTCATACTTCAAAGAAAACTGGGTATAAACTTACATAGTTGAGTATTTTTCTTGTTAGATTGTTCAAGGGCAAACCCTCAGTATGAGGCCATTTATTCGTAAAGTGGGCTAAGTTTCATTTAAATGTTTGACACTAATTGGACTTTCTAAAATGTTTTACAACCTTCTGTGTATGAAAACCCTATCTAAGGTCACTTTAGCACTGTCAATGAGAAAATAACCTTGGTTGAAATGAGATCTAAGGGTATCTTGCAGGACTACAAATAACGGCAAAATATACCATGTGAACAGTCTCTCAACATAAGAAACTTTTTTTAATTAAAAAAAATTAACAGATGTTCATTTCAGGTGGACAAACATACTTTTTTCACTATTAGAATTTGTTTCAACGAAATTTCATATTTTTATCCCAACTAGTGTGCACTTTTTTTTTAAATAAAAAAAATAAAAAAATTTAATTAAAGTTAAAGAATTAAAAAAAAATATTAAGAAGTAATAAGAATTTCATTTGCCTGACTTACTTCCAAATCTTCAGTTGCAGCAAAAGGATGATACTTTGTAATATCTTTAGGACTTAGAATTTCGCACTTTACACCTTGAATTCTAGAAATAAAAAATGTGCACACTTTAACAAGCACTTATTGCATGCACTTAAAAAATGTGCACAGTGAATAATACTTAGTCAGTGAAGATGTAGACTTAATTAGATCTTATTATCTGTAGAAAGTTTACATAAATATTGTAGCATCATCACCCCAAATGGTAGAGTGAAAACAGTATGAATCATACAAGGAGAAGACAACCAAAAGCTAAGATTTTTAAGTTCTTGTTATTCAAAGAACGTAAGAACATGTACAGTATTTACATCACATCACATAAATATCATTACACCAATACATATCAGTATTTATCCACATAGTCCACCGTGTCTCACCAGCGTCACCCCCTGCCTCTCTCTGTCGTCTCTCACACACATGCTAACCATCATTCATCCACAGTTCAAAAAGAACCCAATGTTAACAGTCGAGATCCAATCAGAGATCTTCTGGACGAGCACCACCTGTTCTTTCTAAGTTGATGCAAAGCACGTAGTGAAAGAACAGCAGCTAGCATGAAATAATAACCAGTCAAAATATATTCATCATTCCGACAGGTGTGAGAAAGTGTGAGTCTTCACAATCCGACTTTTACTGTTGGGTTCTTTTTTAAATGCGGACAAACCACAATTAGAGAGCACATAAGAGACAACAAAGAGAGTTGGAGGCAGAGGGTGATGATGGTGATCATGCAGGACTTTGAGGATAAATAATTATATGCATTGGTGTAGTGATATTAATGTGATGTGATGTAAATACTGTACATATTCTTATGTTCTTGAAAGAAAAAGAACTTTAAAATCTTGGCTGTTGGTTGTTTTCACCTTGTGTACTCCTCCATACTGTTTTCATGCTACCGTTTGGGGCGGCGACACTACAATATGCTCAGTAACACCATCAATGGAATAGAGCAGTTGATTAATTCAGGAAAATGTAGCCATCTGCTGGCCTTAGCCAAGGGAAGACACTTTGATAAGTTAAAAGTAAAATATATCATATTAAACAATTTGATAAATTTTTAAATATTACATATCAATGCAATATTTATTTTAAAAAAATGCCACCACTTCGATTGCAACCTTGACAAAAAGGTTTTCACTTACAATGGTCCAATATGTTGATTCAATGTTAGCGAAAGACATTACAAAATTAATACAAGTTATATTTTGACTCCAGATATGTTTATGAAATTACAAGTTCTTCTGAGAAACTGGCATGGCCTATATTTTGAACTAAAACAGTTGTGGCATATCAATATCCTACCAATATTGTATGAATTTCTCATATCACTATGATCTTTATCTTGACCAAGGCATCCAGGTTTCTAGCATCATTCAACTGCTTGGTTAAACCACAATGAGCCTAACTTCGAAGTACAACAGAAAACTAATGTTAGAGTCATATTATATTGCACGTAGTTTATTTTATTATTGATCAGTAAGAGAAAAAAGTCTTAATAATTGAAAAAACAGTGAAATTAATGTATAAAATAAATGTTACTTTTCTGATGCTTCATTATTTTTCGATTGATAGCCATACTATGGGGTCAAGCCACTAAGGAATTTCACAGTGAATGTCTCCATCATCGATTTACACACTAAATCTATTCAGTGATATTGCATCAAATAATCTTACAATGTTGAACTGAAACCAATTTGTCCTTTCAATGAAAAATATGAAAACTGTTTCTTTTACTTCATCTCTATACTTACTATTCAGTAAAACTGCCAAGCAGTGAAAATTGGATATGTAGTAGAATGAAGACAATACATAAAAATATATATATATTTTCTCTCTATATTAAAAAAAAGTTACCACCGCCGCAGGATTGAAAAGTGCGTTGTTTAGCTCGATTCTTAGACAATTTCCCGAGAAAGTACTGATCGGAAAAAAACGAAATTAACATGGTTTGTTCTTCAACGTATTCCCTGGACAATTATAAAGATTTTTTTCCGATGTGGCTATTAGTTTAGGGTTTATTAAATATTAATATTGAAGAAGCGAAATTTCTTCAGCGAGTGAGCAAAACACATACAAATTTAAAGAGTACCTCTCAACGTAAATTTTTGCAGGTCGTCGAGTTTTTTAAAGAAATTTAAATTTGGTTCTTGATAATATTTTTTTGAAATTCGGGAAAAATCAAGACATTTTTGTTACTTTTTTTAAAACTGCCGTATCTATAACGTATTACTATTAGTTTTTAATTTTTAAAATATCGCAGTATACCTCAGAATGTAATCTTTCTTACGTTACTATTATTTTTGAAATCGGTTAATAATTAAATGGGATGCGATCAAAAGTTGGTCAGACAAAATTCGGAATCTTTCGATATTTTCGCAACTTTTTGTTAAAATTGTTATATCTACAGCAAAAACCATTATTTTTAAAATTGAAAACATCACTCAATACATTACATTACACTCTTTCTTATGGTACAATTATTTTTCAAATTAGTTAACAAATAAAATCGATGCAATTAAAAGTTGTTCATACAATTTTTGGAACTTTCAGATCGTAATTTCAGATACAAAACTAAAACTGTCATATCTATATTGTATTACTATTAGTTTTTAATTTTGAAAATATCGCAGTATACCTCAGAATGTACTCTTTCTTATGGTACAATTATTTTAAAAATTGGTTCATAAATAAATTCGATGCAATCAAAAAGTTGGTGACACAAATTTTGTATTTTTTTTTCGCGGAGCATATGAGGGTTGTATTTTTTACTATCGGGTTTGCCAGGTATCAAATTTATCGTAGCAACAATTGCCATAAAAACGATTTCTTTTTATTTGGTGAGGAAAAAGGCTCGCTTTTTTCCCTCTGTTCTCAGACGGTTTAACGAGAAAGCAAGCACAAAGTACAGATCGTAAAGTTTGGAGATTAACGCGGTTTACTTAAAATTGTACAGGGAACAAGATGCAGAAGATTTTTTACTCATGCGGCTATTAGTTTAGGGTGTATTAAGTGTTAAAGTAAAAAAAAAGGGAAATCACTTGCGAAAGAAGTATTGGTTTACGAAGCAAATCAAACAAGATTGCGTAGCAATCCCCGGGGGTCGGCGAGCATAAGCGAGCAGAGGGCAAAGCCCTTGCTGTGAGGTCAAGGACCGGAAAGTGAAATCAGGATAATACAAATTATTCAGATAGTTTCACGTTGCGAAAGGAATGTTAGTTTACGAAGCAAACCAAATGGCATATGTAAAAGGTTGGTTTGCGAAGCAATCCCCAGGGGTTGGCGAACGTAAGTGAGCAGGGGGCGGAGACCCCTAGTTTTAAATGATTTTAGTATGCTTATAACTAAGTACTGAAGTAAATCGAATTGTTTAATCAAAAGAAAAGGTTTCTGCACACCTACCTAATTATAAGAGTATATTTTATCAAAACATTTACAAAATATATGTAATAGAGCACAAGAAAACATTTGCTTAAAAAAAATACAGATAAATAAAAAAAACTCTTCCTAGCCTTATAAAAACACTTCTATTGAAAATAAGTTCCAACATAAAATCCATTTCTTAATTTTAAACATCCAAAATCGCATTTGTAACTTTAAATTACATAAAATTAATTGGTTTCAGAAAAACTATTTTGAAGGTCGTAATATGTATCTGTTTTGAGAAAACAACTTTAAAACAAGTAACAGAATGAACTAAGTGAAAAAATTAAACTTCAGGAATAAATTGCAATGTTTCAAACTAAAACAGGTATTAAACATAATTAATAAATATTAGCTCTTGAAATAAATAGTCTAACTAAATTTAAATTTCAATATCGTCAGACTTACAAGTGAAACACACTAAGTCAAAAAATATAGTTCTCAGAAAATGAAGGGTTGAAAATTCCACTCTCAAAGCTTTACTCACTAAGCATCGTTCTCAAGAAATCTGATCTTCATACAGAGCAAAAATGACTTAGTGAACTTCAACAGTCTAAAGATTGTCTATTCTGGTCTGTACTGCTATAAGAACCTTATATCTTGAAAATTTTTAACTTATTGTGGTTTACTTTTCTATACTGTTTTACACTTGTGTAGGTTTCTGTTACTAGACAATAAATTAGTTCATTAAAATTAGTTTTGATATCAGGCTAAAATAATACATGAAGAGATATCATAAAAATATTTTATTTTGACTACCTATTCAATATTTTAATACAAAAATTAAAGTATTGCTTTCAGTGCTTTCTTTTCAATGCGCATTTTTTTACTATTTAGAAAATGTACTAGTTTTTTATGTGAAACATTTTTAAGATTCCATTATTGTATATTTTAATAACTAATAAATATTTGTTGCACCAATAAGTTGCACGGATAGTACATACTTTACTTAAGTATTTTCTGTAAAGATCAATTCTAAAAAGGAATGATATGTAGATTTTTTTTACTTTTTGATAGTTGAAATGGATAATCTCTTGGATATGAAAGAACAATGTTTACCTTGCTTCGGCCGCTAATCTCCGTAGTTCAATCATTCTTTCCTTAGTACGAGCAATATTCACAGATCCAGTAGTTTGAAAACCTGCATGAAACATAAAACCTCTTTAAAAGGTAGATTAACAACAATGCTTTGACGACTAACTAAAAACACAAAGGTGCTATACTCTGATTCATCCTTATTTAATTATTGAAGAATGCTAGTCATCACAATAATATAATAATTAAAGGTCTTTGTAAAAAAATAAAATAAAAAATTGCAGAAAGAACGAAAAGTTAAAAATTTTCATAAGTAATGAAATTCATATTTTATCGGATTACTCTGTAAATGGATATATTCTTTATTAAATATTTGTTTTCTTTCGTATACTGATTAATTGAAAATTAGTTGTTGGTAGTTCCATATGAATTACATCACAAAAATTATTACAACTTTAGATTTTACAAATTATGTGGCTCGGTAAGCAGATTAAGTGGCCGTGTAGGGCCCCAAGGTCTTAAAATGTCTTTTCATTAGGGTTTGAGACAAGTTGTGACAGCGTCTTTAAGTGCAGTGAAAAGAGTTTCTAATTAAAAATGGTCAGCTAGAGCAGATGCTGTATTAGCTATAAAACTTGGTTTCACCCATATAAAAGAGGTTTTAACTGAAATTTGTAATTCAGAAGGGAAAAATAATTACCCAGTGGAGCCGACTTCACTTCTGAAGAAAATGGACAAATATGAAACCGCAATAATGACAGTTATT
The DNA here is from genome assembly GCA_947359465.1 of Metellina segmentata. Classification (NCBI taxonomy): domain Eukaryota; kingdom Metazoa; phylum Arthropoda; class Arachnida; order Araneae; family Tetragnathidae; genus Metellina; species Metellina segmentata. The sequence continues at coordinate 72,704,142 of OX375877.1, read as the reverse complement.
TGGAATACTATTTTACAAAGAATAAATGCTACTAGTAAATCAATGCAATTCGTGGAATGCAAACTATTGAAAGGATCTATCGTACTCAAGTCATTAGAAAATTTAATCAATAATTTCAGAGAATTTGGAAAATAGGCAACTGATTTATCAGGGCTATCATTTAATGTGGAAGAGGGACAAACTCGTAGACAATAAAAGAGAAAAACGTTTTTTGATGAAAGCAAAGTCAGGCATGAATTTACAATAAGAGATCATTTCATAGACAATTTATTTTGTGTCATATGCGATAACACAAAGGCAGAATCATCTCAAAGAACTCAGACGCATAAAGTTGTTGTGGAGCCTTATCAAATATTTTTTTGGGGGTATTTACATTTAGTTGAAGGATATTTACAAAAATAACATTGATGTTTGTACTTTTGAAGATGAATTTGACCATTTTTTAACATTCCTAAAAGAAAAAGAAGACACCATAAAAACCACACCAGACATCTATCGAGATGCCAAGGAAACGTCTTCCCCATTTCCGAATGTGGAAATATCTCTCTATATTAAAAAAATGTTACCGCCGCCGCCGCAGGATTGAAAACTGTGTTGTTTAGCTCGATTCTTAGACGGTTTCCCGAGAAAGTACTGATCGGAAAAAAACAAAATTAACATGGTTTGTTCTTCATCGTATTCCCTGGACAATTATAAAGATTTTTTTCCGATGCGGCTATTAGTTTAGGGTTTATTAAGTGTCAAAATTGAAGAAGCGAAATTTCTTCCGCGAGTGAGCAAAACACATACAAATTTTCAGTTTTGAGTCGTGAGTTCTTTTTTAAGAGTACCTCTCAACGTAAATTTTTGCAGCTCATCGAGTTTTTTTTTTAAATTTCAATTTGGTTCTTGATAATATTTTTTTGAAATTCGGGAAAAATCGGGACATTTTTGTAATTTTTTTTTTAAACTGCCGTTTCTATATCTTATTACTATTAGTTTTTAATTTTTAAAATATCGCAGTATACCTCAAAATGTACTCTTTCTTATAGTACTATTATTTTTGAAATCGGTTTATAATTAAATTGGATGCGATCAAAAGTTGGTCATACAAAATTCGGAATCTTTGGATATTTTCGTTACTTCTTGTTAAAATCGTTATATCTACAGCAAAAACCATTATTTTTTAAATTTGAGAACATACTGAATACATTACATTACACTCTTTCGTATGGTACAATTATTTTTCAAATTGGTTAATAAATAAAATCGATGCAATTAAAAGTTTGTCATACAATTTTCGGAACTTTCAGATCATAATTTCCGATACAAAACTAAAACTGTCATATCTATATCGTATTACTATTAGTTTTTAATTTTAAAAATATCGCAGTATACCTCAGAATGTACTCTTTCTTACTGTACAATTATTTTTTAAATTGGTTCATAAATAAATTCGATGCAATCAAAAGTTGGTTACACAAATTTCGTATTTTTCAGATAGCATAACAGGTTTGCAAGCAGTAGTGGGTTGCATTTTTGACCATCGGGTTTGCCAGATATCAAATTTATCGTAGCAACAACTAACATTACAAACGATTTCTTTTTATTTGGTGAGGAAAAAGGCTCGCTTTTTCCCCTCTGTTCTCAGACAGTTTACCGAGAAAGTACAAAGTACAGGTCGTAAAATTTGGAGATAAACACGGTTTACTTAAAATTGTACAGGGAACAAGATGCAGAAGATTTTTTACTGATGCGGCTATCAGTTTAGGGTGCATTAAGTGTTAAAGCAAAAAAAAAAGTGAAATCACTTGCGAAAGAAGTATTGGTTTGCGAAGCAAACCAAATGGGATTGCGTAGCAATCCCCGGGGGTTGGCGAGCATAAGCAAGCAGGAGGCGGAGCCCCCTAGTTATTAAAAACTTTTTAAACAATTCCATTATCTAATGCATTAGGAGGAAGATCGTTATGTGTTTTAAAGTGTGTAAAAAATTATTTAAGCAGTACTATGGGAGGAGAAAGATTAATTAATGTGGGCATTCGGTATATAGAGCAAGAAATTTTAATCCGAATTGACACTGCCAAAATAACTGACGAATTTGCAAGAAATAAAGCTAGATGAAAATGTGAAAAAAAAATTTGTAAACAAATTTATTTAATGTTTTTTGGCATGAAATTTTGAATTACGTTTATTTTTTGTTAATAACTTAATGAGAGTTTTCTTGAAACTTTTTTTTCCAACTTGAGTTTGAGGGCCTCGAAACTTTTACCGCTTGGGGCCCCTACTTGACTTGATCCGCCACTGCTTATACTACAAGCCTACTGAAAAAAAAAATAACTTAACAAGTAATATTAAAGTATCAGTCACAGGTATTCTCTTATGCAAATATAAAACTTTCAAAATTTTCAATTTATTAATTCAAACTTTAAAATGTTTAACAGTTATAATACAAACTGAAGTTGAAAAAAGTTAGGTACTCTTAAGTTAGGTAAAGAGCAACATTTAGATAAAAGCATACAATCTTAGGATACGTTGTAAATGTGAACTAGCTTCATTTATTGTAGGTTTGAGAAAAAATAACTATTTATAAGGCTAAATGCTGGTACCCTTAACTTTGTTGATTCCTCTCTGAATTCACAAAATGTTTTACAAAAGCTAAATGTAACACCAAAATGACAGAGAATAAGGTAATTATATCAAATGTATTTTGTTTCTCGAATTGAACCAGGAACATACTTGGAAGAAAAATATTTAACAAGTTTAGATTGATAATGAAAGAAAAGTAAATAGAATACAACTAAAATTATTGTTTTTCTTGTTTTTTTATGAAATATTTACCAATATTGTGACCATCACTTTGTAGCTGCTTGTACAAATCCGAACTGTATGTTGTTATTCTACCTTCTGTTGTAGAATGAATATGTCCAACAATGCCACAACTCCTCCAAGAATCTCCACTTCCAATCCTAGAATGAGATATCTTAATCATTTAAAGGAATATTTAGTCTTTCTATTTAGAAAGAATGATGGACAGTTGTGCATTGGATATATCTCAATCTAAAAATTTTGCACTGCTGACATGCATATGTGTATCTGAGTTACTTGTGATGGAAATAAAAATTAGTTAAGGATGTAGTTGGTCTTATATATAAGAGGTCTTATATCTTCTTATAATATATTCAATATAAATTTGTTCTTCAATATTTAAAACAAAAATTGTTTAAATATCTATTGTAAATCAGGTAAATAAGTGTCCGAATGATAAAAAATTTGTTTTTTAATAATTGGATAAATTTTTAAATAAATGGAAAAATTTTAAAAATTTTAAGTAAGAGATTTTAAACTGTATTTGCAATAATGAAGACACACAGGCATAACGGAAAATATAATGCATCTTTGTAATATTCAATATCTTACTTGCTTTGTTCCAATACAATAATATCTTTCCACTCATTTTTATTCATGTGATATGCAACAGAATTTCCAACTGCACCAGCTCCACATATGATAACTTGAGCTGACTGTGGAATATTAGAAAAAGTTGCAAACCCAACTCTTTGTGTTGATCCTTTGTCTCTTAGTTGAGAAGAAGTATCATTTACAAAACAGAAATTAATGCACCTTCTGGATGGCTTGATAAACATTCTGGATACCCACAATGATCCCATGTCTAAAAAATAAAAATAAAATAAATCTAATTAGATACGTGTATATCTGTAACTGAATGTTTTAGATGTATATGTCTGTTTCTAAATTTTATAAGCAAATAATTCAGTAACTTCTGAAAACTCAATTCTTCAGACATATTGAATAAGTTGATCCTTATTTATAACCTTATGACTATGAAATGGGTAAAACGTGGAAATGAAAATAATTGTTTTCTTCAAAGTCACTTTCACAAGCAAAAATGCTTTCTCTGCACTAAATAATTGGGTGGTTGGGATTTTATGGCATACAGGATATATTTGGCAAAGCTATGCCAAACATAAGATACATCAAGTAATGGACATACAAATATATACAAGGATATTTTTACTTACAGTCAAAAAAACTACACCCATGAAAGAATTGAACCTGACAATACAAAACAACGTATGAAAAATGTATCATTTTTTTAAAATAAAAAACATCATATTTATTTTATGTAAATCGGATTTTTATGATTTAAATAATTCCTTGACCGTACAAGTTTAAATTTGTCAGATATGAGGCACAAATTAGTGTAGTTCCAAGACAGTTTTGATAAATTTAAATATTAAAATTTTTTATGTAAAACAGTTTTGTATTAGGAAACATAGCTGGGTAAATTTTTGAAAGATTAAAACGAGACATAGGAATTAGAAAAGTACAACATATGATTGAGTAAATAGAACAGTGCCCCAAACGCCAAGCATAAGCAATGTTTTTCTATCTGGTTGTCAAGCTGTTTAATTTACTTTGACTTTGGAGCCAGATAAATAAATTGGATCTTACCAACACCATATTAAGAATTTTTTCAGTCATAAAAATTTCCAAATTTTTTTTTGCTTTATGTATTAATCATATATAAATATAAAATATTCTGAATTACTTTATTATTTTTCTGTAAAATAATTCATTGGTTCAAGGCTTGCTTTTGAGAAAAAATCATACTTCAATAGAAAATAAAATAAAAAGAACTTGCATCATGAAAAAGTTCCTACTTCTCGTTAATATTTAGCTTGGAAAATAACTTAATGGTGAAAATATTCTTTTATTCTTTTATTGTAAGCTTACAATAAAAAGTGAGAAATGAAAACACACAAGTTTGAAACCAAATATATGCTTTTTTTTTTAAACTTCTTTGAGAATTTCAAAGATATATTCCAAGCACACAAAAAGGGTTAAAAAAACATAATTCGAGAAAATGAAGCTTTTCCTCCATGAACAGCATAGAACAAGTGTAACTGCCAGAACAAGCCAAGTCAGTGAAATATTGAGCTTGCAATAAAAAATTTATAACTTCAATCATAATAATTCACATATGCTTTCCACTTCAATTCATAATCTTTTCTCAACACACTGACTCAATTATCAGATAGGTAAATTAACTTTTACATTCCAAATTTAAATTCAATTAACTTTAAATAGTTACTCTATCAGTGTAAAATATTCTAAATTATCAATATACATAAAATTTCCCAATAAATTGAAATAAAAATTAACGAAAACATTACACAAAACAAAATTAAATTTGTTTATTTAATTAATCAAAATTAAAGTTTATACTGGAGCCCCAAGAAATGTTTAGTGTTTAGTTCTTGTTGTCTATGTTCTAGGAGGTACTATACATATATGGAAGTATGAATAATGAAGTATACATATTAATAAAGGAAACAATAGTAAAAAAGAACTGGAGACAATATTATTTAAATCTACAAAATGATAACTAGTTAAGATATTTGAAAAATATTACAATGTTACATGTGCACCCGAAGTTAATGTGAACAATGTGCCTGCTTCTTATGGCATAGTTTGTCAATGTTCGATATCACAAAAGTCAGTTGAAGACGCATATAGTCTTCTGCGTCCAAACGAGCTCGATATTTAGTGTTTGTAGCCGTGTACTTCAAAAAGAGGCAGCTTCACTGCAGTACATAGTTCAAGAGGCAGTAAGAGCAATTTAGTTTTTGAACTTATGGCTTATTGTGGTGGTGACTCTAAGGAGTGCCAGCAAAGCGACTAGTAGTATATTGTACTGCAACCCCCTACTGATCTATTAAAGACCAATTGCCAAAATAAAGTTCAGCATGTACATGATTGGAATCTTTGACAGTTCCCAGGGTTTGATACAATGGTAGGTATCCTAGATACTCAAATCGTTGGCTGGAGTAACAATCACACAGAACATGTATAGGACTCTCCTCTAACATCTGACAGCCTCTACATAATGGGTCATCTATACCTATAAGGTTGAGGTGTCAATTTAGGGTACAGTGGCCAGTTAGAAGGCCAATAGCTGCCCAGATTTCTTTTCTGCTCGATTTCAGCAGTTCCCTCGATCTGTTCCAGGGAGATTGTTGATTGAGCTCTTTGGCTTCTTTGATCATTAGATTGAAGCCATGTATGGTAAGACTCGGTCAGGAGTAAACCTTTGATAGTCTTTCTAACCACATTGTAAGGTAGACACAAACAGGCTCTGGTCCAATAAATGGCATTTCAGATCCATGTTTTACTAGTTGGTCTGACATAGCTTTTGAACTTAATATCGAAAATCCTCCCCGAAAGTCCAAAATTCAGGAAGTGGTTTGCTTTTAAATGATGCCTGATAGTGAAGCTATCTGAAGCCATGTCTATAAGGACCTTATATTCTGCCACAGTGAGGGCTGCTGGTTTTGACACCATTGAAAATGGATGTATTCAAAATTCTTTCGGATCGATTCCTGAGTGTCCCTTGGAAAGCATGAATTTAAAATGTGAAGCAAATTTTAAAGCTGTTCTCTTATTATTGCTGGCAATGATTCATTCATTTTCTTCTAAAAAGTTTGAAGTCAATGAGAAATATGTCAGATCCTTTCTATCAATGCTTTCCAAGTAGAACAGTATCTTTGTCTTCAACGCTAAAATTTTTGCATTAGCACCGAATACAGAGGCTGTTTGCACATTGTTTAGACGATTTTGGTTAGCGGTAATAAAAAATCGTTTGCTGCAAAAGAAATAATTGCAGTTGTACTATGTTTTTAAAAGTCAAAATTATTGTCTGCAGCTTGAGAGGTTTGTTTTTATTCAAAATGGCTTTTTTAACGAAGCAGTGGTTCGAAGGTTATATTTATGCTATTTCCGAAGAGAAATATTCATATTCCGTTATCCAAAAACGATGTGATCATGGTTCCCACGCCTTTGTCCAAAAAAAATTCAAGGACTTTTAAGAACTTTTCAAAACCAAAAATATTTTTTTCAAGGACCAAAAATTTTTTATAGCGACTTAAAACAAAGCACGTGCAAAAATTGTCAATTAAAAAAAAATATTTAATATTAATATATATATATATTTTTTAAAACTTTTTTTAAAACTACTGACAGTTAAAGAAAAGAGGAAAGGTTGTCATCAATTTTGGTTATAATTTGGATTTTATTTTATCACAGAACCTGTGAATTTTTTTGAAAAGTGGGCTTATCGTCTCAATGCTAACTATTAGGCTATTTGCACACATATCAATTTCGGTCGTGCGGTAAAATATCGTACGATAATTTCTTTGGTGGCACGAAGAAGAGTATGGGAGCTTGCACATGGTTCGATCGACACACGACACAATCTCCGTTTTCATTTTGCTCTCGTCCACGGCCACTACAGCAGATGGCTGTCGTGGTTTATTTTGTTTGAGAAACAAAACAAATCCAAAGTTTCGACTGCAGTGTTACGGCTTTTTTGTTCTCTGGTCCAAGTTTCTATCTTCACAATCGTTAAAGATAGTAAAAATTTCATCGGATTTGAAATCTGTAGAAAATTTTACAAGGATACCTTAAATGTGCTTTTCTGTAAATAAACAATTTTTCAATTGTAACTTTTATATTTTCGCAATACGAATTCGGCCACATTTGACGAAGATATTCATTACGAACACAAAAAATGTCTATTAGAGGTTTTCTGTCTTCGCGATCGTTAAAAATAGAGCAAACATTTTAACAGATTTGAAGTCCGCGGAAAATTTTACACCAGATTGATACCTCAGGTAGTCCGAATTTCATGCAAAGCCCGAATGTGCTTGAAGAAACTTCTTCGTTTTACGAAAACGGATAATTCAGTATCCTAAACTGTTAAGTTTTCATTCTTGAACGTACGACGTCAATTGTATAATTTCTTTAATAATATAAAAATTAAAAAAAAAAAACAGTAACCCCCTTCAAAAATCTTAATATTTTCTTTGTATTTCTTCATCAATCCCCGAGACAATTTTAAGAAATGTTCAAGGAGGCGGAACGCTTTCATGTTTGTATGCAAAAAAGCGATGGGATGACGCGTCAATGAAACATGGTGTACGACCTTGTGTGTTCATATATACATATCACGTGGTTCATGTATACATCACCCGTTATGGTTGTTCATATATATAAAACATGGTGTCAAAACACGTAACACTTCAGAATGACGCTCAAATTGCGCACCTGCCGTGAAGGAAACTAGTTTGGACACAAATTCCAACGCAATTATGTACTAGTCAAAAAAAATCAAGTACTTTCAAGGACTTTTTACCAAGTTTCGTAATTTTCAAGGGCCCCTAGTTAGGAAAACAAAATTCAAGGACTTTCAAGGACCGTGGGAACCCTGGTGATAGTCATGGTTTTGTGATATCTAAAGCGTCGATAGGTAATATCATCAACAAGAAAGGAAAAAACCGTCAAATTGGAGCCTCAAGTGGGACAAAAATTCCAAACAAGTATCCAAGGAAGAAACGGACATCTTCGACTATTGCAAAGGTACATTGTTTAATTTTAAAAGAAAATCCCCCTAGTCAAAAGACAGTTGCAAAATCATTAAAATGCTAGGTGTCCACTGTAAATAAAATGATAAACGTTGATTTAAATATTAAGAAAACGAAAAAACGCAATGTGCATCGTTTTTCTCCAAAGCATATCGCTGAACGCAGGACACGCTGCCGAATTCTATATGAAAAACACTTATCCAAAGAAAAATGGAAAAAAATTGTCACAATAGATGAATCATGGTTGTATTTAAATGATTGTAGCAAAAAAAGAGCCATTTATTATCATAAAAGGGGAGACAAAAATTTAAGTACATGGTTCACAGAATGAAAAGAAAGTTTTTCTAAGGGATTCATGATTGTTGCTGGTTTTTCATATAATGGCAAGTTAAAAATAAAGAGAGTGGAAAAAAATGTCAAGATTAACTCCAAATACTATCAGGAACATATTTTATCGCCAAATTTTCTGAATGAAATACCATCGCTTTACCCGCAGTGCCATCAATCTGTGAAACTCTATCAAGACAAAGCTAGCAGTCACACATCAAAATCCACTGTAAATTTCCTAAAAGAAATGGAACAAAAAGCCGGTATCAAGGCCATACCCTTCACTGATATCCCTACTAAATCTCCCGATGTATCGCCTATGGATTTTTGTGCTTTCAGACTTTTAAAATCTGCATTATCCAAACGTCGTCCCACAATCCTTACAGGACTCTGGAAAGCTGTTCAGGAGGAATGGGATAGAATACCTCTTCTGACACTTCAAAATACATTATTATCCTGGAAATTACGATGTTGAAAGATAGTTCAGAATAAGGGCTATCTAATAGAACATTTAAAACACAAGAATTTTATGCAATTTAGTTTTGTGAATACACACAACCATTCCTGATCATTCAAATAGTCTGCTAGCAAACTGTTTAGGTCATTCAAAAATGAAGAAACTTCCTTTCGAAGTTCTTTTCAAGTGAGAAAGTACTTTTTGCATTATGGATGTAGTTTCATTTTTTCCACAAGATGGAAGCAGTAATTTCATTTTGGTCATCCTCAAAACTGCAATGGATGGAGCTCCTGAGAATCACTTGCATAGAGAATTGTTTTGTTGCAAGTGTCGTATTTTTTATGAACAGACTACTAAATAAATAACTAGAACATCTTACAAAAGAAAGCAAGTTGCTACAGCTTTAATAATTTGAGTGAATATATTTTTATCTTCACAAACGCATGGAGAATTGTTTTTAAAATTGGCTATGTGTGATTTATAGGAACATAAAATGTTAAATAAAATTCACACTGAACAGCAAAAACCTATTGGTCAATGGCATTGTGATCCCCATTCAACAAATACTATTCGTGTCTTCAAAAGAAGAATGATTTTCAATAATTTTGCTGTGAACTCAGTGTGAGCAAAGTTATCAACTTATTTGAATAAAATAACATACATCTTTTATTTATATCAATTTAAATATTAAACATAACAGGAAGAAAAATGAAAATTAACATTTTGATTTAAATCAATGATTTTTTAATAAAAACTTGATTTAAATGATGATAAAAATCAAGCTAAATTAAATCAGCATACTCTGATGCAAAATAATACACAAATACTCAATGATAAAATTAACTTTTATCGCTCAATTAAAAAAATTAAATTGTGATTTTGATAGAAATTTTAATTACTCTCTGGAATGCAATTTTTGAATTGTGACAACTAACATAGAAAATTTAGAAAATAAACTCAGGATTCTGAGCTAAATTAGGCATCTCTTATTTTTTATTGGCTTCGATCAAACAAATTTATAAACCAATTTCTGACAGGTTCATATTGCTGAAAAATTTTTCATTGATTTCTTGGAAATAGAATTTGAGATATTGGTTAAACAATAAGTATTTTAACCTTTAGCTGCTGTATGCAGTCTGACAGACCACGAGTCATTTTTCATGGAACGTTTCCACCTCTTAAAATGAAAAATGGTCCCTGCCCTCTTCACTACTGTCCTAGAAGTGACTACCAAGGTCACATTCCACATCTGGTTCCTCTATCTTTCTTATTTTTAGTTTTATACTGTTTTTCCATATGGTTTCAGAAAACGCTCGCAGGTGATACAGGTCCTTTTCGATAGCGCCAGCTGTTGTTGGGCAACTTAATTTTCATAGAAAGCAATGGCATCAAACTTTTCTAAAAATTGTCCCGGGTTTCTCACATAAAAGAAATAGATGATATTGTTAACAATTGTTATGATGTAGAGTATTCAGAAACTGAAAATTCTGATATAAAAAGCGACATTCTGAAATATCTGCAGACGAGAATACAGACGACTGCCTAAGCACTTCCTTACAATATTATTATGGAACGAACAAACTCAAATGGTGTGTACAAGAACCAATCAGGCTGTTCGAACCCCAAAGCATAATATAACTGCACAATTACCAGGATTGAAACATCCTGCAATAATAGGACCTAAAGCAGAGTCTGAAAATTAGTGCACATAGAAGGAACTATTCTAATCAAGACCCAAATTATGTGATAAGAATGATACTGAAATAAAAGAATTTCTTGGACTTTTGTTAATTCATCAGTCTTGAAATCAAATCATGAAGAGGTTGATTGTTTATTTGCTACTAATGGTATAGGACGTGAAGTATTTCGCTGTGTTACTCAAAAGTAAGATGTTATTTTTATTGAATTGCTTATGGTTTGATGATCTTGAGTCAAGAAAGGAATATATGCTGACAGACAAAGCAGCACCTATATTTTCAATTTTTAATGCTAATATAAAGAATTGCCAGAAAAATTATTCTATTGGTGAATATGGATGCATTGATGAAGTTCAGGGGACGATACAAATATAAAATGCACACGCCGAAAAAGCCAGCTAAATATGGACTGAAAATCATGTGCCTTTGCAATGCAAGGTGTAACTATCTTTAAAATGTGTACATTTACTGCAGAAAAGATTCCAATGGAGATGAAAAGAAATTGTATAAACCCATGCAAGTTGTACTTTCACTGATTGAAATATTCAAAGAAAAACATAACTGCAGACAATTGGTTTCCTTCAATTGAACTCATGAAATGTTTGCAGAAAAAATTGACTGACTTTTGTGGGAACCTTAAGAAAAGATAAAACAGAAATCCCTAAAGAGTTTCAAGCCAATGTCAAAGACTCCAGATAGCTGTATGGTTTTACAAAAGAAATGACGCTATTTTTTTATGTCCGCTAACACAGTTATGCGATAGTTTGTCACAGTAGCTACAGGTTAACAAAATTGCGCATAAAACACACTCAACTTGGCAGCTTGACTGTCAGATGGAAGAAATGATTTATCACATATCATTCAAAGAAAAACCTGCATACTTTTTCGATTTGCGTTGTCCGTAAATTTTTCTAGTTTTATAATTCATCATCCAACAAAGAAAATGATTGCATTGCCTCCATTTGAAAATATTCAGTAAAACATCATTTGGTTATTTTGATGTACTTGTGTTTGTTTACTTCATACAGGTCGTACTTTTGTTTTATTTTTTATTTGCAAAACGAGGATTGAAGTAGAAGTATTTCTTCAATACCTCTCATTCACCCACACCGCAAAGAAGGAAGATCAGAGCTGTCACATCACTCTCCAAACTTCCACACCAACGTGAGGAATATGAGGCAACAACAGATTTAACGTGCAACAGGCCTTTTTGTTCACGACGGTCTTTGGTTGGATTTGTACTCGTAACCCTCCTGTGTTACTGGTAATGATAATATTTAAACAACGTCATTTTAGAACAACACAACGGACTACTAATGACGGTCCGTGACAATCCCCTGAGGGTAATTTGGTAATTTTTGTAATTAACGTCAAACTAGAGAAACACAACGGGCTATTGACGACGGTCCGGAATCCATCTCTTTTGGAAAAATCCAAGGACAACACCACGTAATTTTGAACCACGGTCAGATAATGAGGCAACACCTGAGCTGGCACCCCACTCTCTAAACTTCTACACCAACCCAACTCCCTCCTGTTACAAATCCAGTACTCCTCCAACCGGGCTATCGAGTCCTACGTAGGCCCTGTCATTGAGGATATATTACTAGAGTGGATATTACAAATCTATGTCGCAGATTAGGAACCTTATATTAGTGTTGTGAGTTCAAAACTCAATCCAACTAAAGTTTTTTAAGTACATGGAGGCTCGTGCATGTTTCATCTGTCCATGTCCTAAAAAAAAACCTCTCGTTGGAATGGTAGGTATTTTAATTTACGTCATACTGGACGAACACGAAGGGCTATCGGTGACATTTCCGAAGGAAAGGATAATACCACGTAATATTGATTACGGTCAGATGACGAGGCAACACCTGAGCTGGCACCTCACTCCAAACTTCCACACCACACCAACGTGAGGACATTTGAGGCCACTAATGATTTAACGTGCACCAGCCCATTTTGTGCACAACGAAATTCAAACCTCGTTGGAATGTAGGAAAAGTTTGGAGAGTGGTGTGCCAGCTCAGGTGTTGTCCTCGTCATGGCCGTGGTTCAAAATTACCAGTAGATCAAAAACGAAAAAAAAAAAAAAAAAAACATTTCTGGTACAACTCGCCTCAGATACCGTTCCTGAACACAAGCGGCTCAATCCCATGATAGTACTTTACGCAAGTCCAACTTGATTGGCTAGTTTCACGGGCTTGGCTTCACTTGGATATCTCGCCAATCTGATTGTTGCAGTAACCATTTGATTTTGAATATGCGCGTTGTTTCGTAGAATTACAAATACAATACATACACTAGCACCTCAGCGTAAGTGTCCGACCATAGACTTCTAATATATCTGATTGACTCCTCATATATATGTTGTATGGTTGTTGTTAGTAGTATTTCTTGCCAACTTATATTAAGGGTACTTATACTTTAAAGAGCTTCTTTTCGTGAAGCAACGATGGCCTAATGGCTAAAGTCACACACCTTCAGATTAGCGTCGGCAGCGGAGGATGAGTTCTCGAGTTCGAACCCAGGTGGCGGAAAAATTTTTAGATCCTACAAATTATTTAAAAAAAATTCCAATTTAATTCCTTTTCATTCTAATTTACTTTTCCTAATTTTTAATACCCTTTTCATGTTTTTACAAGCTTCCGTTGATTTTACATAAATAATCTAAGAACCACTCCTAAATTCACTACCAGCAGATCTGCCGTCCCCTTTGCTTTAGGATGATGGTGTCGTATCCACCCCCTGGCTTAGGACCATTCTGATGTAACAAAAAGCATACATAAAACACTAACTTATATAATTATTAAATTATATAATAAAAGGATACAATTTTCGGCTCCCACCTCTACCCACCCATAGCCATGGATCTGAAAAGAAAAGAAGAAAGCAGAAAGGAAGAGATAAATCGCCAACAATTATAAACCTTGATGAAATACGTATCTAGGTCATGTGATCCGATTAGCCAATCAATTTGGACTTGCGTAAAGTACTATCATGGGATTGAGGCGCCTGTTTCCTGAACACAGAATGTTTTGATGTTGAATTATTGAAGTTGAACTTATTCCGAATTCGACCTTTAATGGGTTTTGTGATCAACTTATTAAATTACTTCCCTTTTTGTTTTTGTTCGCGATGTCCACTGGAGGTTCGATGCAACCAGGTTTGATATCACTTTCGTGATTTTTTTTTTGTCTTGGCCTGAGATGATATTGGAGGAAAATTCCATTCAGTTGTTGCTGTGATTTTTTTTAAAGTTTTTTTCTTCTATAAAATGACATTTGGATGTAAAACTGTGTTTTGCACTTTTTCAAATTGCAATTATTTTCAGGAATTGATGAAATTATGGCATCCTTCAGCCGCTTAAACTCGGTTCGACAAAAAAGAACTTCCAATGATGAAGAAACGGATTCTATTGATGAAGTAGAAATTGTGAAAGAGCTCAAAGCTACCATGGTTACACATCAATGTGATTTGTGTTGTGAAGGTAGTTTTTTGGTGAATAAACTATTGCAGTTTGGCGGTGTTATAAATAGTTCCAAGAAATATGGCTGTGAAATATGTTGTAAAGGTTTCGGGAAAAGAATTGATCGTACTAGACATATGCAATTACACCAGACTGGTGAATTAAATTCAGATATTGAAATTGAATCGGAAACAATTTCATCTGGCATGTCTTCTCAGTCCAAAGTGATTTGTAAAATATGTGATCTACAGTGTAAATCACCTGTTGGTCTAAAACGTCATATGACTAACCAGCACAGAAAAGAAGTATCTACGACCCATGAATGTGAGATATGCAATGCAAAATTTAAAAACTTCAGGCAATTCTCTCGTCATTGTTTAGCTCACACAACTTCTAAAAAGAAATTGTTCCATTGCTATCATTGTGACAAGAAATTCGTATGGAAAAATAATCTAAAAGGCCATGTTTGTAAAATAGATTGAATTGACTGAAATGCTTCCATGTTTTAATAGCATCATGTAAATTCACCTGATAACTTGTTGTTTTGTGGACACTGAACTATCTGGATGTTTTAAGACCAAAATTTAAGATTCATGTACCTTTAAAAAAAGCAGTGATTTATTTATTTTGTAATAAGATATATTATCCCCTATCAATTATAATCTACTTTAAATTCAGTTATTTATACAAAGTAGTCAGAAAGATCTAGTAGAGAAAATAAAAGAATTCATTGAATGTTGCATTTATAATCATCAAAATTCACTGGTCTTAAAAGTTTCTTTTGTCAAAATTACACATTCATAGTGTGTTTGCCATCAGATGTACACAAAATATTTTGATAATGTTCTAGCTCCTGCTACGTGAATATCAAATATATTTGTTATTTTCTTTTACCAGAGTACCAGTCATAATTATATGCACAAAATATTGGTGCAAAATTTAACTTGAGATTAAGTATCATAGGAATGGCTACTATAATAAAAAACAGCTTTATGAAAAGAATGACTATTTTATTAAAATCAATATAAATTGCATGAAACAAACAAGTTGCTCCATTAACTGAAAAGTACCCATATGTTTGTACTATTGACAGCTTTCATCAATTACTAGAGTTGCAACTACATTGGCTTTCAATGCAATATATAGATTTATTAACCTTTCCTTATATATGACATCAAGAAGTTGTTCAGTATAGTACTGCCCTGTATAATAAAACTGATACAGAGCTTTTAATTCACCATTGTAAACTTTCATTGTGTATTAAACTTTTTTTTTCTTTATCACTGAAAAAATGTATAATCTGGTGTGTTGAAATGATGAAAACAGGTGCTTAAGTTTGTAAGTGTTAAAAGTTTTGGATACTCTGAGAAACAATATTCTTACGACTTCCTCTGACCCGACACAAAAATAACAACTGATATTCCTCAAAATTGTTCATAAGTTGCTATTCCCATCACTGTAAGTTCAAAGAGAAATCAGTTTTATTTATTTTTTGTTGGTGAGGGGAGCAAGAAATCACATGTGAAACTTTAGGGTTAATCTACTACAAAATTAAGAATTGAAGGATTATATTCAAATTACATTTTATTTTTACCAGCTGATTTTCTTCCATTATATATTAAAAATTCAGAAACATGAGTATCACATGTGATACTTCTGAACCGAGGAGGATAATTTTAAAATTGAAGTGTTCCTAAATGATTTTGTATAAAATATGACACAAATATAACCAAGTTGAAAAAATTATGCTAATGGGCTATTCCATATGTAACAGATGTATCATTAGACAATAAATGTATTTTTCACAATTACATAATTCAGATATGTGAAATTTATTTTTGGTATTTATATAGCGGATAAATATCTCTAAAAGTATCACTAATAAACATTTTTATTTTAATAACAGAAATAGAGCTAATACATACTTTAGAGGTGTAACTGACATATTCTTTTAGGAAAAAATTTTTATCACTTTGAACACAAATGACAAATTGTCTGATGTTTTCAAAGAAAAATAATGAAAATTTGTTTTTTATGAATGAGGAAGATTAAAAAATATTACAAACTTGTGGATAACTTTAATTTTAATAAAGATTTCAAATTGTAACGGATGTATCATCTTCTAGAATATTTAAACTGCTATATAATTATTGTACTTAGTACAGATTGATAAAGCAGTGTTATTCTATCTCTAAAAGTATCACTAATAAACATTTTTATTTTAATAACAGAAATAGAGCTAATACATACTTTAGAGGTGTAACTGACATATTCTTTTAGGAAAAAAATTTTATCACTTTGAACACAAATGACAAATTGTCTGATGTTTTCAAAGAAAAATAATGAAAATTTGTTTTTTATGAATGAGGAAGATTAAAAAATATTACAAACTTGTGGATAACTTTAATTTTAATAAAGATTTCAAATTGTAACGGATGTATCATCTTCTAGAATATTTAAACTGCTATATAATTATTGTACTTAGTACAGATTGATAAAGCAGTATTATTCTACAAAATATTGCTTATTGTACAAAATTTGTTACAGTAAATGAAAGAAAAATAATTAAACATTATCATAATAAATGGCAGTATAAAAAAATATATAATTTAATGAAATTTAAAAAATATATATTAATTATCTTGATTAAATTTTTTGACACATTTGAAATTCCAATTCATCAAAATCGGGTGTGTCTTTGCCATGGGATGTGACGAAGAAGTACCATTTGAGAACTCAAAAATCGTCTTCTCCATATGTAATATTGAGCAAATTAAACTTCTGTTTGATGTTGTAAAGCTCCATCATTACCTAAAGTGCCACTTTTTTACATCTCCATTATCCACTGAACTCTATTGATACCATGTTACTTTGTTTTTTTTTTCTCTTGAATTTAGTTTGTGAGAAATTTTGAAAATGTTCACATCATATGCAAATGTTTAATGTCACAATCCATATTCCATTTCGTGTTGCCAGTTATAGTATTTTAATTTGTCATGCCAAAAGGAAACAGGTTAACACAAATATACATAAAGATAAGGCACAAATTGTCTTTTTCCTGATTAAAAAAATACTTTCCACTTAAATTTTTTTGTATTAAGGATATATTAATAATTTTTTTCATTCTTAAATCAATATGGTACTTTTTTAATTTGTAGAACCACTGTTAATATTATACAAATGATGTGTCCTTTACATATCAATGATTCACGTCTGTTACCCATTTTCATAAAAAAATACATATTCAAAAAATTTATTTTTATCATACACATTATGCCTGTTGTGATTGGCTTTACTTCAATAATGTTGAAGGTCTAATACTTGTTACTAATGTTGTCAAAAACGTTTTCCCCAAAATTTGTAACAGACCTGCACTGATGTGCAAAAATTAAAGACGAAGTGCAGAAATTAGCATAAGAGTGGGAAGAGGCATTAGAACGGACCGAAAGATCAATCAGGAGTTAGACTAAGGACTAGTACACTAGGGCAAGCACATATGTGGCACATGACGTTGGGGAAGGAGTGTCGGAAGTGAAAAAGCACACGGGTAGTGTACGCTCAGCAATTCAGTGAAAACTATGCACTGTGTACAGCAGGCCTCGAAATATATTTTTTAATACAGGTGCACCTAAGTTTTTTAATTAGGTGCACAGGTGTGCCTAGCTGGAAAAAATTAGGTACACAATTTTATTTTCATGTGCACCTGGGTATTTCGAGCCCTGGTGTACAGTGATTTCAACGACGTTGGGTTGCTCTGCTTCCGTGATATGGCCATTAGGCATTATAGGAGACGTCATCTGGATGACTGCCCAACGTTGCATCATTAGAAAGAAGGTCGAAGTGTGGCGGAGGAGTTCGGAATTGCTCACAGCATCGTTTCACGAGCCTGGAGAGCATTTCAAACGACAGAAACAGCTATCCGAGCGTTTAGCAGTAGTCGTCCATGAGCAACAACGACCGCTAACTTGGCCGACAGGTGACAAGAAACAGACGGCAGACTGTGGGAGAAACCGCAAGGCACATGCAACAGTCAACTGGACGCCCGATAACGTTTTACAGTGGCCAGGAAGCTGCACAAACGTGGTGTATTGGCACGACGACCGGTGTGTGCTATTAACGCCTGCTCATCTGAGACGCCGGCTTCTGTGATGTTGGGAACACAAGAACTGGACTCAAAAAGAATGGGACCAAGTGCTCTATGGATGCTAGCCGATTTAATCTGACGAGCAATACTGGACGTATACCTAACTGCGTTCATGGGATGAAAAAAACTTGGCATGATTTCAAACCCTGACTACAAGGTCGCATGAGTAGAAAAAGTTCTCCGCATTTGAAAAACCAATGGAGAATAAAACTATGAAATTCATTTAAAAATCTTCTAGATTGAATTTTAAAATTCGTCCCGACCCAAAAATTGCAAATAATTTGGACTACCTTTGTGCCAAATCTCATTGCTGTAAGTGCCATAGAATCGTCAGGATTTTGCGGCCCCAAAAAAGCAAACTCTTTTATAATAGAAGAGTTACTCAGTTAAAAATTTTTATTAATGTATAGAAAATCATATTTTTTGGTATTGATCTATGTGAATTTTCCTCAAATTTCAAATCCGTTGAAATTTTAACAATCTAGGAGATAGAAAAAAGAACTGCATGACTAAAGTTAAAACTTTGTTTTTTATGGTCTTTTGGAATATCCTTCCACTCTCTCTCTGCGTAAAAGAAAAACGGAAAAAATAAATTTAGAATATGATTTTTTAATGTTGCCATTCCAAAGAAAACAATAATATTTAAATTTTATTCATTGTAAATCATTCATAAATTCATTTTAAAATGTTCTAGATTGAATTTTAAAATTCGCCTCGAACCTAAAATGCAAAAAATTTGAACAACCTGTGTGCCAAATCCCATTCCTGTGCCATAGATTCGTCAAGACTTTGCGTGCAAGAAACAAACACTTCCTTTTGTAATATTGGAGACTAGCCACGCAGTGGCTAACCTAGGCCGGGAAGGTTACAAAAAGAAACGCAGACTGTAGCTATGGATGTTACTCGTGTTGAATAGAATAAAGTGGAGTTGGGCCAGGATTCCAGCTATCCTTTTTGTCCTTTTCAATACTGCTTTTCTACTATTATAAAAGGAATTTTATATATGTGTGTGAGGGGACTTGTGACGAATATATGGCACTTACAGTAATGAGATTTGGCACACAGATAGTTCAAATTTTTGTGCGGGGGAAGCCCGAATTTTAAAATTTAATCTAGAACATTTTAAAATGAATTTACTTATTATGGTTTTCTTTAAAACGGCAGCAGCATAAAAAAAATGTAAATTTGTTTTTTACGCTTCCGTTTAATTCTCCAAGGAACGATTTGTCAGCAGACTAAAAAAAACAAAGTTTTAAAAGTTCTTTTTTCTATTTCATAGATAGTTAAAGACAGAGAAAAAATTTCAATGGATTTGAAATCGGCGAAATTTTACATTTGATCAATACTTAAAAATATGATTTTGTTTTAATAAATAATTTTTGAAGTGAAATTTTTATATTTTTTCCAATACGAACGGCCGCTGCGCTGAATGATCTTCGTTTGATTCGTGATTCCAGAAGTCAGATTTCATTTCCTGCGTTCAGCAAAACAAATAAAAACATTTTGACTGGCATTGTTTAGTTCTTTTTTGTAAAATCGGGATCGTTAAAGATAGATTGAAAATTTCAAAGGATTTGAAATCTGCGGTAAATTTTGCCATATCGATACCTTACATTTAATTTTCTTTTAATAAATAATTTTTCAATCAAATAATTATATTTTCGCAAGCGATTGTGACGTCACGCCGACTGGATCTCTTCGCAATTGGAATTTGGGCGAATTTGACAATGACGAGGCCATTACGGCGTTGCCCGTGGTTTTTGTTTGCTTCGAAACCAATTTGGAATTCGTTGCAATCACCAGGAGTTACTGAGCCTACGAAAAGAACTGTCCCGGTCGCATACTCGGAAACCCTCACGCTTTCAGCACCTCTTGGCGAGTTGGCGATAGAAAGAGCTTTGAGAACCGAAGACTGGGGAAATTGGCAATCCTTCTCAATTTCTCAAGCAACCCTACTACGTTGTAAAAAAGATCGCCATTTTTTTTATCGCTGAGTGCTATGATTTTCCGTATGATTTTTTTTGTGGATATTCTAAATATATGTTGACATTCAATATTGTAATGTATAGATTTTTTTTTTGTAATTCGTTAACTGTCTGTATTGTAACTACTTTGAAGAATTGGTTGATGCAAGAAGCAGGCGGCAAAAACGTACCCCCATGTAAACAAATTATATATGTTTACAATTATTTGAAATTTAGTCAACAATTGCCTTTTGTTATGATTTTTACAATATAAAATGATCACTGACTCTAAAACTCGTCAAATAGAAAGAATTGATGAGAATGTATTTGTTTTTTGTGGAACTTATTCATCCTTATAACCTACACAGTGTTTGTATTTTCATAATATAGTTTCTTATGAATCAAATCTCTTGTTTGATCGTCTACCTGATATAATCTCACCACTGTTTGTTGAGACAACTAGTAGTAAATATAAACTTAGTAAAAGCAGTTATCAATAATAAGTATTAAGATTTAAGCAAAGTAATTTTTTGTAAACAAATACACTTCTCGATTTGTTTCACTCATTTGAGCTCAAGATAACAACAAAATTTAAATTGAAAAAATATTCCATTTTGACTGTTTTCAATAGCTTTCTTTAAACAAAGTTTTTTCTATCTCATATCCTATAATTATAGCACTTGCATTTGGGCTGCTATGGAGGCAGAATTTTTTTACACGCATTACCATTTTAAGCCTTAACGGTCATTAGTCACCTCTCACATAACAACAGTACTATGTCTCTGTGGTCGTAAGTCACCTCTCACGTGACGACAACAGTGCTTTGTCTCTGAAGTCGTGTCTCACCTAACAACATTACTTTGTCGCTGCAGTCAATATGTCACATGGGTGGTGATAAGACTGATCCTGTCGAAATTCGCTGTCTGTGAAATGTGGGCACAATTGCCTTGTCAATTAAAATTCTCAAGATCCTTATGAAGTTGTGGGAACTACGATGGAGTAGAGATACAATATGTAGAAGAATGCACAAGTTTTTTCCCACACCAGATGTTACTCAATACGTGTACCACCCCATAAAATCCCAGCTGCTCGCAGGCCATAATTGCTTTCCGGAATACCTTTTTAAAAACTTTTTTTTCTTCAGAAACCAAGTTTCTGATCTGTGTCAGTGTGGAGAGATTGGCGACTCACCATTACATCTTCCACTGTAAACTCATGGAACACCTTAGGGGTGATCTCCTTTTCCTAAAAGAGGCTACCAAAACTTACTCGCAACACCCTCAGTGTCACCAGGCCCTCCTGGCCTTGGACAGATTTGTGACTGCCAAACTTATGCCTCGTTTACCCTAACTCTTCAAACCTCCCATTCTTCACAGCATAGGTAAGTTGGTAGGTATTTTGAGTAGTAGTGTGATGAACCGTTTACTGTTCATGGTTTTCACGCCTTTGTCCAAAAAAAATTCAAGGACTTTTCAGAACCAAAAATATTTTTTTCAAGGACCTAGTTTTTTATAGCGACCTAAAACAAAGCATGTGCAAAAATTGTCAATTAAAAAAAATGTGAAAAATATTTATTAAAAAAAAAACATTTTTTAATTCTTTTTTAAACTACTGACAGTCAAAGAAAAGAGGAAAGGTTGTCATCAATTTTGGTTATAGTTTGGATTTTCTTTTATCACAGAACCTGTGAACTTTTTTGCAAAGTGGGCTTCACGTCTCAATGCTAACTATCAGGCTATTTGCACACATATCAATTTCGGTCGTGAGGTAAAATATCGTACGATAAATTCTTTGGTGGCACGAAGAAGAGTATGGGAGCTTGCACATGGGTTCGATCGACACAATCTCCGTTTTCATTTTGCTCACGGCCACTACAGCAGATGGCTGTCGTGGTTTATTTTGTTTGAGAAACAAAACAAATCCAAAGTTTTGACTGCAGTGTTACGGCTTTTTTGTTCTCTGGTCACAATAGTTAAAGATAGTAAAAATTTCAACGGATTTGAAATCTGTAGAAAATTTTACAAGAATACCTTAAATGTGCTTTTCTGTAAATAAATAATTTTTCAATTGCAACTTTTATATTTTCTCAATATGAATTTGGCGTTTTACGAAAACGGATAATGCAGTGTCCTAAACTGTTAAGTTTTCATTCTTGAACGTACGACTTGACAGTTACCCCCTTCAAAAACCTTAATATTTTCTTTGTATTTCTTCATCAATCCCTGAGACAATTTTAAGAAATGTTCAAAGATGCGGAACTCTTTCATGTTTGAATGCAAAAAAGCGATGGGATGACGCGTCAATGAAACATGGTGTATGACCTTGTGTGTTCATGTATACATCACCCATTATGGTTGTTCATATATATAAAACGTGGTGTCAAAACACGTAACACTTCAGAATGACGCTCAAATTGCGCACCTGCCGTGAAGGAAACTAGTTTGGACACAAATTCCAACGCAATTATGTACTAGTCCAAAAAAAAAGCAAGGACTTTTTACCAAGTTTCGTAATTTTCAAGGGCCCCTAGTTAGGAAAACAAAATTCAAGGACCGTGGGAACCCTGCTGTTGGCTTGAGAAAGTCTGCTAGAGGCCCGCAAAGTAACGCGATGTATACTGTGCGGTTTCGGATGCAACAACGACAGCTAAACATCAATGTTGATAATACATCGATGTTCTTAAAATTCAGTGTATTTAAACTTTTTTACCCGATTTCATAACACTGGTTTAGCAACTAGTGATGCTACATCGGCTTCAATACATTAATGTTTTGAAAATATCGACATTGATGTCGCATCCCTACTTTTCAGACCCTTGGCCCCACTTTGGTCTAAAAGTAAGTTCAATTTGGCGATTATGAAAATTATGCTACTTGGTTATTTTTATAACCCCAAAGGGAAAAATTAAGACACAATATAATTTTGAATCATTTTTAAATAACGAGGCAACACCCAAGCTGGCACTCCAAACTTACACACCACGCTAATGTAAGAACACAATATATTTAACATGCACCAGCCCCCTTTCTACACGACGGTCTTTGGCAGGATTCGAACTCCCAACCCTACGGTTGCTAGTCCATTACTCTTCCAACCATGGCACCTGTTATAGTTGTAGTTTTTTAGTTCATCAGATGTCAGTTTCGTATGCCAAAAAATACATAACCTATGATTAAATATATAATTTTTCACTGCTATGAGGCAAGATATATATAATTTTTCTTATTATGAACAGAAGAAAAGTAATATTTGTTTTATAATAAAATTACAATATTAATCTGAGCAATATTATTCGTTTAATTACTAAGTGTGCAATAATTTATTCACAAGACCTTTTAGGAGTTATAACATGCTACTGATTAGTCTAAAACCAACATTTTGATGAAATGTGGTATTTTTATTTAACGTCTCTCTCCCCACTGGAGCAACACAATGGGCTATTTGTGACGATCCTGGATCAACCCCAAAGGGAAAGATTAAGACAACATAATTTTGAATCATGGTCATATAGCGAGGCAACACAACAGATTTAACATGCACCAGCCCCCTTCTACATGACGGTCTTTGGCTGGATTCAAACTTCCAACCCTCTGGTTGCTCTTCCCACCACGGCACCTGTTATATTAGCATGATGCTGATTTAATTAATTTTTCAAAAGGTCTATTCAAAAATTATTTTATCTAAAATTTTCATGTCCTGATCAGGACAGATGTTGAGTGAGTTAAATATATGGAGATAGCATGAGCACATTTTTATAAGTTTCACAGAAGCCTACTTTGAACAAGTTTAGCTGACTCATGGTTCTAGATAAGCTTTGAATGCAAATCGGACTAAAGCCAATATTGCTAAAGTTGCAAGAATCAGAATGTATAGCTACAGAAAATTTTACGACTTGAAAATATTTACCAACCAAAATATTGGTTTACAATTTCTTCAGTTGTTATGCAGGATGTTTACATAGGACATCATTTTGTTTTGGAATAACTTTTAAATAAAACATTTCTAATTTCATTGTGCACTCAATGATTGACATTATTCATTGAATTTAATATCAGTCAAATGACTGCCAGCACTGCATATTTAGTCTTCCATCCACATGATTTCTTAAGACCATTTTGCTCTACAGCTTTTGATTGTCATTTATTTATGAAGCTGATCTAGGTTAGTGAGTGTGAATCTCAGCACATTTTAGCAAAATATTTAATCAAAATGAATTCTCTATGATGGAGACTTCTAGAAAATTGTAAAATTACTTTGGATTACATCGTGTGCCTTCAAAACAAATATGTGTAAAAAAAATTTCAACACTGTTCTCTGCAAGATACGAAAAAGTCTTGACAGACTTCTTACAGAAAGTTCCCAAGAAAACATTGATACTGTATGATATATAGTGTTATTGAAAAACAAGGGACCTCTGTTGACATTACACACAAGTAGGCTTTCTCCAAACACAATATGGGAAAAATTTGGATTTTCATCGAAGCTCTAAATGTTATTATGCATGCAATTCTCTTGGTCCATATTATATTCCACATATAAGTATAATTATTTCAGTTCTAAAGTTCAATTTAAATTACATTCCAAAACAGTTCAATCCAGAAAAAAATTACTAGGTTAACAATACTTGCGTGTACCAGACAACATTGGCAATCTTGAATAATTATGAAAATCAGAACAAAATATAAATCTTTTAGTACAAATTGTAAGCAACATTTAATGTATTCAGAATGATTTATTGAGACTGATTCTGACATTGCAAGATATTTTTGTAAACAAACACATGAAGGTAAACAAAAAGAAGTGTTTCAGTTACAGTGAATATATGTACTTCAATTCATTATAGAAGGTATTTTTTAATTAATGTCTTACAAGAAAAACAAAGAAACAAATGGTACATAAAAACTTTTATTTTCATTTCAATACACAATAAACTTTAAATATCAAGTAATTTAGTCATACATTACAAAAATTCATTTTTCTGTAAATGAAAATGAAATAATGGGTGAGCCGGAGAACTTAGGCCGAAGGCCTTCTATCTCCCTCAGAAAGTAGTTGGGAACTGAGCAGGTTTTGAAGTTCACTGAAATATGTAAGGTATAGTGAGTGCAGTTGGTTGTCCAATGAAAACAGGTGGCTTAGAAATTGGGCAGATCAAGGACGAGTCCAATTGGAACAGTACATAAGATGCAAGATGACAAGGAAGGCTTAAGAATTATTAAATTAAAGAAAAAATAAAAGCAGGAGATTTAAATAGTAAGAACATTAAGAATGACTCTGGGTCTTTTATTATATTCGGGTTGACGAGGGTCATATCTGGGATACACTGGATGGCAGGGTTATCAATTAATTCAAGATTAGCATAAAAATTAGTAGCAAGTTTACTGAAGTAAGTTTTAAGTTCGGTAATTTCAAGATCTTTGCAAATTTTAGCGTTTCGGTAGTATCAGGGGTAACCACTGATAATACGTAGAGTAGAATTTTGAAGAGATTCAAGTTTTCGCTGCGTATCCGAATTTTCTGTAAATATAATTAACCATACAAGACTCAAAAAGAAACTTTTTGCATGAAAATTTAACTTATGACCATTAAGTGTAGAATTATTCAAATTTAAGTATTTCCAATCTTAAATTTTTTTTTTATCTTGAAACTTTTTTTTTTATAGAGAAAATGTTTATTTTTGTAAAAAATTGGGTAATTTAAAAAATTACTTAACATTTTGGCAATAACTGCTATCACAAAAACACCTGCTTCAAGAAATAAAAACAAAACCACATAGAAACACATTTTGATAATAGAAATTACAAAAACATAAATACAAGTAAGGGATAGTTAAAAATCTGAAGGATGAGGAACCTGAAAATATAAAGTGTGCACATCAGTACAATACAAATGAGATCA
The DNA here is from genome assembly GCA_947359465.1 of Metellina segmentata. Taxonomy (NCBI): domain Eukaryota; kingdom Metazoa; phylum Arthropoda; class Arachnida; order Araneae; family Tetragnathidae; genus Metellina; species Metellina segmentata. Next base: position 72,677,766 of record OX375877.1, on the reverse strand, counting down.
CAAACTCACCTTTTCGAGTCAAAACTAATGTACACCTAATTCTGTTTGGACGAGCATGAGTATCATCTTGTGCGAATGTTTCAACAGTTTTACGAACAAATTCAGTTATTAATTGTTGTGTTTTGGTTAGGCCATTATATAATTATCTGTAAGAGGCTACCAAGAACTTCAGTTCACGTTGAAATTTCCCAGCGCGTTTTTCATTAGGGTCATGTTTGACAAAATGATTACCCAATTTTCAGATCAGTTCCAGACACTCTTTTACTAAACCTGCATTTAGAACAAGATCATATTGTTCATTATCACTACATTCTGTGGGATTAGGAGTCTCAAAGCCAACCTCTTCTAATAATTCATCTTTGCTTACGGCTTTCTCGAATGATTCATGAATATCTTCAAATGATAGATCACTAAATCTTCCAGTTGCGTGTCATTGTAATGATGTTGGGAATACAGTCGTGTTAGTTACCAAATACAATTAGAACATACATACATTGGTAAATGAAAACATGCATTCCAAAACGCATACACTACATGTTATGCAATCTATTTGTGGGTGCAATATAACTGACTAACCACTGCATTGCCCGTGATAGTTCTTTTCATGGGGTCAGGTGTGACCACTGCTTGCTAACCCCCAGTAATTGCTACGAATACCCATGTAGTTTAACAGATGATACTACTATGCCACAAATAGAAGAAAAACAAATTTCGTAAAATTTGGGCAAATAAATTCAAACTGACTGGAGTAAATAGAGAATGAAATATTTATTTTGAATCTGAGTAAAAAAAAAAGTTTGTGCAAAAACAGAATTAGGTGTGCGTATACAAACAGGAAATGTTCGACGCAAAAAAATAAATACGCTCAGGGTAGTCACATGAATTGAACCTATGTCATCTACAGCTTGCAAGCTATTAACAATGAGAAACCCACTGAACCACCAGCAAGTTGCTTTCCCACTCCTTGTACTCAGTAATGATACTATTCCCTCTACACCTCACCTCCCCTTTCCGCTTGTGTATCAATAGAATAGCACAAAATCATCAGTACTACCCAAATTTTGTTCAACAGAGGTTTTGGAAAACCAAATCGACATATTACATTGTTTATTTCAACATACCTATATGAGAACTTAAGTCTGTTAGCACAAATGCACTTGTGATGGGTAATGCCTTCTATGAGGTACTCTCGATACACCCTTGACAATGTGGAGCAAGGTCTCAACTATGTCCAAAATGTTAAGCTTATGCGTTTAGCTTTAACTATCCTTCCACGTTCAAACTCGGTTAATTCTTGGCAGGTCGACATTCAAGAGTTTAACAGAGAGCACTGATAACTATCTGACTCTTTATACTCTTTTAATGCAATGTGAGCACTAGTAAATTTGCATACTGCTATCCCATGACTTTTAGCACATCAGTGTTCGGTGTATGGAAGTTATATAAAATTAATAATGCAAAAGTTTTGGTACAGGCATATGAGGGGTCAAAAAATAATACTTAATATAAGATTTTGCAAATGAAAGCACATAAAAAAATAGCTGCAGAGATTAGGAAAAAGCATGTGTTTCTAATTTGAATTAATGGGGTCGCACTGGCCCTGGAACTTTTTTAGGTATAATGCTTGAGTAAATATATTAAGTGAATCTTCACCCATCATATGAAGAAGAATGATTTAAAATTGCCCATTGGATTTATAGTCACAAGGAATGTTTTAAACAAAACCTATGCTGATGAACAGGCTTGTGAGTGACATATGTTCAATGGCCCAAAAGGGAAAGAGTTGTCTTGTAATTATGATCCCTATCAAAAAAGGTTATGTAGTGCTTCAAAGGAAGGCTGATTTAATATTCAACTAACTTGAATAAAATAGCATGTCTCTTCTTCATAGTTATTTCATTTTCAATATTATTACACATAAAACAGAAAGGAAATGAAATCAAAATTCTTATTTAAATCACTGATTTTTAAAAATAATCACTTAATTTTAAATTTGCATTCCCTGTAACAATCTAAAAATCGAAAGAAATGGTCCGTTTTGATAGAATCAGATGTATTCAATTTGTGGACTTTCATATAATGTAATCTCAAAAACTAGATTACATCTAATTATAAATCAAAAATTAAAACTACTGATCGCAGAAAGAACAATCTCACTGCCTCTACTAAAATTACACTTCACAAATATAATTAAACGCAATAGCATAAAACAATTCAAAATCAAAGCTGAAACAAATTTTTCTTGCATCTCTAAAGCATCAAATAAACACATTTGAAAATTGAAGGAGATTGGATGTATAACTGAAAAGTAAATACAATCTTTCAAAAGAATACGCCTAAAGACAAATTAACTTTTCCTAATCAAATTATTCCGCTTTCAATACAAAGACCGTTGAAAAACATGAGCTCCTCACACATTCTCATAAGCATAAACAAAACAGAATGCATTCAACATCAGAACAGCGCGCGATTTTTCAAACCGCCGACAGAACTAATACGCCTTCTAGCGGCAATTCCTCTAAGTTTTAACATTAGGATTATCGTAGTTGGCGATACAGGCATCTATCGCCAACTCGCCAAGGGGTGCTGAAAGCGTGAGGGTTTCCGAGTATGCGTCCCGGTCAACGACGCCACGCATTTCCTAGTGTAACGTATACTTCCGGAATATCTTTTAAATATAATGATAGTATTTCTTTTTCCTTATTCCAAGACATTGCGATACTTCCTGTGTTTATTTATACTTCTTATTACTCTTGAAAAGGATATATTTTTCTTTTGACATATTTATGTGAGCTTAAATGGTTTACCCGGAAGTTTATTATTTCTTTTATGTATAACGTTGGTGAAATCATAGAGGAGATATAATAGAAGTCTATGGGTGAAATATGTTATTTTTTGAAAACTGCTTTTTAGTCGATCGGGCCGACCAACCGGTATAGTGGTTAAGGTGTTAGCCTCTAGATCGGAAGGTTCCTGGTTCGAATCCGGGCCCGGGCATGAATGTTTGTAAGCGTATGGTGTAGAGGCGGTTGGTGCACCTTAAATCTGTCGTGGCCGAAAGTCCTCACGTTGGGTTGGCGTGGAAGTTTGGAGAGTGGGGTGCCAGCTCAGGTGCTGCTTCGTCATCTGACCGTGGTTCAAAATTACGAGGTGTTGTCCTCGGATCTTACTCATAAGGGACTGATCCCGGACCGTCGTCAATAGCCCGTTGTGTTGCTCTAGTACGACGTTAACTACAATTACCAACTATATTTTTATGTGAAATCTAATTCCAAGGCATGTTTTCTACCTGAAAAAACACTATAACAAAAAACAAAAAAAAATTGACTCATCAAGAAATAGTTGTCCGATTGCAATAAAAATTGGTGGTTGTCAAAAAAATACATAGAAAAACAAACGATTAAAAATTCAGAACAATTGAATTATTTATTTCAGAGTTTGATCGTTACAAACAGAGGAAGGCGATACAAATGGCAAGAGCAAATACAAATTGTTAAAATAATATTAAAACATTAGAGGATAAATTAGCTGCATACAAAAAAGTCGATCTCATTGAATAGCTATTAATTAAAAGGCTGATTCAATAAAATCTTCCACTTTATTCTGCAGTAGAGTTGGGAAAAAACAGCTCATACAATTCATGTTCTGCTGCCGATCAAATGCTAAGCTAACCGCAACATTTAGGTGCAGATCGTGATTGGCAAGGTAGCCGTTAGCGAGAAATTATCACCTAGATGCTTCCTCAGTCGTTACGATAAGGAAATTCTTCAGCCAATCACGATCAGCACTTAAATGTTATGCAGAAGCTAATAAAGATAACCATGCTGATGGCAAATTTTGAGCTGCTAGATTCCTAAATTTGATTGGTGAAAGGAATTGTACGCATGCGTGTTATAGTTTTGGCTCTTGTGAGAATCCTCTCCATTGAATAGAGTACTAGTACCTCCGCCGTTGAGTTACTTGTTTTATATTGACTTATTGAGCTCTGCTGATGAAAACAATATCAATGGCCACTGGTAGCAGGCTGTTAGTTAATAGTGTCCTTAGCAAAGGTGACTATTTGTAATATATTTCGAATTTTCGTGTCGAAATTCCAATGTATTTGTTTTCACAATTTTCATGTTATGTGTTCACTATTTTCAATTATGTATTCACAATTCTTGTTTTACTTGTTGTCTTAGTTGACATTGCCAAGTGTAGTTATATAACAATCTACTCTCACACACATTTTAAATTCTTTATGCTTGACGCGGCTGCTAATTTTGGAATTACGTTGTGAAAGTTTTTGAATTCTAATTAGATTTTTTTTGAAAAAACTCGTTAAACAGCAAAATTTTAAATGTCAGGTAGTTGAGTTAATATCACACTGATTCAACAGAAGGGGCATTGGTAATCCTAGAAATAGTGGAAACTCATTGAGATTTAAGTATTTAGGTAGATCACGAGAAATCCATTCATGAATTTATCTTCCCTGACTTGAAACAAGTATGGCAATGAAAAGGCTGGAAAATAAAGTTTATTTTTTACTATACATAAAATGCATTAAATATTTTATGAAGAGTAGAATTTTAAATTAAATTTTATTACCTGTTATTCAAGTGTGATTTTTCAATTGAAATTTGAAGGAAAAGGAATTTATATCATGAACTAGAATTCCAATGAAAGAATAAAAGTAACTACAAGACCCAAGAACAATTTTACTTGTAATCTTTCAAAAATTTGCATGGCTACATTACCTAAACCCTCGTATATATTAATGTTTAACATAAATCAATATTATCTAGAAACATTACCTTATGATTTGGATGTCTGATAAGTTTAATCATATAGAGCAACAAAAAAAATCAATTAAAATCAGGATTTTTTTATACCCTGCTATTTAGGTTGCAGGATGGATGCACCTAATTTTAAAAGTTTACCAAAAGTGGGGTTGGACATTTTTGAATGAAGCAGGCCATTTCATGACAAATGCATATGCAAACAGATAATTTAACTAAAAACATAAGTTATAGCTAGGGCAACATTTTTGTTGCAGTAAAAATGGGAAAAGTTGTATTTCTGGAAATAAAGTTTGCATTTATTTTTGATACACTAAAATCTGATACAAATTATTCATAAAAAATGAAAAAATTTATTGACAATTTTAGTTATGTTCAACAGTATTATAATACATCATTAAATACAGAAGAACATTGATGTCGTTGAATGTGGCCGATCCTTGGCCAGTAATTTCTTTAACATTGAAAAACTGCACTCAACTGATGTTGCCTGACATTGTTATATTAGCAAATACTGACTTGAGAAAAATCATCTCGTAAAAGTGTAGCGATAACTGTCAGGTCACTATTATTTTCCAATCGTTTTTAAGATATTCTTTAAGGTTGCAAGGATCTTCTTTAAAATCCATCGATCTGATACCTTCATACGCTGACTCGATGTTGTACGCTTTTGATTCTGATTTTTCTACGAGACGAATCAAACAGTCGTAGCTGCTTTTGATTTTCAGCAAACTTTTTGGGTAAAATCCACTGACTTTTTCTGCAGTGAACTAGTGTGCCATGCAACTAACTTGGAGCAATCGCGGGTAAAGCACCTTCAATGTGTTTCCAGCCACAGTCATATAATATGCTGTATTGGATAGCAGAAGCGCAAAATCCTTTAACTCAACTTTCAGAGATTTTAAAATGTCATCTACAAGGCGAACAACATATTGATGATTGACACTCACCTCGCAAACTCTGCTGTTGATTACGCAAGTTTCCTCTGGATTATCAAGAGTGCCAACCAATGTGTTATAACTACTTGGCATTTATTACACTTTCGTCTGTTAGGACGAACATCTTCTTTGCATGAATTTCTTGTTTGATCTGCAATACTTGTGTTCGCAAGTTCAGACACACGTGATCGAAGAGTTGACTCGGAGAGCAAGAAAGGAATTAGAAATTTCATATTAATTAATTTTAAGCTAAATTTTAAAAAGTTGCATTTGTGCAAAAAGTTGCAGTTATGCAGAAAGTTGTATTTATGTTGCGGTTATAACTCACTTACAATACACCCCATGTAGGAAGAATTTTGGTTTTAGTACTTTACATTCAGTGTAGAACGTGTGAATAAAAGTTGCATTTGTTGTAAAAAGTTGCCCTAGTCATTGTAAAAAAAGTTTGGTGGAGTGGTAGCATCCGAAACGTTAGGCCGCCAAAGCGATTGTTTACGCCAAATCAAGATGGCGGCCGATGTAAGCAATTCCAAGATGGCCGCCATATACAACGTGAACCTTTGCATACAGTGCATAAATAATAATAATTTGTTTAAAAATTAAGAAAAAAGCAATATAAATTTCACTTGAAAATTTTCTAATATTTCAGTCTGGTTTTCTCCGAACATGTGCGCAATTTTGCGTCAATTTCATCCTAGTTTTGTCACTTAAAAAAAAATATATTAAATAAAAAAAAAAAAAATTATAATTGTCAAAAAAAAATTATAATAATAATAATAAAAAAAAAACCTTGATTTTTTTAAACGTCCGGATTTTCATCAATTTTGAATTGGAAACTTTGCAATGCATAGAAAATTCAAAACAAGAAATCTTTTTTTAATAAGGTAGTTCTTTTCTGTGATCATAATCCACACAAAGGTTTTTGATGAGAAACCAAAAATTCTTCTGCTATCTATACAGGGTTCCCACGGTCCTTGAAAAGTCCTTAAAAGTCCTTGAATTTTTTTTTCCTAACTAGGGGCCCTTAAAAGTCCTTGAAAATTACGGAACTTGGTGAAAAGTCCTTGAAAGTACTTGATTTTTTTTAACAAGTACATAATTGTGTAATTTCGTCTTGCATTGGAAATTATCCAGACTAGTTTCCTCCACAGCATGTGTGCCATTTGAGCCTCATTCTGAATGAAACCGGTGTTTCACGCTTTGACACTATGTGATATACTTATAATACTAGGTCTAGATCTCCACAGTATGGCTATCCGTCTAAGTTGGCACTTCTGGTCTCCATTAAGACGGCCGCTTCTCATACTCTTCTTCGTGCCACCAAAAGAATTTATCGTACGATATTTTATCGCACGACAGAAATCGATATGTGTGCAAGTAGCCTGAAAGTTAGCATTGAAACAAGAAGCCCACTCTGCAAAAAAAAAAAATCAGGTTCTGTGAGAAAAGAAAATTCAAATTGTTCCCAAAATTGACAATAACCTTTCCCTTTTTTGACTAACAGTTGTATAAAAAAATTATTATTACTATTATTTTTTTATATTTTTCTTTTTAACTGACAACTTTTGTGTATGCCTTGTTTTAGGTCGTTATAAAAATTTTAGGTCCTTGAAAAATATTTTTTTGGTTTTGAAAAGTCCTTAAAAGTCCTTGAATTTTTTTTGGATAAAGGTGTGGGAACCATGCTATAAGTGTGAAAAAATATTTTTTCACAATTTTTCTAGCAATAAGCATTATGTGAGCAACTTAATGGGGATATTCCAGGTTATAGAGCCATATATGGAAAAGCAAGACAAATATTTTTATTGTAACGACTTTACAAGAGGAAATTGTTTTTTAGAGAAGTCAAAGCGTATTGCGCTTAAGGTTTCAATGCGTTTAAACCAGTATACCGAGAGAAATTTGTTTGTAGATAAGTCACAGCGTATAACGCGCGATCCCCGCCTGCCGGCTACCTCGCCGCCCCTCCGGGGCCGGCGAGAACCTTTCACCGTTGGCTTCCATGCGTATAAGTCACCGTATTGGGTGCCCACCCAAGCATAGTCCAGTGTTTTTAATGTAACAAAAAGCTAAATAAAAATCTAACTTACCCTCATTCTCTTTCTTCAGTGTGATACAGTTTCACCACCTGTTCAATGAAATGCAAAAATTTCCTTTGGATATCGGTACCCAAATGTTGCCGCCGCCAGATGTAAGCAGCAAGGTAACCGTCAAACTGTCCCTTAACGGCATTTGTTCCTTTAAAGGACCGCTTGACGGCACCCCACGTCCCCTCAATGGAGTTGGTATGGGCTCCTGTAGCCGGGTCCTTGAAATTCTGACTATGGTTGACAGTCATATGCTCGAATCGATAACCCTTGAACTCTTTGTCCTTCGGGTTAGGGATACCAGCATATGACTTCCAACAGTCAGAAATTATAGTAGTTCCTGGCAAAATCCTGCTCCGAATCACCTCAGCCAAAACTTTCTTGCTCCTATTTTTCACTACAACCATAAAACATTTATCCGTCCCTCGTTCAAGTCCTCCAAACACCCATTTACCCTCCACTTTCTTACCCCTGTTATACTTCCTTTTACCAAACTTGCTCTTATCAATTTCAACAGTCTTTCCTGGTCCGCCAATCTTTTCATTCAACTCCAAACAAGCATTCAAACAAACTTCTCTACAAAAATTATACCAGTCAGTCATAGTATGGGACGCCACATCCATTTCATTCATAACACAATTAATTGGCGTATCATTCACAAAATACCACGTAATCATCAGAATCTTGCATATGTGTAATTTACTACTTTCAAACCAAGTTCCCTTTCGCACAGATTTAGTACGCGTGTGTCCATTCTTTCTACATTTCCACTCATATCTATCACCTGCATCCTTTCTTAATGTTAAAATCATATCATTCTCACATGACGGACATTTCATTCTCTTCCCAATCAAACCAACTTTCTGACACCATTCAATCACTTTCATATCTTCGGGATTAGCTAATGAATCCCGATACATGTTTGCAAAAAAAAAACACATTCAAACGTTCGGTAACACCATCCACTGCCATATCAAATCAATTGAGGAGAAGTGAGCAACAAATGGGGGAAAAAATTCTAAATTCCAATCTGCAATTTCAAAAATTAAATTTAATCCAAAAAAAATAGCGAAATTTAAATCAAAATTTAAATTAAGGAACAAAATAAAAAAATTGTAACTTACAATCCTGCAATTGCCAAACTGAAAAATGGGGAAAAAAATTCTAAATTCCAATCTGCAAATTCAAAAATTAAATTTAATCCCAAATTTTTTTTTCGAAATTTTAATCGAAATTTAACTTAATAAAAAAGTTGTAACTTACAATCTGCTTTTCAAACTTATCTAGAGAAAATAACGAAATTTAATTTTTCCAATGAAGAGCACAACAAGAGCAATGAACAATTTCAAAGACTGTCTAAATTTAAATTCCGTTCTGCATTTTAAATAAAAGTGGAAGAACGTATTTTCTTCCTCAACCAATCATGAGACGCGTTTCTTATCGTCGGGAGAAAATCTCTAGGGTTGCCTTAAAACTCTAAAAAAAACGCAAAAACAGGAAGGTTACCACATTTGGTTATACATCGCCCGAAAGTTGTAACGTATCGGATGCTACATACCACCCAAAAGTTTAATCTAATATGGAACACTTCACAAAATTTCTCTAATTCAAACTTCTTTCATTCCTAAATGAATGAAAATACATTTCATGTTTTACAGTTACTTTTCATTGCATTAAAATTTTTCACATTGAAAAGGGTTATGAATTTTTATGGCATTCTAGAAACTTAAAAGGATTTATTCCTTCTCTGACCAAAACCTCCTTTTTGTATCAATGCCAGTAACTTTTCAACCAGCGTTTACTTCTAAGATCTCAGGCATTGTAGATTTCCTACCCAATGGTGTACTATTTACTGTTGTTGATTGTATATAATTTCTCATCTAATCTTTGCCAACACATGTTGATTATACTTCATCTCGTGCTTTTCTTTTTACAAATGTAGCTTGAGCTTCTATATGTTTAACAAAAATATTAATGAACATATTTTCTCTTAAATAATTGACTTTTAAAAAAAAACTACTAAAATATTTTCAGCACCTCAAAATACAAAATGCTTCTATTTAAAAGACATATTATCTATTGACACTCAAAACAAAATATTAGTGCTTTGCAACTCAGTAGCTGTATTCACAAATTTCAATAGATTTTGATAACTAGCTGCTGAGGTATACAATGCTCCATGTTAATTGCAATTAACCTAAGATTGCTTGTGCTATTATATCCTAATTAGATTTGTCATTTTGTGCAGTTCCTCAACTAAGCCAGATATGTTTATTTTATGAAATGTCAAAGATGTTTTAAGACATTGTTTAACCATATTTAGTGCTAAAATATAATTATTTCTATACTTTACAGTACTTTATTTTTAAATTAAATATTGAACATGTTTCCTGAACTTTGTCTTTTAGTTTGTTTACTTTAAATCTTGTGTGATTTATTTTATCTCAAAAGTTACTTTGTTAGTATTTGAAAAAAATCACCAACACTCTTATTAGGTAAATTTTATGTGAATATATTTAGCTTAAAGTTTTATTTTAGTAAATTCCAAAAAAAGGATTATTTAGTTTACTTTCTTTCAAAGCTTCAATTTGTACTTTCTTAAAAGAGTAATTTTTAAACCACTTCCAAAGTGTTGTGTTTAAAAATGTTCCACCTTCTGAATGTACGACTAATGATTTTTTGAAATTTGAACCAATTTGAACGCATCAAATTTCTTTGTAAGGAACTTACCCACCACTACCACAGTTCTGTGCTCAGATGGCCAAATGTTATAATTAATTTTTTAATTTTTCGTGACAGCAATTTTAAGATTCAACATGTGGTTCTGTGGTTTTCGACTTATTACATTTTTTCCCACCTTTGTTTTCTCATAAACTGAAAGAAAGACGTAGGACATTTTGCCACCTTCTAAACATTAACAAACCAGACTCCAGAATGGGACTTACTCAATTTTTTGGGAAAAGTGACTTATAACATTTTACCATCCGAGCACAGAGTTAATGCAATAGTCTTAATAAAGTGCAGCAATAGAAACAACTATGAGTAGCCTATTGGTAAATTGAAGATCTCTCTTTACTCTGCTGTATTTGATATTCATAGAAAAGAATATCAACAATTTCAAAATATTTTCAAACAAATATGAAGAACAAAATTAACTCCAAAATGCAATTTGACAAAAATTTCAGTTATTTCCAGAACTTAAATGGCAAACAACTACCTCTATAATTAAGACTTGAATCTTTTTATTCATTACATGTCATGTTCTACATTACTTTCCATGCATGATGTGTAACATACACCAAATATTGAATTTATTTGTTAACAATCTGAGTAAAAGTTTTCAAAACCTCTTAACTAAACTAATTTATATTACAGGATACTTTAATCCCAATCCAATATGTGCTTTGGTCAGATGGAATTCTACAGCTCCTGAAACACCAACAAAGGTATACATGATTAAATTTAGAATTTTATGTCACAGTAATGCAGACTTTTTCTTAATACTTTTAGTTTACTAAAATTTCTTAACATTTATTTACTTAGTTTTGTTGTCACAAAATGTAGTTTAAAAATGCTAATAAACATGTGAAGGATGAATGTTGGGAGGAATGTTTAGCTGTACATCTTGCCCCAAAAGGACCAGCTTATGACAACATTAACATGTAGTTCAAGAAAAGACTTTTTTTGTAACTATTTATTAAAAAAAGAAAATTATGATACTAATGTTATTGTTTTACAAGTACTTTGGTTGTGGCAGCCTTCTCAATATCTCAAGAAAAACGAATGAGTGTCAATGTTATAATTTTTGAAATATATTTATATAGACCAAATTTGGACCTTTGAAAGATCAAGACAGAATTTTCACCAATTTATATGGTCGACATGACTGGAAACTTAAAGGAGCCATGTCAAGGGTAATTATATTTTATATTTCTTTTTTATGGTACTAAAGGACTTTGTTTAAAATTAGTTTGGGGTAATAATCTTTTAAAAGAACATATAACCACATAATTTATTCAATTGTTTAGTGTTTTAATTTCATGAACATTGAAAAAAAAATTGCTACAAATCTTAAAAGTAATTCAAGTAATCAAAAAGAGGACTGTTCAGAAACATTTTTTCACGTTAAGCAGTTTTAAATGAATAGCATTCAATTTTATGTACGTAATAAGATACTTATTCATCAGAGTATACTGATTTAAAAAAAAAATCATTAACAATTTTCATTTTTTTAAAAATTATTTATCAGTGGTTCCCAAAGTGTGGACCTCAAACCCCTAGGCGTTTATAACAAGGTTTCATGGGTCTGGTTAAAACATTTGATGTTTCATTTACCAACATAAAAAACTTTCAAGGAAAAATAAAATATTCTCTTATTTTCCCCAATTTTTTTGTGTTCAAAACACTGTTATTAAAAATGTCTATTAAGTTTTCTAAAAATAAGCAACTGACTGCTGCTGAAGCAGTATTTCCCAGTACCTGGTGATTATGATATCGCACTCCATTTACAATACACCATTACTAAAACAATAATTTCTAGTTTTATGTTTAGGAAGACTGAATTTGCATATGAAACTCTTGGAGTCTAGAATTGTGTTAATTTTGAAGTATACAGCATGTATTTACAATTTTTCTACCCAGAATTGTAAATTTTCATTACAAAAATATTATGGTGGAATTGCAGGCAGTGCACTATGGATAATGAATTTATTTACTTATGGACTATCATTCAACCTCTTTTACATTCTTTGGTTAATCTTTCAACTGATAGCTCATTAAAATTAAAGTTTTCACAAGTACATCTGATTCTATAATGACTGCATGGTCTCACAAAACATGCTTTGAAGCTCTGAACTGTTTCTCAAAATTATGTGAAAGTACATTCTCCCAGTTCACATATTTGAAATCTAAGTTCAGAAATAGACCTAAAGTTGATAGTAGACTTAATATTGAAATTGTTATATATTAAACCCATCGGATTGCTATAAAGTAGCTTTATTGTTCAAATAAAAATGAATACATATTTTGATGCCATATTAATTTATAATTATACAAGCCTTTTAATTTTAATTCAATTTAATGATTAAAATTTTTTTTTTATAGTATGTTCTATTTATTTTATTTTATAACTTCAGTTTTTCTGTTTCAGAACTTTAAACTGTCATCACTAATCCTTAATGTGAAGTTTTAGTGTTTTATAATCTATTTGATGTAGATCTAAATATGTTACTCCCTATGTGAAAAATTGCAACGTTATGGTCTATACAGGTCTGAAAGTCCTCTTTTTAATTTTATAATCTCAAGTGGTCTGCGAAATTTTTTTACTTTCAAGGTCCTTGGACTAAAGTTTGTGAAACACAGCACTACATAATTTATTCAAGTGTTCCGTGTTCTAATTTTCTGAACATTGAAATAAAAATTGCTGTGAACCTAATGCATTTTATTTTTAATGATACAGTTTTTTGAATGACCATTTTCAAAGTTGGTTCATAACATTTTTTGACTTCAGGTGTAACTTGATTTCAGGGTGACTGGTACAAAACTAAAGAAATTCTGCTCAAAGGTGTTGACTGGATACTCAAAGAAATGAAGGATTCCGGCTTACGGGGTAGAGGAGGGGCTGGTTTTCCCACTGGAATGAAATGGGGCTTTATGAATAAACCAAGTGATGGAAGGTAAATAAAATAATCTTATTTGGGTTTTCACTATTACATAGAGTAGGGCTCCCTTTAATGCAGATAAGTATATCTCAGACTTTGAGCTAATACAGGAAATTGCAAATAATACTTAATGCAATGTATATACAAGGTGTATGAGTAACATTCATAAATTACAGTAAAGTACAATTGATTAGTTATGCTTTGTCACAAATTACCTAAATAAGTAATAAGTGGTTGAAAGTTTTCTAAATAAGAAATAAGTGGTCAAAAATTACTTAAATAAGTTATACCTGGTTAAAAATTACCTAATTAAGTAATAACCCCTAAGGTTATTGACACACTACACTTTTTCTCATATGAGTAGGGATTTTTAATATAATCCTCATGGGGCAATACAGCATTGATAAAAAGCAGTCTTAGTTTTCTACTGTATAATGGAATTTCAAGGGATGACTAAACAATGAAGTTACAATACAATTATGTTATACTTTTTTATTATATGCTGTAAATTGATGAAAAAAGATTTTTAGTGGCAAGTGAAATTTATACAATCAAAAGAACAGCTTAAAAAAATACGGCACAGTTAATTTGATGTTTAGCATATTTAAAAAGTTAACAATTTGAGGCTAAATGAGTAAAATGGTTTCTCTTCCGTGGTTTCATCGGAGCAGACCAGCTCTGCGTCCATGTCTTAAAGTTCAACTCTTCTCACTTGCCAAGTGGCCTAAACTCAGCATCGTCTCTCCTCCCTTACCTTGTTAACGACGCTCGAAAATTCAAAAACGAGGGTTTACAAGACATTCCTTTACTCTATCTGGTCATAAACATGCCAGCCTCTTCCTTCATTGATGGCAAATTCTTGTAAGAGAGGAATTTTCATAGAAGGGGGAAACATGATTCTACAATGTGCAAACAATGTGTCATGAAAGCATCATATCAGTTTTGTTAAACATTTTTACAATTTACCATAAAAAGCATTCACTGTAAAATACACAGTGCTCCTAAGGATCTTAGAAAGTGCTTATTTTGACCTTCCCTTTCTAAAAGCCTTTGGAAGTACTCATTTTTCGTCAATAGTCCTTAGAAAGTTTTTATTTTCCTCTGAAAACAAAATTCAGTTTTCAAATGACAATATTTTTTTACTATATTTTTGACTTTTTTTAGCATCCAATCAGTGATAAAACTACTTACAAGAAGAATGCCTTATTACTTCAATTTAAAAAGTTTTTAGAAACAACAGTCTCAAAGTACTCAGCATCATTCAGAAACTTTGATCCAAAATCTGACTGACTAGACAGTTTTTTAAGTAATTTTTTACTGAAAGATGCAACTAATGAAAAATCATGAAGAATTAAAATTCTTAAGGTTTTATCACATTGGCAAGCTACAGTAGAACGTGGGTTTGACCACCCGTTTTGTGGTTAAGGTGTTAGACTCTAGATGGGAAGGTTCCTGGTTCGAATCTGGGTCTGGGCATGGATGTTCGTAAGCGTATGGTGGCTGGTGCACCTTAAATATGTCGTGGCTGAAAGTGCTCTTGTTGGGTTGGTATGGAAGTTTGTAGAGTGGGGTACCAGTTCAGGTGTTGCTTCGTCATCTAACCGTGGTTCAAAATTATGAGGTGTTGTCCTTGGATCTTTCCCTTAAGGGACTGATCCTAGACCGTCGTCAATAGCCCGTTGTGTTGCTCTAGTAAGACGTTAACTAAAATTACCATTACCAGAATGTAGGTTCAGTGTAAATAAATCATTAGAGGTTGAAAACTTAAAGGAAGAATCTTACATTGCTCAGAGGCTCATTTATGAGAATGCAAATAATTCTAATGATATATTCACTCTTCACATTTAAGATGAGAAAGTTTGTCTCCAAGGCAAAAATATTTCCTTCATTTGGAAAAACAACGCAAAATTAAAAATCAGAAAAGCTTAGAAAACAGTAGAAAAAGGAAAATAGAAGAACTAAACTATTTAAAATCTAAAAAAGATTTTCAAGCTGATATTACAGATATGGAAAATTCAACAGAACTACTAAGGCAGAATCTTCTAAAAGTATTTCCCTTTTTATAAAAGCAAATGTATTGTGAAGAGATTTGAAAGAAAAACATCCTATTAAAAAATGTTTTTAAAAATTTAATAATGTTTTTAATATTTTTAACCTAATTTTTTTAATGTATTTTATTTGTTACAATCAATAAAATTACCTTAGTTTAATCATTAGGAGTTTAATTTTACCCTCCACTACTCTTTTTCTTTTATATAATTTAATTTCAGTATTTTAAAAGTAAATTTTTAAACAACTTTTTAAACCTTGAAGAGTGTGGTAATTTTAAAAGTTTTTTTCTTACTGTCTCCATTCTATAATTTGGTTATATACTTACATATTACTGATATGTGTACACGTAAATGCCCATATATTAACTGCTGACATTTGCAAAGATCAGGGCTTATTTGGAAAAATGTCATTTTTGTGTGGCATTATTTGTGTATAATTTTTAGAAAATAGACTTGATTATTAAATTTTTTACATACTACTATTCTTATAAGATTAACTAATCTGTAAGAGCATCCCACTTGGTTGAAAGTCGTGTATTAAATTGTGTAATACAGCTTCTACAATGTTTTATTTAAGTCCTTATTTTGTCCTTAGAAATTCCTTATTTTTAGTTAGAAAAAAGAGTGGGAACTCTGAATGCAGATATTCAAACAAATAAATAGGCATAACTTAATTATTAGGAAAATTGTTTTCCTAAATTTCATAATTTTAAGTTAAAATAGTACAGTTTTAAGTATTTTTACTTATTGGAATGCCTAGCTATATGTATATTTTAGTGGGTATGAAAATTGTTATATGGTTTTTGTTCTTGGTTATTAAGTATGAGTGTTAGATCTTTTGTTCTCAAAATTGTGTGGTTATGTTTTGGTTTTATAGAAGAGCAGTCAGTGATTTCAGTTTGCATTTAAAATAAGTATTTTATAATTTTAATATCTAAACAATAATCTTGAAGGATGGCAGTTTCACATATGTGGAAACCTTGGTATATCCATCTTCTAAACTTGCCTAAATATAACCTGTGTGTGTGTGCGCTATAAAACCCCCCAAAACCAACCAACCATAATCTAAACTATCATTTTGATATATGTACTGTGAAATGTTTCATATTTTGTTAAGATGATAGTTTATCAACATTAAATAGCAGTTACTTCGAAGTAATTTAAAATTCCTTGTCAAATGCATATCTTTCCTTTAGGTTTTATCTTAAAAATTAATATTTTCAATGAGAGTAATGATAGATATTCAGGATCCCTCGTGGAAATAAAGATACATTTTTTTTGTGTTAAACTTCCTAGATAGATGTATAGTAAAAAATGAGTAGTAAATCAAAAACCAACCAATGAAATCTTGCTTTGAAAGTTACTTTACACTTAGCACATTACACAGTACAGCACACGGGCATGATTCTTGGTGTGATTCATATAACATTCAAGGTACAACTGCTGTACTGGATGTAGTCTAAATTCGTTCTCGGCACAATCAAGGTACCACTGCGGTACCACCTGTAGTCTAAAGGTTAACAGTGAAAATAAATTTAACAAAACCTTATTTTGGGAATTACTTCACACCTTACTCATTACAGTAATAGGTCAGCTGTATCTATCATCCTTATTGATTGCATGTTTGTTCTGTAAAAATATCTAATAAAATAATAAAATGTCTTTGACTTTACCACTATCAATATTATGTTTCACATAAGTATAATTCTCATGTCATTGCTTACCTCCTGTTAAGAATGTAAAATCGTACAGAGCAATCCATACCCTAAGCACATGGGCATTTGTTGCTATTGTTGAGAATATAGAATATTTTTGATTTTGTATGCAAGAACATGTAATGTATTAAACTTCATATTAATGACTTGCCATCTGTTCTTGCAAAGAATAATTCAAGATATCAATGAAAAATTCAAATTCAGTTGATTTCTCTCTATTATAAGAAACTTTGTGACCACTAATTTTATTTGGATAGTTTCACTATTGTGGAATTGTCATTAACTTATTATTGCATAAAATATTCATGTTTGATAATGTAAAGTATTTCTAATCTTCACCATATAATTTCAATGTAAGAATAGCTAAATTAGCAAAACAGTTCAGTGATGTAAAATTCAAGTATTAAAAAATATGTATTAAAAAAAAATTAGAGTCAGTGACTGATGCAATGCTCTGTACCTTGTTTTTTGCATTTTGTTTTTGAAATGTTTTCTTATGTAATATAAAATAAAATTACGGAAAGAAAATTTTCACTGTCAAATTTTCCAGTAAAGTGTGGTTCTTTGAATTAGAAATTTTATTGTATTCCTTAAGAGGCAGTTTCAAAGAATCTTTTAGTTTTGTAATATCAGGTTTTTCTTGTATTGGTATTTGTAATTACAAGAACCAACTATGGTAGAAATTGCAGTTCAGCTTTGGATGGTAAATGAGTAGGGGATCTAGAAATTTTATTTCTGCTTATTTGAAATTGAAACATTCAAGAATGACATTCAATTCAGTTAACCAAACTGTGAGATTCCCTTATTGAGTCTTACTATTAAGGAACTTATATGTTTGGTATTGTACCTAAAACACGAATAACTAATTTGTCCCATTACCATGTGCTGTTAGCTTAATTTACTTTCATGCTATTTGCAGACCTAAGTATCTTGTTGTCAATGCTGATGAAGGGGAACCAGGAACTTGTAAAGACAGAGAAATCATGAGACATGATCCTCATAAGCTGGTGGAGGGATGCTTAGTTGCTGGAAGAGCTATGGGGGCTAGAGCTGGTAAATAATGCCCATGATTTTATATTTTGCTTTTCTTTTTGTGTCATACTTTTTGTTTTGATGCAATTCTTTTGTTATCAAACATTTTATGTTAGTGTTTTCTCAAAATTTTGGAATTTGCAGACTAAGAGTAGAATTTGCAGAATTGAGTTACATTTATTTTAAAACTTCTAAAATTGTCTTTTTAAGTAATAATTTCATACCTGCCAACTTTTCTTGATTTTTTAGAAGACAGATTTTCCTTATTCTGGACAGAATTTTTTTTTTTTTTGGAAAAAAATGATGCCAATTTATTTTTTGCACCAAGCCATGGCAACTCTGAAAGAAAAACATCCAAATCTGTGATTGCTAGATTGTCTTAAACTTTAGTACCAGTTTTGAACAAAATTTGTAAATCTACCTCTAAAATACCTAAGAAAAAGTTCAATTACTCATTTCTATATACATTTGGTGTAAAATATCACCAAATCAGTTTTGCCCAGTTTGAACTGCCATCAAGCATTGTATGTCATTAGTAGAGAGAAGAGTACTGTTACCATTTTGAAATGCTTTCATTTTCCTCAATTTTACACAATTGTTTCTTATTTGGTACTTTTAATTATTTTTATTTTAAGACTTATTTTAGACTTTTTTTTTTGCCCAGTTGTTTGATGCTATAAAAAAATCTTCTGCATTTTTGTTGGAAATTGGCTGGTATACAATTTTTTCTATGCAAAATTTTTATTTCATACAGAATCCTAAGTAGTACAGTAGAATTAATTTCAAGCTATCATTTCTTATAATTCATTTTAGCCTATATTTACATTCGTGGCGAGTTTTACAATGAAGCATCTAACATGCAAGTTGCCATCAAGGAAGCATATCAGGCTGGTTTTCTAGGAAAAAATGCTTGTGGCTCAGGATATGATTTTGATGTGTTTGTCCACCGAGGAGCTGGGGCCTATATATGTGGTGAAGAGACGGTAATTGCAATTCATTTATGTTTTTTAGGTTTTAATTAATTCTGTTATGGTATCTGAATTGTTTAACAGTAATAGATATTTTATCATTCATTTTATTTCTAGGTAAACTGCGCATTTTTCTAAACATTATATCAGCTCCAGCTGATATAATGTTTAGAAAAATGCGCAGTTTACCTAGAAATAAAATGAATGATAAAATATACATACTTTCAAATACATACTTTCAAAGCATACTTTCAAAATTATCCAATCTTGCGTAAGTTTAAATTTAAGCATGAATACTTGACTTAAAATGCACATCATGTACATCACCAATCAAATTTGGTGAAATTGTACCAGCTGATGGATGCTTTTACAAAATTTCAAGTCTTCTCACAGAACTGGATTTCACACGCATCTCTAGATCAAAACACAAGTACAATATATTATACATGTGTTGTACTCTTGTACTAGCATCTGAATTCCTGATAATATATTAATAATTTTCACTGTTTGTACTGTATTTTTTAAAATGGGCAAATTAAGGATGTGTCCAGATTTGTATTTTTAATTTTTGAAAGGGTTTTCAGAAAGCCTCCCTGAAATAAATACACTGAATTTTATAAAAATCAATGGTTTTGGGGCAATGCACTATCTACATTGATGTTTTAATTTTGAACATCGATGTTTTGTTGTCGATGTCGCATCCCTAGGGTCAACAGTCAGACCAGGCTGTGGGTGAAATCCTCATTTTGATTACATTGAATTGGGCTGGCACACTGACTCTGGTTTCGCTGGTATGTGTAAAAATGGCCTAAGAAATGGACTTGACTTGTGCTAAGGAAAGGAATTTCTGTGCTCAATTAGCTAGTCATTAGTCTGAGTGGTCATTAATCAGGTAGGTCGTTAAGTGAGGAGTACCTTTATTTCCCGAATACATGAGCATTTTCAATTTTCTATCTTTATAGTTGTATTTGAATCACTGTAAGTACTGAAAAATGTCACTTTTTAGGCATTGATTGAATCACTAGAGGGCAAGCAGGGAAAGCCTCGTCTAAAACCACCATTTCCTGCTGATGTGGGTGTTTTTGGCTGCCCTACAACTGTTGCAAATGTCGAAACTGTAGCTGTTGCTCCAACTATTTGCAGGCGTGGAGGTTCATGGTTTGTTTCCTTCGGCAGACCACGAAATTCTGGTACAAAGGTAAATATTGGATACATTTGTCTTGTCTTCCTCTGCACACTTTTCTCATCTATCCGAGTTGTCAAAAGCTCGCTGGGTTTTTATGTAAAAAATTGACAGTTTTCACTGTAACAAATGAATTGAAAATGTACTGACCATTTTGTTAAAGCATCTTCCGGCAACTTCATAATTCCAAAAGGTGCTACAAAACATTTGTTGGAAAGTATGGAGTAAAGAATGTATGAGTGATAGGTGGGCATGGATAATTCCTAAAATCAACAGCTGAGCTAGTGACATTCTTGCAGCAGGAATGGACTCAAATACCCATAGCTGTGTATCAAAACCTTGTTGGAAGTATGCCCAGATAGGTAAAGGTTGCTAGTGTAATTGCAGCACATTGAGGACCATCCCCCTACTAAAGCATGTATTATTTCCCTTATACCATCACATCTTGCTGTCCTGTCTATTATTGTAGGGTAGTGTATATCACAATCGGTGCACTCGCTGTTGATGTTGTGGCTCATTACCAACCTCTATGGGTTGAACTCCAACGATTATGAAACGTTTATATCATCAGATATGCTATTTGGGTCGAACTGAGCGGTGTAGGTACTTTGCGCACTCGTATCGGGTATTTATTCACTTTACAGGTGCAACAACAATACTTTCGAGAACCCCCTCCGAGCCCGTTGAGAGCATTGGATGTCCAGATATTGGATTCGTCATCTCGATCTTTCTTCCTGTTGACGTTATCTATAATTCTTCCAAGGTTTATTATGCATAATTTTGGAATTTTTGCAATTTTCCACACTTTGAAGTCTGATTTCTAAACAAGTATTAAATATTTAGGTTTTATTTCTATTATTATTCATAAACCGCAAAGATACAGTGCCTATTTCTGTGCCACACATTTAGTAAAATGTACAATGATATCTCACAATTGTTTTTGTTAGCTGTTCAACATCTCTGGACACGTTAACCATCCATGCACTGTTGAAGAGGAAATGTCCATTCCCCTGAAAGAGCTGATTGACAGGCATGCAGGTGGAGTTATTGGTGGATGGGACAATCTCCTGGGTGTCATTCCTGGTGGCTCCTCTACTCCTGTAATTCCAAAAAAGTGAGCAACTTGGAGAAAATTTTAAGTTGTGAAATTCTATTGCAGAACTAAATTCTATTTCAAAATGTTACATAATTTAAACTCATAGTCTCTAAAATATAAGTTGAATAGCATTCGTTATTGGTGTGCTCAACAGTTATAGTTATGTAAGCAGTGATAAGACCCTATACATAGAGAGAACAAAGTTCAGAGAAATTAATTTCAATTATACGATTTATTATCTTATCAAGCATCAGTTAAAAATGATTAAACTACTTAATTTTGTATTTAAAAGATATACTTCAGAGTTCTATTGGGAAATGGATCCTCCAGTATACTTGCTGATACATTGGTGAAATTCACCAATATGTGTTCTCTGCATTGTAATTTACATGGCCTTGTTCTCATCTGCCTCATTTTATCAAAATACCTAAAAGTCTTAAACAAGCAATTTAGCCTTTGGAATATTTCTTTTAAAGCTTATAAATTTTCTAGGTTTAAAATTCCAACAGTCAGTTACATAAAATTGGTTAAACATAAAGTAACTAAATTCAAAAAGAAATTCTAGAAGCTCTTTATAAGAAAAATGTTACCATCTGTATAAGGTATTTGAAGCACTAAGAAACTCTATTTGCATCCCACTAAGAAACCTGAAGGCACTTGAATCAGTTTCATAGTTTTAAGAAGCTATCAAACAAATGCACCTTGTGTGTCGATTAGTGGTTGCTATCTATGAATTTATTAAATGGCTGTCAATTAGATTGGATTGAACATGCACAATGATAAACAAAATTTATTTCGTCTATCTCTAAATTTAATAACTTCTTGAACAGTTGTGGAGAGCACACAATAAAAAAAAATTTTGCCTCCTTGTCAGGACCATACTTGGCTGTGTGATCTCTTTTTTGCATGTTAGAGATGTGCATGTGTGAAGTATAATGTATAAGGTTTGTACGAGAATTATTTTACTTCCTGTTGAGTCTCGTCTTTCTTTGTCATGTAAAGAATAAAGGATTATTATTTTTTTATTATTGGAGTCTTATTGCACACCACACAGTATTGAGACCTTTGGTGTGAAATGGATTTAAACGGAAATGAGACAGATCCCCCTTTAAGACTGCCACTAAATTCGTGTTTGCGAATTATGGAGGATAGAATTTATCCCTTTTGTCAAATGAAGGATTAGGAAAACGTGTAAAATTATTTGAGGACGTGTCAGAAAAAGTAGTAGAAAAGTGTAGCTTTAGTTACATAGCTATTGCTAGTTAAACTTGGTAATTAGCTCTGCAATACCAGTCTAAAGTTTTATTGCTGTCTCAAGAAAATTGAAAAACATGTGAATAGGATAGTGATAATGCAAAAACTGTAAGCTTTATATTTCTTATACAAGTTAACTGAAATGTATACCTGCTAACTTCTGAGAATGAAATCAGTAAGATTTTAGTCAATAAGAATCAGATCAGTAAAAATCATTAGAAATGAAAAATGCCTAAACTAATTCTTAAAATAAAAAATAATTAAAAGCACTAAATTAGCAACACTTAGCCAAATTGGATTTTATGAAAGCCAATTCTCAAAACAATAAAAGTAATCCTTCTCTCCACTACTGTTATAGGGTTGGTGGCTGTTACAACTCAGCGAAACTGATTTGGGGATATTTTACATAGAATGGTGCCAAATATATACACAAAAATGAGGAATTAAACTTTCTTTAATGTTTTATAAATATATTTCTAGGCTTTTCTTCAAAAATAGTGCCAAAGATTTTTTATGACTCAAGCAGCCATTAATTTCTATAATTTTCATTCACTGGTGTCACTTGACTTAAAAATTTTCTGCTCTGAGGAAATCTGGAAAACAGTTTTTCCTTTGTTTCCGGAAAATGTTTGCACTTTCACGAACACTTAATCCTATTTTAGGGTCTGTGAAGATGTATTGATGGACTTTGATGGGTTGGTTGCTGCTCAAACTGCATTGGGAACGGCTGCAGTGATTGTAATGAATAAGCAAACTGACATCATTAATGCTATTTGCCGATTGATCGAGTTCTACAAGCATGAGAGTTGTGGTCAGGTAGTGGATGAATAATTTTTTTTGTTTAAGCTAGTTCTCTTCAATTGTTTTTCATTTCAAGTAATTTATTTGACACTTGTCTTTTGTTGTCTTAGTGCACTCCTTGCCGTGAAGGTGTTGGATGGATGTATAAAATAATGAAAAGATTTGGTAAAAGAAAACTTAATTTGTATTCTAAAACAATTGTGTAGTTATTCAATTTGATATTTTTTTTTATCTTGTACAGAGAAATGAAAAATGCATATATAACGATTAATCCTTTTCCTAATTGTGTCTGGTGCCACCATAGAGCAGTGGCTATTCGCTCACTGCATTAGCAACCTGCGAGTTGTAGGGGCACATGTTTCATTCTTCTCTGGGTGTACTCCTTTCTGTTGTCAGGAAATAACATCCTTATGTGTATATGTACATTACTTGTTTGTCTTGTACTTGGCCAAATATGGCCCTTGCATCATAAAACCCAATCAGCCTAATCATTTTCCCAATATTCCATCTTAGTGATAGAATAAATTTTTAGAAAAAGATTAATAAAATCTGGAATGACTTATTTTATTTTATGCTTCAATTATTGTTTACAATTTCGTTTGAGTGTCCTCATTATATTTCAATTTATCTTGTTTAGAGAACAATTAGTATTTGAACGTTTTGTTCCGTGAAAATTCTTTAGCCATGAGCAACGAGAACTGAACTGTTTATATTTACAGTATGAGAGAGTTATATACAGAGTTATCGTTTAAAATTTATTGTTTGATACAAAAAAAATTAAAAATTTGGAACTGAAAGGAGATTTTTAATGCAATGTTGGACTGAATGCTTTATAAACCCTGTCATGGTCCTACCAAAGTAAGAATAAATAGACAAGAACAGTAAATTTTAATGACCATAGATAACATTCAAATAGGAAAAATTGATGTTTGAACTTAATTTAACTCTTATTAAAATTCTTCACAGTAAACATTTTCTTATGAAGTAAAAAGTAACCAAAAGTAAATATAAGTGGAAAGCATGTTTTTTTCACAGTACCAAATAAATAATTCAAAAATTAAAATCCATTAACAAACCTGATGCTATGACCTGGCTTTATACCTATGAACATTATGTAGTAGTTAGCAAAAATAGGACATCGAACGTTTTTCATTTTGTGCGAGCTAAGAATCTGCGTGCATAAAACATTGCATACGCGCCTGTGAAAAAAATATCAACATTTACTTGATTCATATACAATTATGTGCAATGTATTTTGTATTGGTATTTAAATATTGGTAGATATTTTCTGTCTTGTTTATTCTAGATTAAGCAAGACATTTATTGCTATTGTTAATTTAAGAAAATCATGGCAACTAGCATACTAAGAGTAACTCGTACAAATGTTTGAATTCATAAATAAAGGACTGATTGCAATCGTTGGTTTGCTTTTTAGGAAAAGAATGAAACTTTACTTAGTACTGCATCTCACATTAATTATAGAAACCCTCCAACCTGCTATTGATTTCCCCCTTCTATTTTATTTCCTGATGTGATTTTAAAATATTGGTGTAAAAATGGCATTTAATAAAAATATTTGTTATAAAAATTGTTTTGGCCTATAGCCAAAAATGTTTGCTTTACCAAGTTATCAATCGTAATCAAAAAATTATTTTAATCTTTTTAAATTTTTCCAATTTAATATGATAATGTCTTTTGATTTCTAGATTTAAAACTGGTATTAATAAAAATTTGAAAGAAAAATTAACTTACACACCCAAATCTTGTGTATCTACAGCATGATATCAGTAAATAAATTATATTGAAACCCAATCTTTAATGTGTATCTAATCAAGCTAGTAAAAATCATGTTCTGTACATTTTATATTTGAAATTCATAGATTTACGCAACCTGTATTAATTTATTTCAGTCGAAGGGAAAGCACATGTTGATGAAATAAACATGCTGTTTGAAATAAGTAAGCAAATTGAAGGACACACAATTTGTGCGCTAGGAGATGGTGCTGCATGGCCTGTACAGGTATTGTAAATGATCATGTTTAAATATAGTAACTGCTTAGTTTCCAAAATAAGAAAATTTGAAATTATACATACTAAAATACATTTTTATTTTGAAACTAACAGAATAATACACTCCATTGCTCAGTTGGAAGGATGAACTTACAGCAAATGGTGTTGTAAGTTCATCAGATAAAAACAATGAGTTGTTTAGAAACAGAACTGATATTCATACCTAAAAATTCTCATATATGATCGCATTTCGTTGCTTTAACCTTTTGACTACGGCTTTAGATATAACTGGTGCGATTCTTATAGCTTTCAAGGTACAACTGCTGTACCTGCCGTAGTCTAAATGTTAACTCAGATGCACGAACACTGAATTTTAAAGGAATTTAAAAATAAACTTCGATTTTGCCATTGCCAGATACTAAGTAGCAAAATAAATTTTTTTCTTGTGCTTCTCAAAAAAATAAAAGTTAAATATTCGTTTCCTACAAAATAAAAGTTAAAGTAGTTATAATTGTGGTAAAATTTGATGTGTAAAATTAAATTATGTCACAGAAATTTTAAAAATTAAATATCTTTGATTCTGTTTATAGTCTTTCAAATATTTGGAAATTATTCATAAGATGGGAAGAAATGCAATATAAGTACAAACATAACGAGTTAAAATTTTGACTACGTAAAAATAATTTTTGGGAAAGATTGTTTCTTCAGCAATATTGGTAAAGTAATTCGAGTTTGATAACTTGTGCATTAACCATTTTTTGTCTGTGGCCAATGTACACAAAAATTCATTTGTTTTTCCACTTTTCATATCAAAACTCCACAAAATTGAAGCTCAAAGTGCATATCATTGCTATATAAGCTTCCTTGTGTAAAATTTCAAGTTTCTACGTTCCATAGTTTCTGTGAATAACTGATATAAAATAACTTTTTATTAATCTAGATTGCAGTTTAACCTATGAGATTTTTGCTGCAATCAAAATTTGTTATAAATCAAACATTTCTCTTGTTCATCAAGTGGCATTATTAATTTTCTGTTTTTTTAAAAACTTTTTTCCAATTTTTAAAGAAAATCCTCTTAAACTTAAGAAAGTGTCTTTAATGAGAAGTCTCAAATTAGGAATTATACTGTTGAAAATGTTTTAAAACTTTAAAAACAAGAGATCGAGAATCAAGAAAGAAAATAGTGTAATGCTTATAGGAATTATGCAAATCAAAAGATCCTAAACGATAATAGATTCTATCAGAGTAAGAGTCGCAAAACCCACACATTTTGCTACCTTTTACTTTTTTTTTAAATGCGCAGGTTCAAGTCTTTTAAAATTACAAAATGATTTATTATTAATTACTGATAAATATGTTTTCGGAATCTCAAATCATATTGTAGATATAAATGTATATAAAAAAATGGGAGCAATAAAATCTTTTTTTTTTCCCCCTCCATTGAGTATGTTGATGGGTCAGGCCACTTGCTCAGATAGCCTCAATTAACTTCCACCAATATGTACTTTCCAGCTCATCAAGTATGCAGTAACTGCCATTTGCTTTAAATTTTGCCTGGGTTTTTTAAGATGCTGTGTTTTAATGTTTTATGCTATAATCCTCCACATTTGTTTTTGCACTATTTTTTAATCTAAATCGGGTTAAACACGGCTGGGGGAAAACATTTACAGCAATTACCATTAATGCTTTTGCATTTTTAATTGACTAACTTAAGGTCAACTACATTATTGGAGGTGCACTTAGTCTGACTTTGTTTCATAGGTTATTTTGATCAATAATCATGTGTATTTTTTATTTATCAACTTTTTACACTGCCTTGAGGAGAGTTGCAAACATTTCTCTCTCCCTTTTTGCGTCGAAGACGTTTTATGACCCACTCCGGTGTAAACGCTTTGTCGAACAGAGGAATGAGCACTCTTCTCACCCCTCTGTAGAAAAGCGTGATCACTCCTTTGGGTTGCAGACAAAATAGTAGCGATGAGGGCAAAATACTGTAGAGCAAACAAAATAAAAACATTTTAGTGGTTAGGGTAAAATATACATTTAAGCATTGCGGAGCCCCCTAGTTTAAGTAAAAGTATTGAAGTACAATAAATGTCGTAATAGACGAGTTCTTTGGTGTCAAGTTTTTGTTAGTATTAAAAAAAAGTCAATATTTTATGCTGTAGAAAGTGGCTAGTAAAAACAATTACCTGCAGTTTGTAGGGAATTGAATCAACATTTTTCATTTCATGGAACAGATAAACTAATTACTAAATTTTGCAGCATACAAAAAATTTATTTTTCCAAATTCGAAGAAAATTTTTTTTTTTGGACAGATTAGTCAAAAATTGTTAACTACCTCTTTTGCTTCCAAGTAGATTATTTAAAAATCTTTTAGAAAATTTTACTTTGTAATAAATATACAGATGTTATTTGGAATTACTTGGGCGCACTAAAGTTCCTGACCACTAGACGAATTAGACTACTAATTAAATCTCTCTATATTAAAAAAAAGTTACCACCACCGCAGGATTGAAAACTGTGTTGTTTAGCTCGATTCTTAAATGGTTTCCCGAGAAAGTACTGATCGGGAAAAAACAAAATTAACATGGTTTGTTCTTCATCGTATTCCCTGGACAATTATTAAGTTTTTTTTCCGATGCAGCTATTAGTTTAGGGTTTATTGAGTGTCAAAATTGAAGAAGCAAAATTTCTTCTGCAAGTGATCAAAACACATACAAATTTTCAGTCTTCAGCCTTGAGTTTTTTTTAAAGAGTACCTCTCAACGTAAATTATTGCAGCTCGTCGAGTTTTTTTTTGAAATTTCAATTTGGTTCTTGATAATATTTTTTTGAAATTCGTGAAAAATCAGAACATTTTTGTTACTTTTTTTTAAAACTGCCGTATCTATATTTTATTACTATTAGTTTTTAATTTTTAAAATATCGCAGTATACCTCAGAATGTACTCTTTCTTACGGTACTATTATTTTTGAAATCGGTTTATAATTAAATTGGATGCAATCAAAAGTTGGCCATACAAAATTCGGAATCTTTGGATATTTTCGCTACTTTTTGTTACAACCGTTAACTAAAACTGTCATATCTATATCGAATTACTATTACTTTATTTTGAAAATAGCGCAGTATACCTCAGACTGTACTCTTTCTTACGGTACCATTATTTTAAAAATTGGTTCATAAAGAAATTTGATGCAATCAAAAGTTGGTGACACAAATTTCGTACTTTTTTTTTCGCGGAGCTTTTCAGGATTGTATTTTTGACTATCGGGTTTGCCATATATCAAATTTATCGTAGCAACAATTGCCATAAAAACGATTTCTTTTTATTTGGCGAGGAAAAAGGCTCGCTTTTTTCTCTCTGTTCTCAGATGGTATACCGAAAAAGTACACATCGTAAAGTTTGGAGATTAACAGGGTTTACTTAAAATTGTACAGGGAACAAGATGCAGAAGATTTTTTACTCATGTGGCTATTAGTTTAGGGTGCATTAAGTGTTAAAGCAAAAAGGAGTCAAATCATTTGCGTAAGAGGTATTGGTTTGGGAAGCAAACCAAACGGGATTGCGTAAGCGAGCAGGGGGCGAAGCCCTCACTGTGACGTTATGGACTGTAAAGTAAAATCAGGGTGATACAAATTATTCAGATAGTTTCACTCCGCGAAAGGAATGCTGGTTTGCGAAGCAAACCAAATGCCATATGAAAAAGGAGTGTTGGTTTGCGAAGCAAACCAAATGGGATTGCGTAGCAATCCCCGGGGGTTGTTGAGCGTAAGCGAGCAGGGGGCGGAGCCCCCTAGTGTTTCAAATAATCATGAGTGATTTTTTACTTTTCGCCATAATGAAAGGGAATCCACGATCATTCCGATATGTTCTGCATCTGTTAGCAGTATAAAATTCACTTTCAAAAATATGTTCATGTGTATCAAGTGACCACAGCGCAATGAACTCAACTTGATTGGTTTGTGAAAGGAATGTAACCTGATCAAAATTGGTCATAGTTTGATCCTCTATCCAAATTGATAAAATCTGAATAAGGATCCAAGGTGTGTATTGTGTTACCAATTAGGTATTGTGTACAAGTTTTTGGAAATTCGATTTTCTTTTATGAAATAGGATAAAAAATAAACCTGTTTAGAAACAATTAAATTTGAATGTTACATGAACTGATTCATATTTATTTCAGGGCTTGATTCGTCACTTCAGGCCACTCATTGAAGAGCGAATGAAGGATTATGCAGCCGTGAGCGCAAAAGTTACCAATTAGAACTGTAGATATGTAGTGTATAAAGAATCTATATTTTAAATATACTTTAGTTAGATGTTATTCCAATAACTTATGAACTGTAAATGGAAATGAATAAAATGAAAATGTTACTGAGCATTGAAATTAATTAATTACAAAACTGCATTTCATTTGGTGGGAATTTTAAGTTCATTTTACAGATGTCATATTTATTTTATACTTTCATTTTTAAAGCTACTGTCTAACCAGGTTTCAAAATGCAATTTAGAAAGTGAATTTCTAGTGATTTTAGTTGAATAGCGTACAACATAAGTCATGAACATTGCAGGCATAAAACAGATGACCAAAATTAAAAATAACTCCATTTACATACCAATTTTTTCTTACAAGGCAAATTCAATAAAGAGCATGGAAATGAATGTTCTATAACTTATAAGCTGCTATATCAGTTCATTTTATTTCTTTTTAAAATTGCAAACTATTTTTACAATTTATGTACAAAAAATAAAATTCAAGTAGATAACACATCAATAAAAATTGTATCCTTTGAGGAGTAATAGAAATATCTAAATCCAAGAGAGAGAAAGGCTTAACTATAAAGTACTGCACAATTTTAAAAGAAAATTTATTCTTATAAGTAATTGATGTCAACTAAATCAAGAAACTGAGGAAGATTTGAGGAATTTTTTGAAAATTGGCATTTAAAAAAATACAATTCATAGAAAAACTCATTTGCTTGGACAGATTTTGTTACTGTTTGTGTGTGAATATTTATTCATACTTCATTATTGATTTCAAATAAATTATTGGTATACAAGAAATAGTTTTACAGTATCACTCTAAAAATATAAATCTCGCATATTTCAACTCAACCTATAGAAAAATGGGTTTCATATCAAAAAGCTTACATTGACAAAAGATGAAATATGAGCTAAATGCAGCAATGTATAAACACTGAAACATTTCAATAAAAGGCATTGTTTAACAAGTTGGAAATCAACATTTGCCGCAAAAACACAAATTAACTTGGAAATGAGTATAAAAAACAAATTCAATTGCAGGTATTTAGTATCAGATAGGAAAGTATAATTTTAGACAAAAATTCAAAACAGATTACAAGATGAAAACAGTTTATGGTTTCAATTCAAAGAAATGTATTTAAGAAACACTTGATGTTTTTAAACATTTATGTTAGTGTAATAAGGTGTTGCATTTTTATCTAGTTGGAGAAAGTTATAAAACGTGCAAACTAAAATATAATCTAGTTTCTGGAAATACCTTAGAGTTTAAAATATAAAAATTGTAATTGTGTGCAAAGAAAAACTTCCAATTTATGAAACGAAAGATAATAATACTTAATAACTCATTGATTTGCAAGTATTGAACAGAAAATTGCATTAAAAAATTACTTTAATTAGAAAATAAAAAGTAATACATTTCATAAATTTTCACTCTTATATACAAATATATTTTTGTAAAGTTATTTGTACAAAGACTTTTTTTAACATCAGATCTTAATGCATTTAACAATTTCCAAAAAAAAAAAAAAACCTCAATATAGCTTTTATGTATTTATGTTCCTTTATTCATTACTGTATTCAAATAACTCTTTTCTGCCTTTGTAACTGCATTGGGAATGTGATCTCTGGTCCTTGACGTCGGCTGTCCAAGTAGCTCAGGGCAACTCTCTTTGCCTTGTGTGATTTGGTCAATTGTGGTCAGTAAATCATAATTTATCCTCTCATCTACCACTGAATCGAATTTGTAACTTGGATGCATGGCAACAAAAGTACGTATCCAACGAGCTGCTGTCATTAATTCACCTATAAAATAAATCAAAATTCTTAGCGGATTCCAATACATTGCATATAGTTTGTCTTTTTAATGTTTTAAAAGTGAAAAATACACTAGTGAATCTGATAAAATTTTGGAAACTTTCACTGGATAGGATCTCTATACTGGGAGGAACTAGTACAGGGAATAAGAAGGTAAGTGAAGTAATCTGAGTTAATACAAGTTATAATTAGGGCAACTTTTTTGCAACAAATGCAATTTTTTTTCACGCGTTCTACGCTGCATGTAAAGTATTAAAACCAAAATTCCTCTTACATGGGGTGCATAGTGAGTGAGTTATAACCGCAACATAAATGCAACTTTTTGCTTAAATGCAACCACCTGCAACTTTTTAAAATATGGCTTAAAATTAATTACTATTTCATTTTTTGCTCTCTTAATCAACCCTTCGATCACGCGTGTCTGATCTTGCGAATGCTGAAGTACTTTAACACATTGGTTAGCACTCTTGATAATCCAGAGGAAACTTGCGTAATTGACTACAGAGTTTGCGAGGTGAGTGTCGATCATCAATATGTTGTTCGCCTTGCAGATGACTATTTAAAATCTCTGAATGTGGAGCGAAAGGATTTTGCGCTTCTACTATCCGATACAGCACATTACATGACTGCGGCTGGCGCAGGTTTTAAATGTTGAAGAAATTACTGACCAAGAATCGGCCATTCAACGTTCTTCTGTATTTAATGATGCATTATAATACAGTTGTATGCGACTAAAATTGTCAATATATTTTGAATTTTTTACGAATAATTTATTTTAGAATTTAGTGTATCAAAAATAATGCAACTTTATTTACATAAATGCAAATTTAGGAATGATTATGACCCCAGGGCTATACCTGGATAATGGATTGAGAATTAGAAAGAAGGCAAAATCATGAATCAACACCAAACAGTGAAAAAAGAACCTTTTGAAAAATTAATCACCTTTTGCTCGCAATTGAATGAGCTTCAGATACTGCTGTATAGAACACTGTGTGTCCACATCAACGTCCATACTAGCTAAGAACTTTTGTATAAGAGGCACAAGCCCAGGAAACTCATTTCCTTTACCATTCACAATTTCATTTATAGTCATTAATGTGTACTGGCATTCATCTGGCCTACAGCACTCTGCCATATATGCGGTTGCTTCTGGTGGACTTTCACCTGAAAAAAGAAAGCATCCCTTGCATGAATTGTATAGTTTACAGTGAAATTTAAAATTATTTAATCATCCTCACTTTCCCATCAGAATTTCTGAGATAACATAATTATTTTACATTTTCCTGACACAAAAACTATTATTTTTTTCTACGTAGATCTGTCTTGTGATACAATTAGCAGTGGATGTGACATAATTGTGTGACAGATTTCAACTCATAATACTCCAGTTATTGGGAGCTATGCATACTAATATTTGATAGTGCATAGATGACATTTAGTAACATGTTTTATTAGAGGCAGATCCTGTAGTAATGAGAAGTTTGTGACAGGATGCTGAATGGTCACTTTTTTGCTCTGCGAGTGTACTTTTGTTTCCAATAATTCTGAACCTTTATTAAGTCACGGAAAGTAAATATTTAAATGCCTCTTCATAAACAAATTTTATTAAGAGAAAAAGACTTACATGTGGTTAAATCTTTTCGAAACCAAAACTTTTCCTTAAAAACTGCATCCCTGTTTTGAGCTTTAGCAAGATTTTCATCCACCTATAACAGTTTTTTTATATTCATTTTAACTTAAAAAACAATAATAATAACAAAGATAATTAATTAACAAGAGAACATTTATTTTAGTTATAATATTCAATTTATTGTACTGTTTCCAAACAACTTTTTAATCTTACCTTTGATACCGGTATTAGAAAATTTAATTGAAATGTAAGAATGACTCTGGTAAGTAGAACTATGAATACAACATATGCAGCATTTTCAAACTCAGTCAGTTGAACCTAAAACACAAATTAAAGAAGTCATCAGAAAAAATAAAAACGTTTTAAAATTGTCTACTTTTTGTACCAGTAAAATTATGCAATTGATTTGCTGAAATAATTACATTAAAAATACGACTATATAAATTTATCCAAATTGAACATCCAAAATTATTCTGTTTCAGAACCAGAAATCCATCTTCTATTCATGCACATTCAAGAACATGATTTCACTTAATTAACTTGGCTTAGAGCAGAAACTCATTAACATACATTTTTTGGATACTAAATGCCTATTTTCATTATAGCCGCATTGTAATTTGTTTGAAAAAATATCCTAGTAATTATAATTTTTATTTTATTTACCACAAAACTAACAGTTAGACTTTAAACAGCTGTAATGTAAAATTTGTTTAGTTCTTTTTTGTTAGTTAATGTATATCTGCTCCATGCTGATGAAATGAAGATTCTGAAACAATCATGCATCAATGAGGTTTTTCCCTCTATGAAACTAATGACGATTAAAATTTTAAAATGGACAAAGAGATCAAAAATGGTAAAACATTGCTATTTCCATTTGTTACACCAATTACAAAAACGAGGAATTAAGAATTCAGTTCTAAATCATTAAAGAGACCTAGAATATAAAATTTTGACACATAATAGCTGCCATTTTGTACGACTGGAATCTGGATTTATATGTATTCACTCACCTCCATAGAACGGAATTCTACCCGCCATCCGATGCTACTGTTGGGAGGTGGAGGTTTGAATCTCATAGTTTGCCAATTTGTAGACTGTATATTCTAATAAACACATAAAATAGTTTTTTTTTTTAAATCAGCAGTGCATTTAAAACTAACTAAAAAACATTGTTACTCTGAAATTTCCACAGATTATAATACAATACAAAAGAAAACAATATATAAATCTATTAACGAAAATTTTTTTGATGGAAAAATTTTCAGACTACTGTATATAGAGCCAAAGTTAGAATTCCCTTTTGCAATTAAGATTAGATTGGGCTTTGAGCATTTTTATTACTTCCATTCTAAACAGTAACACATAAAGCCCTATTCTCAAGATCAAACATGTAAACAAAGTTCAAAATGAAAATGTAACAAAACAGAGTTGTTGGTTGGTAGAGAAAGCAGTCGATTGCAGAATGTTTTTTCACCTATCTACTCTTTATCATTCCTATAATATGTACTGAATGATAAACTGAGGATCAGAATCTGTGCTGTAGATGGCAGTTGTTCGACTCAAATAGCATATTTGATGAATAAACGTTTTATAATCGAATGATGGAGTACTGTTTGTGTATAGCAAATGGAATAAATCCATACAATTTAAAATAGAAAAACAAAATATATTACAAACACAAAACAATAGTTTTAACAACCTGATCGGCTTATCGAATGCAGAATAGACCAGAACTTCAACTGAGAAACAACTCACAGAAAAAAATAATTTTCAATTCAAAGTTCACACATACAAATAAATTGGAATGTGATACTAATTGATTTACTCGTCCAATAATACAGTCAGTCAAAGAATATTTGATACAAATAGTTTTTAATAAGTAGACAAATTTTGAAAATTCAACAGGTTCAACCCATAGAGGTCGATAATGAGCCACAACCTTCAACATTTACATCAACAGAGAGAGCACCAATTGTTATATATGTGAGTAGCGATGAACATTTGTAGTGTGAAATTAAAAGTCTTGTACTAATTTCTTTAACTTTCATTCTTTATATGGTCTTACTGACGTATTCTATGCCTTAAACCTAGCGGCCTTGTCCCGACACAGCCCTGTCATTTTTTATTATTATTTATCAAATCCCAAAGTATGTATGTAGTCTTCAGTAGTTGAAACTGCATAAACATGCAAAACATTTATCAAATATTGGATGAGGAGGCTAACTTTAATAAAAGAAACTTTGACAAAGTGTGTCTTTTATCAAAGTTGACCATTACATTATGATCTTTCGTCAAACGTATTTTATAAAAGATATTTGACAAAGAACTTTTATAGTGTAACAGCGGCCTTAGAACAGAAGCTTTTGAATTACTTGGTTTTAAATTAATCGTGCTTGTTGTAGAGTGCTATAACTGATCCCATGGACAATCAATTAAAGTAATCATCAGCTAGTATAGGTATAGAAACATATTCAAATTTATGGGTATTATAGCCATTTTAATATAAATCCTTACTTCAAAATGATCAGTGTCTTCATTATCATCTTGATGAATTTTTTCAGAGAACAAAGATATAGGATCTCGAATAAAAAGATGTGCTATGTGTTGTGATAAAAGATGATCAATGCCTGAATGAAAGAAATGGAAGAGAATTTATACAAATATATAAATGAAAGTATTCATTACAATTAATAGAAATTGATTATTTATGCCATAAGAATATCATTTGACGTTAGATAAAAAAAAACTAGAAAGATATACGGATAGTAGTAATTTTTAACATACGCAAACCATACCTGAATCCCGCAACATTCTGTAAATATCTTCATCATAAATTAAGTCTATGTCATTGAAATTTTCACCAGCAGGGGAAAGATATGAATCAATGGAATCGTAGCGAGACTTGTTAATTCTGAATTTGTTGTCTTTCAAAGGCTAAAGAAACATATCAAAGATAAATTTTTAAAAGAAAAAATTACTCTTTGGTTAATTATTTAGATTTTAATTAAATAAAATATTACATACTAAGTTTACCATGAGAGCCATGTCAAGTAACTAAAAACTTAGGACAGCAATTTACTGGTCTCGAAAAAGTGTTCAGTTCATTGTTAATTACACCTTCACCTAACAACTGGTAGAAGGTTTCAAGACCTTAAATATAGGAGTGTATGTTGGTATTGGTTACTTATGGGTCATTCCATATCAAGTGATGTAATTTCGAATTTAGTTCCTGGCTTAATCCAACCTCTTAAGATTTTGAGGTCTTTCTCAGACGATATCTTAGGCACTCTTGTATTCTTTATTTGTATCTGCCATATCTTGTATTCAATCTGCATAATTTAAGTTCCATATGTAAGCACACTAAGACTCCAGTATGATTTTCATGCGAGCATCACTTTTCACACAGGAAGAATAACCTAAGAAATTGTCAACTTCAATACTTCATACCTCCAAATGCAAGAGTCACTGAATCTAGGTAATTTGATTCAATTTTATATGCAGAAGGTAAAAAATTAAAAAATAAAGTTAAAATATTTAAATAAAGTTAAAATATTAATTCAAACATGCCGAAAACTTTCAAAAGATCTTTAGCTACTTTTTGGTAATAAGAGCCTTTACACATCTTACAGAGCCTTTAAACATGATTAATATCCAATGAATTGATTTTTGACCCTTTTAAAAAGCGTGTTACCCTCAAATTGGCACTTTCAATTTAATAACTATTAGCCCAATTGGAAAGAGCACATTTCAAAGCACCAGGATTGTTTTTGTGCTATTCTGTGTAGGCCAAATGAATGTTTCAAAATGAGATGATTTTCTATGTATTTCCCTATGTTAATCTGAAGGACTATATCAATTTTAATAATTTGTAGCCCAATCACCCAGGTTTCACACTCGATGTTTAGTTGATATGAGCCATCTATTAGTTGGGTTATTTAATGTATGTTTTTAAGTCTATGTGGCACATTAAAAATTAAAAAAGTACAGTAAATAAGATAATATGCGGTTTTCTAAAGGGTTGAAAAGTATGATTTTTATATAGGGATAACTTTAGGGACAAGTAATGTAGTAAATACTTGAGAAAGACACTGCTTGAATAGTGCTGACACATGTATGTCCTAAAATCAGCTTATAATTCTTGTTAAGTGCTGTGACTGATTAAATTTTGAAAAAAAT
The DNA here is from genome assembly GCA_947359465.1 of Metellina segmentata. Classification (NCBI taxonomy): domain Eukaryota; kingdom Metazoa; phylum Arthropoda; class Arachnida; order Araneae; family Tetragnathidae; genus Metellina; species Metellina segmentata. The sequence continues at coordinate 72,640,302 of OX375877.1, read as the reverse complement.
TGATATGGATAAAAAGTTTAGCAAATTTGGAGCCATGTTGTAATAAAACTATTGTTTTTTTAATCCATAAAAGACAACTTTAAAATAGTTAAAAAAATTAACCTTTTTTCTTACAACTTGTTTAATGTATGCTTTAATTGATCTACATAAAATTTTCAGATTTTTTCGAAAATTATTTTTACGATTTTTTAACTGGCAAGATTTTTGACCAATCGTCTGTAGTGTGCACATATATGTAAAAGTATAAAATATTCTACACATTTAAAATAGACACAAATAATTCTTAAAAAGAACAATGAAAATTTTAAATAACATATTAAAATAAACAATATGTAGGAATATTGACCAATTGTGGATCCACCACAATTAATTCCACCAATTTCAGTGGCTTTGTATTTTTTCCATATTATTACTTTTAGTATTTAAGGAAGAAATTCAAATGAACAGTTTATACAAGTATATAATCCAAGTATTAACATTTCAGTTATTAAAATTAGCATTGGAGACTTAATTTTGCATTATGTCAGTCTAAAATGAAGTACAGCCTGTCTAACCTGGAACCCAAGTTCTTCATTAGTCCTGTCATCAACAGAAGCAGCTATAATATTCCAGCGGCAGTCCTTATCCGTCACGAATCCACGATGCACGGGAGATGCAGCACTTAAGGCTAACTGTAATAATGAAGACAATTATTCATGATACAAATTATAACATTTTCATACAAAGATAATCAGAGGAACAAACAACTTATGTATTTTCAGTTTTACAAATTTTCACTAATTTCTATGCGGCATTCTTTTTTTGGTTTGGCATAGTTTGTTACTGTACAGTCACAGTATGCCGCAGAAGAGTAAAATCCTTGTGTTTACTGTGATATTCTAGCTTTAATTCTAGAATACAATACACAGAGCCATTCCTTAGTGTGCTAGCTGGTCAAGGAATAAAGCTAATAGATCTGTAGCAGTATCTGAGAAAATGCACCATTGGAAGTAATTTCGCAATGATCAGAGTTTTTATATTTAGTCAATAAATTTGAGTTCTATTCCTGCAATCCCAACAGAAAATATTCCTGAATTAGCATGTAGTTTTAAAAATTTCACTAGAGTTTTTAAGAACTCCATCAAGGTTAATTTGGTTTATGAGAAGAGGTGAGGGGACGGCCTGTGAAGATTGGCACATGGTGGTAGATACCTCAGAAATGGTCATAACAATAGAGATCAGAATCACTAGCAAAAATACAGATTTACGATCTCATCCTTGACTGCAACAGAAATATCCAATGTCTTTTATTCAATTACAATAATCATATAGTTCATGACAAACTAATCTAAATGCACCTAACAATCTGTCACTATCAAATATGCCACAGATATTGGCATTATTTGAATTTTGGAGGATGGCAACAAATTTATATGAACAATATAAAACGGAGTATACCGATTTAAATCAAGTGATTTCTATTAAAAAATAATTTAGTATTGTAGTGTAACGATTTCACAATCTAAAACTAATTTTGATTAAGAGCGAACAAGGGCGCCACTAGTCTCTATGCGCCTGATTGAACGGACCAATGAGAGAAGGCGTCATTGTGTGGGTGATCGAGACGAAGGGTGTGGCGCATGAGATTCGCCCGGAATACTGTGTTTAACCATGTGTTAGAAGTTGTCTTTGTGTTGAAGTGATTTAAATGTTTTTGTGTCGTAATTTGTAGTGTGGTGTTTTGTTCCAGAAAAATAAAAACGTTTTCCTAAGGGAACAATGTGTCTGTGGATTTAAAATCACTACCTCACAGTCTCCTCATAAAAAATAGACACTTAAAAAGATTTCTGCAGTCACAAAAACATTCCAACTTTGTACATAAATACTTATAAACCCTTTTTGTGTGCTTTGAATATACCTATGAAATACTTGTCAATGCTTAAAGAATTTGAAAAATAGACATATTTGATTTCAAATTTGTCTATTAGTGACATGATTTTTCCTCAAAAGCAAGTCTTGAACCAATAATATTTTTTCAAAATAATTCTAGTATTCAAAGCATTTTATTAATATATAATCTCTATTATAAAAGGAAGTGTTTATGTGTGTGAGGGGACTGTTGTGATGAAACTATGGCACTTACAATAATGAGATTTGGCACACAGGTAGTTAAAATTTTTTTGCGAAGTCTGAATTAAAAAATTTAATTTAGAACACTTTAAAATGAATTTAATGAGGTATTTAAATATTGTGGTTTTCTTTGGAATAGAAACAGCATAAGATATCAGATTCTGAATTTATTTTTCCACTTCCGTTTGATTTTGGGGAGGAACAATTTGTCAGCAGACTAAAAAACCCAAAGTTTTAATTGAGCTCTTTTTTCTATTTCCTAGATCGTTAAAGATAAAGTAAAAATTTCAACGGATTTGAAATGTGAGGTAACTTTCACATTAGATCGATACCTAAAAATATGATCTTCTTTAAATAAATAATTTTTATATACTTTCCAATACTAATATAAACGTTGCTGCCCAGAATGACCTTCGTTTTATTTGAGAAATCAGATTTCATTTCCTGCGCTCAGCAAAATAAATAAACATTTTGACTGGCATTGTTTAATCCTTTTTTGAAAATCGGTATAGTTAAAGATAGATTAAAAATTTCAACGGATTTGAAATCTGCGGAGAATTTTACACCAGACCAATACATTGCATTTGATTTTTTTTTAAATAAATTTTTTTTCAATTAACTGTATATAATTTTGCAAGAGATTGTGACGTCACGCTGATTGAATCTGGTTGCAAATGGAATTTGGCCGAATTTAACAACGACGAGGCCATCACGGAGTTGCCCATGGTGTTGATTTGCAAAGCAAACCATAGTTTATAATATTCATAGTTTGGAATTTGCAGGGAATTCATTCCAATAGGCTACGAACTTCCATTTGGGCAATCACCGGGGATTAGCGAGCAGTGGTCACACCTGATCCCATGAAAAGAACTGTCACGGCAACGCCGTGCTGGCCACGCAGTGGCCTAGTAATTATATAAGCAAAAATTCTTAAATTTGTACTATTAAAAAAAAATTTCAGTTTTTTTCTCATTTCTCATATTAGGGCTTATAACAGGTTTTAAGGTCTAAAAAAGTGACTAAATGAACAAAAAAAAGTGACTAATCCTACAAAAAAGTGACCAATAACAATAATGCTAAATATATTCAAGTATAAAGATAGACAAGAAAAATATCCTCCCCAGCCACCCCTATCATTTTCTTTCCTTTTTTTTTCTATTTATATTTTCTTCATTTTTAAAAAGTACATTAAAAAAAAATAGTAATTATGATTTTTAAATTTGTTTATTGAAGACACAACTTCAAAAATCTCCTTTTCTTTGAAAGATTATGTATCATTTCATTTTTGTAGAAAAAGTCTGAAATTAATTTTGTCCTTTTCTTTTCATCCAGTAGTATGCCTATCGGGACATCCCATGGCATTGCAACTTCTAATACTCGTCGAACACTCTCCTATATCTAATTCCTCCTGTATAGAATTCCTTAGCACCAGGCTATGTAACCAAGGATGTTGTGAGGAAATTCGATGAAACGGCGTTCCACTGCATTTTTGGAAATTACGAAGGAAGTAAAGTATTCTGAATGCGCCATATTTAGAGGGTTGCTATTGGTTATTTAATGAATAGATTATCTTATTTGTTAATACTTGAGAATCCAATTCATTTCGCGAACTAAAACTAATATTACAGTAGCTGGCACCAGCAGTAGCATCATAATACGAACGTTTAAAAAAAATAAAAAGGTTTGATTTTGACAGAAATACAGGTATTATTCAGAAGGGGGAGGGTAATCGCCCCCTTCTGAATGACGCTCAATGCTTTTTAAACCTGCCGTGGAGGAAACTAGTCTGGACAAGTTTCAACGCAAGACAACATTACACAGGTAGGTTGACTAGATTGACAGTTGACTTTTTTTAGAGGAAATAGGAATTTTTTTTAAATGTGCACTAAAAATTGTTCTTCTTTAAATAGAATTTAAGAACTTAAAACCCCTGAAAAAGTGACAAATGTCAAAAAAGTGGCAAAAGAACAAAAAAGTGACATGTTAGAAGCCCTGCGTCATATTAATAAACATGTCAATTTTGCACCTTTTACAAAAAACTATAAATATATATTAATATTGGTCACCTATAAATTATTATTCATAACCACTATTCAGTGTAACAAATAAATCAGATGATCCATGAAGATTTTAATTCTATTTAAATGCTTTCACGTGATATATACACTCATTGCCATAAAAATTTGCGCACCAAGAAATAATTGTGGGATTGTAACGAAACTTGTCATGAAGGTACATGACGGCCAGATATGCAAATGATTAGAAATACAGCGTGATTGCGCATTGCCACTAGAGGGCGTTGAACTTCGTTCTCCTTGGAGTATAAAACAGGTAAGCAGAGCTTTTTTGAATGTACTCAATCTTTTGCAAAGGAAACGTTGAGGTAGACATGCCGTTACGCCACCATCGAAGACAATATGAACAGCTGTCACAGTTCGAGAGGGGAAGAATCATCGGGATGATGGAAATTTGTTGGTCAGCTCGGCGAGTAGTTTGTCAAGTAGGCCATTATGATTTTACTGTGAGGAGGTGTTGGGACCAGTGGACAGAAGAGACGTCATTTACACGGTGACCAGGCTCAGGACGCCCTCGACAGACCGCCACAATCCTGCCTTCGCTTTACAGCGCTCCCACAGCTGGTGAGATGGTATGGGGTGCCATTGCTTACAATACATGGTCACCCCTAATATTGATCCATGGCACAATGACAGCCCAGCAGTACGTCCATGACATCCTTAAGCCACATGTGATGCCACTCATGGCAGGGCTCCCAAGAGCCATTTTTCAACAAGACAATGTTTGGCCACACACAGCAAGGATGTCACAAGACTGCTCCATCACATTACCACCCTTCCCTGGCCTGCTCGATCCCCAGATTTGTAACCAATCTAGCATATCTGGGATCATTTGGGACGACAAGTTGGACACCCTACGAGTTTGGTCGAACTAGAGGCGTGTTTACAGCAACTATGGAACGAGATGTCTCAGGACATCATACGGAACTTGTATGACTCAATGCCCGCTCGTATCGCATTGTACATTCGCGCTACAGGTGATCCAACAGAGTAGTACTTTTTTCTGCAATAAATGATCCTTTTTCTTTGATTTTCTAATCACTTACTTATATCAAAGTAGTACTTACATGTGTAAAATTTCGTTTCTTTTTGACAACTTTTTCTTGGTGCCCAAATTTTTATGGCAATGAGTGTGTATATATATCAGGGTTACCTTAAAATGCTATTTATCACCATTTTGGAAATAATCTAATTGATATCGACCAAATAACTATCATGTGTCAAGTTGAAACGCGTATTAGTAAACTGCAGATGTCATATTAGAAAAACAAGTCAACTGAGGTCACATTCAGAATATGTACAGGAAACAAGAATTGGTGCAGAAATATTGCCACCTATATTTAGCATTGTGTTTTCATAGGCCATGCTCTGACATTGCATCTTTTCAGCTGTACTGCTAATTTACTGATGACTACAATGCTGGCAGTTGAAGTTTTTGTTTCTTTAAGTTTAAAAATTCATTTTTTTAAGTTAATTGCAACTTTTCGCAACTACAAAAACTACTACAGAACAAAGTCCCAAATACAGAATCCTCCGGACTTCGGCCAATCCAGGTTTCGGACTTTTCCGGATTTTGGATTATTTGCAGTTTTTTTTTGTCAAAAAAACCCTAATCCAACCCCTGCGCCCGAATTTTTCCATTCGTTATCCAGAACACGTTTGCAATACCTAAAAATTGCAGATATATAAATAGGAATAAGTAGGAATTTTAATACAATGCAACAAATTTTCTTACATATCTTCTAATTTTTCTGTGTGGTATTTACTCTGAACATGTCCGTTATTTGGCATTGTTTCATCAATTTGGTCTAGGCTGAACTCATTGTTCTTAAAAGAGGAGGAAAGATAGAAAAAAGTGAGAGAAAAATAAAACGCTGGTTAGCAAAACGTCCGGATTTTGGATAATTCCGGATTAGGGACTTTGTACTGTACTACACTTTTAATAATGATCTCCAGAAAGAATCAATCTTATTACTTTTTCCATGTATACAGAATATAAGATAACCTCCATTCTATTGTCAAGTTTTGTCTGAAGAAAATATGGTTAGCATTGGATCTAAGCAATACATTTTTTTTAGCCCAGTTACTATATGCAGGTCTATTAATTCCTATACATGATCAAATATATGTACGTACTGCAATAGGGCAAACTGGAGCAAGTTGGTCATACAAAATTCTAGCTTCATTGATGTTGCATGCTTGAAAAGTCACCTGAAGGCAAGAGCACCCCATGCCAAATCCCATAGCATCCATGTATACATGATTAGGTAAGGCAGCTGCACTGCCCTCTCCATCATCTCCAAGTTCTGCTAAGTTTTCCACAAATGGATCAGGAGTGTTTTTGTCTCTGTAAACTAATAAAAATTACTTTACAAATACAATCACAGAAAAACTTCCAATCCAACAAGAGCAAATGCACTAACAGGGTGGCTACAAAAATTGAAGTAAAAAGTTCCCTGAGTTTTCCCTGATTTCCAGTGTATTTTTCATGAACTTCCCTGAGTTTCTCCATCCGTTCGCAGAACAATTCTTCCGTAATTATGATAAACTTGACACTTGATGAACTAAAAAACTATAGACTGATAGATGAATAAAAATAAGATAAGTAAAAAATATTTTTAATTGTATTCCATAATAGACGAAATAATATAAAGTTATAGATAGAAAATTTAATTTTACATTTTTAACTATTTTGATGTGTTTGCAAAAGCAGCCATCAGCCCCTGAATCCGTCAATGGCGCCAGCGCTCGGTACATCTCTACTATTATAAAAGGAAGTGTTTGTCTGTCTGTCCTGTACGCAGTGTCCTGACGAATAGATGGCACTTACAATAGTAAAATTTAGCACACATGTGGTCCGAATTTTTTGCAATTTTTCTATCGCCCCCGAATTTTAAAATTTAATCTAAAACATTTACAAATTAATTAATTGGAATTTAACTATTATTATTTTCCTTAGAATGGCATACGGTATAAAGACAACGATTTTAGTATCAGCAATGATTTTAGCGGACGAACAAAACAAATAAAGTTTTAACTGGAGTTATGTAGTTATTTTTTCGATCTCCTAGATCGTTAAAGATAGAAGAAAAATTTCAACGGATTTCAAATCTGCGGAAAATTTTACATCAGATCGATACCTAAAAACATGATTTTCTTTAAATAAATAATTTTTAAATTGTAACTTCTATATTTTTTCCAATACGAATTTGGCCGCCGGCGCCGTGAAGAATTCTTTCGTGGTTTAAAAGATAAGATTAATTCATTTTGATTTCCTGAGCAACGGATTCGAGTTCGTTCGTTCTGGTTCGAACTGGCGTTCTTTGTTGCGTTTTTCTATCTCAGCGATCGTTAAAGATAGAATAAAAGTTTCAACGGATTTGAAATCTGCGGAAAATTTCACAATAGATCGATACCTAAAAATATGATTTTCTTTAAATAAATAATTTTTAAATTGTAACTTTTATATTTTTTCCAATACGAATTTCGCCGCCGAGAAGAATGACCTTCGTTTGATTCGAGATTCATTCATTTTGAAAAGTAACGAATTCGGGTGAAGCAAAAGTAATAATTAAAGTTATGACTGGCGTTCTTCAGTGCTTTTTTCTAAATCAGCGATTGTTTAAAATAAAATGAAAACATCAACGGATTTCAAAGCTGCGGAAAATTTTACACCAGATAGATACCTTATACGTTTGATTTTCTTTTAATAAATAATTTTTCAATTAAATATTTATATTTTCATAGGAGATTGTGACGTCACGCCGATTGGATCTCTTCGCAAACGATTTTGGCCGCATTTGACAATGACGAATCCATCACGAAAAGAACTGTAACGGGAACGCAAACTTTTCAACAACAAAAAAAACCTCAGAGTTCAAAAATTTTCGAAACAAATTAATAACTTCTAACACATATGTAATAAAAAACATATGCATAATCTAAATGACTACTTTTTCGATAGCCGGGCGCAATTTTGGAAAATCGCCAATCTAGGTATTTTAGAAACATTTTTTTTTTTTAATGTTGATTAAATTGGAACCGGATGTTTAACTTTTGCAGGTTTTTCCGGCCTTTAGTATTTTTTAAAGCCGCAAGGCACTACGTTCCTATTATTGACATTAGGGAACGTGGCACAGCAGTAGACTTCGGTTACAGGATTTCCGGCCGTTACAGGTTTAATAAAACAGTATACAACTCTTTTTTCTGGATGTTTACATAAAAAATACACTTCCCATTTTCGGAATGAAAACAAAATTGGCGACATTTTGATTTTGGTTCAAAGTGGCGCCCGCATGGCTAACGGAAAAGTACCAAATGGGTGCCATTTGCAAAACGAAATTCCAACTTTTTCCCCGAGTTAAACGAAACTTCCCTGAGTTTTCCCGGATTTTTCCAGAAAATGATTCTTCCCTGAGAAATCCCTGATTTCCCTGAATTCCCGGTTCTGTCGCCACCCTGACTAAACATTTTCTGGGAGTTCATTTTTATCAAATAACAAGTGATCAGCTCAGTTTATCTGTCCTGATATAATTTAATTCACAAACTAGTTCATCTACCGGTAGTTTTTAATATATGATCTAAATATATGAAAACCCCCTTTACAAGCTAAATTAGTTTGCAAGTGATTCTATGAAGCACTATTAAAAAACTTAATTCTACATTTTAAAATAAATTTATTCCTCCTGAACTCAACTGCAACAAATCTTGTACTCTACAGATAAACAATCGTAACTCTCAATTTTGTTTTATTCATCTGTCTCTTTCTCTATATATTTGTAGAAGGAATTTGTCTCTATATATCGATAAAAATTTGTCTTTGGTAGAAAGTATACAAAAAATACTTTCCAATATTTCGATTCATGCATAATGTATTGACAGGAGGATAGTAGAACTTGCTTCTATCATAACTTTCATTGCAATGAGTCACTTGTGGACATAACTCAAAATCAGCAAATTTGGACAACTCTTTTCTACGAAGGTATATATATATATATAAAAGCTGATAGCAACCACAAATTTTCCATAAATACAAATGAAACTTGAGGTTTCACTGAGAATACAAGAAATAACAAGAATCAAGCTCTTCTTGGCAGAGATAATGCACATCTTTACTATTATAAAACAAAGTGTTTCTCTGTGTATGTCTGTTTGCATGCAGTGTCCAGATGAATCTACGGCACTTAAATTAATGAAATTTGGCACACAGGTAGGCATAATTTCTTTGCAAATTTTGTGTCCAGCCCAAATTTTAAAATTTAACCTAGAACATTTTTTAATTAATTTACAGGCATTTAATTATTATTGTTTTCTTTAGAATGGCAACAGTACAAAGAGATCAGATTCTAAAATTATTTTTTCCCTTTGATTTTCCCAGAAATGATTTTAGTGGACAAACAAAACAAATAAACAGTTTAAACTGGAGTTTTTTTTTCTATCTCCTGGATCGTTAAAGATAGATCAATACATAACAAATTTCAATGGATTTGAAATCTGCAGAAATTTTACATCAGATTGAAACCTAAAAATGTGATTTTCTTAAATAATTTTTCAATTGTAACCTTTTACATATTTTCCAATACGAATTTAGCCTTCGTGATCGTTAAAGAGATCAGATTCATTTCTTGTTCACAAACAATTAGAGTAAAGGGAAGCAAAGCAAATAAAATTTTTGAATGGCATTGTTTAGTTCTATTTTGTAAAATCAGAATCATTAAAGATACATTAAAAATTTTACGATTTGAAATCTGTGGAAAACTTTAAACCAGATTAATACCTTACCATTTGATTTTTTTAAATAAATCATTTATCTAATTATAGTTTTTTAATTTTTGCAATACGAATATGGGCGCATTAGACAATTTCTTTCGACTTTTTATCCTTTGGAAACGTCTTTGCGATTGTTTTTGGTGGGTTGGTATTTGATTAACGTTGCGCTGGACCAACACAATGGGCTTTTGCGATCATTTTTGGAATTGCATAGTAATTACCAAGAGTTTGTGAGCATTATTGTTTATTCTCTTTTGGCACACAGATAGTCCCATTTTTTTTTTTTTTTTGCAAATTAAGTGTCCAGCCCGAATTTTCAAATTTAACTTAGAACATTTAAAAATAAATTTATTAGTTTTCTCCCCCTTGAACCAACATTTTTGGAACTGTGCCAAGTCTGACATCAGTGTTTATTGCAGAGAATTTGTAATACATATAAGGGAGAAAGGCAACAAGAAACCATACATTATATATTAGGATAAAGAAAAATAAACAGTTCACCCATCTACAGCTTTATCTAAAACATCATAAACCATGATTCCAAACAAACCCACTGGGATATCTATTCATAAAATAACTCTGAAACCTCCCTCGTACAAAAAATTCCATTTTCATTCCAGCTCTTATCCATTATCAGAACTTAACAGACAGCAGTATTACAAATTTTACAAACATTGAAGATGTTATTTATCACGTCCTTTCCAATTCTGTGACAACCAGACATGCGAAATATATTTTGTTTTCATTCATTTGTATCCATATTCAGTTCTCATTTTACAATAGCTGTTCCACCTCAAAATTTTTTTTCATGGGAGAGAAACACACTTAAAATTTAATAGAAATTCAAGAGTGTCTTGTTACAGTTTTGGAAAGCATTCTATTATCTTGCAAAATAAAAATAAAATTTCTAGCAAAAAATTAAAATTTTTTTTTTATTTAATTTTTTTTTATTTTTACAAAGCATGCAATTTTCACCTCAAGACCACAAAATGAAAGATTCTTGTGACATGACTGGAGGGTATACACAAAATGATTTGGGAAACTTTACCCACCTAAAATCATTCCCACTTTGCATTTGAGCACATTTCTAAGCTGTTCTCCAGGATATACCTCTTTGAGATAAATTGAAATACATGCTTCATGATTTAAAGCAATTAAAGGATCACTTACTTTGTCTATTATAATGTACTGAAAACGATATCACAAATTCCAGTAATTTGTTATTTTATAAAAAATGAACTATATATTTCAAATACTATTTAAAAAGATCAATGGAAACTTACTTGGCACATTAATCGCAACTTTTTTACCTCTTCTTTGTCTTATGTTACGAGCTAGAGTTCTGAAATTAAAAAAGTATTTTTTATGCGCTTAAAAAACATCTGTTCTTCACGGAAAAGTTACAAATGGAATAACAAGGAAATTTTTTCATAAAAACTAAGACTGCAATTTTCAGTTGAGGTGAGTTTAGACAAAACTGGAACACTAAAAAAAATTGAATTCTAAATCATGTTTTGTAAAAGAAAAATAATTTGAACTTGTTCAGTGCAAAACTTAGTATATGCATACTGCTAAAGTGTACTATTAGATTAACTTTATGTAATGTCACAATATTGCATGTCAAAATTACCATTTCCAACAAAAGACAATTTTACTTATAATAGTATGCATGGATAAAAACTGAAAATTAGTTTGACTGTTCTTGAAGTTGGCAGCAGCCGAAATAGGAATTGCTTTGACCTAGTCTTTAAGCAAATTTGAACTGTATTAATTATTCAAAACCATTCAGATTGCTAGGATATGATTGGAGTACTTTTACTACCAGTGATTTTGACAACTTGGAGCAATATTAAAGCATATTCAAGGCAGTCTTAGGGAAAATAAATTTTAGCTCCAATAACTATATCATCTACATATACAGGAATTGGACAAAAATATGCAAACACCTCGTGAAATGCACACTTGAAAAGAAATGTTTATTCTAGTGAAATGTGTAGGTGTAAGTGTCACTGGTGTTTTTGCCTACTGACGCCACCTATACAACGTCGTAAATACGCTGCGAAGGTCAGTCGTTGTAGGGGCACGGTTCTGTGAAGTTGTAATTGCATCATAACAGAGGTAACAGACTTCGAATGTGGCCAAATTGTTGGAGCTCGTCTGGTGGGTGCTTCCGTAAGCAAGGTAGCCAGTGTTTCAAGAGGTGCAGTATCTAAGATTTATTCCGCATATTTGAAAAACGTCATACGCTAAATCACAGTGAGGACAAAGTGTGTGATGAGTAATCATGACAGACGGATCATTAAGGAGGATTGTGACTAAAAAAAGAAGACAAACCCTGTGAGTACCAAAACAATAAGAAGGGAGCTCTATAAGCAGGGTATTTCTAGCCAAGCTGTAATTCAAAAACCATTCATCAGTGATGTTAATGCCTGTAACAGGAAAAAGTGGTGTTGAAGTCATAAAGCCTGGACTATGGAGCAATGGGAAGACAGTAATTTGGTCGGTTGAGTTTTGTTTCCCACTTCTGACCGAGTTTACATCTGGCGAACACCATCGCAAGTCTATAATATAGACTGCTTGTTGCCAAGAGTGAAACATGGCAGGGGTTCTGTGATGGTTTGGGCAGCCATACCGTGGTTTTATATGGGCCCCATGATTACTCTGCAAGGGCACATTAAAGCCAAGGATTATATGACCATTTTGTCAGATCAAGTCCATCCCATGGTACAAACTTTGTTCCCCATTGGTGATGGTGTCTTCCAAGATGACACAAGCCCTGTTCACAGCTCACATCGTCCAGGACTGGTTTTCTGAGCATGAGGACGATTTGCCACATCTCCCCTGGTCACCAGTCACCAGATCTCATTGGAGAGGAAAGTGCATGATCGCTATCCACCACCATCATCATCGTTATCTGAACTTGCCACCGTTTTGCAGGAAGAATGGTACAAGATTCCGAAAAGGCTGCAAACTGTTTTGAATGCCAACAGTTTTCCTACACCCTTTTAGGCAATGTTACATGTTTTTTTTTTAGGTGTTTCCATATTTTTGTCCAATTTCTGTATATTTTATTGAAAACATAAATTTGGAATTCTCAATGCTACAAACATGGGTAGGAAACATGAAACTACGAATAAATTATGTTTTCCTTATATCATGTAAACTCTACTTTCACCTAGCTTTTAACCTTTAGAGTACGGGTGGCCGATATTTCGGCCACACTATTTTTTTCCAAAAAGACGGGACTGGCTTATATTTTGGCCACTCATTTCCCACCACTCGTTCGACGCGTATCTTTTTCAGGGATCTCTGGGGGTCGCCGCAGGAGGTTCAGCAGTAGTGTAAAGTAATCAATCGCCATGTGGTCAGAGAGAGGGGATTATTTTCCCTACATTTCCCGAAACCATTAAGGGGCTTCGCCGCGTGCGCTCGGCAAACACGTTCCTAGGAGTCCCTACTTCTTCCTTCCTTTTGCAGGTGTTTCCACTGAAACTGTAAGACTCCTCATTTCAAGCTATTTGACTTGGGTTCTGTTCTTTTACTATTCTACATGCTCATAGATCTGCTTAAAAATATTATTATTTTTATTCGATTGATCATATATTTATAATGACAAAGCGTAGTAGAGGGATCAACCCAGCTGAAATAGAAAAGCTTATGACAGAATTGGATGATGAAATTTACGACGACAATGACTCAGATTGCGAAACTGACGAAGAAAAAGAAGTTGGAAATAATGATGATGGGGAAGATGTTTATGAACCTGCTGGTGAGAAAGATTTTGAAAATTTGAAGTGAACAACAGCTTTATCTTCTCAAAACCCTGTCATTTTAAAATTTTCGGGCTCACGTCAAATTTTAGGCGCAGCTTTACAAGCTAAAAGTGAGTTGGATTTTTTTTCATGCGTGTTTCCACTTTCTTTGATGGAAAAAGTTGCATTGGAAACAAACAGGTATGCATCTCAACTGCTGCAACTACATAACACCTCAGATGGAAAAGCCAGTCATTCTGCAGTATGGGTAGAGACCGATGCAGCAGAAATACAAAAGTTTTTAGGTTTGACTTTGCTGATGGGCCATATCGACAAAGATACGTTGAAGGACTATTGGACGACAGAGGAGATGTTAGAAACTCCATATTTTGGTCGAACAATGCCCAGAGACAGATATCTTCTACTCTTAAAATTTCTTCATTTCTCTGACAACGAAAATCCTCCCGACAAAACTGATTCAAACTATGATCGTTTGTGGAATGTCAGAGACATTTTTGACACCCTGAATCAAACTTTTAAGGATGTTTATGAGCCATCGGAGCAAATTGCTGTGGATGAGGCGATTGTTTCTTTCAAGGGAAGAGTGATTTTTAAGCAATACATCCCTAAAAAGCACAAAAGATTCGGCATTAAAGTTTATAAACTTGCTGACAATTCAGGTTATACTTATAACATGAGAGTTTATTTAGGGAAAGACTGTACTAATAAATTAGATAATGAATCATTGGCACACTCAACTGTTACACATTTAGTCGAATGTGTAAAAGGTAAAGGCCATAAGCTGTATATGGACAACTTTTTTTCTTCTCCGAAACTGTATTTGGAGTTGTTTGAAAATTATGAAATAAACAGTTGTGGTACTGTTTGTGCCAACCGTAAAGGGTATCCCCGAGATTTGAAGACCCATCGCATGAAACGAGGGGATGTTAATGTTCAATTTGCAGCTGGTATGACGGCCTTATGTTGGAAAGACAAGAGAGAGGTGTATATGCTTTCAAACATGCATAGCCCACATAATATATTTACCAAAGATGACAATAAGCCCCTAATGATTGCAAGTTACAACGCCCACATGGGGTATGTGGATTTGAGCGATAGCATGGCCAACTCGTACACCTTTGGTAGAAAAACGCTGAAATGGACAAAAAAAATTTTCTTCCATTTCTTAGATTTAGCCATTTTAAATGCTTTTTTACTTTTTAAGATAAAAAATGCCAATATCTGTCATAAAAACTTCCGATTAAATTTAATACAGCAAATGATAGCATTTTCAAATAATGCACAGCTCACTTCATCCAGAAATCCACTTCTACAGCTCACTTCAAGTCCCAAATTGAGCAAACGATTTGCTATTGCAACTGACTCCCAAACCAGCAATCACTGGCCGGTTTCGGAGAAAGTTCAAAGGCGATGCATTGCTTGTCGAAGAAATGGGTTACGCAAAAGAACGTCGGTTTCATGCAAAGAATGCAATGTCGGTCTTTGCATCAATTGCTTTGAAACTTATCACAAAAGCTAATTTTTAGTCATCCAAGTCATGATTTTTCTGTCATAAGCTTTTCTAACAAACAACTTACCCGGCTTTTCTTAAAGCGAAAAACACCCACCCCCCCCAAAAAAAACCGGCTTTTCTCAAAGCCAACACTTATTTGAAATTAATACTACGGGCTTTTTTCAAAGCCAACCATTTTATCTGGAGGGTCAGTATCTCGAGGATTGTCGAAAGAACTGAGGGGAGGAGTTATTTCAATTACTGTAGTACTAGAGCGACACTTCGTGCTATTGACCACGGCCCGGGATCTTTCCCTCAAGAAAGATCCGAGGACAATTGTTACCATGTAATTTTGAACCACGGTCAGATACCGAGGGCACACTTCAGCTGGCATCTTATTCTCCACACCACGCCAACGTGAGGACATTTGAAACACGATGGATTTAACATGCACCGGCCCTCTCTACACGACGGATCTTCGGTAGACAGGTGCCAGAGTCGCAACCTCAAAAGGCCGCAAGCATATTTCCACTGGCAAGGATCTAACTCATGCATTCACTCAGTACACTTGACAAACCTTCCAGTTGCTAAGCCGACACTCTGCGAACCAGGCCACCGCGGCCTCGAGAAAACTGAGGGAATGAATGAGTTTGATCCTCGTCTGTTGTAGGTCTGTGAGGTTGCGACTCCGAAGTCTGTCGACCAAAGATCCATCCTATAGAGAGGACTGGTCCATGTTAAATCCGGTTTGGCTAAAATATCCCCACGTTGGTGTACCTTGGAATTATGGAGAGTGGGATGTCAGCTCAAGTATGACCTCATCATATGATCGCATTTCAAAACAGGTCTGATGACAGTTCTTGACTCTATTTTGTAGGAATGATCTTGGTGTGTATTTCTAGTACGTCGTTTATTGAAATTCTTTCATTCCCGTCGTGTAAAGGAGACCGGTGTGTGTTAAATCAGTCATGACTAAATTGTACTCACGTTGATGAAGTGTGAGTGTTTAGAGAGTCGTTAGTCAACTCACGTGTGACCCAGTAAACAAACCATGATTCAATATGGCATATTTATTATAAGAAGCAGCATTATAGAGGGACCGATCCGGGACAGTCGTCAATAGCCTTACGTGTAGCTTTAGCATGACATTAATTGGAATTATATCCTTCAGTTCTTAGTATTTACTTCAATTTTCTCAGATAATTTTATTTTAAAATTTTATTTTTCATCAATATAGTTAATTATTGTATTAGTTTTCAAGAATACGTCATCTTTGTTAACCTATATATATTATAAAATTTGCTAAATCTGTATAGCAGGAAGATATAATGACTTGTAGGTCGTTTGCGTAGAGGGGATGAAATATTAACAAAAATGTAGCACCTATGATGGCAACTTTGTCAGTTCTGTCAGGGATTCAGTACCACCTCGATTTTCCCAGTAATCGTAATGTAACCAAATTTGCTGGCTTGTAAATTTTTTAAAGTAACGATATAAGATGCTTATATATGTTGTAACGTATCTGAGAAGTACGATGTCGGTTGAAAAAGAGAAGGCAAGAAAGTTGCATTTTTCTAATCTAATTAATATTCTTACCGACATTATAAGTAAAGGAAACAATCTTTTAGGTAACTTTTGTTCATAGTACTGCATTTTATATAAAATTTATGAAAATTAGAAATTTACTTTTCTACCAATTTAATGTTTCATTTTTTTTCTTCACTATTATATCCACTACTTTATTATTTACTTCAAACACACACAAGTTATTGTGTAGCACATAGATAATACGAACGTTTATGGGTAGAATGTTGAGATCAAATCGTGTTTACATACAGCATGGTTAAAGATGTATTTTGGATAGTACTGTAAAATGTGAGATTCCAGGTAGATAAAGGGGCCCCCCACTTCATTTATCTACCCCGGGCCCACGAAAACAAACTAGCTATGCCTCTGGAGCTGTTCCCATTTTTCCTCCATTAGCAAAAAAACAGTTATTTCTAAATAATTTGTTGACTAATTTTTAAAACTATTCAGTAGCCTCAGCTGTAAAGCAGTCTCTTGATCCATTAGGCTTCGCGGTCATTTTCCAAAATTCTAAGTATTCATTCTCCAAATTCCGATTGACAGGATGTGCCCTCCCTGGGACAATGAAATCATCAACCTTGCTGAGGGGCGTAAAAAATCGGTAGCGTGTTAGAAAGCCCTTGAGAAAGATAACATTGGCAGTATGAAAGGGAAATTTCTCAGAAGGACTGGTGAATTTGGAAGAGGTGTCCCTTTCAACTCTCCATGTAGGGACGCACGAACGGACCGCCCGTGGGTCCAATTACCTCAGGGGACCTGGCCGTAGTAAAGATAAGGTCAGATGCGCGCAAAAAAGGGGGAAAGCTATTCTTCCGTCTTGAAGCGAAATCTGGTTGAAACCTCCCCGTCTCGAAAAGGTTAAGTTGACTTTTTCTGATCTCCTAAAAATAATCTATTTTTATGCGCAAAGGCCTTTAAATTATCAATTGATGTTTCAGAAAAAAGACAGTTTAAATATGATTAAAAATATTTTGTAGAATAAAACAACAGCAGAAGTATGATCTTGCAGACTGTTCAAATTAATAAACGATTCATTGGCTTACTTTTCATGCAGCTTGAAAAACTATGTCTAAGTCAGGAAATTGATGGGAAATTTAAGTTTACTTTTTGATTGAATTTTAAGATCAATTAGAGTAACCACGCAGTGAATTAAAATAAACTATTACCTATTAGGCTGCTATAAACTTAAGTTACTAAAAGTACACATGACGAAGTCTTTAAAAAAATCCAAACTAGAATTTATTCAAAAGATAACAAATGATTTTAAGTTAAGATTAAAATATTACATTCGACACAGTTACATTAAAAGTAAATCAAATAACTTGATCGAAGAGATCAAGTAAGCGGGTACGTGATCCAACAAGTGCGAACAGGAATTAAAGCGGGAATACTGGTGCAACAGATTGCAACCGCTTTTATAATAGTATGGAAGATCACGTGACAAGATTTGCATAACCGTGATAAGATTTGCATAAAGTACGAATCAAATATGTTGGCTTAGTAAAATTGAGAAAAGGAAGGTTTTCCTAACACTTTTTCTATTAATTATAAACATAAACTAACTTACTTAAACCTAGGGTGACCTCCAAAGACTGCAGCATCTGGAAAAAACAAGGAACACAAGGCACTTCCTTTGGTTTCAATTTCAGCAGGTGGAAATGTAAAACCTGCACAACCTAGGCTTGAAATAAAATTGTTATTAAGTAACAAAGTCAAACCATCTGTAGTTTAGAGCAGTCAAAATTATCACTAAGAAACTCTCCAATTGACATTTATTTAATTTTGAAATAAAAGTAAATGTTCTCACCGAGGGAAACTAGTTAAGCACAGCAAACTTTCATCATTGTCAAGAAGTTCTTCCACTTCGTCTCGCCTGAATAATTGAAAACAATATGTTTACTACCACAAAATTTAGATTGCTTACGTTTATATTTAAGTACTGACTAAGATAAATAGCCTGTCATACGACGGGTGTATAACAAAATTTTTTTAGTTTGGTCAAATTTCAATTATATATGTTTTAAAACCTGGCAGTGCATGAACACTGGCTATGAATAAACCTTTTTGCCCAACACTATCTGTCAACTTGCCTTGCTTTCGCATGGTGTTTTTTAAGCAATACTTGCAAAACAATATCATTGGAAAATTTAATTTTTGATTAACACTGTTAAAACAATGAGCTGCTGACGGCAATCGTTTTATACTCAATGTTATTTCTATGGCAATTTCGAATCTAATGATTTTTTATATTTTGTATCTCATTTCGTTCATGACATCTCACAACCAATCAAAACAATTAGAATTTCCGCCTACTTGTGACGTCTCACACAACCAATGAAAACATTAATAGCCATGGAATCACAGGAGAACCTAGTGCTTTATGTAACAAGATACCAAACATTGATAGTGGAAAAAATCCTAATTTGAGAATACATGATGGATTAAATCTATCTTTCGTCAACTCAAGATTAACCAAATAAGTCAACCTGAAATGAGGCCTTGAGTTCTGCCTAACGTTTCTTTCTAAACACAAGCAGATTTTTGTTGATGTTGAGAAGATCATATATCTACACTTTTCATGCTACATAGCAATATCAGAACCATCAATGAAGACTTTACATACAACTGACTGACTTGATCACACAACTGAAAAAAAATTAAGTATCTTGCTTCCTGATTTTAACATAAAGATGAAGAATACAATGACAAATTTCTAATTTAAGCCTTTAATGATCCACAGAAACAGTT
Organism: Metellina segmentata; assembly: GCA_947359465.1. Classification (NCBI taxonomy): domain Eukaryota; kingdom Metazoa; phylum Arthropoda; class Arachnida; order Araneae; family Tetragnathidae; genus Metellina; species Metellina segmentata. The sequence goes on along the minus strand of OX375877.1, from coordinate 72,620,749 downwards.
ATGATAAAAGAAATAAGTGTACTATATTTCTGAATTAACATATCCTTTTATGTAGTAAAACTAATTGACAGTTTAAATGTGACCAGGTCACTTACACATAGATTACAATTGAATGATTTCTTTAGTCCTGCTCTGTTTAGTCATTTACTGTAAAAGTTAAAACCATTATCTACAGTTTACAGAAATTACTGTGTGTATATCAATTATTTGTGTGTGGTCACAGTGCATTCCTTTTCAAAAAGAGATGTTTTTCAAAAGTTACTATTTATATATAAAAAGCAGAGTAATTATGACAAATAATTTCATGTTGAATAATGCAGGTATAAGACAAAATATATAGCAAGTTAACACAGTACTTCTATACTTGTTAAGTTTCTCCCAGATACCTTATCAGAAATATTAAGGAGATTCATACAATTATATTTCCTTAAACTTGAAATACAGAGCTCATATTTTTACCTTTGTGAGCATATATTTTCCTATTCATTGATAGCTTGAAATAGTACAAACAATAAATAATGTAAAAAAAAAAAAATTAGGAATTGTAAAACAATTGTTCTTTTATGAATTTTTTTTGTTTGTTTCTGTGTTAGGGTGTCTTTTGGAAAGCATAGCAATATTTAATTTTGATAATTTATGCAACATATAAATTTACAAAAGCATAAACTTTAACTTATGGTTTTGATAACTTTTTGGAAGTTCTGTGTACTTAAGTTTTTGTATAGCAACATTTCCATCGCTCAACAACGCATCTTTCAAACATGCATACTGTTCCACTTTGCGTTTCTCTGATTCAGTCGTATTCAGTAATTTCAGATTCAATCTCGGAATACATGTTGACAATAAATTGATGGAACAAGTCTTTGCTTTGCAGTAAAACATTGAAATTCGAAGAGTACATCATCCTGTGAGCGTAGAACTACATAGAAGAAATATTCTTAGTTTGCATAAATGATCCAAATCTAAGATTGGCGGGAGCACAGTAAAGACCATTTGAAGACTGTTGACATTTTTAGGAAACCAAATAATACAAAAATATAGTAATAAATTAATTTCAAAATGTTCTACATTAAATTTAAAATTGGGATTAATATAGCTTTTCTTTCTATTAGACATCCAAACCAAAATGATAAATATTAACTATACAAAAAACAATGGTAAGTACTATACAGAAAGAAAAGATTCAATAAATGAAACAAACCAGAAATTGCACAAAAGATCAAAATCAAATATAGCTAAACTTTGAAAAAGATATCCAAATAATCCAAACTAAAAGTTAATATGCTTTAAAAATGATAATCAGAACTATAAAAAAGAAACAATAACAAAGTATTGCACAACCGTGATCCAGTTCCAAGAATGGAGTGTACACAGTAAATTAAAGATACTTATATTATAGATTTTGATAATCCAAACTTAAAGTTAGTAGAAAATAAAAGTTAATATGCTTTTAAAAAATCAAAATCCAAACTATCGTATTCTAAAGAAACAATAACAAACAACATATTGCACAACTATTATCCAGTTCCAAAAATGGAGTAAGCACAATAAAAAGATACTTATATAAAAGATTAAAAGTTAATATGCTTTTAAAAGGGCAATAAATTTTTATAAAGAACATCCAGTTATCGTGCGGCTACAAACGCATAGTAAATACGGATTTATTCAATACCGATTTCAGACTGTTGCCATTCGGAGGAAACCAAATAATAATTAAATACCACATTAAATTAGTTTTAAAATGTTCTAGATTAAATTTTAAAAATCGGACTGGACTGTAAAATTGCAAATAATTTGGACTACATGTGTGCCAAATTTTATTATTGTTTTTGCCATAAATTAGTCAGGACACTGCAAACATGCACACACAGAAACTTCATTTTATATTAGTAGAGATGTTGGGACATAACTTTTATTCCTAACTAGCTCATTTTGATACACTGGCTCTGCACAATCTAAAATATGATTTATGATAGGTACCATGTGTTCAATTTTAAACAGCTTTGTACCTGGCTTTCATATTAGCTTCAACAACATTGAAGCATGACAAGAGAGCACCATATGGCTTTCCTGGAGTACCTTCAATCATGTAGGCTCCAAACTCGGGTCTCCACAGAGCTTTAACATCGCTGCAAATACAAGAAATATCTATGAACCACAATTAAAATACATAGTACAATGAACAAATTAAAAATGCCTTATTTTACTAAGTGCACAACAAAATGAATGAAAGATTACGTGAACTCATATTTTGATCAAACCTTAAATAGAGATATCAAAAGTTGGTAGATTGGATTTTAATAGCATGACAGCATAAACTAAAGCAACTTTTAGAATTTTAAATGTGTGAGGAAAAGAGAAAACATATGAAAGGTGAGAATAAAACTGAAGGGACAGATCACTAGGGTACTTTGTGTGCTGCTAGTGCTAACTTGAAGAAAGTAAACCCCTGAAACTGAGATCTCAATTTAAAGATTAAATTAGAACATTTTATAAAGGCACGTGTCCCCAAAAGTTGAACTTCTTTCCCCTTTCCAAAAGATAAAAAGAAATGTGACCCTATCCATACATAGTGGAATACTTGTAGGTGTGCATGACATTTCAGATAGTTTTAAAATGAAATCTTACCCTAGATTTTCCTTCTCTTTTTCTTGCAAAACATTTAGCAGCCTTTCAGCTTTCAAACACACCTTGGCTGTCTTGTTCTTATGGTTAAACTTGATGACCATATATTCAATCTGAAAGTGGAACATTACAAATTTAAATTGCAAATACAATCCAATGGTTATAAAAATTCACAAGATGTATAAAGAGCCTGTATCACTCTAGAAAATGTGAATGCTTTATTAAAAGTTTAAAAATTGAATGGATTAAAAATTACTTATGTAACAAATTGAAATCCATGAATCCATGTTTGTATGATAGCCAGTGAAAATATTTATTTAATTAATGGTCCAACACTATTAAACTTTTTGAGGTAATATTCAAAATGAGGATTTCATAAGACATGTGCAATCTTTCCCTAAAGGCTTGATAAAATATAGGTCTCATCCCAGTATAGTAAAAAAGATCATAGAGCAACAAACCAAATCATTTGATAGAAGAAATACAAGGTTATTCAAGATAGTAGTGTCACAAAAACTACAAAAAAATTGCTAATTTTACAGATTTTTTGAAAGAAACCTGTTTACACAATGCCCCAAAATACAAACGACCGAACTTGTTTTGACAGTTGCGCAATTTTGAAGTTTTTGGTCCAAGGCCATGTTGCATAACTTGCAGTGATCCATCAAAATGATTCGTAAGAGCCATTACGTACTTTTCAGAATGATATCGACAAATAGTTTTTCCTTTAATACTTTCCAAATTAAGCATAACTAAACAAAAACTTCTTTCTTTTTCAATCATGGTAATGTTTTGAAGTGGTTAGTCTTCTAAATATCTAAAGGAAAGCTTTCAAAAACTGCGACTAATCATTACGGTTTTGCAGAAATTTAACGCGTTTGTCATTTTTAAAGTTGATTTTTCAAGGCCATGGCACTTTTTAAAAGGACGGGAAAAGAGTTGACTGGAAAAACGTGCAAAAGCGGAATTACTTACCTCGTCACCCCATTTTAAGCAGTCGTTTTGCCTATCCTTCAAGCGATGATACAATTTTATAAATTGAGCAATTCCATGCTGCCGAACATGATCGGCATGCTTTTTTGTTTCTTCCCAGCACAGTGGAGAGCCTTCCGTTAGTAGCCCCATCGCTTCCGCATGTCTCAGAAAGCCGCAATGCAAACACAGATGTTTCACGGAAAAATAGATATCGCTTCAGTCTGTTGCCATTCAAAATAAGCTTTCTTTCTGAATGTAATAGAGAGCGGTGATTGGCAGAGGTTCGATGCGAAGGGAGTTACGATTTCATTTATTTTTTCGGTTCTTGTTTTTGATCTTGATTTTTTGTCTTTGATTCCATGATCTGCAAAATTACGTTGTGTATACGGAAAATACTTTTTAACTTTTTCATAGCTTGTATAATTTACTTGGGATGCAACTATATAAATTTGATTCCTGAATAATATATTGCAATATGTAAAAGACTAAGACATAAATACAAACAGAAACCAAATTCCGATGGAAAAATATAGAATTCAGAAAAACGAAAGATGTGCAAAATGTCGAATTTCGACTTCCTGATTGTGTTCTGAAATAGAGCAATTCGGAAAAGACACTTGAAAAACATTGATAAAGACGAAAATGATTTATGAAATTTAGTAATGCTCAAATATGACAACGACCACGTGCGCTTTCTAGTCGCGGTGACCAAAAAATCGCTGAATTAGAAGTTTTCCAATGAATGTCATTGAAATTACTTGTGCAATCGCTCTTTTGCTTCGGGCGAGAAGTAAACGGAGGAAGCATCGTTATTGGGTACATCCAATAACAAGCTAAAGATTATTGAAAGGGCAGTTTTTCAAGTTATTTGAAGATTTATGTGTGTGAGCATCCTGCAAAGTTTTTTCCAGTTTTATCGAATGGCAAAAAGGAGTTTTGACGAATTTTTGGGTAAAAGGTAACTTTAATTAACGTTGAAAGGAATCTTCGAGTCCAAGATTGTATTTTAGTGATTTATTTAGACACACGAAACAAACGGCACAACTAGACAAATAGTGAACATTAGACTGAAATGCGTAAGTTGGAGATTCTAGAACACATCAAGATTGCTCCCTCCCCGAAACCATACCATTAGGAACTATATAAAATAATATTTTTTATCGCGTTCCTTTTTCGAAAGATCACGTGGTCTCACCGAGAGTAACTGTAAGAAGCTCCACCCTCAACAACACCCACGTGGTACAATCGCTATCCAAACATCCTGGTCCCCATGAACCATAGGGTTCATCAAAATTTCCTGTTAGTACATCATATACTAACAATTTTCACCACATAAAAATATTAACTTCAAAATATATAATCTAGTTTTCAAATAATAAACACATCATGCAAAATGCCCAAAAAATAATCTAATTCGTTAAGCACAATTAAAAAATTAAATGCATCATTAAGTAATTCAAGCATAATAATTGATAAAAACATGATTGATATTAATATTTTGTTTATAACTAGGGGGCTCCGCCCCCTGCTCGCTTACGCTCGCCAACCCCCGGGGATTGCTGCGCAATCCCATTTGGTTTGCTTCGCAAACCAACACTCCTTTCACAGATGTCATTTGGTTTGCTTCGCAAACCAACATTCCTTTCACAGAGTGAAACTATCTGAATAATTCGTATTATGCTGATTTCACTTTCCGGTACATGACGTCACAGCGAGGGCTTCGCGCCCTGCTCGCTTACGCTCGCCGACCCCGGGGATTGCTACGCAATCCCGTTTGGTTTGCTTTCTCAAACCAATACTTCTTTCGCAATTGATTTCATTTTTTTTTGCTTTAACACTTAATGCACCCTAAACTAATAGCCGCATCAGTAAAAAATCTTCTGTATCTTGTTCCCTGTACAATTTTAAGTAAACAGTGTTAATATCAAAACTTTACGATTGTACTTTGTCGGTAAACTGTCTTGAGAACAGAGGGAAAAAAGCGAGCCTTTTTCCTCGCCAAATAAAAAGAAATCGTTTTTATGGCAATTGTTGCTACGATAAATTTGATATCTGGCAAACCCGATAGTAGAAAATGCAACCCACTGCTGTTTGCGGAACCAGCTATGCGAACTGAAAAATACGAAATTTGTGTCACCAACTTTTGATTGCATCGAATTTATTTATGAACCAATTTTAAAAATAATTGTACCGTAAGAAAGAGAACATTGTGAGGTATACTGCAATATTTTTAAAATTAAAAACTAACAGTAATACTATATAGATATGACCATTTTAGTTTTGTATCGGAAGTTACGATCTGAAAGTTCCGAAAATTGTATGACCTACTTTTAATTGCATCGATTTTGTTTATTAACCAATTTGAAAAATAATTGTACCATAAGAAAGAGTGTAATGTAGTGTATTCAGTGATGTTCTCAAATTTAAAAAATAATGGTTTTTGCCGTAGACATAACGGTTTTAACAAAACGTAGCGAAAATATCCGAAGATTCCGGATTTTGTATCACGAACTTTTGATCGCATCCAATTTAATTATTAACCGATTTCAAAAATAATAGTACCGTAAGAAAGAGTATATTCTGAGGTATACTGCGATACTTTAAAAATTAAAAACTAATAGTAATTAGATATATATACGGCAGCTTTAAAAAAAAGTATTTAAAATGTCCCGATTTTTCCCGAATTTCAAAAAAATATTATCAAGAACCACATTTAAATTTCAAAAAAAACTCGACGAGCTGCAAAAATTTACGTTGAGAGGTACTCTTAAAAAAAAACTCACGACTAAAGACTGAAATTTTGAATGTGTTTTGCTCACTCGCGGAAGAAATTTCACTTCTTCAACTTTAACACTTAATAAAACCTAAACTAATAGCCGCATCGGAAAAAAATCTTAATAATTATCCAGGGAATACGATGAAGAACAAAGCATGTTAATTTCATATTTTTCCGATCAGTACTTTCTCGGGAAACCGTCTAAGAATGGAGCTAAACAACAAAAATTTCAATTCTTCGGCGGCGGCGGCGGTAACTTTTTTTTAATATAGAGAGATATCTTTCTATCTCTATTATAAAAAAAATTGTCGGTCTTTTTCAGGTTTATTCGCTTTGTGATTGGTAGATAGCGAGTCTTGAGGTTCAACGGGCTAATGAGTTTGGAGCATGCGCAAACGATAAACACAGTTATTTTTTTTCAATTAATTCATTCATATACGCGCTAGAAAGTTTGCAATGTTTTCAGAAGAACCGGCAAATTCGGTTGCCGTTTCCATAGCAAAAGTCGAATATGAAAAAATTAAAAAGTTCTCTTGCAACAAATAACACGGATCAGCTAAAACATTTAAAATTATGATGAGATTTCCCCTGAATTTTAACAATATGTTATGCTAAAATATTTCCTTTTTTATGTGGAAATGAGATGTTTTTTTCTTGACATTAAAAAAAAAAAAACATTTTGTATTCATTTACCTTATATTTCAGTGTATAAGCCGAGAATTTTTGGAACGTTTTCTAAAGCTAAAGTAGGGTAGTCAACTAATATACGGATCCGCTAATTTCGCAAAAAAAAAAAAAAAAAAAAAAAAAAAAGCCAATTTTCAGTTACTCGGGCGCATGTGATAAATATCGCAATGTGAAGGGAAGGGAACCGTCAATTAACGTCGTACTAGAGGTCCGGGATCAATCCAGCAGCGATCCAAATGGGGATGGATTGTGAAGCAATCAATAACACCTCATTGTTGAAAAGTATAGTTGGCGAAGCGAACTAAATATCCTTGTGTAGTAATCATCGGGGGTTGACGAGCAGGGGGCGGAGCCCCCCCTAGTGTATGAAAGAATAGTTCCAACAACCTTTGTAAACTTACCAAGACTCAATAAAAATCGAATAGCATTTTAAATTATTAAATCTTGGAAACAATAAGAACTAGAATTCAAGATACACTCTAAGACAAAAAAAGTTGCACCTAAAAGGAATTGTTATTACGCAATGAAATTTACAAGGTTGGTAAAGTGCTTATAAATGATTAAATGATTAAAATTTGAGACTGAAATATGCAAACTTTATTCAGAAAAATTAAAAAAAAAATTGACCTTACGTATGACCTTATTCCTAATACAGCATGCCAAGCGCCTTGGTAATGAGTCATAGAGGCTCTTTACGAAGTCTTGCGACAGTCCATCCCATGCTGCTTGAACCCTGTCACGTAGTTCCAGCAGATTACACGGTACGGGTGGAGTGGTGACATTTTGCCCTGTGGCATCACATGCATTCTCGATCGGGGACAGGTCCGGTGAGTATGCCGACGATGGTAAGATATCGTTGTGTCGTAGACAAATTCAAGAGACGACAGCAATATGGGGTCGAGCATTGTCTTGTTGAAAAAGCGGGTGAACCTGGGAGTTCAGGAGAGGGAGCGTAACAGAGTGTAAAATTTCTTGTACTTAATGCTGGCCTATCAAAGAGCCCGTTACGAATACCAAAGGTGATTTGGCATCATATGCAATTGCACCCCACACCAAGACAACTGGTCTCCTGGACGTGTGACGCTGCACAACAAACCGTGAATGTTGGTGCTGACCACGTTGTCTCCATACACGGATTCGATTGTCGTCTCCACCTAGACAGAAGCGGGATTCGTCAGTGAAGACCACTCGTCCGTCTTGCACGACACCATTCCAGTTTTTGACGGCGATGGAATGCTGTTAAAGGCAGTCGTCCTAACGGTCTACGTGAGTTTAGTCCCATAACGTGAAGCCGTCGACAAATGGTGCAATCATTGGATAATCGAGAGAGGTTCCCACTGCCCTTTGGAAGCCTCCAACAGTGACTGTTGGATATGTACACGCATGTCTTACAACACGTCGATTCTCTCTCTGTCGGGTATCTCTACGCCTTCCTGAGCCTGGTTGACACTGGAATTTGCCTTGTTGTATCCACCGCTGCCAACAGCGTGCAAAATTAACATCACTACAACCAATAAGTTGCGCAATCCGTCTATTAGATCATCCACCTTCTCCGAAGTTAATTACTCGGCCTCTGTCAAACTCTCCCAGTTGCTTAAATTGCATGCGAACTTTTTTACGAAGCATAACTCTTTTGAGAAACGGTGTAACCAACACAACACCATGAGTCGAAATTAATTTGCTTCGCTACTGAATGTCCTTTTATGCCCCAGTATGCAGCGTGTTTGAGAACTGCCCTGCGCGTAGCGCATGCTCAAACAATTCTGAAAATTTGATCATTTGCATCTCCATTGCAGATGTACCATTCCTCGAAATTTTATTTATACTGGTCTACTCCTTCCAGGTGCAATTGTTTTTCTGTCTTAGAGTGTATATATAGACTGACCTTACACTCTCTCTTGACACCATTAGCTGTTAAAGAGTTAGATTTGTCTTACATTATCTGCTACCCTGCATTATCTTGTCGAGGCAACAATACATTGGACTTTCTTAATTTCAAGTGTACTTACACTTCTATATGAAAGTTCAGAGTTTTGATAAAACAAGGGAATATAGAGAGGGGTATCTCCTCAAAAAGGAACTGTGAGAATTAAGAAAAGAGTTAACTACACAGATTACAGAAATAAAACTAACTCATAACTTTACATTCATCAATGAAATTTCGTGATTCATTTATTTCGCTGGAAAAAATAATTAATTCACTGCTGCAATATGGTTGTTTGGTTGGTTGGTGTCGTGTCTTGGATAGAAAATAAATTTAAATAGGACCAAATGTCCCATATACAGCATCTGCGATTTGAAGGCAATTTTCTTCATATGTCCTCCCTCGGATTGTCACGTATTTGCTGCAATTGCGCCAAAATAGCGGGACAGGTGAAAAGATGTTTGAGGGTTAGTTCTATGTCTGGGCAGTTTTTGCAGAGGCAGTAAGTCCTTGTCCCGTCTTTATTAATCTTCATCCCCCTAAAGTGTTTAGTTTATTAATCTTCATCCCCCTAAGTCCCGTCCGGAGTCTTGTTAGTGTGCTGGCGAGAGTTCTACTGGTACTGATTTTGGGGATTTGGTGTTTGATTTTGATTTTCCAATAATTGAGTTTTGCCCTAGCCACTGAATTGATATCGCTGAGAGTGACATGAGTAATCTTGTTGGTGTTTAAAAGTCTTGCTTCTTTTGCCAGGGCATCAGCCAACTCGTTTTCAGCAATGCCATCATGCGCGGGAATCCACTGCATGGTGCACTGTTTCCCCAAATGGAAGATCTTACGAAGTGTACGGTGAATATTTATAATGAGCCCCGAAGAACCCCTTTGAGTTGCCCGAAGAGCAGCTTTGCAGTCACTGAAGATGATTAACCCTTTGGCTCTTTCATTTTCTTCAAGATTTATACTCCTCTAGGGCTTTTTGGATGGCAATGAGTTCACAAGTGCAGTTTAAAGCTATTTTGCCTCCTCCAAAAAAATAAAAATTAGGGATTTTTTAACTGCTAAAATTCTTTGCTGCAGTAACAAAAGGTCAAAGTTGTCTTCGTATTAAGTTGAAACTGTATTTAAGAAACCCTTTTTTGAAAAAATGTAAATAATTCACCTTTGCTTTGTGTACACTAAAGACATTCAATTTAAAAACAAGGTATTTATAAATCTTGTATTCGCTTTTTTAAAATTTGTCATGTATATCTAAATCAAATTAATTTACCATATATCCCTAAAAAATGTCGAAATTCAAAAATGTCGCGTGCTTGGTGCAAGAATGCCACGCGTCAAAAAATATTGTTGTAAGTTAGAAAAATTAGGAGTGCTCGAGTATTTGCCGTAGATTCGTCATTTTTCTGAATTAAGTTACTTAATTTTTATGGAAATGAAGTTAAGAAGGGGGGGGGAGAATTCCTCATATCCCCTATCCCCCCTCAACTTAGACTTTTGCAGTAGTCCTCTATCGTAGTTTTTCACATAAGAGGGCTGTTGTGTATGTAAGTACTAAAAATTAAGTTGTAGTATAAAATGTTCAAAAACAGTTGCAAAATTATTTTTCTGACTCTTAAATGATTATTTTAGGAATGAGAAAAATTATTATTCTGGTTTGTTTTTCAATGTACACTATTTGTTCTTTGAATTTGGTATTTCTCCTAGTCTAAAAAATGCTTTTCGCGAGAAATCTATACGGAATTTAATAAAAAAAGTAAAATGTATGTACTTTGTATTAAAATACAGTGAGTAAAAAAACATTAATTTATTAAACTGGAATTATTTTACAAAGGGGCTGCTGAGATTTATTTTAGGATAAAAAGGGAACTGATTGATAAATGCGATATTGTTTGTCCCGAAAAGTTTGTAAAAGGCTGATTTATGACAGAAATTTTCAATGCAAACAAACCAGACTATCCACGAAAATTTTACTTCTGTCCAAATGTTCTCGCCTGATACAGATTAGTATTACCTTAAAAAGTATCAAGTTTTGTTAACGTTTTGCGTTTAATATAATTAATTGGTGACGACAAACCAACTATCCTTTACCACTCAATTCGGAATTCATTCTTTAAAAATTATATTGGCGAAGTGTTGATGTTGTATTCGAAAAACAAACCAACTAATATCACTTTCAGAATGTGTACAGAAAAAAAATTCTGCGCAGAATCGCTATCTACATTGATTTCTGCTTGACAAAAAAAAATCTTCATTGAGGTTGCTTTGAAAAGGTTGGTTGATAGATAGTCGGATTTACGTCGTACTGTCTTGGTCACAAAGTCCTCCATGTTCCCATAGTAAATCAATACCTCTGGGGGTGCCGAACTAGGGATTAGTTGGTCTCTGGTTTGGATCAAAATTACAACCGTGAGCCTGAGTATGATTGAATGTCGTGAAAATGCGACCTCTCCGTAAAAACGAGACTCGTCGATGTGCTGCCATCTGTTGGCTAAAAAATTCGAGCTAAGTCGGACTTCCTCCCAATGGGGCTCACTTGCATGGAAGCCGCACCCCCCTCGCCTCTTGCCGTCTTCGACGGGCCTGGCACTCCTTTGGTCTGCCAGTGTAGGTATACGAAACAACAAACAACGTCGTACTGGAGCAGCATAACGGGCTATTGGTGAATGTACGGGATAAATCTCGAAGGGGCCAAGGGCAGCACGTCGTAATTTCGAACCACAGTCTAATAGTGATGCGACATCGACAGCAAAACATCGATGTTTTGAAACATCTTTTTCCCTCATTTCTTAAAACTGGTTTAGCACCTAGTGATGCGACATCGACAGCAAAACCTCTATGTTCAAAATTCAAACATCTATGTTGATAATGCATCGCCCCCAAACCATCAATGTTTTTAAAATTCAGTGTATTTAAACTTTTTTCTCTATTTCTTAAAACTGGTTTAGCAACTAGTGATGCGACATCGGCTCCAATACATCGATGTTTTTCATAAAACATCGACATCGATGTCGCATCCCTACTTTTCAGATCCTTCAACCTTGGCCACTTTGGTCTAAAAGTATGTTCAATTTGCTAATTATGAAAATTATGCCGCTTGGTTATTTTTAAAATTTTTATAGCGGTACTTTTTTCATTTAAAAATAAAACATCAACAACGTATAGACATCGATGTTACAAAAACATCGACTCCAATACATCGTTGTTTAAAACATCGATGTTTTGATGATGAAAAAACATTGATGTCGCATCCCTACTATCTAATGATAAGGTCAGTATCTGAGATGGCATCCCAGTCTAATCGAAATCGCTCTGGAGGGAGCGGGAATTAATACGTGTGCTTGCTCTTAAAATTTGCATATATCTGTGTGAACAATAATCATAAAGATATCACGAGCAATTCGCAAGGGCGATAATTTTATTAAAAAATCTTTTAATAACATTTACAAGTGTGAAAAACAAAATTACAAAACAAATCATGATAACTGCTCATTTACTTAAAATTACAAACATTATATACATATTATGATATTCTTACACCTAAGCAAGTATAATGCAATGTCTCGAGACGATTTTTTTCACTACATGAGGATGTAATTTTCATTCACAATCACAAAATTCGTGAACTTGGAGAATTCGAGAGTCCAAACTGCCTTCTGGATGATCGATTCTTCTCGACATTCTGTATGAACTAGACGATATTTCCAGCATGTGACAGATAGTACAGAATTCTCTGATATGTGCGTATATTTTCAAACACAAGCTCTAGGAAATATCGGGTTCGGACTTTTCAAATGGAAGTTTTAGAACGTAATTACCTTGAAAGGTTGTAAATGGACTAGTCAGGGTGTATTCAGAGAGGAGGGGCTCAGGAAGTGATAATAGTATTTCAAATATAAACGCTGAAATTCATTAATCGATGTAAATCTAAGTTTTTTAAGCCTCCAAGAAGAAAAATGCTCCGAAGTCAGAAAATATAAAAGAAATATGAGCAAACTAAATAGTTATTTACTCTACGGGACTCACACGCATAATTCTACTTTGCACCCTATAGGCCCACCCCACCTCCGGGGCAATGGCACCCCCAATTGGGCCATATAGCCCACACGACAACAACAACAACCCTATAGTCTTCTCTCTATGTTTTCTGAACTAGTTTTGACTTACATAGCCTATAGAATCTTTTCAAAAGATTATATACTAAGGAAATAAGCAATAGCATCTTTCCAAGGCATTCTATTTTAAGGAAATTAGATCAATATAATGTTTCCCAAAGATTCTATACTAAGGAAAGCAGCAGTAATATCTTTCATATGATTTCTCTTTTCATCACAGATCACAGGACCAATAGAATCTTTAAAAAATATCTGTACATATATAAAAGGATATGTGCGTGTATATCTCTATAAAAATCTACACCGTTTGACCAATCCACACCAAACTTGGTACACTTATACTTTAGAACACTGCGGAAAACATAGGTTATTTCTTTCGTGTCTTCAGACCAATCTGTAGCCATGAAAGTAGCCACTGGTAGTCCTAAAAGTGCCCCTCGAAGCCGGAGTTTGTGTCGCAGTTGTGAGGAAATGTTACGCCGCGACAGATTTAACAAACACCAACCCCACAAACACGAGGGCCTTTGGTTGGATCCAACTTCGAACTAGTAAAGCTCCGGTTCCTAATCCATTGCTCTTTTAACCCGGCTACTGTAGCCCAATCGTAATTTCGGTGATACTCGGTGATAATACTAGGTATACCATTTTGATCAGCTACTAAAACAGACGACGAATACATCTACCAGCTAGATGACTATTGGAATAGGAAGAGATAGGAAAGGCTAGAAAAATCTATTTTCACTTGTATCTTGTACTTAGGATAATTTACAGCATGAATGACCAAAGACATGTTTAGGGACAGGGCAGTTCACAGGGTTTTTTCGAGCTCTAATAGAAATACTTTAAGTGTTGAAAAAGAATAAAAAATACATACTGAAACTAATTTAATCGGTGTAAATCCAAGTTTCGCTTATCACATGTAGAAATGCACGAAGATATGTTTGAAATAGTAAAAAAAATCATTAAACCTAATCAGAAAAACTTAGTGTCACGACTTTTCGATTCGAATAAAAAACGGGACAGAAGATCTCCCTCTATCACTCGAAATTATTTTCTGAATACGGGCCTGGTACCATTACATTATATGTAACTTTTTAAAAGACCGACTTCAAAACTCCGGCTTTAAAACTGTATCAATTCAGAAACGAAAGCATTCTTTTTCATGTCCTTTCCATCCACGCATATAATCTGCGGTACGGTAAACACGAGATTGGCCTCTATTGTCGAGAGAGTTCTGATTTTTTTGTCATCGGAGGAAAACCTTCCCCAGGCTTGGACTTCTGCAGAACCGAAGAGCAGAAACACCAAGGCACCAAACAGATACATCCCAACTGATATGTAAAAGATGTATGTCCACTGCTGTACGTCTCCTTTCTGGAAGATGAACAAAGAAAGCGTTATTTGACTTAATTCTACTTATATTCATACGTATACGTTTGAAATACTTGATTAAAGTGAGATACATTTTTGTGCATGTTAGGTAGTTAGTTAATTAACGTCGCACTGGAGCAACACAGCGGGCTGTTGGCGATTGTCCGGAACCAATCTCGAAGGCTAAGATCCAACGATAATGCCTCGTAATTTTGAACGATCAAATGACGAGAACTACACCTAAGCTGACACTTCCCCCTCTCTAAACTTCCACAACTCACCAACGTGACGATATTTGAGGCTATGGTAGATTTAATGTACACCAGCCTCCGTGCACACGATGGTCTGAACCGAGTTTTGAACTATCAAACCTTTGGTTGCTAATCCGTTGCTCTTCTAAATGGGCTACCGTGACCTGATACACGAGAGAACGGGGAAGCTATATAAGTAAATACCGTGGACTCGCCCTAGATTTAACGACTCGCTGTGATATAACGAACATTTGAGAAAGCCCTGGCAGCTCCCCTGTAGATGTAGTGCTATTTTACATTGGTTGCGATAAAAATCTCTTTACAGAAATCTTCAGGTTGGCACTGTCTCGTGATTCTGTGAGCAACCCGTTGTGTTGCTCCAGTGTAACGTTAAGTAGCTACCTACCTGATTCGGAGAAGCGATTTAGGTTTCCTTGATAATTGTTTAGGCGGTTTTCGGATCTAGCTGTTCCTCCAAATGGCCTGTTTCGCTCGGTTTTTGTTAAATATCAACTATGCATCATTGGACATTTTTGAATGTCAAGAAAACAGCACCAAATGCTTCCACGGCATCAACCATGTAAAAAAAAAATGTCGTCGATGACACTTCATTCAAATTTTACAGCAGACACGAAAAAACAGAACTAAAAAATCTAGAAAGTATGTTCTACCAATATGTAATAACCCTTTTGCTGTGCTTCATTTCGGAAGAGCTTCGGAATAAATTCATTCTTATTTCAATCTTGTGTTTAAGTTGTTCATCTTTAAATTTTCACATCTCTATAATTCACACTTTATTTAATAAACTTATTCATTTAGGATAGATTCTTAAACAGCGGTGTTTTTTCTTCTGAAATTACAAACATTTACGAATGTGAAAATCGCAATTCTTTTTTCCGTCCACCTAAAAAAAGACACAGGAAGAGAACGTTTGATACAACAATATTGATTTTTATCACACGTTTTGGAGCACTCTGTAGAAGTTACTACTTATTACCCACGTATGTATCAAATTCCTCCCTGGATAAGATCTAAGACAGAATATGGATGAAATGACAATTTAACGGATTAGAATATATTAAATTATCCGTTTATATTTTGGCACCAATTAAGGTTTATGGCAACAATAAAGGTTTGAATTCGCAAGAGTTTGATTAATTTTACTTTTCATGCAGCGATTGATGCTAGTAACAAGTCTTTGCTTTTTCTAAATTTGCTTTGTTGACGTGAATAAAATATTGGTGATTGCGATACAGATATCGTCCTGAGTATTGTATTATTTATAGTTTATGCAAGCACACACGTTCTTTCAACTGATACTTAGTGTGTAATTTTGATTTAATTGCGGACATATTCTGAAATGAAATGAAAGAGAAGTAATGACTCACATTTCCCTCAAGGAAATATCCCGCCGCGATTGGAGACAGAATGCCAGGTATACTTGCAATCGCATTCGAAACTCCAAATATTTTACCTATAAGAAAAAAAACGTTATTAAATGAAAGGTAATGACATTAGCACCGTAGATGATTCAATCAAAAAATAGTACTAGATTGGGAAGGTACCATTACAGAGAGCTAAAATTAGTTAAAAATTCACTGAGTAGTACAGTAAAAAGTTTGTTATTTATAAGACATCATCATCATCCTAACACAAATTACGACATCAACACTCTGAGGTGTTCACAAGCATAATCATACTTTTTAACCAGGGGTCTCCTAAAAATGATTACTTTTATTTCGGGGTTAATCCTCGAACTTTGCCTTGTGAGTTTGAATCCAACGAAAGAACTTCGTGCACAAAGGGGACTAGAGAACGTTAAATCTGTCGTGGCTTCAAATGTCTTCACATTGAGTTGGTGTGGAAGTTTGGAGAGAGAGGAGCCAACTCACAGGCGTGACCTCGTTACCTGATATGGTTCAAAAGTACGTTGTGATGTCATCAGATCTTTCCGTTTGGGTTTAATCCCGAGCAATCGGCAATAGCCCGTTGTGTTGCTCCAGTGCGACGTTAATTAATCTTCCTACCCGGACCGTTGTCACTAGCCCATAAGCCAATAGTGTTACTCCAGTGCAACACTAATTTAGTACCTTCCTTACCTTCCTAATGTAATTATTCTAGACAATTTTTACCTTCTTGATCAATAGAATCTTTCCAAAGGATTATATTTTAAGGAAAGGAGTAGTGGAATCGTTCCAAAGGATTCTATTCTAAGGAATGAGTAGTGGAAGCTTTCCAAATAATTCTATTACAGGGAAAGGCGCTAAAATCTTTGCAAAGGAGTGTATTCTACTCAATGGACCAATAGAATCATTCCAAAGGATCCCATTTTAAGGTAAGGGCTAATCAAATCGTTCCAAATGATTATATTACAAGAAAATGATACATAGAATAGTGCAGGTTAATAATTAAAGGCTGAAATAATCCATGGACAACTGAATTTAAAGCATCATGATTCACAAAGCATTATGACATCCGTACCTGCAAAATCTGGAGCTATATCGACAATGACAGAAACGTCACCACCTCCGCACAAACCGAACAGCGCCATTGCGGATGTCAGAAGAACTACGACAGCGTTGGCATTGCATCTGACGAGAGGGATGGCCACCATACATGCGGCTGGCCCAAGAAGAGCTGGATAGAAAATAAGAAAATTCAGTACATTATCCCAATTTTGTGTTTAGGTGTATTAGGTGTTTGGACGAACAGAATCACACATTCCGGGGTCGACCACGTCCACGCCCTATCGTGTTCATCCTGGGCAGATAAGGGTTTTTCGGACGGCGTGTCACTAGGCTCACTTCTAATATTTCTCATTAGAGGCTTTCCCTAGCTTCGGCTAATCCGCTGTGGGTTTTCAGTAACTCGGTACGGAGGGGACTGCTTCCATTCGAAGGAAGGATGAACAGAATAAACTATTTAAAAAGTATGTCATGCCAAAAACTTCCTTTTTTTCAGTTTAAAAGGCCATGGTAGAACAGTTGGAAGAGTAACCAGTTAGCAACAGCAGGGTTGCGATGTCGTAACACGATCCAATTAAAGACCGTATACAAAGGGGATGGTGCACGTTAAATCTGTCGGGTTTCAACTGTCCTCACGTTGGCGAAGAGTTGAAGTTTGGAGAGTGGGGGGTAACAGATCCGGTGTTGACCTCGTCATCTGACTGTGGTTCAAATTACGAGACTTTGTCGTTGGACGCCTTCGTTGTATTTGCTCCAGGGTGATGTTAACTAAGCACCTATTCAGTTTAAATCCTTTAGCATTGTATTTTCAAGTCTTTCATGTTCTCTTTCACGCCGACCAACTGGTCTGGAGGCGAAGGTGCTAGCCTCTAGATAGGAAGGTTCCTGGTTCCAATCCGGGTCAGTGATGAATATTTGTAGCGGTATGGTGTAGAGACGGCTGGTGCACCTTAAATCTTTCGTGGCTTAAAGTCCTCACGTTGGGTTGGTGTGGAAGTTTAGAGAGTGGAATGCCATCTCAGGTGTTACCTCGTCATCTGACCGTGGTTCAAAATTATGTGGTATTGTCCTGGGATCGTTCCCTCGGAGGATTGATCCCAGACGTCGTCAATAGCCCGTCGTGTTGCTCTAGCACGACGTTAATTAAAAATTACCATTACCAAAATTATAATTATCTTCCTCACATCCCTCTGCAGTCCTCTCATTCGAATATTAGTCTAGCGATATATAACTGTTAGTCCTCCATTCCCAAATAAGGTGGATCACGATACCAAATCCATACCTAAAATGCCTTCTCAGGATCTCTGAGATACCACCATCAGCCTCGAACACATATTGTGTGAGCGTAGCCATGGTCATGTAAGGAACTGAGACAATCTGATACGGGCAATGAACCCATCATTCTATGTCAATATACGACTGCAAAACTATTTTTCGTTATAAATATGTCACCAGAACCGTTCCTGATACATTTGCCACCCATGTGCAGCCATGTCCACTTCTTTAAAAATACATTTAACCCTATGAGGGGTTCATACGCATAATTTCACCTTACAATCCGTTGTCTTCTCTGCATAATTTTGAACCAATATTGACCAATGGAATCTTTTAAAGGGATTTTAATCTAAGGAAATTAACATTAAAATCCATCCAACGGATTCTATTTAATGGAAAGGAGCAATATAATATTTCAGAAGGATTTAAATGAAAGGAAAGAACCAATATAATCTTTCAAAGTGATTATATTCCACAAAATAGGCCAATATTATATTTCTAAAGGTTGAAACAATTACTGTTTCTTTAGAAGAATGCGATTATTTAGGCATTTAGGGTGCGAGATAAAAGCAACATCACACAACTCGTATATCTCACGACGGTCAGAAGGTTAAATATTCTCGATGGAATATCGTGATTCGAAGCTTACCTTTTGATCTCAAGTGAAATTTAAAACACATTTAGTCCTCTATTTTCTAATTTAAAGAGAATAAGAAAATAAGTGCTACCTCTATATATTCCCCATTTACAGTCCAGTTAGTAGCGAAACCAGTGGTGAGGTATTTCTATTCGTTAATTAGTAAGAACCAACTGTTATACCAGAAATAGAAAGAAGTCTCATATAAGAAATAAGAGTAACTGATAATTGAGGGAAGATACACTATTTCTTTATCTGGATATCCAGAGAATTTCCTGAATATTTTGTCCATCCCTATTTTTCTGACCACGTACAAGTACTCGCACAGAACACCAATGATGACATACTCTTCATGTTACCCCGATATTTTCTCTAAGTTCGTTGATTGAGTGGTATGGCCAAGTTGCCCAAATAAATGACAGACAACGTTAATTAATGGACATACACACAAGACAACTTTCACTGGTGTAGAAGAGTGAGAAATAGAACCAGATTAAACTTCAGGAATCGAACTTGCAGGTTGCTATCGCAGTGAACTATAACCTACTGAACTATGGTGGTGCTTTTCCTAAGCTGGCTCCAATGTTTTTAATGAGAGTAACTGAAGTAAAAGGAAATATTGTGTGTTGATTTAGACATCCATTAATCTTTTTTAAATTTTTGATTGATTAATAAGGTATATTACCGACTGTCTCGAAGGCTTTTCGTATGGTAGTTGTCTTGAAATATCCTTTCCTGCGGATGCAGTCTGATACCTTTCCGGAGATTACGATGGATAAACACAGCGCACCAAACAAGAGAGCATTGACCAGTCCATTCTGAAACGAAATGTTCATCGATTATCCTGAGGAATTGATACCATACACGTCATTACATTTCAACCATCGAATTTCTAACGAATTAGAGAGAGCACGTGGGCATGAGAACTATGTCATAAGATCTCAGAAGGGTAAATCACGTGTGTTTATAAAACAACTTGGGCCGATTGGCCATCGAAGCACAGACTAGCGTTCTTGATCACGCTGGATAATCACTTTAACCGTTCAAATTCAACTGGCATTTGAATTCATGTTTTTCCTCACTACCACGAAGCAGATCTTCAAACCGAACGACGGGATTGTGGTCGCCCGGTTGAAAGTATATCGGATTAGCAACAGGAGGATTTTAATTTAAAATATATGTTTGTTGGTCAACTGATATTGAAACTTGTCTTCCACGATTCGTTTAATTTTATTTCTTGGTATCCACAGGAACATTATAACTTTTTTTCAAGCTCTTCAATTATTATTTCAACTGTCCAGAATCGCTATCCAATATTTAATTTAATGTCAATGTTTGCCCTTTAAGATCCAAAGTTGTGTTTAAATTCCTTTTTTTTTTTCCGTTAAGAATAATGCTTTTTACATATTTTACTTCCGTAAAACGTGCTGAGAGCATGTTACACAGCAAACAACCTATCAACATCTACATTTAGCTTGACAAAAATAAGCTCCCAAACGATGTCGGTTTTAGGGTTTGATGATGTTACGAAAATCTAGGCGGCCCAAGCAGTTGCATCAATCTTTGATAATACGAAAAGAAATAAACTCACTTTCTGTATGGGAAGGTGCAGCACTTCGTCCAGGTATGCCGGAAGCTTGGACTGGAAGCAAATGAAACTCCAGGCTCCGCAGAATTTGGCGACAGTCACAGCCCAAATAGGAGGAGAACGCGCAACCTTTAGCCACGGCACAGTAGCGTTCTGGAACAAAAAATCTTTGTTTACATTTCAATGTTTCCCACCCTAGAAGCTTGCATGTTATCTTATCAAAGAAAAATATGAATTATTTTCTTTTAACTTGATGTCTTTTTTTTCTTCTGTTTTCTTATCGCGATCTTGTTGCGATGAAGAGTGGAAATTATATAGTCTGGTTTTCTTGGCTCAGAAGAATATTGCTCCAAAGTGACGTAAATTAAAAATACCATACCATACCTGGCTCAGAAAGTGAGTTGGAAGAACCTTTTCTTCAAAAAAATTTTGAACGTCATAAGAAACATTTTCCTTCAAGCTAAGTATAGATGGCGTTAGTGCTTCTGCGGTGGGTTCTTGTACGTTTTTGAACTTGATGTTCTTGGTTTGTTTTTTTGAATACGACCTTCTGCACTCCGCAACAAAAATTAGAAAAAATTCCGAATTTATGATATGATAGTTGATTGATCAACACTAATAAGAAAACGTTGCCAAAGTATAGATTTTATGGAAGCCCCGATACGTATTATGTGCCAGCATTTGGACAGTAGAAGAAAAAGCTTCGCTGGCAGTATGGTTTGTTTGTTTGCAATGAAAATCGCATATTTTATTTCTCATTTGTAATGTATGAAGTTCATTCATATTTGTAGAAATGAGTAGAACTATATTTTATTTGATTTCTACTGTTTGTCTGTTTGTTATAGGATTGTTTATTAATAGCAAAAATGGAATCGTTTATTAATTGATAAAATAGTGTCGTTTATAAATTGACAAAATCTTCGATTTTCAGTGCAAACAAACAAACCAGACGGATAACGACGATTTTACATCCGCAACCCAATGCTCTCGCTATATACATGTCGTTAAAACCTTTAAATTTATTTTAAATCCTCTTTGGCGACTTTTGACGTTGAATCTATGTAAATAATGTTGACCCATCAACGTACAAAATATATAATTTGAAATGCATTCTTAAGAGTTTTTACGAACAGTGCTGAAATCTTATTCAAGAAACAAACTATGTGACGTTACGTACATGAAACAGGAATTGCGACAGAAACACAACCACCTATATTTAGCTTGACTGAAAATGCCTCTCATCATAGTAGAATAATTATGAAGTATATTATACAAAGCTTTTTGTTGAAGACTATAATTACCTTTTTCTCGTTCGAAACAAATGGGATATTTTTTTTAATATAGTGTAATTCTCTAGCACTGATTCTTGGATGCTCTGCTGGAGACTCAAAAACAAGGAAACTCCAAAGAATAATCCAAACAAAACCAGCCGATCCTGAAAAAATGTTTTGCTTAATTTATTTTAAACTGTATTACAAAATGACATATTGCTTCAGTTAAAAGCTGTATGAAAAGAAATATTGTTTGTACATTGCATATATTCCAAGTTCAAGTTATTTATACATTTTGGGTCGTTGTAATGCAAAATAGGTGGTTTCTTCGTTGATTGTCTGTATATATCGTTAGCACCACGCGAAAGGCACCAACCTGCATTTCGGCGATTTTCACTTAAATTCATTTTTGAGATATCATTTCCTGTTTTAGACAAGGCCACGAATCATCTTGATTATTGGTGGAAATGCTGATTTTCATGAGAAAACAGCCTTTGAGTCGCAACTCTATTTTTCCCGAAGCATCAAAACTTGAACATGTTTTGTAGAAAAGTCAATTTTGAAGATTGGTGCTTTTGGTTTGGAGTTAACGATATGTGTGTGTACTCTGGTAGGTACTTTCATAAACAATTATATAATACGAAAGATAATGTCCTAAGGTTTCCAGTGATGTTTTCAAATTTAAAAACTGATATTATAAAGATATAGATATGACAGTTTCAACAAAAATAAACAAAAATTTCCCTATTTTTCCCGAATTAAAAAAAATATATATATTACAAGGGACTAAATTGAAATTTCTAAAAAATCTCGGCGTGGTGAAAAAATTCACGTTTAGAAGTATTCTAAGAAAAAACTGACGGCTGAAGAGTGAAAATTTGTAAGTGTTTTGCTCATTTGCGTTAGAAATTTCGCTTTTTTCGACTTTGACACTTAATACACCCTAAACTAATTACCGCATCAGAAAAAAAATCTTCTTCATCTTGCTCCGTGTGCAATTTTAAACAAGCCATGTTAATTTCGTAATTTTCTGATCCGTACTTTCTCGGGAAACCGTCTAAAAATAGAGCGAAAAAAGCGAGTTTTCAATCCTTCGGCGGCAACGGAGGCGGTAGCTTTTATTTTTAATATGAAAATATTTAGTTAAGGTTGTTTTGTACAACTAAGTCCAAATTATCCAAGTTTCTAGTTTGCCAAGGTTGTCTCTGTTCATATTACCTCAGAAAACTAAGAATTTGTTTTCAATTTATGCAGACTCAACTTGAAACAGTAAAAGTCTCATAAAAAGACACAAGAGTGGCTTATCCTAGGAACTGAGAGGTTCACAAGGATAATTCTATTTAACAATCTGCAGTTTTCCCTGCCTAATTACAAACCAATTTTGACCTTATTGACCAATGAAATCTTTTCAAAGGATTCCATTCAAAAGGAATGGCCAACAAAGTATTTCCAAAGAATTATATCATACGAAAAGGATAAATATAATTTTTCTAAGGATTCTATTCTAAGAGAATAATGAAAATAATATTTTCAAAGAATTCAAAGGAAGTGTGCTACCAATATAATCTTACCAAATAATTAAAAAAAAAAGTAGCAATAGAATTTTTCCAAAAGATTTTATTTCAATTTAGTTTGGTAATCAATAAACATCGTCCTGATGCAACACAATGGGCTATTGGCGACCATCTAAGATCATTCCCCAAGGAAAATATCCTCTATTCTAAGGAAAGGACTAATGTATCAATTCAGAGGTAGAAAGAAACCATAGATTCCATCAACCAATATATATGTCTTCAATTATTGTGTGTGTTGTGGGTTGG
Source organism: Metellina segmentata (assembly GCA_947359465.1). Classification (NCBI taxonomy): domain Eukaryota; kingdom Metazoa; phylum Arthropoda; class Arachnida; order Araneae; family Tetragnathidae; genus Metellina; species Metellina segmentata. The sequence continues at coordinate 72,596,975 of OX375877.1, read as the reverse complement.
TTAGTTTTGGGTTCTATGTGGTGAGGGCCATATTGAGCCAAGCTGCGCCAACAAGACAGGCAATGTCAAGTTATCGTGAGAAGAAAAGACGGAAAGATAAAATATCACTTGGGCATCTTGGATCGTGACTTTCATGTTTGCCAGAGATAGTAAGCACCAGTGGGTAAATAATAGCTCACTAGGGATACCTCGGGATCGTGAAGCCCTACACATCTAAAGAAGATGTGCCTGAAAGTGGTGTATTATGGGGTTAAAGCAATACTACACAACTCAGATATCCCTTGACGCTCAAAGAGTTGAATGTCAAGCTGCTTACCGAGCACGTAGAATGCAGACGGCCAACCCCCTGCAAAGCCGTGTTCGCACAGGTAGCCCGTAAGTGGCATGGAGAGGACGACTCCGAAGTGAGTGCCTATGACACACACCGACAGAAGGGTACTCCGCTCTTGAATGGGAGCCCAGCGAGCAAATAAGGTGTACGCGCTGGGATAGTTCATGCCCTGGAAAGAGAAAATTTCGTTAGATACGCAAAAATGAAATGTTTAACTTTTTTAATCTTTAAACAAGATTTCAGAGATATTAACTATTAGAGAGATCGATGTCCTTTGCCATCCCCATTATTTTTATGGTATAATTGCTTGTCAATACAATTTCCCCAGGTAAAGCACTCTTCTTAAAAAGGAGTTGAGAAAATTTTTCCATCCTTTAACCCTAAATCCTTCTGTACGAGAGAGAGGGCTTTTGTTGCGATTTGGAAAATTGCATATAATTACTATACTTAAGGGGGTCCAGGACACAAAAATCGTCAAATTTTTGAATTTTTTTTTTATTATTTTAAGAAATTCTCTGTATTTTTCTGCTTAAAATGACATATAAATCATGTTTCTATCTTAATTAGAACTAGAGATATAATAATTTTTATGGTTCGTTGTTTTGAATATCTAACACTCTTGATAGTTATTGTCAAGGCAACAACATCTGCGAAAGCGTTATTTAAGTTTACGGAAACCTTTAAACTATATAGAAAAAAAGGTAGAACTTACAAAAATAAAATTAAACCAAAGATTTAAGAGAAAAGAAGGAGTTAGATACTCATCTGGATGCTTTTAAAAGGTATTTAAGCATTTTATTAATTGTAAATCGGGGGTCTTTAAAACTTTAAATGCGTTTTTCTCCGTGATACATTTTTTCAAGATTTCCTGTATTCAAATTGCTATAAGTCAAAAACCGATAAAGTTTAAGGGTTGAAATTTGGAATATATCTTTTTCAAATATTATACTTTAATTTTGACTCAGCAAATTTGAAACAAATATTTACTTTAAAAAATATGACTTAAAAAAATACCTTAAAATTTTCAAAAATTAATATTTTTTAAATTGCTGAATCAAAATTAAAGTTTATAAATTTGTGAATAATTTACGGCAAGAATTTTGAAAACGGATCAAGAATATTTTGAGTTTTAACATATAAATTGACCCCCTCTTTTTTTTTAAATTTAATTAAAAAAAATTAAAAAACTTTTGGAACATTTTTGTGTTGTGATTTCTTTTATTAGTTAAATGGGTAATCAGTACGAAAAAAATTCAAAATTAATTAATAAAATTTTTTTTTCAATGTGTCCCGGACCCCCTTAATAGTGTTTCGTTTCTTTGCTATTTTGTTGTGATTTTGTATTCTTTTATACCTACTCTGTGTTACACGGGAGAAACTTTTGTTCCTAAAAATAAACAGAATTGGAATGGATTTGGACACTTATGAATTCCTTCATTAGTTTTGTCTCTATTCTTATTGGAGCTCCGGGGACTAAGTATAGGGGAAACCACCATATGTGAAGGAAATATTTTCGACTTACATGAACAAACCCCAGCATTACTCGCAAGACAATCATCCATGTTGCGGGCAGAGTGGATATTGCTGGTGTGCAGCAAGTGAGAACTGACGATAAGACTGTTGCTCCCCCGAAAAGATTCTTGGCACCAACGAAATCTGCCATGCGTCCTCCGATCATTTGAGACACCACATACCCGTAGAAGTAGGAGGCCAGAATAATTCCTTGTGTGTATGGCGTCCACGGGTAAGTACCCTGAAATACACAAAAAATGCATGAAGAAAAGAATAAATATTGCAGACATACATAATTTCCGAGTGCTTAAAAATAAATGAAGCTAAAAACTAAACCGTGCAAATGAAATAAACAATTTAAGCCGTTTTACACGCTATCCATTAGGTGCACACATGCCATTCTTGTGGCACAACGAAATTTTCTGGTTTAGAGGCGAAAAAATATTTAGAAAGAATAAATTTAATAATTATTTAGAAAGAATAAATTTAATAATTATTTAGAAAGAATAAATTTAATAATATTTAGAAAGAATAAATTTAATAATTATTTAGAAAGAATAAATGTAATAATTATTTAGAAAGAATAAATGTAATAATTATTTAGAAAGAATAAATTTAATAATTATTTAGAAAGAATAAATTTAATAATTATTTAGAAAGAATAAATTTAATAATTATTTAGAAATAATAAATTTAATAATTATTTAGAAAGAATAAATTTAATAATTATTTAGAAAGAATAAATTTAATAATTATTTAGAAAGAATAAATTTAATAATTATTTAGAAAGAATAAATTTAATAATTATTTAGAAAGATTAAATGTAATAATTATTTAGAAAGAATAAATTTAATAATTATTTAGAAATAATAAATTTAATAATTATTTAGAAAGAATAAATTTAATAATTATTTAGAAAGAATAAATTTAATAATTATTTAGAAAGAATAAATTTAATAATTATTTAGAAAGAATAAATTTAATAATTATTTAGAAAGAATAAATATTGCAGACATCCATAATTTCTGAGTGCTTAAAAACAAAGTTAAAAACTAAAACATGCAAATGAAATAAACAATTTAAGCCGTTTCACACACTATCCATTAGGAGCACAAATGCCATTCTTGTGGCACAACAAAATTTCCTTCTTTAGAGGAATGATCACAGTAAATTGCGTATTTATTTAGTTATTGAAAATTAATTTGTTTATATGTTCTGCAGTCAAAAGAAATTTAAACTAAAACTGATTTTGTTCAAATAAATCTTCTTTCAAATTTTGTACAAACATTTTGCACACACGAAAGAGTTTTAATTCTTAAAAAAAAATCATAACCATCCCATCGTTTTGTATTAAATGAATAGAAAACTATTCAATAAGGTATCGGTTGGGAGGTTTTGTGGGGAAATGGTTCTCTTCTCTTCCCAAATGACACTAGTACCATGATGACCTCTTTTTCTCTGTTCCAAAGAAAAATTGTGAGCGCACTTCTCAAAGAATATTGGATGAGGTAGAACAAGTGCGTCCACTGAAATAAAACGTGTCGAGATGGACGAGATATCTCCTCCAACAAGCTCTCAGTGTCCCTCATCACTTAGAAAAAAAACTAGCCAGACCTTCATCTCGTCATCATAAAAAATAAAAAAAAGGACATATCAAGATATGTCCTTTTTTTTCAAACTGCTAACGAGTCTCATCGTTAGCAGTATTGGTTGTAACTTGATAAACGTAGTATCACTTGGAGGGTTAAAGTAGGGGCTGGAGAGTCAATGTTGGAAATGCACAGTTCCAGGTAGGTAGGTAATTCAATTAACGTTGCACTGGAACAACACAACTGGCTATTGGCAACGGCCTGGGATCAAACCCGAAGGGAAAGATCCGATGAAGGAGCCCAGAGCGTCAGCGCTAGAGTGCTTAAAATATCGGCACTGAAATTGGGTAGACAAAAGGGCAGGAGTAAAATTATAAGCTCTTACCCCCACTCGTAGTACTATCTCATTGCAAACAATAAACTAGTCCAAGGCATGCACTTCCCCCTTATGTAGAAGTGTGACTAAGCAATAGCATTTTAAAAATTAAATCAGTGGTAAGTTTAATTGTAAGAGTGCAAACTAATAAAAGGTCTGGGAATGTGAAGCAAAAATTTAAATAAAAAAAAAAGTATTGAAGGCGAGTAGTAACTGATTCAATTTGAACTTCGAAGATTTGGGCTCGCTTGTCACTTTTCTCCTTACCCAAACCTTTAAAAATATAATACAAAGAACATGTCCCAAGAAGACTACGAATGTTTGAGTTTTATAAGATAAGGGTAAAGATAGGAAACGATAACGAGACAGTGTAAATACCTAATCTCAAATTCTCGATCTTCATAAGAAAATGGGAAAATCATGATTTCTACAGGTGATAATTTTTTATAATGCGTTAAAGAGTTTTAAATGATGATTTTTTTTAACCTGTTTAGAGTTTGAAGTACTATTGGTATTGGAGTCTGGTGTTGGGCAGTGGTTTTCATCCAAGAAAAGCTGTCCTTTAATTTCTGCTAGATCGATCTCTGCACTGCTGTTCACCATAGCCACCATGGCAACATTCAGGCAAACTCGCTGGCCGAATATCAAGCACATACCACTGAAGATCAGTAAAGTCATGGTAATTCGAGTAGGAATCGCATCTGAAAATGAACACACAAAATGAATATTCGTATTGAATGGGGTCTGTTTTCATGAAGCTTTTTCTACAAGATAATTTTTTAGAGATTTCACGCTATGTAAGAAACGAATTCTTGATTTAGACCACCTTTTACGGCTTCTAGGTTTCATGTTGCATAAGCATATCACTTGTCTTTATATTAAACCGTCATGAAGTAATCTTTCATTTAAATTATGACAGATAGGTAGATATTTTAGATATTTAGATATGTAGTTGAATTATAGCGTCGCACTGCAGCAACACAACGGTCCATTGGCGGCGGTCCGAAGGGAAAGATTCGAGGACAACACCTTGTAATTTTGAAACATGGTCATATGACGAGGTCACACCTGAGCTGACACCCCACTCTCCAAACTTCCTCACCAAGCCAACTTGGGGAAATTTGAAGTCCTGACAGATTTAACATGAACTAGCCCCAACGTACATGACGATCTAGGATGGATCGAATTTCATTTAAATTAAGAAGGTATTACAAAAGAGCATTTTTATACTTATCCACATATAATATTATTAACAAAAATTATAGACAAACCACCAAACTACTAGATTTTAGTGCCACTTAAGAGTGTATTTCCTTTCTTAGTTATAAGATGAACCAACAGAAGATACATTTCAATTAGTATTATTCCTTGCAAATTAATATTTTTTTTGCACTTCCCTTTCGTCTCTTCCACTCCACTGCTGTTTTAATCTCTACAGTTTGTTTACCTTGAAAATACTATATACTCAAGTCAATCTGAAACATTCACAACCACCGAACGTTTCTGTCCTAACCTTTAACGATAAATTATTTGCTTTTAAAATTATAAGCTACCTGATATTATAGCGCCCAGTAATTGTATGCGTGAAAAAAAGTTGCTCTTCAAATTAATTTCTAGAGTATTCCTTAGGAGTTTTACTTTTTACTGAGATCAAAACTAATAAACTACCCCTTCGCGTCGGCAACGTTCGCCAAAAAGAATTAACTCTCCACATGGTTTTGACAAAATATCTCATCCACCAAGGTCCGACAAATTTTGCGAATGGCAATATATCTCGTTGCCACAGAATTTACCTTAATCCATTATTTCACACACACACAAATTCAAGAATATATAATCCATTTTTCACTTCATATTTTTAATTTTCCTTCCGCTCATTTACACATTTATGCACTTTTGAATCACATCTTCGATTTTCATTGATTGTTATGCTGCCTTTATATTAAGGACATATCGTCGTTAGAACAGAAACTCATTAAGTGATATTTTTAGGAAAAGCACTTTTTGACACTGAATGATATTTTCATGATGATGAGCAATAAATTGTAGTTTCGTATTCGGTTTAACAGAAAGTATAACACTATCAAAATGTTTATAATTTTTACTTTTGGTTTAAAAACTAATACTTAACATTTAATCAGCTGTACTATATAATTCAATTTTTTGTCAGTTCATTAACATCTGCTCTAAGCCGACTATATGTATAATAGGAGATTCAAAATCTCCCATTGTACATTGATAGATCTATTAGCAAGTTATTGCGTTCGAGGAGTCAAACTTTGACAGACCTAAACTGAGTACCGCAAATACTAATTTTAAATTTTAAAAAAGAATAAGTGCATGAATTTTTTATCCTTACACATTTTAATAGAAACCGTTACTGAAATTGAAACTAACCTCTAGATTTGGACATTGGCTTTTCATTCTGGACCTCTTTGACCATTTTCCCCATTGATTCCTCCAAGTGCAGTAAAAAACGTTTCTAAGCCGAGATGGGTTATTCCAGAGCAGGTTGCGGATACTCTCTTTATAGGTGAGAGAACAGTCAAGGAACCGAGTGTAATCCGTCCCTTATCAGATGCCGCATCTCTTTAACAATCGGTCGAAGTCGCGTCAAAATGACGCAAACCGCGACAGGTGAATTAAGAGAAGAGATTAAGAGAGAGGAACATCAAGAGAAGGATGAGAATTGAGAAAAAGTTGATAAGAATTATAGAAGAAATCCTCTATTCTCTTATTCAGCTAAAAGAAATCCGAATCTTGTATTATCGAATGACACCAGGTTGGTTTAGTTCAGTTCAGTTCAAGTTGATACTATAGAAATTATTGGACCGAACTTGCCCAGTTTTTCGCATCGCTCAACTTTCAGTATTGGCCATCTATTACTGTGGTTTGAGTTTAAAGACGTATTCAAGTAAAAAAGAACGATTTGAGAGAGAGACAATGAAAACTGGTTTATGAGAAGTGAAATACACGAATTCTAAAAAAGCCGCTCTCATTTAAAGTTCTGCAAAGTTACACATTAATTTCAAATTCGACTGTGAAACCTTTTCAAATAAAATAAACATTACCATAAACCTATAAAATAAATTCCTTCTCATTAATATTTTTATGACACCCGCATTTTCTTCACTATGTATGTTTAAGATAACTGACTGGTAGTTTGCCTAACAGTTTAGGATAACTGCCTGGTAGTTTGCCTAACAATTTAGGATAATAGCCTGAAACAAGGGACCTTTGAACTCTCAATTCTTAAGAAGAGATTAATACTTTTTGTGTTCAAAAACCAAAAGTTCATCGGGAAGTAAGTAAAAAGGTGTCATACAGCTGAATGTAGTGATATAGCGACTCACGTGTCAATAGTCATGGGATACTAGTATGGCAGATATGTGAAATAACTGTGGCTTTAATGATAAAAGCATATAACTTGGGGCACATACTACATATATGAAGATTTAATTTTGGATATGAGGCCATCTCAGATTTTGCCTATGGCAGAAATGGCAGACATTCAAAATGGCGGCATCTGAATATTTTTTGTGCTCGTTTTAAATGTTATTTGATGATGTTAAATGACAGCTATTAAAGTAATGGCGAGTAATTGTTGTTTTGTGCAAGTAGTTTGCTATTTTTAATAATGTATACCAGATTATATATATATATAGAAATAAGAATGGAGTGTTTGTTTGTACATTCAATATTTTCGATCCATTTCAAGTTTTCTATCCGTTTTGGACCCTTCTGATGCCGAATCCGCCTTTTTCTCGTTTGGTGTCTGTCTGTCTGTATGTTGTGCCCTATACACGTCCACGCAGTTTAAGATATTTTCATGGAAATTTGCATACAGTGAGTTGATTTAGTGAGTGGAATTGGTTGCGAAAGTCTGTCTGTCCGTCTTTCTGTTCTATGCTCGATTTTGTGTTTGTGTGTTTGTGTAGGCATCACATGAATTGTTTTCCAGATATTTGATTGCAGTGTATTTTATTTTATACATTATCTATTAATTTAGTGAATGCAATATTAAACAATTCTTTATTGTTATATTTAGACGAGTTTCATGCTAAAACACCTGAGTAAGTATACTTAAATCAACCATAATTTGGTAGTTTTGGAAAAATTGGAATGTCTATTGAATACTACGATTAATTCGATTACTTTACCAGTACTGCTGAAAAAGTAATTATTCTACAATTTTTTTTTTTTTATGGAATTTTATCTCTGATACGTCATTTATTTCGAGTCTTATTTTTATTCTTTGCGCAATGAAAACGATTTCCGAATATTTGGAACAGACGATATTTTTCAATGAAACGAGAATGAACACGATCGCGCGAGCAGTGATATTTTTTCTGGTTCTTTCGCTCTGAATTAATTTCAAATTTCTAAATTTTGTACACTTTTAGTTGTGAGTTGTGGCAACAGTGCGAGATCAAGAGATAAAATTGAATCACAAATTAATATCTTTAGAACAATTTTTTGCGACATCTTTTATTTTGTTTTTCTTCGCTGTTTCCTGTTTTAAGTATTTATTATTTTAATAAATGTGTTTTCCTTCTCATCACACCCAACAGCACCACAAAGTATTAGACTTGAAAATGTTAGGTAAGTCAGTATAAATTTTCAGTAAATTTTAAGTGTAGTTATGCCATTATTGAAAGAATAATGCCGTTATTTAAAGAATAATGACGTTATTTAAAGAATAATGCCGTTATTTAATGAATAATGCCGTTATTTAAAGAATAATGCCGTTATTTAAAGAATAATGCCGTTATTTAAAGAATAATGCCGTTATTTAAACAATAATGCAGTTATTTAAAGAATAATGTCGTTATTGAAATAATAATAATGTTTAAAAATCCAAACTAGAACTTTTTCCAACATTAAAAAATTCGTTGTAGTAATGACAGGAGAAGATTGCAAAATTTCACAATGTCGCATACCGGAGGCAAGAGTGCCACAAGTAAAAAAATATTGTTTTGTTGACTATGAGTGCGAGAGCACTCGCCGTAAATCGTAATTTTAATTAATTGAGTTGCACATGAAAAGAACTTAAGAAAGGGAATTCCAAATCTTCCTATAAATCGTCTTTTATAGTAGTAACCTTAGTATCACCTTTCGTCTTTTTGTAGCTTTGTCATACAGCAATTGTGCGATGTATGTGAAATGTATTACATGAATGGATATGCATGTGTAGGATTTGTGTCCAAAGTAAGTTGTAGAAAATATAAAGATGGCGAAAGGTGTTAAAATAAATTTTTATTCTACAAAAAACGTAAGTCATTATATATTTTGATTATCTCTTCAATCTAGAGTAAACGAATTCAAGCCGACTAAGGTCGGGTATTTTGCTAGTATATATATATATATATATATATATATATTCTATTTATGACAAAATGGCGAACATTCGAAATGGCGGCCTCTGAGTATATTTTATGTGCTCCTTTTTTATTGTCACTTGATGATCTTAATAGAGTATAATATGTGATTTTGCATAAATTGATGCCATAAACATGTGTGCATATCATAATTATATTTTCATAGAAACAGAGTGGAACAAGTGTTTTATCTGTCAGGAAGACAAGTCTGAAATTCTTCGGTGTCAAGCAGATAGTAAGCTTGAAGAAAAGGAAACTAGTTATAAGACAATTAATTATTTACTAGTGGGGTTTAGTAATACAGTGTGTTTACCAAATACAATAAATCTGGAACGTCTCGATGATGCAGGAGGTTTCGAGGCAATATTGGTACAACATAAAACTCAGTTTAATGAATCATGCAGATAACAGTTCAATAAAACAAAACTTCAAAGAGTTCAGAAAAGGAAAATGGAACCTTCGGACAATGCAAATTGTTCTACGAAATTCACCCGCCAGAATATTGTTACGAATAGTTCAATGAATTCAAAAGCGATTTTTTTGGGACCTACCTGCTCAAGCTGGAAGTTTATTATGTGCTACATCGACATTCGGACTAGATGCTCGTGTTCGTCACTGTAGCCTTAAACTGGAGGACAGGCCTCTGTTTGAGAAACTGATTGCCGGTGATCTTATTGCATTAAATGCCATGTATCATGTTCAATGCCTCGAGCAAGACAAAGCAATACAGAGCTAGGGACAAAAAAACACGGAACAACAACTGAAACAGAGCAAACTAACCATGGTTTAGCATTTGCTAAAACTTATATCATACATCGAAGATGCTCGTAATGACATGATGAGGAAGAACCAACTAGGTAGTGATCTTTCAGGGCGAATACATTCTACAAATATAAAAAACAGAGTACTTGCATATTTTCCTGACATGGAAGCACATAAGCAAGGTCTAGATGTGATGGTAATATTTAATAATGATATTGGATTAACTCTGAACAATGTTTGTGGATACGATGCAGATACTGACGCTATTCATCTTGCTAAAGCGGCAAATATAGTTAGAAGAAACATTTTTAAACCTCTTCAATGGATCATTTGGAGAAACCTGTCAGGAAGATTCCTTACCAGCATCTCTGTTGACACTGGTTAATATGGTTACGAATGGTCCAAATATTAAAGCACAGTCACGTTTTTCTACAATACCACAACCTATCCTCACTGTTTCACATGTATAACAGTTTGGGGAGACGTCGGGAGTGTCATTTTGGAACAGTCTACAAGAACAATCGAGAACGAGAAACACCTTTGCCTATATACTCAGTATTTTAATTCATACAAAAACTCGCAAGCGTGAACTAGTTTAAGATCTTTACGAGCTCGGATTAAGAATATCATGCGACCGAGTGCTAGACCTTTCATCAAAACTTGGAAAAGAAATACACTCATGTCCATAAATTAAGGATAAAACAGAATCACACGGAAATCGAACTTTAAAGTAAAAATTTCACCTATAGAATTATAGCACATATCTTCAAGAATAATATCCAAATTACAGGAAGACATCAGATGACGCCAATAGTACATCACAATGACGAGAGTGTAAGAGAGGTGTATATAAAGAATGGTAGCAAAGAAGTAAAATTGTTCACAAGCGTTCTGTAAGCCGCTCAGTGCCACAACCGAATAGTTATGGCACAGAGGACGCATGTCGAGGGTTTTTTACGTGGTAGAATTATCGGCCGCCTGGAATGTGGGCGTACTCAGACGGAAGTCTCAGTGGAACTTGGAATCGCCCAAAGTATCATCTCTAGGCTTTGGCAACGATTCCAAAATGATGGAAATATCAGTTGAGATTACAGTAAAGGTCGGTTAGCCTGGAGTAGAGAACATGCAATGTGGACATCGTCACAGTGGGTTTGTGTGATGTTTTCCGACGAGTCCAGGTTTAGCTTGCAGTCTGATTCACGGCGGACGTTCATATGGAGAACGCCAGGTACCCGCTACCACCAAGACAACATCATTGAACAACATCGTTACGGTGGTGCAGGTTTGCTCGTTTGGGGCAGAATTATACTGGGCTCCAGAACAGATCTACGTAGGCCAAATTTATCGGGACATCATTCTGTAACAACATATACGTATGTTTAGGGGTGCCATGGGCGCAGAATTTGTGCTTATGGATGATGCCCGTCCTCACCATGCAAACATTGTAAACGAATGCTTTGAATCTGAGGATATCACCCGTAAGGAATGACCAGAATTCTCACCTGACTTGAATCCGATAAAGCATGTGTAGGACATGCTTGGCAGACGATTTAAAGCCCGTCAACCACCTCCTACATGTGTACCGGAACTTCGGAGAGCATTGCTTGATGAATGGAGTGATCTTCCCCAAGATCAGCTCGATAATTTTATCCTCAGCATGCCTTGGCGTTGTACGGACTGTATTTCATCGTCTGGGAGCCAATGGACATACAATGTATTAACTGTCATACCAACCATGTCATGTTAAGTTTTTGTAAGGTCGATATTTTTTGTCATTGTTCGAATGAGCAAAAATCGTAGTTTTTATGAAGGGTATCATACATACACCATCTTTTTTTTGTTCTTTATCTTTTGTTTAATAAATGGGCTTTATGAATAAGTCACGTTTGTTTTGTTTCTGAACCTTTATTTGCCAGAACTGGCATTATCCTTAATTTATGGGCAAGAGTATATGACATCTGTATCACATGGAAAATGCTGTCTTTCCTCTTTAGTTAAAAGGAGGGTTTTTCACAACTTGTGCGGTTGATAATATTGACCACAATCCAAGTTCTACTATTAGACCAAGAGATAGATCACTTTTATTTCCTCCAAATTTTCCATAAACTTTGTTATGTGTTTCAGAATACCTATAACTACAGTCTTCACAAAGGCCTTTCTTAAGGTTGGCGAGCGGTGGGGAGGCCGAGTAATGACATCATCAGTATTTCTGCCCCCGAAACGCGCGGCACTTTACTTAAACGAACCGATGTTTTCAACAAAGCATCATAGAGCATTGTTCTTTTATTTAAATTGCTCGTAATAAAATAACCATTGTTTATGTAATAACAATACAGTTCGTAAATGTAATAGTTCTGATATTTAACTCGAAACGTACATTTTACGAGTTTTTTGTTTCATAATTAATGTTTAAAGCCCAAATCTCTTAAACCGTTACGAAAATCAGAAATAGGTAAGATTTAAAATGTTTGCGAAGATTGTGGGGATTTAAAAAATGCCATTAATATGTCTTTGAATGCATAACGAGATAGTAAATGGCGATTATTGTCTTACTCTTGAAGCCAAGAGCTGCTTGACTAGCCCACTGTGGCGGGGACCTTAAGAGTTAGCACTGACCTCTCTGATATATTAGTATTGACTTGTAATGTATTATAATCACAAACAAAGACTAAATAACAAACAAATAAAATAACTAATTTTTATGTATATTTCTTCTATTGTATTGTGCGTGTCTTCACAATAGTACCACAGACTTATGGACCTCCAAAATGTTTGTATAATTACTCTAACGTAATATTTATCTGCTGATTAACTAAATTTGAAACTAATGCTAACTATTACAATAAATGTCAAATTGAAAATATGCTTTAAACAAAACAATTAAAAATTAGCACTTGCGTTCTTGTTTAAGCAGTTTTACAGCAGCATCGGAGTCTGTGTCACTATCACTGTTTTTTAAAGCAACTTGATCCTTAGCAGAAGTATCGTCATTTTCAGGCGGAATTATACCAAGTAACATACCACTTCACACCACTTCATACCACTTAACCTGGTATTTCCCATTTTCTAAGTTCCATCTATGACTGATTGAGTCAATGTTTTCCAGAAGGTTACAGAGGTTTCCACGTTTCCACATCCAAGATAAAGCATTGACCATGCTTTTTCCCAAAGCAGCTTTTGAAGGAGGAAGAAGAGTAGGATCAACAGGCCTTAGTTTTGTCAACAGTTTACTTGTTAGCAGAGGAGACGTTTTATTTAAAAAAATACTGTATCTCATTTTTGTTACTGAGACGTACGAAGGATGGCCATACATACCACACACAAATATCTCTACTCCGATCAGCAATGATTCATCCAGCAAGACGGATTATTTACTCAATTAGCAATTTTACTCAATTTTAGCAAACATTTTAAATCTTGCCAATTTTATTTTCTTAACTATTTAAGAGTTGTTGGGCTTTAAGCATTTACTATGAAACAAAAAAACTCGCAAAATGTGCGTTTCGGGCTAAATATAAGGAAAATTATTACACTTAAAAACTATATTGTTGTACATAAAACAATGGTTATTTCATTACGAGTAATTTAAAAAAAAGAACAATGCTCTACGATGCTTCATTGAGGAGCTAGGTTCGTTTAAGTAAAGCGTCACACGTTTCCGCGGCATCCATATTGATGACGTTATTACTCGGCCCTCACTACTCGCCAACCTTAAGAAAGGCCTTTCTGAAGACTGTAGGTTATGTGTATTTTGAAACACAGACTCAAGTTTATGGTAAACTCGGAAAAATAAAACATGTTCTATCTCTTGGTCTATATACCTCATGATTCTTTCCCTGGTACAGGAATATCCCTATTTCAACATCCAGATGGTAATTTTAGAGGAATCGATCAAACTAAGACTTCAAGTACTTTTGCCGTAAAAGCAACTAAACATTTCCCTGAAAGTTACACATGTGTTACCCTGTTCCTGCTATTAGAACTGACTGTCCTTTGCCAACAGTACAAGAAAACTCTGTTGACTACCAAGTGTGGCCGAAAGATATGGTTAAATAACACACCTGGCTGTAGCTTATAAAAACTGTTTTGTCTGTTGGCAACCTACAAGGGGTGAAATTATCACCTGGGTAGCTTACAACGCTAGTCAACAAGTAAATAAACCATAAGAATGTGATTTAACAATTTCTTCGTCGCCTCCTCTATTTCCAGATCACGCTACGTCAGTGGCCATAATTCGCCATTCAATGAATATAGTTAAGACATCAATTGATCGGCTTACTCCGGAGCAGATTCCTATCATTGCATTTGACCAACCACTCTTCGCATTGACCAAACAAATACAGTGGAACTGGCCAAACACTCACGGTGAAGGTCAATTTGTTATAATGTTTGGTGGGCTTCATATCAAGTAGGCAGCTTCTGTTCCCAAGGTTCTTGGAAATCCATTGGGTGAAAGGGTTGGTGTGTTCTTTTTTTTTTCTCTTGCTCAGTTATATAATGATACGTGGCATTAAACATGATACATAGCATTTAATGCAATAAGATCACCGGCACTCAGTTTCGCAAGCAGAGACCTGTCCTCCAGTTTAAGGGCACAGTGACGAACACGGGCATCTAGGCCGAATATCGATGCAGTACATAATGAACTTCAGTCTTGAGCAGGCAGGTCACAAAAAAAAATTGCTTTTGAATTGAGTGAACTATTCTCTACAACATTACGTAGAACTATTTGCATTATCCGCAGGTTCTATCTTTCTTTCCTGAACTCTTTGAATTATTATTTTTTGAGTTGCAATCTGCATGATTTGTGAAATTGAACTTTATGTTGTACCAATGTTGCCTCGACACCTCCTGCATCATCAAGACATTCCAGATTTATTGCCCTTGGTAAACACCCTGCATTACTAAACCCCACAAGTAAATCAGAAATTGCGTTATAACCAGTTCTCTTTTCTTCACGCATACTGTCTGTTGGACACCATAGAACTTCAGACTTGTCTTCTTGACAGATAAAACACTTGTTCCATTCTGTTTCTATGAAAATATAATTATGACACGCACAAATGTTTTTTGCATCAATTCATGCAAAATCACATATAATGCGCTATTAACATCCTCAAGCGACAATAAAAAAGGAGCACATAAAATATATTCAGAGGCCGTCATTTTGTGACACACACACACATATATATATATATATATATATATAATATGGTATACATTGTTAAAAATTGCAATTTACTTGCACAAAACAACAATTACTCGCCATTACTTTAATAGCTATCATTTAACATCATCAAGTGACATTTGAAAAGAGCACAAAAATATTCATAAGCCGCCATTTTGAATGTCCGCCATTAATGCCATTGGCGAATTCTGAGATGGCCTTATTTACAAAATTAAATCTTCATATCTGTAGTATATGCGCCCAAGTTGTATGCTTCTATCATTAAAGGCACAATTCTTTGAATTTATTTCACCTATCTACCATATTAATACCTCTCTAATAGCCTCCTTTAGCTCGGCAACAACTCGACATGTCTGACCTTAACTAGTGGGTGGAAAGAGAGACGTTAAGTCATGCTGTCTCGATTGCCACCAATAATTGCGTTGTTGTGTAGGAGTTGAATCTTGCGCACGAATGGCTCGTTCGATCACATCATATATATGCTCCACAGGGTTCATGTCAAGCGATCTAGGTGGCCAAATCGCTTGTTGGAATATTCCAGAATGCTCCTCAAACTAATCGAGAACGAAATGAGCAAGGTGAAAAGTAGCATTATCATCCTGGAACATCCCATCGTTGTTGGGGTAAGTGAAGTTCATAAAGGTCTGCAAATAGTCACCAAGCAGTTGAATATAGCGATTCTTGTCCACCTGTCTGTCTGTATGTGTGTGCCCAATGCACGTCCAAAAGGTTTAATATATTTTCATGAAACTTTGCATACTGAGAATACTTACATTCATTTAATGTCTTACTTGGCTTTTTTTTTGTGTCTGTGTGTTTGTGCAGGCATCACATAAATTATATCCCATATGTTTGATTACAATGTGTTTATTGTAAACTAGGGGGCCTGCCCCCTGCTCGCTAACGCTCGCCAACCCCCGGAGGATTGCTTCGCAATCCTCATTGGTTCGCTTCGCTCGTCTCAATGAAGACATGTGTCCTAGCAGAAGGGATTGTTTACAAAATATGTTACCAAAAAAATGTTTTTCAAATCTAAATTTGCTGTATTACAGAAAAAATATATACAGTATCTCTAAAATCAGAATTCAAATGAAAACTTTGTGCAAATTTTGACTCGAAATGTGAGCGTTGCTTTGGAAATTGAATACCCAGCATGTTGTTTGTGTGTACATTTTCCCAGCACTCAAACGACCCACACTTTTTCATTGAGTTTGTTGCCGAAAGTTGTAGTGCAAGCGTTTTGGTGAACTATAATTGTTGGCCCTGAAAAGATCCTCCGCTTTCTTTGATTTATATTATAAACTAACTGCAACAGCTCATTAAATTTCCTTTTTTTTTCAATAAAATTTCATCCGATGACGCTATAAATTCAATCGATGCGCGAGACTTCGCGATAAACAAACAATCGTACAGTGTTGCCAAAACGCGATTACAAATAACGTCTTTTTTGCGTGCCACGTAAGAGAATTATATATATAGATACCGTACTTCAGTTTAGTGAATGTAGTATAAAACTTTTCTATTTTTCCAATTTAGATAAGTTTTATTCTAAAACATCTGAGTAAGTATACTTAAATCAACCCTAATTTGGTAGTTTTAGAAAATCTGGAATGTACGTTCAGTATTACGATTACTTGGATTGTTTTACCAGTACTTCTGAAAAAGCAATTACTTTTACAAAAATTTTTTTTAAAGGAATTATTAACTCTGTTTCTTTATTTTATTTCGAGTCTTATTTTTGTTCATTACGAAATGTAAACGATTTCCGAATATTTGGGACAGACGATATTTTTCAATTAACAGGAATAAAGCGGAAACTCGTGTTGGTTAATCGGGGGCAGTGATATTTTCTGTTTCTTTCGTCTAAATTAATTTCGTACTTCTAAATTTTGTGCACTTTTAGTTGTAAGTTGTGGTAACTGTGCGAGATCAAAAGATAAAAAAGAATAATGAATATCTTTAGAACAACATTTTTCCAGGGGAATTTTATTTTGTTTTATTTCGCTGTTTACTGTTGTTTTCTATTTTAAATATTTACTATTTTAATAAAATTGCACTTCCTTTTCATCACACACACACACCACTTAAAATTATTCGATTTAAAGTGGCAGTCAAGTCGGAACAAAGCAAATTTTAAGTGTAGATTTGCCGTTATTGAAAGAATAATAACATTAAAAAATTCCAAACTAGAACTTTTGAAATACTAAAAAATTCTTCGTCATAATGACATCAGGTCAAGGTGGATAATTAATTGTACCAGTTGAAGCGATATTTAAGCAACTTTTTTATATGTGTTAAAAGTTCATTGAAAGCAATGATTTTCCTTAAAAAAAGCTATCGATGCAAATTTGTTTGACATTTTTTAAAATGGAAATAAAATACCTTTGTAGTTCTGTACTGAAAGCATTCAATTTTAAAATAAGTCTTTGTTGTTAGACGTAATTTTGAATAAAAAATTATTTTGCCTTAAAATAACTTAGTGATGAATATCTTATCATTTTAATTTGTTGTTAATGCATTTAGCTGCTTTTTGTATAAATACCATATGGAATAAAGAAAACTTGCAGGAATGCGTTAACATTGGTTTTCGAAGTGTAACGACCCAATTTTATTACTGAATTTTCAATTTCGTTTACTAAACATCTTATCTATTCTTTTTTTATCCATTCAACCTAGTCCGTCCAGCTTTATAAAATTCCTGACGTCTTGGGAGCCTGCGTCTGATAAACCGAAAGTAACAGGTGACTTCCCAATACGCTTAGTCTCTCCTAAATAAATCGGGCATCCTGACAATGAGATCTCTTAAATAACGGTGTCACAAAAATGTTTAGCTCGTGCAGACCTGAGCTCTTATCACTAAGACGACGTTTTTTCGATGGGGGAAGACGATGTGGAGATATGCAGTAAAGGACCACAGAATGACTAAACGCGTAGAAATACGTACTTACTTTACACACTGAATTACAAGAACTAAGGCTTGAAGACCCAGACCGGATCCAATGACCTTGCGGTTTAGATTGTTTGTTTGGTCCAGGGGAAGAACTAAGAGTTGAAATTTGAGTTTTTGTTTCCCGTTTTAAATGTTATTCCATGCCATTATTATAGCGATTCACTTCAATTCATTCTCATGCCAGCGATCTTAACACAATTTTCATTGTTTACAACATAGTTTACGAAGCTAAACAAAATAAAATGCTTTTAGTCGTTATTGACTGGAAGATCTGAAAAATTTAACTAAAAGTGTTGTCTTTTACAGGTAGTTATTCACTATATTTTCGTGTTGGTTTACAGATTTTCCTGCAAAAACTAGAAAATGTAATTTTGTAAATGCGTCATAAAACTAAATTATTTAATATTTAGGTTTCATTGCGTTATGATATAAAAGACTTTCTTTAAATAATTACCAGTGTTCTAAAAACTACATTTATGAGAGGAATTTTCAGTGTAAACAAACAAACCAGACGGTCTGCGAAGATTTTATTGCAGTTGTCTAAATATTCTCGTATGTAGTTGAGTATAGTAATCGGGGCTACCTTAAAATGTAGCTTATCGTCATTTTAGAAGAGTTTGGCATTAAATTTAATCGGTGTTGTCTGTCATATATTATCATATATCAATTAGAAATATATTCTTTGGAAATTTTATTAGCGAATTGCTGAAATTGTATTCGAAAAACAAACTAATTTGACACCGAGTTCAGATAACATTTAGGAAACATGACCGTCTCCTATATAAACCTTAAAAGAAATCTTTACGGAAATTTTCATAGAGTTCCATAGAACTCTAGAAATATATAGAGATTTCTATAGAAAAATGAAATTTTTCTTCGATAGAAATTTTGTTTTATAGAATTCTATAATGATTTCTATAGAGAAAATGAGCTCTGATTCAAAAGAAATGTAGGTTCTATATGAAAATAAAGTCGTACAGACATTTTCAATATATTTCAATAGACTTTCTATCGAGGCTACTTTATAGAGCTAATAGAAAACGGTTTATAATTCTATAGGATTCTATCGATCACATTCTATAGTAATTTTTATCGAGTTCTATAGAAATTGTTTTAAAATTCTATAGGATTCTATCGATCACATTCTACAGTAATTTTTATCGAGTTCTATAGAAATTGTTTTAAAATTCTATAGAAATTTGTATAGAATTCTATAGAAATTTGTATAGAATTCTATAGAAATTTGTATAGAATTCTATAGAAATTTTTATCGAGTTCTATAGAAATTGTTTTAGAATTCAATAGAAAATTTTATAGATTTCTATAGAAATTTTTATAGAATTCTATAGAAATTTTTATAGAATTCTATAGAAATATTTATAGAATTATATAGAAAATTTTATAGAATTCTATAGAAATTTTTATGGAATTCTATAGAATTTTAAAGAAATTTTTAATAAGAGAAATGCCTCTTATATTTATAGTGAAATAGTTTGATTTCATAATCTACCACTTCGGGTTCGACATAATCTCATAAAATTACTTTGTGGAAGAAAGTGACGGAAATAACTTTATGCTGCTTTTAATAACTCTGTAGGACGAGTGAAAAAGTGTGGAAATAGTTCCATCCCATAGTTACATCGTTTCTACAGAGATAACTTTTCTGAAATCCATTGGTTCCATTCTCCATATTTACATTTTTAAGAATCGTGAGCTCATCCGAACGCCTGAAGTTCGGAAAAATTTAAGAGACGTATATGACTCTTTCTTTGATAAATCCGGAGTTATGAAAAAAGTCTCACTTTACAGGTTGCAAAACCTCGCTTCCAAGATCCAGCACGAGCGAAGTTAAATCTTTTGTTTGTATATTTATGTATTCTTTTTCAGAAGATAGCCCGGTTACACCGTAGCGCTTGTCAGAAATATCTCTCGAGGAAAACAAATAATAAACGAGTTAATGGGAATACTTTAAAATTCATTCTTAATTTATTTCAAAAATGTACTTAAAATTACATTTTGGAAGGATTCACTGTAGAAATTAAGAGTCGTTTTGTTTTAAATCAAATGAGGTGGAAATAATGTTTTTGCGACGAAACGTCCTGTGCGTCACTTGATAAAATACTTGGTGATTTTCCGAATCCGATATCTATCGTGTCATCAAATGTACTCAGATTGGCGTGGTGTGGAAGTTTGGAGAGTATGGTGCCAGCTTAATTGTAACCCCGTCCTCTGACCGTGGTTCAAAATTACGTGGTGTGTCCTTGATATATACTACATTTTAAGATTACTCTAATTTGTATCATTTGCATTTGAGTAGCATGAGTTGATTACTCTGAAAATTCCTCTTGTTGTGAAATCGTATTACTTTATGTCAAATGTCTAAAAATAAAAGTCTAGAATTTTCAATTTGATTGTTCATATTAAGAATTGTGATCGAGATTTATAAATTAATCTCTGTAACTTAATGTAACAGTACATACAGTGCGTTTCAGTTTGTACGTTTTCAGCAAATGAATAAAAATTTATTCCCTCATAGAATGTTATATAAAACTGTATTCTTGTAAATAAGTTCCAATAATATAATATCATCAGCTGAGCTCCAGGTACAGTAATATTGGAAATGGAAAATTGATTGACCCAAAAATATTGTTCCTCACAGTTCAATTAAAAAAAAATTCAAGAGCTTAAAGTATATGCTAAAATTTTCTGGTATCATTCGCTACGCTAAAATGAATTCTCACACGCTAAAATGTAATCTAAAAATAAATTTGGTCGTTACTGCTATTCCAGATAGATTTTGTTCCGTTTCCTGAAATTTAATCTTAGAATTTCTACTGCTACATCTAAGAGGTACAAGGTCTGTCCAGAAAGTAATGAGACTGATTCCCTAAAATTCGTTTATTTGAATAAATTTTAAAGACACTTAATATTATTCAAAATAGCCTCTCCCTGCATTATTACACCTTTGACAACGACTCTGTCACCAATTGATGCCCGTTTGGAAGTTTTCAATTGGAATGCTTGTTCAGAACGCGCTTTACGTTTTTCTGTAAGGTCTCCAGATTGTCAAAACGATGACCTTTTAAGCTGGATTTTAATCGAGGGAATAGAAAAAAGTCCGGTGGTGACAGATCGGGGCTGTGTTTCGCCAGGAACTGAGTCACTTTGAAGGCTTTTTCGTCATCGACATCCTCTCTTCTGCCTTTGAAGGCTTTGTGCCACACCTTAACACTTGAGCCTTGGACAAAGAATCCTTCCCGTAAGCTTCTTGTAACATGGCAAGCATCTGAGAAGCCCGATTTGTTTAGTTTTACACAAAACTTTATGGCGTATGGCTGCTCGACACTCCGCTGCATTCTGAAAACCTAACGCCAGTTTCAAACACGCATCTGCTTCCCGAGCGATCCGTGCGCTGCAAAGGCTCATGGCCAACTGAACTGACTTCTGTCAGACTCTGTAGCTGACAACCTTCATCACCCGCGCCGCCAGCAAACTCCGCCCCATTGGCATTCTGCTTGGAGAGAAAAATTCAGTCTCATTACTTTCTGGACAGACCCTGTATTTTAAGTCAAGCTAATTACACTGGTGTCCAAAATTATCTTTACATGCATATAATTATGCATATAATAAAGCGAACTATAATTTTATGAATTTGTCTGGACTGAGAATAACATCATAACACATAAATACAAAGGAAAAAATTTAAGAACACTGCATCTGATATAAAACTGTAGCATGAAACCATAAAAATGGCAATAATATGTGACAAGGAAAATTCAGAAAAAAATTAATAATTCAGAAAAAACTTAAGGTTTTTGAATGTGTGATCGCCCCTGACTTGTACTCACGTATCACAACGTGATTTCATGCTGGTAACAATGTTGTTAACCACAGTTTGGGGAATTAAGTTCCACTCCTCCAGCAATACGGTTTTCAGGGCATTTATATCTCTAGGAGGAGGATGTCTCTGTGCAACTGCTTTACCAAGGTAGTCTCATAAGTTCTCTATCGGGTTCAGATCAAGAGATTTTTCTGGCCACAGTATTCGATCAATGGCTTTATTTTCGATAAATATATCAACGTGGTTTGCTCGATGTGGACGAGCATAATCGTCCATAAAGATATCGCATAGTCTGTGGCGGAATGGCATTTCTTTGGAGAGCTAGGAAGGAGGATATGATATGTTTGGCAATGGAATTACGAGAAGAGAATCCTCCAGTTGCTAAAATGGTTCATTTGAAAGTAATAGTAGAGGGTTCTAAATTATACGATGAAAAATTTGTGGAAGATTTAATGATATCTATTAGTAATGATAGAAAGAAGCTGAAGGGAGGTTAATGGAAGCCGAGTTTAGTCGGAGAATGGCTGAAAGGAAGTGGAAAATTAGTCTTATGGTGGCTCGGACAGAAGCGGAATGGGAATTTGGAGGAGTGAAAGGAGCTTGAGAAGAAGCTAGAAGATCGTTGGAAATAGCCGGAGAGAGACGAAAAACTTTTCAGGCAAAGGTTGAAAAGAGGAAATTCGAGTATACAATAAAATTGTGAGAGTTAGAAATGCAGAAGAAGAAAAGTGTAGTAAAAAGGAAAGTCGGCGAAACGGAAAAGGTAGTGTCTTGGGAAGATAGTGTAATTAGGACATGTGGGAGGAAAGGGCAGGAAAATAGGACTGATCCCACGGAGTATCACAATAGTGTCTACGAAGAAATTACTACAACGGGTTCACGGGATATTGATCGTAAGGACAAAGTGGAAACTTCGCAAGACGAGGAACGAGGGGAGAAGCACAAGGGCGAAGAAATTAGGAGGGACGAATCGAGAGGGCAAACGAAGAGAAACGCTCTCGCAGCCCAGGTTGGAGGTCAAGAAAAGAATAAGGACGAGGTAAATGAAGCGCCGGAGAACGGAAATGGAGAGAATGAACATTCTGTGTGGTCAAGTCACTTCCAAGGTGGGGGAGAAACACATAGATGGTGGCGAGAACGGGAAAGTGGATGTAAATGAGTGCCTTGCCACAACTCCCAAGTTGCGTAAGGGGAACATGAGGGGAAGAGTCTACCCAAACCGTACTTGGACACTGGGGTTAAGTAGATGAGTAAATGTAAAAAGAGGAATGACAGAGAGAAAAGAGAGGTTTGCTATGAAGATCAGTTATGTCATAGATCAAAATTGACACAGGAGTTCTGGAAGAGAGTAGGGATGGCACGGACGACCAGGAATACCGTCAATCCTATATGTTTGGGGTTACTTATTATTGGATGAAGAGTAAAACGTTATATACTTTTATCAGTACCCAAGAAAGAGGATGAAATAAACGATTGTCATTTTTGTGGTGGCATTACCCAATTCGGGCTGATAATATAAAAATTGATCGGTTTGTAAAAGGTGGTCCTTAGAGGGCCTGGAAGACCAATGATAACTGTATAAATGAATATTTGAAAAGGTAATTGTATTATATGTTCAAGAAATATTTTGCAAAAATAATTTTCTTGATTAATAAGTAGTTGTGTGTATTATTCCTTGTTTGCTTAGTTCTTTTTTAACTGAGTAATTGTGTCATATTGGGTTTTAATGGAAGGAATTAAGGTTTTATAGGCCTTGTTAGTTTTACTTATGTGTTGTATTACATTTTATTATCTATTGCCATAACTGCATGTTTTGTGTTAAAGAGATAGATTATATTTCAAATATTTGGCTTCCTCATGAAATTTTACTCATACAAGTGTGTTTGATGATAGATTTAAATGTGATCATTTACAGGTAACTGCACTGGATATAATTTTTAAAATTGTTTATCCGTAGGTTTATTTATTTAATTTTAGTAGGTTTTCAAATGTTTAAAAATTATGTCAAATGTCGCAACCTTATATGACAGAGATACTTAGTGCTGTGAAAATACGTGTGTTTCAGGAACATTATTTGTGGATTGAATTGGCATAAAGCTGAAACATTTTCCTGAACTCCTAGAAAAAAGTTTCTCTGAGGGGAAGGAATGCTGTAGCGTCATAGAGGGGTCCCCTTGTAGCAGTTTCATGGTGGTCCCCTTCGAGATTTCCTTTGTTATGTGAATTCGCCTTTGAAAGGCGAATTATGACCGGATGGAGGTAGAGGAATGCGAGGTAGCCCCTTGTCTTTGAACTGTCGCGTTTCGTAAAAACGAGAGGCGAAGTGACTCCGTTTGCGGTCCCCCCTTGAAGAAGAGAAAATCGTTGAACGTGAACGGACGCAGAACTGAACTGTTCCGATGATACCACGGGACTGAAATCATATTTGTACTTACCATATTTTAGCCTCGAAATAGCCTTAAATTATATACATGCTTAGTAACTAGTTAAATGTTCTGTGTTTCTAAGAGCTGTTTTCAATTGACTACAAGCCAATCGCCACAAAAATTCTTCTCACGACGTTACAGCACACCATTTTGGTGCACAGCGTTCTCTCACGACGTAATAATAGGTCCATTGGTTGTGACTGGTACAACAGTTTCCGTAGCTGCCGCAAGCTAGGAATTTAATTGCAGAACATTAATTAACTGCGAGACTTCCTGTTACTATGGGAGGTTCTTGCCATGTATCGATTTTGAGAAGCAGTTGTTACTTTTACGAGCTTGTCCAGGCCTTCTTACAATAGTTCCAAAGTTCTGAAATTGTTTCGATAGCTCAGAGACTGTCTGTCTTGAAATATTCACACCTCTCGCTGCTTCCATAATTGTCTGCCCTGCTTCAAAGGCTGAATTTCAAAGACTTCAATTCAAAGCGAAGCAATACAGGTAACAGCCAACGTTATATTGTTACTAAACGATCAATTGCTACAAACACAACAAAAAGAATTTAAATTATTATTAATGTTGAAGCGAACAGTGGTGTAACTGTGTGAATAGGTCATGGAAGGTGCACAGTCGGTATGTAAAAATTGATGTTTTTCTTTCGATAGAGTGCTGGGTCAAAATATTGTTGACGGTACAGCCTCGAGCTTGGCGTTAGTTTTTCGTCTTCAAGGCGAAAAGAGTTGATCGCCAAACTTCTCATTTAGTAATAACTCATTTAGTAATCAAGTAGTAGATATCAGAATTGAGACCCATACTATCGTTTTGTTTCGAGTCTAACCAAGTGGCGATTATAAGTGGCCAAAATAGAAAACCATTCGGTAGAGGTGGTTACTATGGAGCATATGTGTCCCATTACCTCCATAGGTCCTCCAAGGCAATAATCTTCGGGTCGAATAATAGTGTAAAGTACTGTTTTGCTGTTTAAAAATCTAGTTGACGGAACGGCCTTGAGCTTGGCGTCAGTATGTCGCTTGTGTATGAGTGATACACTATCAGTTCTGATTAATTCTCTTTGCCTATTAGGGGAATTACTAGAATGTCTATTTACTTCTGCATATACTCATGTGGTTGGAGAAAAGATATACTCTTCAGTGGATTCACATGTGCATTGAAGGAAGTGAACCTGCAGGCCAATTGGCATAGGAAGCTGGAGAATTAAATGCTGAACAAACCCCAATAACTCTTGCTGATGCTAATGCTTTGGTTAAGTTCAATCTTATATCACAAAAAAATTGGTACAGCTACACTCTACGTTTATGAGTGATGGCAACGGCTTGGCAATTTTTTTGGCGCACTTCTAGTAGCGAGTTACGATAAATTAAGGCAACCTATCTTTCTGTTGTGGTTTTCATGGCAACCTCGGCAAATGGAAACATTAAATTTTCATTTTGAATATTCTAGAAAGTTCTTCCAAAATCCGTTAAAGTCGTTTGATTTCATTGATTCGTTTGAAATTTTTTTCTTTCCTCCCATTGGTTATTTTGTTTTTAAAATATCCTTTGATTTCATTGGTCCTTTTAAGTTGTTTTCTGTGATACCATTGGTCCTTTTATTTGTATTTTGACAGTTGTGGAATTTTTATTTTGTTATAATAGTTTTCACGACAGGATTAAGAGTTTTGTTTTTTTGACCATTTTCGTTTTCATTATTTTTTTACGAGAGAATTCTGACTTTATCAGGTATTATTTCTTGCTTTTTTTCTATTGTAAATCTTTTTCCTTTTTCAACATGCTCACTGTATTTAGCGTAATTTATAAGTTTCAGGGTATTCTTACCATTCGCAGCTTAGTTTCTCTGCTGGTTTACAAATGTGTTTTGATATGTGCTTAAGCTTACTACTTTTTATGAAAGTTTTTTTTAAATATACTTTTTAAAACGTTCTGAAATATGCTTAAAAAGTGTGTTGTAAAAAGAAAAAAAATTGTGATATTAAAAGAGTTAGAAAATAATTCTTTCCTTGGCGACTTTGGAAGTGCGCCAAAAAAATTGCCAAAGCCGTTGCCATCACTCATAAACGTAGAGTGTAGCTGTTCCCACTATTTTTTCCCGAAATAATTCTGACTTTATCAGGTTGTATTATTTCTTGCTTTTTTTTCTTTTGTAAATCTTTTCCTTTTTCAACATGCCCACTGTATTTAGTGTAATTGATACGTTTCAGGGTATTCTTACCCAACATTCGTAGCTTAGTTTCTCAGCTGGTTCACAATTGTGTTTTGATATGTGCTTAAGCTTACTACTTTTTGTGAAAGTTTTAAAAATATATACTTTTTAAAACGTTTTGAAATGTGTTTAAAAAATGTGTTGTAAAAAGAAAAAAATTTCTGACAAAAAAAGAGTTGGGAAATAATTATTTCCTTGGCGACTTTAGAAGTACGTAAAAAATATCGCCAAGGCCGTTGTCATCGCTCATAAACGTAGAGTGTAGCTGTTCCAAAAAATTAAAATAAGACCATAAATTTGTGAAATTAAGACCAATAGAAAAACCACCACCATAATATCCAGACTGAGAGAAGGATATTTGAAAGGCATGAAAATTAACTGTTGTGGAATCAGAACATACAGACATTGTAACTGTGTGAGAGTTTTTGAACTCACACCTCTTCATATATTCGATATTCATGACAACATCGATTATCATACTTGAGGAACAACTTTACAGCGAGAAAATAACTGACATTGCCAAAGCTGTGCCAAATGCACATGGCGACATCTGACTCGGAAATGGACATGACAACAAATACAAATACAAATACAAATATTGACGACCAGCTACAGGCTCAAGCCCAACAAGGCTGGTCCTTTGTTTATGAATTCTCCAATTCCCACTGACTATCCAATTGTGTCTTAAATTCGTACACTCCCTTTGAATTAACTATATTTTCAGGCAACGCGTTCCAACTGTCTATTACCCTATTAAAGTAGTAGTTTTTCCTTAAATCCCGATTAAAATGTGTCTTATTCAATTTATACCCATGGCCCCTTGTTCTGTTATCCCTATTGAAATTTAAGCCCTCTATGTCCCCTTGTTTTACAAACTTGAAAAGCTGAATCAAATCCCCCCTCCTTTTTCTTCTTTCCAGTGTATACATGTTTAGCTTACTTAAACGTTCATTATAGTCGAAATTTGCTAGCCCCTTTATTATTTTTGTAGCTCTGTGCTGAACCCTTCCAATTGATTCTATGTCCTTTCTCATATATGGAGCCCAGAATTGTACAGCATATTCTAGATGTGGTCTTACTAAACCCTTATATAACGGCAAGATTATATTCTTATCCCTTGAAGTTACAGTCTTTTTAATATACCCCAATAACCTATTAGCCTTTTTACCCGCAGCTGAGACCAACAACCAGAAAGGAGGTTGGTTACTACCTTTTCAACTTGATGATGATAAACTAACGCCAATGTCCAGCTAAGCAAGCAGCACACACTCCAATGATGCCTCCACACAGCGAACATTGACCTCAAGGGAAACATGATAGCGAAACCTCCACAAAGGGGTAGCTTGGGGTTGGCGGAATTCGCGCGGAAAAAAATCCCGAACAATGAGCCCGCCGGAATGGACAGCCTGCCGTGGGGACGCTATCCTTGGGGTCCAATGGGAAAATAGCGAAAGCATCACGGGGGCTGAAGTGTGCCAAGTGAGGAAAAATAACTTTTTTTCGACAGTTGTCTCTGGGCGTCTGGAACTCAGATACTCACCATCGAAGTGCTGGGGGATGGATTGGACACAGGACAGGTCTATTGAATTTAATTTCATTCTTATTTTTATTCAATTAAAAATGCAGTGATTGTCTCTATTTTTTATTTGTGATCAATTATGTAAAATTGACTTGAATTCTGTGACAATATATTTTCTTTCTTGATTACCTGATGTGTCCTGTTTCTTTTGCAAGACTTTAATTTACTTGCATGATTATCACCACAATCACGGCCTAGTCAACGTATGACAAATGTGGTGCCTACGACCAGGTTTTACGAATCGTTCCTTTTTTTAATTTCTTTTCCTTTTCACCATTGCGTGAAGAGCGCGTCAGGTGGTAGCCATCTTGAATAAATTCGGTTGATTCAGCCTCCCACAACTTTATCTCTGATTTCCTACGTAGCTTGATGTTTTTGTCCTTGTAGTAAACGGATTTAAATCTTGGTATTTTGAATTTAGTATTTATTACATGGATTATTAAATTCTTTTCATATATCCATGCTTACAAAATTTTTTATACAATCACAATCTGTTATGTTAGGTTATTGATATTCGTAATGTTAACTTGTGCTCAGACAAACTTTAAACATTACATAACCATGGTTATAATTTTGCTATTTTATCTCTAACATGCTCTAAGCGCATTTTTACATGTGAAAATAGTGTCTACATAAATAGTCTATTCAATATCGCTTTTGTATTTCATATATTCATGTGTATTAATCAACTATCTCTATGATACTCAATTGTGTATTCATGATTTGCTAACAATATATATTATATAGTATATTATTGCATATATGTTTGCACACTGTTCCTGAATTTCATGAAGTTACGGAGTAACAAATATACCATGCCACAATCCAATTCCAATGACATTTCAATTCTCCCGAGGGAGAATCACAACACATTTCATTCGTCCCAACTTAATCTCATACCCGTTTTTGACGGCGATAAAAATACATGTCCTGCATTTTTCACACAACTTCGCCTAGTGTCAGATTTATACAAATGGGAATTTATTAACATCCGAACTGTATTAGGAGCCCGACTCTCTGGTTCAGCGTTACAATATTTCTTGCATGATCCAAAAATTCAAGATTGTACAAACCTTGAAGATCTTGAGAAGGCATTCAAAGAATTTTTTGTGCCTCAGTTGACAAAACACCAACATCACCAAAATTTCCAAGCAATCTCCTACAACACCAACGAGGATGTGAAGAATTTTGCCCATCGTATCAGCACTGCGGCACAGAAAATATATAGTGTAGCCAGAGATAACGAGGCCAGACAAATAATCGACGAAATAAAATTAGTAAAATTCATCGGTGACTTGCCTTTCCAAATCAAAACCAAAGTTCAGGACAAGGAACCCGCCACATTTGAAGAGGCTGTCAAAATAGCCCATAAAATACAGCTCAATAACACCTGCTGTGAGCAACTCAGTGCCCAATCTATGTTACTCCAGCCGATTCACCAAATTGCTTCCCAAAAAGATGATGTCTTCTTCGCTAAGCTTGATAAGATCATTGCTCACATCAGTGAGATCCAAGTTGGAGCAAAACCACAACAAGAGCAACCTGAAATGCAACTTGCAGGGGCTCCCAGTGACATTACTTGTTTATACTGTGGACGAAAAGGCCATTTCATGAAGGACTGCTACAGTTTCAAAAGAATCAACATGAGCCAAAACATGCCACCAAGACCCTATAGACCCCGACAAAACCTTTATCGATATGGGTATCAAGCACAACCACCACAAATGCAGCCCCACTTTTTGGTTCCTCGTGCCTCTGGGCCTAGACACAACCAAGGCCAACACCAAACCCCGCAGTTCCAGGGTAGTTATCAAACGATGCCACCACAGGACGGATATCAAAATCAAAGACAGTGGAACAGACCACAACAAACTTTTGTGCCTCGTCATCCCAGTCAAGAAGAATACTTACAGGACTATGCCCAGAGTCAACAACAACAGTTAAACTAACAGGCGGTGACCTGCAAGACTTCCCAGTTCACCAAAAGAACAAACAACATATGACAGTGAAGTCACCACCTATAGAAACTCACATTTTTAATGCCTACACAAATAACTCTCTTCCCATCATTTTTGCACAGTGTGCTGAGGTAAACTTAACCTGTATGATTGACAGTGGTAGTTCAATCTGCCTCTTGCCTGCTTCAACATTTAACAGAGTCAAAAACCTAACTAAGTGCAAATATCTGTCAAGGCAAGTCACAATCAAAGCCGTCAACAATCAAACGATTGACTTTAAATGCTGTGTAGAAATTACAATAACGATTCACAGTCAGAAATTTAAGCAAACCTTCTTTGTGTCCAATGAAATCACTGGTGCAAATTTTGATGTCCTCTTGGGGTATGACTTTCTCAGAGCTAACAAGATGACCTTGGACACCAACAATAACACACTGAACTTTGGTGAAAAATCTGTTCCTCTAGTATCAGAAACACCTACAAAGACACCTGATAATATAAATACTTGTGCTTTTACCCAAACAAAAATTATGCTGAAACCTAATCAAACAAAAGTCATACAAATTTCAAATAGACAAAATTCCAATTTTCAGGGCAGAGAAGTCTTATTCACACCCAAGATCCAAAATCACTGTTTAGAAATTCACACCAGCATACACACTACAGAGAAACATGGAAAAATTCACACCATTGTAAGGAACATTGGTACTAAGAACATTCATGTCAACAAAGGAACAAAAATTGGAGTTCTTGACACAGACTTTCATATCATAAACCAACAGCAGAATTGTCAACACAATACCAATAATCATGTCAACAACATTACTGCAGATGACAGGGTTTATAAACAAAGAATACATGACTTCAATGTGAAGGACTTCCAAATTCAACACCTTGATAAACTCCATCAGAATCAAATTCTCCAAACTGTTTCAAAATTTAAACAAGTCTTTTCAAAATCGGTTTCAACCATTGGTCATTCTGACTTGGTTACACCAAAAATACAGCTACAGCATGAAAACCCAATTTCCTCCGTACCATATCCGATACCTCAAGCCTTGCAACATCATGCTAAACAGCATTTAGAAGAACTCATTCATGCTGGAATCATCCAAGAAACAACATCTGAATGGGCTTGTCCTATGATTCTCGTAAAGAAGAAAGACCACTCTAATGACAAACCCTCTATCAGGTTAGCATTGGACCTGCGCCTGTTAAACCAAATTGTTGAAGGTTGCACATACCCATTACCAAAAATTAATGATATCACCCGATCTTTATCTGGATATCAATATTTCACAGTGCTTGATCTCAATAATGCTTACTGGCAAATTGCACTCCCACAACAATATAGAAAATACCTATCTTTTACTACACAATGGGGAACCTTTCAGTTTAACAGAATGGTTTTTGGTCTTAAATCAGCCAGTGCTTATTTCCAAAAACTTATTGATTCTATCATTAAAAAAGTTAAACACACAGGAATAGAAGCCTACCAAGACGACATTGTTATAGGCGCTAATTCAATTGAAGATCTTAATTCCAAATTGAAGGATATTCTGCAAGTGCTCCAACACAATAACCTCACACTAGCACCACATAAATGCAAGTTCGCTCTTAAAGAAATTGACTACCTAGGATTCAAGATCAATAAAGATGGCTTGATGCCTTGCACTAACAACACTCGTAAAATTACAGAATTTTCAACACCAAAGAACCAGAAACACCTAAAAAGATTTATCGGACTTTGCGGATATTATCGCCAACTAATTCCTAACTATGCATATAAAATCAAAATTTTAAACGACTTAGCATGCTCCAAAGACTTTAAATGGACTCAACAACATCAAGAAGCATTCGCACATATACAACAATTATTCTTCGAAGTACCTTTTATCAAACAACCTAAATGGGATCAACCCTTTTACCTTAATACTGATGCGTCAAATGTCGCTATCTCAGGAATATTAATGCAGGAAGACAGCGATGAATTAAGTCCCGTAGCATATTTCTCTCGTTCACTGTCACAAACAGAAGCTAAGTATCCCGCTAATAAGTTAGAACTTATGGCAATACACAACAGTGTAAAATATTTTCACGAATTTTTATATGGAAGACATTTTGTTATCATATCTGATCACAAAAACTTACAGTACTTCACAAAATTAAGTAATCCTGCCAACATCATTGCCAGATGGTTATTAGAACTATCAGAGTATTCCTACACATTCCAACACATAAAAGGGAAACTTAATCACTTGGCTGACTACATTTCAAGGGAACCTGAGGGCCAACCCCCTCCTGAAACTAACACTATCCTCCCTGCAAATACTGAAATTATTGCCGCCACCACCCTTATTAAAGAAGAACTAACCACTCAAAACATTCTTAAACACCAAGAGGAAGATACATGGATTCGTAACGTTAGGGAAGAACTCACGAAGCAAGAATACTGTAAACACAAAGATTTTGAACACTTTTACATTGACCCAAATACTCAACTCCTTATGCACTTAGACATCAAATATAATGAACATAAAGAAAAAGTCTGCTTGAAAACAATAGTAATGCCCCACAAATTAAAAAGGTGTGCTTTACAAAATATACACGTTACACACTGTGGAACAGACAAAACATACCTATTGTTAAAAGAACGATATTTTTGGAAGGGAATGTTTTCCGACACTGTAAACTATGTCTCATCATGCAAAGAGTGCTGCAAACATAAACGCAAGTATGGAAAATCACCGTCATTTGGAAAAACTCCAATACCTAACAGACCAAATGAATTTGTATCTATCGACATCGTTGGACCCGTTCAAAACAAATACATCTTCACAGTTATTGATCATTTTTCTAAACATATTGAACTTTATCCAATTACGAACATACAAGCTTCTACAATATGTAAATCTATGATACAATATATAACCACCTTTGGTAGACCAGCTATGATATTATCTGATCTCGGCACTCAGTTTACTTCTGAAATATTTGAAAAACTTACAAGCACATTAGGAATTAAAGTAATGCATACAACACCACATAACCCAAAAGCTAATGGCCAATCTGAACGAATTAACTCTGCTCTGAAAACTACTCTTCTAGCCCTTACCAGCAATCAAATAGACTTTGATATAGCAGTTGCTGCTCATAAACATATTTACAATGCATCTAAGCACTCTGCACATGGAATAACTCCTCATTTATTACACTTTGGAAGAAATCAGTCATTAATTTTTGACACATTCAATCATGAAGAAGAAATACCTACTTTACCAATGAATCAATACACAAATAAACTGCTGCTTTCCCTCAAACAACTTTATGCTAAAGTTCAGCATAACTTACAAAACACTCAAGATCAAGAGACTGAACAGAAATTAAATAAGTCATCTCAAAGAAATATCAAAACTGGGGATATTGTGTACCTAAAATCAACTGATACATTTAAACCTAAGTTCCTCGGACCATATGAAGTTGTTAACAAACCAAATCCTCATAACTGCTGTATTAAGGAACTTGACAATCCATTTTCTGAAACAATCAAGGTCAATGTGCATCGACTTAAACTGTCAGCTAACAGATTTTTTCACTTACAACACATCACACCTTCACAAACACCCAACACACAACCTAAACAACTTTTACCTCCAGCATATTGGTTGAGAAACAGATCATAACATCCTTGTTTAAGTAAACATATTATGATACTTATTGAAACTAACTTGTGATTACATTTTGCTTGTGTCGTCAAATACCATGTATTTCATAATAGTTTTTTTCATATTAGTCAATTACTGCATTTTTACTTATTAATCACCTGTCCCCCACTGCTTCGTCAGGGTGAGTATGAGTGATTCTTTCGTTATTCTTCGTTCCTCTTATTCAAAAAATTACGTTTGATTTCAGATCTGTTGGACAATGCAACATTTTTTTGGTTTAAAATGTTAGTCACGTTTGTTTGTTTATTTTCAGAAGCCCAGGTCAGCTATCCTTTCATGTAAACATTTTGATAATGCCTGTTTCAATTTTTCTCCATAGCCTGATCACATATGTGAACATCTCCAGACTGGTATTACAAACTGTTTACATTACACTGCCTCATCACGTGTATTGCTTTTAGCACTACACCTAGTGTACTACTCTTTATGTAGTTTCTGCCAAAGGTAGTCGCTCAAATTTGTCATACCGATTAGGTCATTTTATCTTTATTTTTATTCTTTAAAAGGTTTGTGTTCGAACCTGTCAAGTCCTCACAAGTGAAGGTCTGTAATATTGGGAATTGTTTTGTCCTCATCAATTCGTGATGCAATGAACAAGTGCGCAATTCAGTGCCACAAAGGGCACGATAATTTTCTGTTTACAATTTACAAACGTCATGAATTTATAAAAGGTTTTTTATAACATTACATATTTTATTCTAGACATTTTATTCTATTTGTGTTTTTGTGTAAGTCTAGTGATGTGCTGATTTTCTATTATATTTTTCTTGACAAATTTACACGTCTTTTCACAACTCATACTTGTGAACAATTTCTCATGAAAACCCTGTCGAATTTAAGATTCTTGTGTTTACCTGTGCAATATATTAATATTATTATAGAAACCAACAGTATTATATACTTTTCTATAATGCTTGAAATGTTTTATGTCCACTCCATCCCTAGCTCCATTTCTGTGTCCAATATACAGTGCAACTTAAATAACACAATTCAAGCCGCCTCGCAAGGACTTTCTATTGTGATGTACCACTTTTACAGATGAACTGATACTTCCAGGAACCAGGTGAATGTTCACGACTTTGGATCACTTTTCTGGTCAGAGGGAAGAGTGTCCAGCTAAGCAAGCAGCACACACTCCAATGATGCCTCCACACAGCGAACATTGACCTCAAGGGAAACATGATAGCGAAACCTCCACAAAGGGGTAGCTTGGGGTTGGCGGAATTCGCGCGGAAAAAAATCCCGAACAATGAGCCCGCCGGAATGGACAGCCTGCCGTGGGGACGCTATCCTTGGGGTCCAATGGGAAAATAGCGAAAGCATCACGGGGGCTGAAGTGTGCCAAGTGAGGAAAAATAACTTTTTTTCGACAGTTGTCTCTGGGCGTCTGGAACTCAGATACTCACCATCGAAGTGCTGGGGGATGGATTGGACACAGGACAGGTCTATTGAATTTAATTTCATTCTTATTTTTATTCAATTAAAAATGCAGTGATTGTCTCTATTTTTTATTTGTGATCAATTATGTAAAATTGACTTGAATTCTGTGACAATATATTTTCTTTCTTGATTACCTGATGTGTCCTGTTTCTTTTGCAAGACTTTAATTTACTTGCATGATTATCACCACAATCACGGCCTAGTCAACGTAT
Organism: Metellina segmentata; assembly: GCA_947359465.1. Taxonomy (NCBI): domain Eukaryota; kingdom Metazoa; phylum Arthropoda; class Arachnida; order Araneae; family Tetragnathidae; genus Metellina; species Metellina segmentata. Next base: position 72,561,491 of record OX375877.1, on the reverse strand, counting down.
GACAGCCAATTTTAAGCCCGTACCTTCAACTAGATTTCTGACCTGTAATCGTCCTCGATTACCAGCATTGGCACTGCATAAATTGTTCATTACTAATATTTACATAAAGCAAATGTTTGCCAATAAGTTAAATTAGACACACAACTGAACATTGACATCATCATGAAATTAAAATTTAAACGTACTTACATTTTGTAGAACCACACATACAAGAACAATTATCTTTTGAATGGAAAAGATGTAAAGGTGTCGTAGACACAATCAATTAAATTTCCTTAAAACAAAAATAATGAAAGAAATATAAAGTAGAATATATACACTGCGGGCCACCGTAAATGCAACACCCTGAAGGCAGTATGCAAATAATATGAAATTTACAACATGCATTAGCGGAGGTGAGATATGCAAATGATTAGAATTTCAGCGCAGACGCACATCACGCGCGCCTGTGGCGCCATTTCAAAGCGCTATTTAAGGCTTGGAGATTTCGACGATTTCAAGTACGGCAACTGTGTTTTTCTCGTGGTTTTTTCAAAAAACCCGATCAATTATGCCTCGTAGAAAACAGCGATCATCTTTTGATCAAGTATCCGAGTTTGACAGAGGAAGGAAAGTGGCCTACCGAGATTGTGGATTATCTTTCAGGGAAATCGCTAGTCGTGTTGGACGAAACCAAACAACTGTAATGCGGATATGTGATCGTTGGATGCAGGAGGGTACGACGGACCGACGTGTTCGATCGCATCCACCTCAGTGCACCACTTCACGTGATGACAGGCATATTGTGCGTATGGCAGTGACGGATCGCTCAGCCACATCACGAACCATAGAACAGCACATTCAGTCTGTAACGTATCATATAGTGTCTGCGCGTACCATTCGACGCCGTTTACAACAGAGTGGTCTGTCCACAAGACGTCCATTGCTTCGTCTTCCCTTGACGCAGAACTACAAACGTCTCCTCCGCTAATGGTGCGATGAAAGAAGGATGTGGACGGCAGAATGGAATGAAATTGTCTTTACTGACGAGTCACGCTTCTTTCTTCAACACCACGATGATCGGATTCGAGTCTGGAGACACCTTGGAGAGAGGATGCTGAACAGCTGCGTTATGCACCGCCACACTGGTCCTGCACCGGGTATTATGGTATGGGGCTGTATTGGATATCACTTTCGCATTCCTCTACTACGCATTGCCGGTACTTTAAACAGCCAGAGCTACATTTCCGAGGTGTTGGAGCCAGTTGTCCTTCCTTACCTTCAGGGCTTGTCCACAGTCATATTTCAACAGGATAATACGCGACCACACGTGGCACACATTGTCCAAGGGTTCTTCGTCAATCGCCAGATTGAATTACTTCACAATTACCTACAATTTTTTGCGAGATCAGCGGATCCTTATACAAGCCGGAAAAAAGGACACTAAACTCTAAGGATTAAATATTAAATATACAACATTAAAGAGAAAAAAAAGGACACTAAAATATATCCTAAGGAGAAAAAAAGAAACCGTTTCCTCCGCTACCGCATAGAAATACCGAATCATACATATGTTTTAGCTGATCCGTGTTGTTTGTTGCAATAGTACCTTTTTAGATTTTCATATTCGACTTGATATGGAAACGGCGACCAGGTTTCTCGGTTCTTCTGAAAACATTACAAACTTTCTAGCGCGTGCTTTCATATTTTATGAATAAATTAATTAACAAATATAACTGTGTTTATCGTCTGCGCATGCTCCAAACTCATTAGCCCGTTGAACCGCAAGACTCTATATCACGTGACTCGCTATCTACCAATCACAAAGCGAATAAATTTGATAAAGATAGATTTTTTTCTTTTATAATAGACTAGGGGGCTCCGCCCCCTGCTCGCTATCGCTCGTCAACCCCCGATGATTCCTACGCAGTCATATTTAGTTCGCTTTGCGAACTATACTTTTGAACAATAAGGGGGAGGGAATTGCTTCACAATTTTTGGGTCGCGGCGAATTTTAAAATTCAGTCTAGAAGATTTTATCAATCTAGAAGATAAAGTAAAAATTTCAACGGATTTGAAATCTGCGGATAATTTCAGTTTAGATTGATACCTAAAAATATGATTTTCTTTAATAAATAATTTTTAAATTTAATATATCTTCAACGGATTTTAAATGTTCGGAAAATTTTACACCAGAATAATACCTCACACCATGGGCACGGGCATCGCCGGGCTATATAATACTATTGTGCAGTGGCTAGTTAATACTATTCTTGAAAGATTAATTTATATCAACAGCTATACAACCGATGAGTAATTTCCTCAGAGCCATGTGAGTTGCTTTTAAATTTTATTTACTGTTTCTGAATATCTTTTTGAATAGGGGCTAGGGATTTTATTTTTCTGCTTTTGATTTTTGTTTTTATGGACTTGTTTCGACGGAGGGTTGATGGTAGAATTTAGTTAGACTGTGTAATTGCTGGCAATTTTCAGGCTTGGTGTTGTTGATTTCCCGGCTGCTGCTGAGGGTTTGATTTCGTTTTGTTCCTGCTCTGTTTTGGTATTTTGTTTTTTTGCTTTTTGGTGGTGTTTGGGGGAGTGCATAAGCAAATTTTTCAGCCTAATGCTGCTCATATGTTGAAAACACCATTTTATGTTGTCTGGGTCAGGCTCCTCCCTAATTCACCAACATTTCTTCATTTTTTTATAATTTTTTAACACTTTTGTTGTAATTGTTTTGAAATTCCTGTGTTTTTTAAATTATATTGCTTACTATGCTATGTCTGCAGCTTCAGCGCGCTTGCATGTATAGTTTCGAGTTTCGTATTCTGGTTTATTGCACCACTGCTGTTTGGTTCTTTGTTATTGTGTATATATATATATATATAAGGGATAAAGTAGTTATTTCTAATAGTTTCATTTTATTTTTCAGAGAGCTGATGAACTACGATACGATGCACGCAAGATTGATCCTGGGTGTGAGTTCGTTTTAACCACTCTAAAATATCTAACAATGGATGTGGATTTGAATCAATACATTCCTCTAAAAACATAAACCTCATGGATGAAAGTAACTTTAGTTATAAACTCGAAAATGTGTAAAACAAAATGTGTGTCTTTCAAACAGACCCATCTATCAAAATGGTATAAAATTCTTGTACAGCCGGTCAAAATACATCGAACAACTGGTTATCTCAGTTCCTGGAATTGCTCAGTCAAACAAAACGTGTCATTAAACATGGAATAATGCCTACTAATGAATGTGCATGAGGATATTTCATATTTATTCGGAAATTATTTCTGAAATTTCGAAAGCGACACCCGATTTAGATGTCATTACAAGATTACCCACATCAAAATTTCGCTAAATATAAATTTTTGTGCAAATCTGACCACGATTGTCACAAATATAAAAAGAAACCTTTTGGATGCCATCTCATTATTAAAATTTTAAAATGCAGGTCACACAAAAAGCGTTTTATTAACTGAGTAAACTACAGTAAACCGAGAATGGAAGCACTGGGCGATTCTCCGTCTCGAGTCATACGGATGCGGTGATCATTTTTCCCAAGGTAGAAGCTGGACTCGTTACTAAACATGGTACTCTGCAATTACATGCCTATTCACTACTCTGGGCACAGCACTAGTCCAGACACAGCCGACGATGTTCGGTATTCATTCACAGCTGTCACTTATAGTATAATGGCGCATCACTGATCAACAGCCAGTCTGTCTGGAAGTGGGAGGAGATAATTTGACATACATCCACCAGATTCTACAACCTGTTGAGTTTCTTTTCTTGTCACGTGTCAAAGAGGCTGTTTACCAGCTCCATAATACCTGACCATACGACCCGCATCTTCTCGCAGAAGTATCTCCATGATGTTGGAACACTATCTCTTTGCCAGATAGATACTCAGAGAATGTATCAGATATGCTAGACTGTAAGGGATCTGGAGCAGGAGTTGAAGAATGCTTGAAATAATTTGCCACACGATAGCAGAAAGCTTGTTTTACACAAGAGCAACGCCGACCAGGATCTGACGTGTCAGCAAATCAGCGATGGAAAAAGTTGTGATTGACAAAGGGGATGACTACTTTTTTCTGCTCTGATTGGCCGACACGTTCGGTTCAGGTCGGAGTTGTTCAATTGTGAAACAAGCTTAAGGACTCCATTTGACTCTAAGGAAGGCCATCTATCGACGCTAGATAGGGACGTTATAACGACCTAATTTATGATCTTTCTGATGTCCTTCTACAATGATAATGAATCTAATCTTCTAGATTTTAAATTGAGATCGTTTCTTTATATCTTCATCCACATCAAATATGCTGTATCATTCTAATCAAACAGTGACACTTCGATGTTTTTTTTTTTTTTTTTTTTGGCACAGGCTGTATTCCTCATTTTTTCCTCATTAAAAAATTCACTCATTTTTTATCATTTCTTTGAATCCGAATTAATGCTTCCTACATTCCTAAAAATGCACTTTTTCTGTTCTCAAATCGCAAACATAACATAAATGATAAACATTTAAGTAAAATAATAACTAGGAAATAAACATTTTACACACTCTCTTGTAATGTGTTTAACGGAATATTTATCCACCGACTTAGAAAATTTAACAATTGCATAAATATGATACATATATCAGTGCAAATAAACAGACCACTGGAAGACGAAGATTTTACTTCCAATGCAGAATTAAAATTACTCAATGCGTATTCCGCATTTCACAAGTAAAATCCTAATCTACCGGTGGTTTGTTAACATCGAAAACTCTTCTTATTCAGACAGGAAGCACGTTTTATCTAAATGTACTAGCCGAATATACATTTAGCTTTCCACAAAAGCCTCCATAATTCAGGCATGATACGAAGGATTCGGTGAGTTCTTACTTTGATACAAATAGTCCAAGAGCTGATGACGAATTTGGGGAAGGTATTTTAGGCACTGTGAAATTGTAAAATAGTAGTATATCAATAGTAGTTGAATAGGGAATCGAGAGTCGGGTAAGGCGTTTGGGGTTATTTCGCTTCTGCGCAGCAAATTACATTTCCAAAAATTAATCTCACCGAGTATCCTTTAGGCATTTAGAATTTTTTTTTTAAATTTCTTATTTTGGCATTTATAGAATCTAGAAATAAAAATATTTCTGCTGAAATTTAAAAAAAAGAATAAAACTGGTAATAATGTACAAGAAATACGTATGCAACTGGATTTGTTTGGAAGTATGCAGGGTATATCAATGGATTACAATGTCGATTTTGAGAAGATTTTAAGTTATCCAATTATACCGATTCCAATGTCTTTATGCCATTTCTATGGGACCATTTGCAAAACCAAAAAGTCAGCAATAGTAGAAGTTTTTGAAAAAAATCAAAACCTGGAAACATACCTAAAGATTTTGATATCGTAATAGTTGATGGTTTCCATCTTTTACTTACCATGCGTGATATGCCAGCGACATTGAGCAACATTTCCAAAAAAATTATGAAAACTCTAACAGCGACCAAAGTTTCACGTGTTGACATAATTTTTGACCAGTATTTTTTCTCATCGATTAAAAATTACGAACGTGCACTACGGAATGAAGTAAACAGCATGGATTTTAAAATTACCGGTCCAATGCAAGTACGTCCAACAGATTTCAGTAAAGAGATAAAAAAAAACATTAAATTCAAGCAGGCTGTCGTAAGATTTTTAATAGACCACTGAACTTCACCATTAAGGGCGCCATTTATTGGTAACACATTCATTAATTTAAGTTATAATCAGTGTTACTCTTACAGATTGAAAATGACACGGTAATTATGGCAAAAAATGATGAATTGTCTTGTGACGATCACGAAGAAGCAAACACAAAAATTGTACATCATGTGTGTAAAATTACTAAAGATTTTGTCACTAGCGTTCTAGTTAAATCTTGCGGTACAGATTTTTTAATTATAATGCTCGGGAATATGGATCATCTGCAGTCTGACAGTCTGACAATTGTCATGGAGTATGGTAACGGAACTAAAAAAAGGTTTATTAACGTGTCACAATTGTCTACTGAATTAGGACCATCAGTGTATTATAGCTTGCCTGGGTTTCATGCCATTACGGGTTGCGATTACAGCCCTCCTTTTTTCAAAAAAGGAAAGAATAAGTCATATTAAAATATAACGGAGATTATCAAAAAGCTTTTACCAATCTTGGAGCAGCCCATGTGTCAGGTTTGCGATACAAAACGTTATCTGTATTAGAAAAATTTGTCTGTGAAATTTGTGGCTTCAAAAATTTAAACGATATTAATACTGCTAGATTCCATAAATTTTGTTCAACATAGAAAGCTCATAACGCTAATGAACCGTTCAAAACTTTTTTGAAAAACTACGATGCATCAAATTTACCTCCGTGTAAAACTGAGTTACACCAACAACTCTTACGCACTCAAAACACACTTTGGAGAAATGCACATTTACGGTTTCCAAGTAGCATATCGCCATTAAGACATGGATGGGATTTGCAAGATGAGAAATATGAATTTTTCTGGTTAGAAAGAAATTGTAAGCCGCCTTCTGTTTTGATGCTTTAAAAGTAGAAATTGACACAGAAAATAATACAGGTAAATATCGATATTTTTTATACAATGAAATTTCATTATTTATTGTGCGCAAATGAAAATTAACCTTCTTTTCATTCAACGAACAAAATATAGATGAAGACGGAGAGGCGTATATTGAGGATGAGCTTGCATACGATGAAGCATCGGAGAGTAATGAAGAGGAGTAATAAAGTCGAAAATAATAAGTTAACAGCTTTCAAGAAGTTCATCGAGCCAGGGCCCTGGCAGCTGCCGGGCGCAGCCGATAAACGTTCTCTCGTACTCATATCTACCAATAAGACTTTTTTGTCGCATTCATGTAAAATCTTTATTTGCGTCGGGTAGTTATTTAAAACCGCCGTGTTCGTCTGATTTTTTGCACATTTTTTCGATAGTAATTAATGAACATGCTATAAAAATTTCAGAGTGTCTAAAGAATATTTGTTGCGTTTATTATAATACAAGTTCAGGGCAGTCGGGCATTACTTTAAAACCGTCTAAACAGTCAGGGATTTTTATTTCTGGATTCTATAAATGCCAAATAAGATATTAAAAAAAATTTCTAAGTGCCTAAAGGATACTCGGTGAGATTAATTTTTTGCAAATGTCATATGCTGCGCAGTAGCGAAATAACCCCAAACGCCTTTCTTGACTGTCGATTCCCTATTCAACTACCATTGATATACTACTATTTTACAATTTCACAGTGCCTAAAATACCTTCCCCAAATTCGTCATCAGCTCCCCGACTAAAACGAAAATCAATAACGGTTTTGAAAAACAAAATATATATTTTTTTATTTGTGCAATCCATTGCAATTTACAAAAGCCGCTATTCATCAATGTTTTCGACATTACGTGTACTATTATCTTCTATTTACCATTGTTTGTGAGTTTGTTTTAGTGAATCAGCTTTTCTTAAACGCTTTCGCTTAACACATTTACTTCAACCATATTTTCTTTACTGTTTTGTTTACTTTGGATCCATTGTCTACGTTACTTTGGATCTACTGTCTTCGTTACTTTCGAACTTGTATTTAACGAGTTCTATTAATTTAAAACTATTTCCGACATCATATCATTTCTCATTCATTCATTGCTAATACAAATTTTAAATGAGTGATGAGACGAAAAGGTAGATATACTAGTTTTGTAAGTTGTATTCATCAAGCGAATGTTTTTAAAATATAGAAAAAGTTTCAATTACCCCAAAAGAAGCAACGTAGTTTTTATACTTGCCTAAGATCTAAAAAATACAAAAAAATTGTTAAAAATAGCACATGTCAAAAAATTCACTTACAAAATACAATCTAAACGGTCATAGAACGCAGAGTTTATTAACAGTCTTACCTTTCTTGTACTGGCTATTCTCTTAAAAATAAAATAAATACTAACATCAAGTGTAGACAAAGCAGTTACGTATTAAAGAAAATTAAAATTTATATAGTGTTAATATGCTAAACTATTTGAATTCAATAAATTTTATGCTTTCAGGTAAATTTTATTATTTGTATTTTTTCTAGTGGTGTAATTGTGTTTTAATTACGTTCATAAAAAAAGTTTTCTCCCTGAAAATGTAAAAAAAATACAGCAAATGAATCGAACATTCTCTTAAATTTAACTATGAATAATTATATTAATATTTTAAATCTAGTAGTTATAAAATTCTGTCAATGAAAAAGTCAATCTGAATCAAATGAGGCACATGATATAGTTCTAATCGTTACCAAACTATTTAATCTCTTTCTTTTTACTGTTACAAAAATAAAAGTAACAAGAAATACACAGACGACACTTTTTCTAACTGATTTCATTGATTTTCTCATCAAAATCGTCCATAAATACTGGAAAATACTAAAATTTATATGCCCTTTTTTAATAAATAATTATGCTATGAGGAATTCTAAATTTTAGTATAGTTAACATTAACTGTTTCTTGCATAACACTTAATTTAAATGAAGTATTTATAATTTACTTTTAACTTACTACTTTTTTTAAGTCTTGTTAAAATTCCCACATAAGATTTGTTAAGTAAGTAGTGCAGAATATTTTTCTTTTTCAGTCTACAATGAATTATGTTACATTGAGAACATATAGATTCCTCTTTAAAGTTTGCGAAATAAATTATTCTATTTCGCAATTACTTTTACGTTAATCCATTCCAAATTCATTCTTTGGAAATTTTAAAGGTTAAGTGCTGAAATCGTATTCTAAAATCAAGCCAAGTTGACTGCACGTTAGGTATGCTTATTTGAAGCGCGTTTCACAGCAGAAATATTACTACAACCTACATTTAAAACTTGACAAAAATGTCTCTCATATACAATATGCTACATGTTATCTATATGGTTTAGGATTCATCAATAAAATACTGTAAATATCTCTTATTATAAGACATCATTTTGAAATTACATGCATTTGGAGTGCAGTAAGGCCGATTTAGGAATTAAACCCAATGGTTTTTAAAAAGCATGCATGTTTGTATTCTTTTTACTATCACAGATGGAGTCAATAGAAGGAATTCTTCACCACCCTCGCGGAAAAGAACCAAGAAAAGCCGCGTGAGAGATTTCTTCCAAGATTTCGTCGTTGGGTGCGTAAGAAAAACCTAATAAGCTGGTAGCATAAAATGAAAAGACGTAAAGAATGAATAATGGCGAAAAAGATCAGAGTGGATCCGAGAATTTGCCACGATACCATTTAGAAGCAAGATTGAAAAGAACGCCTTGTTTATCTTTCCTCTTCTAATTTTTGATTAAATTTCATAATTGTAGAAACTGAAATTAGATACTTAATATTTATTCACAGCATTTGTCGAGAAATTCAAAATGGCGGTTGCATTTCTTTAGAATTTTTACATTTTTAAAGAAGAAATAAATGATAGCTATACGCGCGTTTTAAAAGTTGTCGCAAGTTTAAAATTACAGGAATACTTTCAAATGAAATTTTAAGGATTTTCAGTGTGAAAATGAATTACTGCAAGAAAAAATTCTTCCGATTGAGAACTAATTTGATTTATCGCCGCTTTGACGATCGTTAGCGCTACTTTTAATAAAAAAGCGGGCCCGGTTATTAAACAGGTCACAAAAAACTCTTCCTCGTTATTTCGTTCTATAGAAACATCTCGGATACACGGCAAAGTAAGTTAAAAACGGGTTTTATTGACTCATCTAACTCTTATAACTGTTTTAAATTTATAACTGTTTTGAAAGCGGATATAGAACGTTTCGATGTTGATTTATCAGAAGATTCGCAAAGCATAAATTAAGGAATGAAATATTGGCTGCTTCAAAATTTTTTCTCACGTTTCCTTAAGTTGAGGCAGGCAGAAAAAATTGAAATATTTATTGGAATAACTGACCACACGAACATACACTTACTGTCAAAAGTTAAGCACGAAAGGTAAAATGCGAAAAAATGGCAAGTATAGCTTTGATTGACACGAAATGCTGCAGGAAAGTAGCAAATAGTTTTGTGCTTGAAACAAAACAAAGAATTAAATACAAAGATGAAAACAGTATAGAATTTTCATAAATTATAAGATGTCATATTGAAATTATTAACAAAATGATGTTTAAATCCAAAACAAATAAAGAAAACCGACATTAATAGGGTATGTGAACACCCCTCATCTTCATACAAAGTTTACAGCTTGTGACCATGCTTTCCATGAGGTGATCAACCATCCCAGAGTCAAGTAATCGCCATTCCTCCTGTAGAGCAGTTTGTAACTCTGTGAGAGTAGCTGGGGTGGGAAACGTGCAGACACAGCACGGCCGAGGGCATCCCAAAGATTTTCAATGGGATTAAGGTCGGATGAGTACGCCGGCCAAACCATACGCGCAATCCCCTTACTTTCCAGGTAATCGTCGACGATGTCAACTCTATGGGGACGTGCATTATCATCCATTAAAACGAAAGAAGGACCAACTGCTTCAGCGCACAATCTCTCAGTGGGTTCTAGGAAATCCTCCCGATACCAGACAGTCGTCACAGAACCCGTCTATAGGTGTGCAGGTCGGTGCGATATCCCAACGAAATCCCAGCACACACAATGGTGCTTCCACCTCGGAATGCGTAATGCTCGATGATGTACTGGGGCCGATTGCGTGTGCCTTGTTCTCTCCAGACCCTTACACGTTTGTCATATGGCTCACGTATGTCAATATATTAAAACTGCTAAAAACAAGAAGGGCGCTCTTTTAAGATTTTGTTTTTGTCTTAATCGTTTGCTCTTTTTTAAAAGAATATAAACACTTACCTCCACCATTTTATTTACTACAAAAAAAAAAGCACGCACTATTTCTGTCCCTTGAAACATGTTATGTCGCGGCGCGTCGGTGGTTGTTTTTCAAAGTGAGGAATAATTTGGTTTCTATTGTTTGGAATAACTCGAATAAAGTTTCCAAAAATATTAGGTATTTTTTCAGTCTTGAAAACTAGTGTAAACGTAAAACGTAACTGGAGTCAATTAATCCATTAATTGTTGTATATCAGAGATTCCACGGGTTTTAAACGACTCTTAAAAATAAAGTTTTGAGAAAGATCATAGATAGTCATTTAAATGTAACACACCTTAAATATATTGCCATAAAAATAAAATATAGAGAAGGAATGAGGTAAGTTTGAATTTTTACTCAATAATTACACAAAAATACTAGATATTTCATTTATTACTTAAATATTAGAAGCAGTGAAGCTTGATTTGATTTTAAACTGTATGTACAGGGGAGAGGATGTGTTCAGAAGTTCACGTTTTGAAGAAATGTGTCTGCTGTAGCGATGACTCTGGGTGGGTTCCACATTTTAACCTGAATTCTTGACCTCTTTCATGGAACCAAACATTGGTTACTAAAGAGCAGAAAAATTGTACATTATATCACACTTTTATTCAGACATATATAGAAACAAACATTTAGAGAACGTTAAAGGACGTAAATTTTGAATCTTTGATAAATCTAAAAAATATAAAATGACATGTGCGTGTATATCTCTATACAAATCTACACCGTTTGACCAATCCACACCAAATTTGGTACACTTATACTTTACAACACTGCGGAAAACATAGTCTATTTCTTTCCTGTCTTCAGACCAATCTGTAGCCATGAAAATTGGTACACAGGTAGTCCTAAAAGTGCCCATCGAAGCCCCAATTTTAAAATCTAAAGTTTGTTTTCCTGCAATAAATGATCATGGACAAGGAAATACGTTCTACAGGGTTTATGTATTTGAGTTGACACAGAGAAATGTCGCTGTCATTTTGTCGCTGTTGCGGTAGGAAACATGCTCCACAGGGTTTGTGTAATGTAGTTAACACAGGGAAATGTTGCGGTCATATTTCAAACCCAAGCAACGCCGGGTTATTCAGCTAGTTGTTCGATAAACTAAGTGCATTTGTAAGTCAACACAATAATGCGCCTCAAGTTAAAGAGGTAGTTATTAGGGATGCGACATCGATAGCAAAACATCGATGTTCAAAATTAAAACATCGACGTTGATAATACATCGACCCAAAAACATCGATGTTTTTAAAATTCAGTGTATTTAAACTTTTTCCTCATTTCTAAAAACTGGTTTAGCAACTTGTGATGCGACATCGACAGCAAAACATCGATGTTCAAAATTAAAACATCGATGTTGATAATACATGGCTCCCAAACCATCAATGTTTTTAAAATTCAGTGTATTTAAGCATTTTTCCTCATTTCTTAAAATTGGTTTAGCAACTAGTGATGCGACATCGACAGCAAAACATCGATGTTGATAATACATCGCCCCCAAACCATCGATGTTTTTAAAATTCAGTGTATTTAAACTTGTTTCCACATTTCTTAAAACTGGTTTATCAACTAGTGATGCGACATCGGCTCCAATACATCGAAGTTTTTTTTGTAAAACATCAATGTTTAGAAAACATCGACATCGATGTCGCATCCCTACTTTTCAGATCCTTCATCCTTGGTCACTTTGGTCTAAAAGTATGTTCAATTTGCTGATTATGAAAATTATGCTACTTGGTTATTTTTTAAATTTGTATAACGGTACTTTTTTCATTTAAAAATAAAACATCGACAACGTAAAAACATCGACACGTATAAACATCGATGTTACCAAAACATCGACCCCAATACATCGATGTTAAATACATCGATGTTTTTAAAAAACATCGATGTTTTGAAAACATCGACATCGAAGTCGCATCCCTAGTAGTTATATGTATATGTAACTAGCTTTCTCATGTCGTAACCATAGTTACTATCGATGTGAGAGATTTTCAGTGCAAACAAGCATTTCACCAGAAAACGAAAGATTTTACTTACGACTACACCAAATGACAGGGATTTTCAGTACAAACAAACTAGACGGAAGCGAAGATATGCATTATGCGAGAGCATAATACATATCGATATTACCTTACATTATAATTTATCTTCGTTTTGACAATGTTTGGGGTTTAATCTAATTGACATTTATGAATTATCAATCATAATCACCTCGCCATATCAATGGTTTCTTTAAAATTTATAAATAAACTAGCAAAATACCCGACCTTACTCGGTTTGAATTGGTTTACTCTAGATTGAAGATATAATCAAAATATATAATGTCTTACGTTTTTTGTAGAATAAAAATTTATTTTAACATCTTTCGCCATCTTTATATTTTCTACAACTTACTTTGGACACAAATCCTACACATGCATATCCATTCATGTAATACATTTCACATACATCGCACAATTGCTGTATGACAAAGCTACAAAATGACGAAAGGTGATACTAAGGTTACTACTATAAAAGACGATTTATAGGAAGATTTGGAATTCCCTTTCTTAAGTTCTTTTCATGTTCAACTCAATTAATTAAAATTACGATTTACGGCGAGTGCTCTCGCACTCATAGTCAACAAAACAATATTTTTTTACTTGTGGCACTCTTGCCTCCGGTATGCGACATTGTGAATTTTTGCAATCTTCTCCTGTCATTATTACAACGAATTTTTTAATGTTGAAAAAGTTCCAGTTTGGATTAATAAACATTATTATTCTTTCAATAACGGCATTATTCTTTAGATAACGGCATTATTCTTTAAATAACGGCATTATTCTTTAAATAAAGGCATTATTCTTTAAATAACGGCATTATTCTTTAAATAACGGCATTATTCTTTAAATAACGGCATTATTCTTTAAATAACGGCATTATTCTTTAAATAACGGCATTATTCTTTAAATAACGGCATTATTCTTTAAATAATGGCATAACTACACTTAAAATTTACTGAAAATTTATACTGACTTACCTAACATTTTTAAGTCTAATACTTTGTGGTGCTGTTGCGTGTGATGAGAAGGAAAACACATTTATTAAAATAATAAATATTTAAAACTGGAAACAGCGAAGTAAAACAAAATAAAAGAAGTCGCAAAAAATTGTTCTAAAGATATTAATTTGTGATTCAATTTTATCTCTTGATCTCGCACAGTTGCCACAACTTACAACTAAAAGTGTACAAAATTTAGAAATGTGAAATTAATTCAGAGCGAAAGAACCAGAAAAAATATCACTGCTCGCGCGATCTTGTTCATTCTCGTTTCATTGAAAAATATCGTCTGTCCCAAATATTCGGAAATCGTTTTCATTGCGCAAAGAATAAAAATAAGACTCGAAGTAAATGAAGTATCAGAGATGAAATTCCATAATTTTTTTTTTTTTTTGAAGAATAATTACTTTTTCAGCAGTACTGGTAAAGCAATCGAAGTAATCGTAATATTCAATAGACATTCCAATTTTTCCAAACCTACCAAATTATGGTTGATTTAAGTATACTTACTCAGGTGTTTTAGCATGAAACTCAACTAAATATAACAATAAAGAAATGTTTAATATTGCGTTCACTAAACTAATAGATAATGTATAAAATAAAATACAATGCAATCAAATATCTGAAATACAATTCATGTGATGTCTACACAAACACACAAACACAAAATCGAGCATAGAACAGAAAGACGGACAGACAGACTTTCGCAACCAATACCACTCACTAAATGAAGATAAGTACTCACTGTATGCAAATTTTCATGAAAATATCTTAAACCGCGTGGACGTGTATAGGGCACAACATACATACATACAGACAGACAGACAGACAGACGGACAGACAGACAGACAGACACCAAAAGAAAAAAAGGCGGATTCGGCATCAGAAGGGTCCAAAACGGATAGAAAACTTGAAATGGGTCGAAAATATTGAATGTACAAACAAACACTCCATTCTTATTTATATAGACTAGCAAAATACCCGACCTTACTCGGTTTGAATTCGTTTACTCTAGATTGAAGAGATAATCAAAATATATAATGACTTACGTTTTTTGTAGAGTAAAAATTTATTTTAACACCTTTCGCCATCTTTATATTTTCTACAACTTACTTTGGACACAAATCCTACACATGCATATCCATTCATGTAATACATTTCACATACATCGCACAATTGCTGTATGACAAAGCTCAAAAAGACGAAAGGTGATACTAAGGTTACTACTATAAAAGACGATTTATAGGAAGATTTGGAATTCCCTTTCTTAAGTTCTTTTCATGTGCAACTCAATTAATTAAAATTACGATTTACGGCGAGTGCTCTCGCACTCATAGTCAACAAAACAATATTTTTTTACTTGTGGCACTCTTGCCTCCGGTATGCGACATTGTGAAATTTTGCAATCTTCTCCTGTCATTACTACAACGAATTTTTTAATGTTGGAAAAAGTTCTAGTTTGGATTTTTAAACATTATAATTATTTCAATAACGACATTATTCTTTAAATAACGGTATTATTCTTTAAATAACGGCATTATTCTTTAAATAACGGCATTATTCTTTAAATAACGACATTATTCTTTAAATAACGGCATTATTCTTTAAATAACGGCATAACTACACTTAAAATTTACTGAAAATTTATACTGACTTACCTAACATTTTCAAGTCTAATACTTTGTGGTGCTGTTGGGTGTGATGAGAAGGAAAACACATTTATTAAAATAATAAATATTTAAAACAGGAAACAGCGAAGTAAAACAAAATAAAAGATGTCGTAAAAAATTGTTCCAAAGATATTAATTTGTGATTCAATTTTATCTCTTGATCTCGCACAGTTGCCACAACTTACAACTAAAAGTGTACAAGATTTAGAAATGTGAAATTAATTCAGAGCGAAAGAACCAGAAAAAATATCACTGCTAGCGCGATCGTGTTAATTCTCGTTTCATTGAAAAATATCGTCTGTCCCAAATTTTTGGAAATCGTTTTCATTGCGCAAAGAATAAAAATAAGACTCGAAATAAATGACGTATCAGAAATGAAATTCCATAAAAAAAATAATTTTTTTAAGATTAATTACTTTTTCAGCAGTACTGGTAAAGCAATCGAATTAATCGTAATATTCAATAGACATTCCAATTTTTCCAAAACTACCAAATTATGGTTGATTTAAGTATACTTACTCAGGTGTTTTAGCATGAAACTCGTCTAAATATAACAATAAAGAAATGTTTAATATTGCATTCACTAAATTATTAGATAATGTATAAAATAAAATACAATGCAATCAAATATCTGGAATACAATTCATGTGATGCCTACACAAACACACAAACTCAAAATCGAGTATAGAACAGAAAGACGGACAGACAGACTTTCGCAACCAATTCCACTCACTAAATCAAGATAAGTACTCTCTGTATGCAAATTTCCATGAAAATATCTTAAACCGCGTGGACGTGTATAGGGCATAACATACATACAGACAGACAGACAGACAGACAGACACCAAACGAGAAAAAGGCGGATTCGGCATCAGAAGGGTCCAAAACGGATAGAAAACTTGAAATGCGTCGAAAATATTGAATGTACAAACAAACACTCTATTCTTATTTATATAGATTAGTTGGATATATCTAAGAAGAAACATTTATTTACCCCATTTGGATCCGGTGACAACAGGACAGGCTCCATGCAATGTCAGTATATTGCCCACGCCATTAGATTTCACATTATGCCAGAAAAGAGCTGATCCCTAAAATACAAGAAATATAACACATTACGCAATAACGTTTCTGTAAACCGTCCAAATAAACGGTACAGCTCCAGTCTAAGTTTATAGCGATGGCAACGGCCTTGTCGCTTTTATTTCTGGAGCACTTTTAAAGTAGCCATGGAAGGAATAATTTCAAATGAACCAATGAAATCAAACGACAGTTTCAACAGATTTTGAAAGAACTTTCTAGAACATTCAAAATGAAAATTTAAACTTTCCGCTTGCCAAGGTTGCCATGAACACCGCAATAACAGTAAAACAGATAGGCTGCCTGAGGCCCGGTGCACACATCCGGTTTTTCAACGTGCGGCAACGAAGCCCAACTATATACACATAACAGTGAAATGACGCAAGTACTCATTTCGCGCCATTTGCGATAAATATTCTATCGAAGAAGACTTGCTTATTTCTCTTACTTGGTGTAAAAAATAGTATATTTTGAAACAAAATAGACGTTACTGGATACAACCATTTATTAATTATTATTTACATTCCATTTGTTTGTGAAAACAAGGTTCTTTAGAACGGAGACTCATGTGCGGCGACCATGCGTCGCCGTTGGGAATTGCGGTACAAATTGCACGCAAGTTGGACTTGCGTCGTTGCAGCGGCACCGGAGGCATGTGTGCACTACTCCGTTGGATCTAATATATCTTAGACCGCACTTGCATTGCCGCTGCGGCGCCGCACGTTGAAAAACCGGATGCGTGTACCAGGTCTTAACCTGCCATAACTCGTTACTAGAAGTGCGTCAAAAAAGCAGCGCCAAGACCGTTTCCACCGCTATAAACGTAGACTGAAGCTGTACCAAATAAACAAATCAGATCGAAAATGAAGATTTGACTTCTCACCACTCAAGTGCTTTAGCATGGTACATATCGAGAGTAATTAAAAGTTTATTTTTCGCCTTTTTGGCTACGTTAAGTGACGTTACTTTCGGAATAGGTACCGGAGAAACGTGTTCCGCCACCTGTATTTAGACTCGCGGAAATAGCATCTCATATGAAGGTTGTAAAATTAATTCGTTTAGAATACGCAACAATCTATCCCGCAATAACGTTTACTTCCAGGATTGTACACTGTATTGCATATAACAAATAAAAGAACTTGATACACACCAGAAAGAAGCAAGGCACAAGACCCTCTCTAGATCAAGCATCATCATGTTAGATACTTTTGAATGCACACACAAAGAAAGCCACATATTGATTTGACATGAGACTCAGACCCACAATTGATTAATTTGGGGAAATGCTTTTCTTTATTTTTTCTAGATGGCAAATAAAAAATAGTAATGATTCCTGTTCTTAAGCTATGTGATTCAGTGCCAAGTTTTCCCTGCTTCTGAGAAACACATGTGGGTATCCGAGTCACATAGGTCAAATTTTTACTCACATGTGGCTTTCATGAAAAATCAAAATGATTGTGGAAATACTCATTCCAATTAAAACCAAACCTTTCATTAATTTTTTTCTCATATATCAGCAAAACATTAATTAAACTTTGACCTTAAGCTTACTTTCTTCGGCCAGACTGTAATGTTGAGCCTGGGAAAGACAGTAGCTCCGCCCCCATGAACATCACTCAGCTGGAAAAAATTCCGATTGTGGACATCATTAACTCGCATTGCTTTCAAGTATCTATCGTAAGTAGATACGTGAATAAAAATACTTACGTAAGTGAGCCATGTTGCTATTCTATTTCCCATCTCTGGTCCAAAATATGTTTCCGTATCTGGCTGGAAAAAAAATCATATTTCTTTGCAGAGAAAAAAAATCAAGAAACACATGGTAGCGTCACCTCGCAAAATTGGTGACTTCAATTTTAATCGCCAAACGGCTGTTTGGAGACACCGTAATTTTAGATGGCAGGTATTTTAATTAACGTCGCACTGGCAACGTAGCTATTGGCGACGGTCCGGGACCAAACCCGGAAAGATCCGAGGACGACACCACGTAATTTTGAACCACGGTTAGATGACGAGGTCACGCCGCAATATTGGACGATCTCCATTCGCGCGCGAGTGAAAGTGCGTGTAGCACGGGTTACCATATTGGACGGGTTACCATATTCCGAATTTATAACAAAGCAACGAAGGTAATTTATGCCAATGGATGACGGTACTGTGTTATTTTCGAAACTGAAAATTTTGTCCTTATCAGAGAAGTATTTTTCTGCGTTTGTGCGTACGAAGTTAAATTCTTGCATGCACTATCATTTTTAGAATACAAAGCATAAACCTCAATCTTTTATGTGTCCCCTTGCAATGAGAAACTTGCACCCGGGAGGGAAATGTTCATTTTTGTGTTTTATGAATAGATCCTCATTGTATTGCTATTCAGAGAATAGACAAAGATGAAATCATTTTATTAGAGAGGGATAGTTCTTACTTAGAGATTTTTCTTACTTCCATACTGGGGACCAAATAGTAGAAGTCATTAACTTTCCTTTTGATACTTTTTATGCAGAACCAAAATTGTTCATATGAAAAACAATTTATTAACAAATTTATGTGGTATTAAATAGTATATTTTAATCTTTTAATTTAATTAACATATACTTCATTTTAAATACATAAATTTTGTTTTGGAAAGAGGGCTGTAAGCCTCGTTTGCCCTTGTCCCAAAATGTCTAGCTTCTGTACTGATATTTATAGTTCATCTCAAGAACATTATGTCTATGAAAAAAACTTTTTTATATTCTAACTATGGCTAATTTCTACAATGTGTTCATTTTCTAGGCATTTTACACTTTCTGCAAAAATTCGAAACGTTGCAAACAAGGACGAAACATAGACACGTGCATAGTTTTACCATGCTGCATACCTTTACGCAGGTCGCAGAACTACGTGTGGGTGGTGTGATAAATGAGATGAGGTCGTGTATGAAATCATCATTTATTGGACTACAAATCACGGCACTATACAAGATGTATGGAATCCTACGCGATTAGCTAGGAGACAGATATATGAAGTTCCTACCAAGTGCTTCTTTATGCTATCGTTAAAGATGTACTTGTCATCCAGCTGATGAGGCAGTTGCCTTACCATGATGTTGATAGGCACGTTGATTACTTGTCCGATTACCTAAGTGCCGGTTTCTTGTCGCATCAACCACTAGTTGATGTGAAAAAATGGTGTACCCAGCAGCGCGCTTGCAGTAAGCCTCGTATTCGGCGCACCTAATAGCCGCCCAGTCGCATATTACCGACCTTTACTGGAGTAGAACACATGGGGAAATTTTAAGCCCACTGATTCGTTGGTTTCTTACCCAGTGATCTATGACGTCACTTCCTCCAAGTCATCGACCTTAAAATGAAATAGACGGAGCGTGCGAAAGCAGTTTCAAGTTATTTCTTCCAGTTGCTCGGTTTGAAGATGTGTCACGTGGTTGTGGGTAAAAGCATGAATTCTAAACTATTAATTGGTTAACGTGACTATCCACCGTTATTAAAACACTAGTCTGCGCTTCCATAGCCAATCGGATAAGTCGATATGTGATTTACCCTTCAGAGATCTTACGACATCGACTCCGCCTACATGATCCGTCTATTTCATTTTAAGGTCGATGCTCCAAGTGCGCCACCGCATGCGTGAGAAGTATCAATATTTACTTGCTATGGCGTTTAGTGTTCAGTCCGTTACATCCTGTTTCATCAGTGGAGATTTCATTAATGATTCGCAATTAACTGTTCTGAGCACCTTGTACAATAGACAATGTACATTTTTAAGATTGCAATTAACTTTCTTTCGAAAACATAGGTATAATTAAACAATTCTGCACACAGAGTAATCGTATATGAAATTTTTTCGATTGTAGGGTGTTCGTTGTTAGTGGCATTTAAACAATTGTAAGTGAGCAACCATTTATTTGACTTAAAAGCATCTAGTTTTCTTAATGCAAAGAAAAAGCCATTTAAAATGACTTGTTTTCTTTTTCTGTAAAATTTTCCAAATGTTAGTTACGATAGTTTGCCCCTGAGGTACAGAATTATAATTACAATTCACAGTTCATAGGCATTTAAATATTTTGGTTTACGACAAATACATAAATTTCTCATGACAGTTACATTGGAATTATTAATAAGACATTGTTTTGTTAGGTATATCATCACGTTATAAGGCCTATGTTCGAAATCACTAAACTCATTATATTCAATAAAATTGCCAAGATTTTGCAATGTGTTTTCTCTTTCTTTTGAATATTTTTCCATGTTGATATTTAGCATGCATGATATTTAGCATATTAGCTATGCAAGAGCGAGAGTTTCAATTTTGTGATATTATTTGGGCAAGTTTATATTTGCACTGAATCACGTAGACTAATTTATGGGATGGCTGAAGCGTGCGATTGCGAAATCGCGGTTTGATGAGCTAATGTAGTTTTGTTTCTTTATTATCGATTGCGCAACATTCTGTCAAAAGTTGTAACTACTTGAAGTTGAACAGAATAGAAGGCAGAAACGGGAGTTTTTCGTTATTACTGGGAATGTGTTAAATGGATTCGTTATTTATGTTGCCGAGGTTTTGCTATGTGGGTTTTAAGAGCGGTAATTTTAAGATCGTGTTTTATTTCGGTATTTCGCTGAAACCATCTGGCTTTGGAGATGGTTCTGAGGGTGGTAGATTGGAGGATTTCAAGGGTGTTGATGTTGTTACTATTTGTAGATCCCTAGATTTGGGTAGCGTAGGCGATGAATTTCTTCGCACGGAGTTGTATGGGATGTGTGAACTTTCGGAACTTGAAACCCTTTTCATTATTAATCGGATATTTATAAAATAGCACGGAATTTTCTTGCATTACGGATTAATTTGCATAATTAAGGTTCCAATATTGTATAAAAACATGAGCACAAAATTTGCTTATTCACGATGTTTTGCGAAAATACTACTTTCGATTGAAATGGAGCAGCATACAGATTTTTTTATTTCGCAAACATTTCAAAATTCGAAAAAATACTGTGCTAAGTATTTTTTAAGTTGTCATTAAATCACATCCACCATAAAACTAGTAAAAAATGTGATTATAGTAGAAGCTAAATTCATCCTTCAATACAAATTATTTAACAACAAATACTTAGTCATACCAAGAGACCAATTATAACACAAAAAAAGTATTTCTTAAAGTCATACTTATTAATAGGGGTCCCGCCCCTGCTCACTAACACCCGCCAACCCCCGGACGATTGCTTTGCTGCGCGAACCTATGCTCGCTTCACTCGCATCCATGAAGACATGTGTCCTAGCAGAAGAGATTGCTTACAAAATATCATATTCCAAAAAAAATATTTTTCAAATCTAAATTTGCCATATTACAGAAAATATATATACTGTACCTCTGGAATCAGAATTCAAATGAAAACTTTGAGCAAATTTTGACTCGAAATGTAAACGCTGCTTTGTAAATTGAATACCCAGCATGTTGTTTGTGCGTACATTACCCCAGCACTCGAGCCACTCACACTTTTTCATTGAGTTTGTTGTCGAAAGTTGTAGTGCAAGAACTATAATGGTTGGCCTTGAAAAGGACCGTTTTTTAAATGGCCCTGAAAAGATCCTCCGCTTTCTTTGGTTTCTAATTATAAACTGCAACAGCTCGACTAAAATTAATTTTTTTTCAATAAAATTTCATCCGATAACGCTATAAATTCAATTGAGGCGCGAGGCTACGTGGTAAACATACAATCGTACAATGTTGCCAAAATGCGATAACAAATAACGCCTTTTTTGCGTGCCACGTAAGAGAATTATATATATAGACTAGGGGGCCCGCCCCCTGCTCGCTAACGCTCGCCAACCCCCGGAGGATTGCTTCGCAATTCTCATTGGTTCGCTGCGCGAACCTACGCTCGCTTCGCTCGCAACAATGAAGACACGTGTCCTAGCAGAGGGGATTGATTACAAAATATATTTAAAAAAAAATATTTTTCAAATCTAAATTTGTTGTATTACATAAAAGATATATACAGTACCTCTGGAATCAGAATTTAGATGAAAACTTTGAGCAAATTTTTACTCGCAATGTGAGCGCTGCTTTGGAAATTGAATACCCAGCATGCTGTTTGTGTGTACATTTCCCCAGTACTCGAGCCACCCATACACTTTTTGACTGAGTTTGTTGTCGAAAGTTGTAGTGCACGCGTCTTGTTGTACTATAATTGTTAGCCTTGAAAAGGACCGTTTTTTAAATAGCCCTGAAAAGATCCTCCGCTTTCTTAGATTTCTATTACGAACCGCAACAGCTCGTATAAAATTAATTTTTTTTCAATACAATTTCATCCGATAACGCTATAGATTCAAATGACTCGCGAGGCTCCTAGTAAACAAACAATCGCACAATGTTGCCAAAACGCGGTAACAAATAACATCTTTTTTGCGTGCCACGTAAGAGAAATATATATATAGATATATATATTTTTCAAATCAAAATTTTTTGCTGTTTTTCAGAAAAGATATATACAGTACCTCTGGAATCAGAATTCAAATGAAAACTTTGAGCAAATCTTGACTCTAAATGTGAGCGCTGATTTGGAAATTGAATACCCAGCATGTTGTTTGTGTGTACATTTACCCCTGCACTCAAGCCACCCATACATTTTCATTGAGTTTGTTGTTTAAAGTTGTAGTGCAAGCGTCTTGTTTGAACTATAATTGTTGGCCCTAAAAATGACCTTTTTTAAATGGCCCTGAAAAGATCCTCCGCTTTCTTTGATTTCTATTATTAACTGCAACAGATCGACTAAAATTCTTTTTTTTCCAATAAAATTTCGTCCGATAACGCTATAAATTCAATTGAAGCGCGAGGCTTCGTGATAAACAAACAATCGTACAATGTTGCCAAAACGCAATAACAAATAACGTCTTTTTTGCGTGCCACGTAAGAGAATTATATATATAGATAGATTAAATTAGAGATGGCTAATATCTCAGCTGCTTTCGTTTGCTACCTGCTTTCACTAGAAACTTCGTACCGAGTCCACGTGAAGCATCACATACTATTGATGACGTCACTACGTATAGACGACAGTTTGAAACCAACGAATCAGCCGGCTTAAAATTTACCCATGTCTTCTACTCCAGTAAAGGTTGGTAATATGCCACCCGGTCTCGTCCAGCCTAACCGCCTGGTCTCGGCGCCCCACTGCCCAACCCACTCATCCCTGGGGTGAGGTGGATTGTTGCTGCATCTATGTTCATAGGCTTGTGTTACATGGTGGTGTCAGACGTTGGACTTACGAGAGCAATTCATTGTGCGAGGCCACTTTAGTCGATATTTGGCAGTTTCCCGCCCCAACTTCAACGCTGTTCACGCTTTCCCTCATACGGTAAGCATCTTTCGAATTCTAGAGGCCCCTGCTCGCTCCCAAAGGTAGTTAGTCGGTCGCAATAGTATCTGATTTCATGTGTCTTGGGCATCTTCGAAAATTTTGAAACCGCCTTCGGGCCCAAACCTCGGTCTTGATTTAGGTTTCCCTTCAGTTTGATTCGCGTCAGATTGAACAACTCTTTTGCTACTAATTGCGACACGTGGTTCAAAAGTGTTATGATACGTGGTTCAACTTGGGATGCGACATCGCCTAAAACCATCAAAGTTTCAAAACATTGATGTTCAATAGTAAAACATCGATGTTTATAATACATCACCTATATTTGATGTTTTTAAACATCAATATGTATTTAAACTTTTCTCCCATTTAAAAAAAAAAGTTTAGTAAACTCTCACCGGGGGGGTGGGAGGATTTAATTTGTCAACTGCCGTGTTTATTAATTTATAACTAATATTTTTTAACTATCACACCAAAGACAAAAAGTTAATAAGAACAATTAACTAATCTTGTTTTCAAATTGAATAATACAAAAGAAAAAAATATTTACAACAATTTGAAATAGGTACTACTAACTATATGTATAAGTAGGTAGGTATTTAACAATAATTATATGCCCCAATATTTGTTATTTACAGTTTGTAAAAGAAGAAGTTTGTTAACTTTCTCCCCTTAAGCCGACTCCTTTTTTCACTAATTATCCCATGAGTTAGGGAAAACAACTCTTTCTGATGGGACGGATGTAGCCATCACTGACAAATACTTAATTGCACAGTTATTTTTAAAATTTTTAGAATGGTACTTTTTCATTCAAAATTAAAACATCGACAATGTAAAAACATCGATATCAAACAAACATCGGTTCCAATAAGTTGATGGTAAATAAATCAAGACATCGATGTCGTATCACTAGTTCAAACGTGGCGGAAGTCTTAAAATACACATGCTAATTCAATAACGTACCATATAACGGACATTTTCGCAGTATCGCCATTTTTCTCAGTCTTTACAGCCATCAGTGGTTCATATTACGTTCAATGCGTTGTTCGTCTTCTGTCAAACGGTATATTCACGATCTCTGTGTGTCTTTTCATTTGCCAGCAGTAGCAGACAGAAGTGGTTGCTGAATTCCCAAATTACTCTCCCATATGAGGAGAAAGACGCAAACGTTGATGCTCAAAATTTTATTCGATACCATTTCTATGTATTAGAAATAGAGAATGAAAAATATTTGGGTTTTACATTCCGAGTTTTTACAGTTTTCAAGTTTCCCTTGTGAATTTAAATTAAGATTTTAAATATTTGTTTAGTTTTGGTGTAACAAAATGAGTAGTTTTGAATTTTCTTTAGAATGTGATGTGACTATTGATGTGAAATAGGAATAAAAGTCTTTGATATTAGCTTTTACATTTCATATCAGTCACATTGATAGAATATGAGATATGGAATTATTTACTCTGCATATGCCTACAAATTTTTTACCGAACATTTTTTAAATGGTTATAAAAGAGTTTTTGAATTCCAATTACCAGAACATCCATATGAAGATGAAAATGTCCACCCAAGCCGTAATTGGCCATTTGAAAAGGTTCGGCAGAATTCGAGGACAGGCCTGTGATGTCTTCTATCCGATGGTACATTTTTGGAATGACCGGATGATCATTTTCTCGCAACCATGCACTGGAAATGGAAATAATTGTGTCAAACACGGATGTTGAAAATGAAATTAGTTGTGTAGTACAAATAACTGTAGGAAAAATCAAACCTACATGTGTCGCGGAATATCAACGAAATAGTCAAGCTCAGCTACGTAAGAGGTTAACGTCAATCTTATACCAAGCTTTTAATTTACGACTATGTTTAACAACATTGCTTTACACACTATTGTGGCCATATTTGTAATCGTATTTTCAGGCAACATTTGTAATTATTTTATTAGTATTTTAGCAATGTTATATAATTGTATTCATTTTTAAAATTTTCCATCGTTCCAACCTGCTTTATTATTTGCTGATGATGAATTATTTAAGCTGCGTTTATAAAAACAGTAAAAAATTGAATCTGCATGAGAGATGCTGTTTTACATTCCGATCATCATCGCTGTTTAATACTTTTCTTGTATCAAGGTCGGACCGTCTGCTACCTCGCAATCAACAAAAGGCGGTTGCTTAGCGACCTCTAAATGCCGTTACTGACTGAAACCAATGTGGCAAACACAGGTAGCAGCCGCGACATGAGGTGGCTTGTTGCGTTACTAAGCAACATGTTGCGTCATCGAAGCAATGTCTGGAAATGTCTTTCGTGTCCCTTTGAGACATTCATTTACACTGCTTTTCAAAAAGAGTTGCGGGGTTTCTGTTGGATTCTTTTGAAATGCCACGCATTGATTGCAAGAAACCGCTGAAGTAGTTGGGTTCTTTTTGCCTAGGCGCTGACCATACACACTACCATTTTAAACGGGACAGTTTCGGGCCTTTATATTTCCGGGCGTTCCGTCGTTTTTACAAAATGTCGATTTTATTTTTCTATAAAAATATTCACAAAGAACATTTATAAGAAGAAATTACTTTTTCTTGGTCAATAAGAAATTATTATTTATACTCTATCATCGAAAATTAAGGGTTAAGACAGTAAGGACTATGTAGATGTTGGACAAAATTGAGGCATGGAGTGTGGGAAGTTTAATGATAAGCTGTTGAAAGATCGAAATACTATGCGTAAGATAATATCATCGGAGGTAGGTAGTTAATTAACGTCGCACTGGAGTGGGCTGTTGGCTACTGTCCAAAATCAATCCATAAGGGAGAGACCAAGAATATAAGGCCTTGTAATTTTCAACAAGGGTCAGATGATGAGAACAACTGAGCTGGCACCCCACATTTCAAACTTCCACATTAAGTCAACGTGAAGATACTTGAGGCATCAGTCGCCATACACACGGCAGTTTTTGGTTGAAACTAGTTTCAAACTTGCAACCCTCCGGTTGCCAAACCGTTGCTCTCCCAACTGGGAATTTTCGGCCCAATTTCATGGGAGGAATATTCGTGGTACACAGTTGTTATGAAGTACAGTTCCCTCTACGTGCAACTAAAATTTTGTTTTCGTTCTGTTATTGATATATAATGGTGAGCTTAATATGTTTATGTAATTAAACTTTTCTTATATTACCTTACTTTTCATAAATATAGAATATTACATAGCCTCTACATCGTTTTTGTCATCCTAATAATTCCGTTATTGTTTTAACGGAATATGAAAAGTCTAGTATTGACTTCCGTACACACAGAATGCAAATAAGTGTTTCTAATTAATTTCTAATCCTTTATCTTATTTCTCCCACTATTAGATCCAAAGTACCCGAGTACCAGAAAAATACGTATGGAGCCCTGAGAAAAAAATTTTTCCTCTAATATTTAGAGTATTGAATGATGCAACTATTTTAGAATGTACTATTTAAATGAATATTGAAAGTAAATGTATATTTTAGTTGTACTTATGCAAACAGTTCCAACGACAAATGGAAAAAAAACTTGAACAAATTAGCAGATAAATGCGTTGAAGTTTTTTTTTAACGGCAGTGTCGTTTACTAGCATTTTATACCTTACCTAAATTCGTAATAATTATCAATATGTATATGCCCATTTCATATCTCCAAATGAAATAAAATTAATCAAATATATAAAATAGCATTTCGTGTATTTCTTGCTGATGTAAATTTTAATTTTCAATAAAAGGTTTTACAAAAAATTCATAGCGCAGTCATGCCACCACAATTAGCTTCTAAACGCTTCTTCAATTGCATCTTATCACTTGTTCTCAAAAGAAATTAAGTGATTCTTAAACCCATAAGTCTACATTCCCGTTCGCTTATATTTTCTTTCCTGTGCTGATTTCTGGCTTCCATATTTCATAATGTCTTCTGTAAATCAGACTGCTGTATAATTTAAAGATATTTCAAGTAGTTTTCGTAATGTTATGCAGCCTCATAAATTAAATTAAACACATTTAAAATAACTCACTGAATTACCGATTGAATTCCGTATCGGCTGATTTTCTTTGGGGTTGATATCGTTTTTTTTTATTGTTTATATTTTTATCGTTTGTTGCCATTCCTCAATATATAAATAACTGTGCCTACGTTCGTCAGCGGGTAGGTAGGTATATTAATTAACGTCACACTGTAGCAACGCTTCGGATATTGGCGACGGTCCTTGATCAAACCCGAAGGGAAAGATCCAAGGGCTCGTTCGAGAACGGAAAAACATATGCAAATCTAAATGGAAAAACAGTTGTGTACAGTATTTATTTATTTATAATTAGCTTCAATATTGGTGAGAGAAAGTAAGCTAAAACGTTCTCAGATTAAGTTTGTCCTGTGAAAAAGCGAAAGATTGCAAGAACAATGCTTGTATCAAAATAGCAGTATTTACTTACATTTTCGTGACTCTAGTATCTGACACACGATGTCCGAGTCCACCACTGTATTCTGCCACTTCTGCTCTTTGTAACTGAAAAGTAAAATAAGTATACTAGTGCAAATGAAGTATTTTCATCTGTTGGTTGCATAAAAACAAATACCTTTTAAAGAGAGACTCGTAAGAAACTAAAGATTTCTTTCAAATAAAAAAATAATGAAATCTCGTTCTCAGTTGTTTGTTGCTATTTTTTTGCTACACGAGGATTAATTAAACTGGTACTTACGGTTTATAAGATATCTCGAATCCTAGAATCTCTCATCCATTCCTAGATCGGGATGATCCTTTAGCAAGCGCGAATGAACCAGCGTAACTTAGTGTCTACCAAAAAGTACTTCATGGTAAAGTTGGGTTACACTGGTATTTATAGTACCCATTTGTAAGTTAAGTTTTGGAGTGGTAGCTAAGCTCGCTACAGTACTCCCCCTCCAGAATTTTAGCAGTCGCCGAAATTCGATAGTTGACGTCACTTGTAGAATAATTGCCATTTTTTCTTTTTTTTTACTATAAGAGCTGTATTAAGATTACAGTTGCCGTGCTGCCTTTTACATGTTATTTTATCCATGCGGCAATTGCACGAATGGAGGATGTGATATAACATTAGCAGATTCTGCTATCACAGCGCCCCCTAGCGGTAGAAAGGTAATTAGTATCAACCATGGCGAATTCTACTGGACATTGTGTGCCATCCATCGAATTTTTTGTAAATTTTTAAGCATGTTTAAATCACGTACGTTGGTCACCAATTTTGCAAGCGCGAATGAACCAGCGTAACTTAGTGTCTACCAAAAAGTTCTTCATGGTAAAGTTGGGTTACACTGGTATTTATAGTACCCATTTGTAAGTTAAGTTTTGGAGTGGTAGCTAAGCTCACTACAATCCCTTCGGGATTGATCCCAGTCCGTCGTAAGTCATTCGTCGGACCGTTGTGTTTCTCTAGTGCGACTTTAATTAACTTCCTACCTGTGATACGTACGATAGTGAAGTGTGTATGCAATGTTGAAATACGTTAATTACGAGCTTGTGAAATCACCTGTTTTGTATTGGGTCATCCGAAAAGTTCTGCGTGTTTTTTAAGATAAATACCAACGAAGCAGTACAAAAACATAACAAAAATTGCATTGAATCACATAAGCCCCATTTTGTCATCTTTCAGGCAGCTGGAAAATTCCTTTTTTAAAGAATCATTAGGCTTATTTTCAACGACATTATCGAGGTGCTGTTTGACAGTCTCCAAAGAATTGAAGTCCAGGCCGTTAAAAGCATTTTTTTGAAGTGACCGGAAGAGGTGAAAATCTGAGGGGGCAAGGTCTGGTGAACATGGGGGCTGACACTAAACATCCCAACCATACTCGATAAGTCTTTGTCAGACAATCATCGAAATGTGGAGCCGAGCATTGTCATGCTGGCAAACGACACCTCGACGATTGGTTAGTCCTCTTTGCTTCGATTTCTGCTTTTAATACTGCCATTTGAGAACAGTATTTTTCCGAATTTACTGTCTGTTTTTGTGGCAACAATTCATAATAAACAATTCCTTTATAGTCCCACCATGCAGAAAGCGTTACTTTTCCATGAACATGGTCGTCCAGAGAGGGCATCATCTTCGAGACTGAAATTTCCACTCTTAAATTTAACAAACCACCTTCGAACTGTGGCCTCAGAAATAGCACTATGTCCATGTACAGCACACATTTTACGAACAAGCTGACTAACATTTTTTCATTTCTTAAAGTAAAGAAGCATAATATGACGAAAATGAACTGTCTAGTTCTCCATTCTTAGCATTGCAGTAAAATAAAAATTATGCCACAACACATGCTATAATCACGCAGTGTAAGCAGAAAAGACCGAATTTAAACATCTGCTTCAATCAAGGTCACTCCTTATCAGCGGTAGCAAAATGGTAATAACAAAACTAGATTCGATTTGAAAACGCGCAGAACTTTCCTGATGACACAATATTTCTGCCTGATATGACTACTTACAAAGACATTGAAGTAACAAAAACAGATCTCTGTCCTGTTGGAACAATAGAACACAATTCTTGTTAATAGAATTTAAAATGCTGTAGACATTTATTTTTAAACATATTTCATCACTTAAGACCTCTATTCTGCTGCTTGTGTTGACTGATGGCCGTGAGACAGGAAACGGGCGTAGAATAAAAAATGTGCGTGAATGATTTTAAATCAAATTTGGGTGTGGTAAAAACGAACAAAAATAGTTTGTAATACCCATTGAATTTAATTAATAATATTTTGAGACATAAATAAGCTCAATGTGTTATGGCACACTTTTTCGTGAGATGGCCAAATGCAGAAAGTTGGAATGAGAAATAAAATGCATGCGTACTTTTCCTACGCAATATGCGTACTTTTCCTACGCAATATGCGTATTTTTGTTTCAATTAACAGAAATTACACTTATTTATGCTATGCGAGTACTTGATACATAATGTTTGCATTTCTTCGAACATTCGAGCATTTCTGTTTAAAAATAAGAAATCCGATATTAAAATAGACAGCACAAAAGGAAGCTTAATTCATAAAGGAGATTATCGTGCTGCCATCTCTTTTTAAATATTGAAACTGTGAAAAGGATTTTTTAAAATTACGAACACGAGTGGAAAAACGGGAAAGAATTGAACTCAAATAAAGAAATGTTTCTTATGATAAGAAATGAAAAATTTAGTTTTCCTTGTATTGCATTTCAAAGTTTAATTTCCTCTTCCAATTATCGTATGATGATAAATTAATTTTATCGAGAGTCCAACAGCATTAAGTAAGTGTATTTCCATATAATTTTCCTTCAAAATAAATTTTTTGTATTTTGAAATTGAAACCAAAACGGGTTACGATTCAAATACCGGAGGTTAAAAACCAAAGAGTAAACGTCTAGTAGTTTCTGAAGATAAAGAAAATTATCCTAGCTTGAGCTGCAAAAAAGAAATAAAAAGAATTCTGCGAAATAAACGTTGGACCCCTTCAGGCATTCACAGTGAAAAGTCTAGGTGACATAATAGGTTCTCAAGGGTCATCCAAATATTATTTCATCCGCGATCAATCCCGAAGGAAGCAATTCAAGGACAATGTCTCTTAATTTTGAACCACGGTCAGATGACGAGAACCCCTGAACTGGCAATCCACTCGCCAGATTTCTACACCATGACAACGCGAGGACATTTGAGGTCGCGTCAGATTTAACATGCACCAATCCCCGTGCACACGACGATCTTTGACTGGACTTAGTTTCGAACTCGCAACCGTCCTGTTGCTAATACGTTCTTCTTCCAACGCCTAAAAATCCTGGGGAAGTGTAATCTCAAGATGATCTAAATCCCCATACTTATCTGGGAGCTATGTTGAACTTCATCATTTGGGAAAACTACAGAAGTAGCTATTGGCCTTCAAAATCCTTCCCAGATCTGCCACGTAATCCAGCTTGACGTTTGTAAAGCACTAGGGGGCTCCGCCCCCTGCTCGCTTACGCTCGCCAACCCTCTTACGCAAGTGATTTGACTCTTTTTTGCTTTAACACTTAATGCACCCTAAACTAATAGCCACATGAGTAAAAAATCTTCTGCATCTTGTTCCCTGTACAATTTTAAGTAAACCCTGTTAATCTCCAAACTTTACGATGTGTACTTTTTCGGTACACCGTCTGAGAACAGAGAGAAAAAAGCGAGCCTTTTTCCTCGCCAAATAAAAAGAAATCGTTTTTATGGCAATTGTTGCTACGATAAATTTGATATCTGGCAAACCCGATAGTCAAAAATACAATCCTGAAAAGCTCCGCGAAATAAAAAGTACGAAATTTGTGTCACCAACTTTTGATTGCATCGAATTTATTTATGAACCAATTGAAAAATAATGGTACCGTAAGAGTACAGTCTGAGGTATACTGCGTTATTTTCAAAATAAAAAACTAATAGTAATACGATATAGATATGACAGTTTTAGTTAACGGTTGTAACAAAAAGTAGCGAAAATATCCAAAGATTCCGAATTTTGTATGACCAACTTTTGATCGCATCCAATTTAATTATTAACCGATTTCAAAAATAATAGTACCGTAAGAAAGAGTACATTCTGAGGTATACTGCGATATTTTAAAAATTAAAAACTAATAGTAATAAAATATAGATACGGCAGTTTTAAAAAAAAGTAACAAAAATGTCCTGATTTTTCCCGAATTTCAAAAAAATATTATCAAGAACCAAATTGAAATTTCAAAAAAACTCGACGAGCTGCAAAAATTTACGAGAGGTACTCTTTAAAAAAAAACTCACGGCTGAAGACTGAAAATTTCTATGTGTTTTGCTCACTCGCGGAAGAAATTTCGCTTCTTCAGTTTTGACACATAATAAACCCTAAACTAATAGCCGCATCGGAAAAAAAATCTTAATAATTGTCCAGATAATACGATGAAGAACAAATCATGTTAATTTCGTTTTTTTCCGATCAGTACTTTCTCGGGAAATCGTTTAAGAATCGAGCTAAACAGCACAGTTTTCAATCCTGCGGCGGCGGCGGCGGTAACTTTTTTTAATATAGAGAGATACGTACCTCCGGAAGTGCCAGGGACTTCATAATTTCAATTTCGTTATCGGAAATGACGTCGTAGAATATTGAGATTTTGGGTTCGATGCACAACTCCTCTTCCTTGACTGGCTGCAGCAGCATATAAGGATGGGGAGCCACGAGTTGGCATTTCAGATGGGTCGAGTACCTCTGAAGATATGGTAACAGAACATACATATAGAATACATATAAAGTGTAAGTCATGCTAGTTGTTCAAATACAATTTTACATGTTAGAGTTAGTGCTTTAATTTTCTTGTTATATTTAACTTCGTTACCAACCATATATTAGGTGGAATACTAGATTTTCAAGCCATTAATTTCGTTATTGTAGTTTTGTTAGACTATTTCTTCATGCAACATATTACTACACAATATGTTGATTACCTTTTACCATAAAATATCTGGAAGCAGGGATTGTATTCCAATTTATTTCTATAATAGAGCTTGAAAAGTAGTTCGCAAATGGTACGCAAGTAGTACATAAATGGAGCAATCCACACTTAACGTACGAATAGAAAGTATGGAATGAACAATTGAAGCACGAAGCTGTTTTCATCGGAAATAGGTAGTTAAATGAATTCCAAAAATAATCAATGGCCAAGGCAGTGAAATCGAATTGGAAACTATACAATGGTCCTGGAATGCCCTCTCATACACTTGAGTTTCATTTTCGAAATACATTTGTATGCTTTCGATTGTTTTTCTCTTTCTATATTCGCATTCACGTTACTTATTATTTTCCTAATTTTTCGTGTTTGTTATGGTAGTCACAACTATTCACTTTTGGAAGTGCAACAAAGGCGATAATGCATGACAGCCTTGAAGTTCTTGATTGAGAAGCAGAAAGTGAGGACGGTGCATACGTGAAACTTACAAAAAGTAAGGACAAATAGTGTATCTTCAACATGCATATATAGTATCTATTAAAAATGAATTACATGCTTTTGTAATTATGAATTTTTAAATTGAATGACCTTTGAACTAGAAAGGTACACCTACTCCTATTGTCATAGTGTACATCTTTAGAAATGTTGTACATTTCTTAACGAAATAAGCTCCAAATTAATCTGATCGGACAATTATGTATGGGATATTTTGGGGTCTGGTTGTGTCGATTTAACAGAATGAATCTATAATTCCGATCGTCTGTTTTACAAAAAGATTCGGTCAGCAAGTTGCCTATGTATCTCCGTTTTCTCTTTGAAAAAAATGGAGCAATCCTTTCATAACTTGTAGAAATCCCTCTTTTGTTTGAAAATGATCCATCTATTCACAGCTTGTAACTCCCACTATTTTGTCATTGGACTCGTTTAATTGGAATATGCGCACTTGAATCATCAGTCACCACTCAGTCGTTCAGTATTTAAAAAAGTTTCTAATTTGTTTTCGATTAAAGGGAAGCTTGATTATCAGCTTAAAATTGAGTCCCCTAGTCTCTTTTACTTATTTTTAAGCAAACAATTTAGTATGGAGCTAAGAATTGGAAATTCATAGAAAAATTATTATCTACATACCACCATAATTTCACAGTAGTGTTGCTCCAATTCCATGTTAATTCAACGACCTTCCTACCATAATTTCACTATTGTTTGTCTTTGATTCAAGTCACGGAAGTGGAATTTTATTTGAGTAAATTTGCAAACTCATATTGAGAATAGTTTTTATGTATAGTAGAACTTTGATTATACAAGCTCCGATCAACCGAGTTTCCGTGTTAACTGTACCGAATTTGGTACCGAGTTTTTATAAATTTTTTAAAAGAGTGTGCAATATGGTCTTTCCTAGTCTGGTTTAGTGAGCAGATGGTTGGTTTGTGTCTTATTGCGCAAGATCCAGAAATGAACGAAATGTGCAAAAGCAAAGAAAAATTAAATTCAATAAAAATAAATTTTAAAATAGCACTTTAACAACCAGACATCCAAAACATTATAAAACATTCAAATCACGAAATAAACTTTTTAATAGTAATATTTATCAAAAATATATCATCATCAACATGAAAATGCAAAATCTAGTTTTAAATGCTTTGATGGAAAGATGAAATGATGCAGTGTTTGAGTGTGTGGACGTGCTGCGAAACAGAAGACTATTAAAGACTCTTTCCATAGAGTCTAAAATGTGCTTGTCTCAAGATTTTTTGTAAAATTATCACAATAAATTCATAGTGAGACAAAAATCCGCATACAGATTATTCTTATATGAATCTTTTGGTAGCAGCTGTAGTAACAATAGTGCACAGGATATTTTTTCTATGCTTCATAGAGGCTGCGTGTTTCAACATCCAAATTACTTGGATAATCAAGGTTATCTTTAATAGCTTTTATTTAGGCGCTTACCGAAACTTCTTTCAGAATAATTTCTTTGGAAATGTGATATTCCACCATAGAAAGTTAACTTTGTCGACGAAATAGTATACTATCATTTGCACTCCAACCATTAACCCCTTTTCTGTCCTCTCATCATATCCTCATTGTGAATGACGCAAATATTTCCTGTTCTTAAATAGCTTCATTGAGCTTAATTGTTCCTCTCCCCTTCTGGCTCTTTTTCTAATAATTCCACACAAGTGATGTCACAGGCATGTACTCGTTATGTTAGGGGGTCATTAAACTTTTGATAAAGCTTATTGAAACTCGGAGGTCGAAAAAAAATTCATTTTCCTAAGAATCTGACTTGACACAGTTCTGAGAATCTTCGAATTAACATAGACGTAACCTCAATAAAAGCACTCGAAGGGTCGTGTGGGGACAATTTTCGAACTTCTGAATACTTCATACCACTGCCATGCATTTCTCTCAAATACCATGCATTTCTATGAGGGACGTTTTCTATCAAACTAAGTTCAAAGATCCACACTGTCTTCAACTTTATCGTTGAACCCAACGTTCGATACATTCAGAAAATAAAAATACTAATTCTAATAGAATAGTCTAATAGAATAGTCTAATAGAATATCTGTGAGGCAATACAGTTGACAGTTCAATGTTGTGTATTACTTTATACAGAATTTCTATGATTTTACTTTAACATAAATCATGATATCACTTGGCTCATTTTTCGAATAGGATTTCAGCACGTCATCAATATGAATTCCAAAGGATGAATTCCGCATTGATGTATGATAGTTAATTGGTCAAAGTCAATTAGATTAAACGTCTAACGTCGCCAAAGTAGTGATTTTAGGAACATTTTAAGGTAATCCCGATATGTATTGTGTGACAGCATTTGGGTAGCGAAAGTAAAATTTTCTAGTTTGTCTAAAATGTCTAGTAAGTTTGTAGTTAGATTACTCTGAAAATCGCTTTCATAAAAATAAATAATTGAAATGAACGTTTTCATGAAGAATCGTACAAGATAACAAATATTGAGTTCTGGTCTAGTAAAAAGTTATTAAATAAATTCATTGAGATATAATGAGTAAAATTAAGGATTAGTTATACAAGTTAGTTAGTTGGAAGTTATGATATATTGAATATAATACATTTCCTATGACAACATATACTATAGTATATATAAATACATATACAAAAATTTGAAAATAGCACAACTTCCTCAATTCCTTTTTGCATCATGCTTATAATTTAATTCCTTTACTAATTTCCAGTGCTTCTTTTTAATGCAAAGGATTACACTTATTCAGCATTTTAATAAATGAAATCAGTCCGTCGTAATGACAAGTAAAAAGCTATATTCAAATTGTTTAGTATTATAACTTGCTTGAAATATTTCACAAAACTCACCGCAGAAATTGCACGCATGCTGGTCTTGCATAATTTCCTGTAAACAACCTCGTCGAACATGTTAGTATGGCCCATAAACATATTATTTAAAGGTGCTTTTTCCATTGAATTTTCGTAGGACAGCATAGGTTTTTCTAAGGATTGAGAAACTGACATGAAACCTAAATAGGGGAGGGAAAGATTTTTCTCCGGTTATATATTGATAACACCAAGCAAGAGTGGGAATTGTACGTAATGTATAAAATGTCGCATTTGAGTTCATCGATGAAAGAATGTTTAATTTATTTCAAACCTGTGTCCCGAATCTGACATTTTTTCTTACCTAGTTGAAGAAGACTGTTGGTTAGCATCATGAATTCGGCCTTTTCCATCTAAAAAGTACATATACATAGTAAACAACACGTAATAAACAGTTATTTAAAAAACTAAAAATCCGAATATTTTGACTGTATCTAATTATTTTTTACAAAATTCAATCGTACTAACTATTTCAAATTATCCCTTTTAACCTTCTAATGGGTTCATACGCATTACACCTTGAACCTGCAGTTTTCCCTATATGGTAAAGAAGTTTTGACCTTCTTGACTAATATATATAATCTTTCCTAAAAATTCTATACTCTTATGAGATATGAGCAATAGAATCTTTTTCAAAGGATTTTTTTTTTCTATAAAAAGAGCTGATACCATCTTTTCATGGTATTCTATTCAAAGGAACTAAGTGATAGAATCGTTAAAAAAGATTTTTATAAGAAAATAAACAATAGAATATTTCCAAAAAAACTCCATTGTAAGGAAATAAGCAATAGAATCTGACCAACAGAATCGTTCTAAAAGTGTCTATAATAAAGAACAAACTGATAGAATATTTCCAATGAACTCTGTTGGAATGAAATGAGATAAAAAAATTCCGAGGATTCTGTTATAGGGAATGAGCAATGGAATCGTTCTAAAGGATTCTATTCTAAGGAATGGACTAATGCAATCTTTCAAAGGGTTTCTATTCTACAGAAAAGGCCAATAGAATCGTTCTGGAGTATTCTATTTGAAAGAAGGGACCGACAGAATCTTTCAGAAAAATATTATATTCAAAGGAGACCAATAAAATCTTTCCAGTTTCAGAGAATTATGAATTTTTATACGAGTACTATTATTTAGGCATTAAGGGTGAAGTGCAAGCAACACTACACTATTCGCAAATCTCGCAACGCTCAAAGGCTTAAAAATTCTTGGAATGAATCTCATGATTCAAAGCTTTCCTTTCATCTCACATGAAATTTAACACAAATTTAGTCCATATTCTAGTTGATACCAGGAAAAGTAAAACTACCTAATATATATATTCGGCCATTTACAGTGCTGTTAGTACCGAAACCAATAGTCTTACTTCTATTAGTTAACTAATAAGAACAGAGTGTTAAATCTATCTATTTAAAAAAGAATGAGTGTGTGTATATTCTCTATAGAAATCTACACCGTTTGACCAATCCACACCAAATTTGGCACAATTATACTTCAGAACACTGCGGAAATCATAGGTTATTTCTTTCGCGTCTTCCGACCAATTTGTAGCCATGAAAATTGGCATACTGTTAGACCTAAAAGTGCCCCTCGAAGCCCCAATTTTAAAATCTAAAGTTTGTTTTTCTGAAATAAATGGACATGGACAAGGAAACACATTCTACAGGGTTTGTGTATTTGAGTTAAAACATGGAAATGATGCGGTCATATTTTAGCGGTTTCGGTCATATTTGAAACCTCTACAACGCCGGGTTATTCAGCTAGTAAGAAAAAGAAAAAAAAAACCTCTTATATAAATAAGAGTAATTGTTTATTACGATATAGAGACACCATTTCTTTATCTCGATATCCAGAGAATTTCCTGACTAAACAGTTTAATGCCGTTGTTTAACGTGTTGGATGAAGACTTGATAGGAGAAAACCGAACCGAATAATAATTGTAATAAAGCGAAATTTGTATCGAATAATAATTTTTTTCTTCTAATGGCGGGAACATTTTGACCGAAGTCATTGGCCACTACAAGGCCGGAAGTGATGGCCACTTGTGAAGGAGCACCCAGTGGGAGAGCCATCATTGCCCCTAACAATTACATCGTAATTTTGAACCATGTTCAGATGACAAAGCAACACCTAAGCTGGTATACGCTTACAAACATCCATGCCCGAACCCGGATTCGAACCGGGGACCTTCCGATCTAGAGGCTAACACCTTAACCACTATACCGGTTGGTCGGCGTATCAAATAATAATACGATACGAGATTTAAGAAAATAGACGAAATTAAAAAATGTTGTTGTTTCTCATGCCTACACTAGCAGACCAGAGGAGTGCCAAGCCCGTAGAAGACTGCAAGAGGCGAGGGGGTGCGCCTTCCATGTTATTGAGCCCCATTGGGAGGAAGTCCGATTTTGCTCGGCATACATGACACATCCGTTTTACAGGAAGGTCCCTTTCATACATCCATTCACTCACACATATCGTAATTTAGATACCAATCAGAGGCCGATAACCCCCTGATCAGATACCCCCAGAGGTATTGATTTGGTATGGGAACATGGGGGACTTTGTGACCACGACCTATTTAACGTGCCCCAGTCACCATTAGTGAACACGACGGTCTTTAGCCAGGTCGAAGCGCCGATCTCACAATCATCAGAATTGCAGGCTCCGCCGAGGACAGAACCCACAACCCTTCTGATGCGAGCCCGACGCTCTACTGACTGAGCTACCGCGGCTCTTATTAAAAAATGTTAAACGGAGCATTGTAAAAATTTTGATCTAAAAATTTCCCATTGTTCTTTAATCGGAACTAAAATCTAGAGCACGATTGCACAACACATCCCGCGAGCTGCTTTTATCTGACCCGCGAAAGTGGGTTAAATATTCGTGAATGCATCTGGTGATTTTGATCTGGTTCTTTGATCTCACATGAAATTTAATAAAATTTAGTCGTCGCTTAACGACCACCCTGTTTAATGATCGATCGGACTTAGGTCCAGCTCTTCAACATGGGAAATTCCCTTTCTCAACGCGTTTTTGCACACACAATACCAAAACCGGAGATTGTTCCTTAGCCGGCACCGAATACAATTGGAGTTACGGTAGACCGGTAGGAAGAGTTATGTATTAGCAACCGGAAACGGTGGCGAATTCGAAACTTGATCTAACTTAACACCATGGTGTACTTGGGGGCTGGTGCACGTTAAATCTGTCGCGGTATAAAATGTCCTCACGATGGTGTGGAATAGAATTTTGGGATGCCAGACCAGGTGCTCACCTCGTCATATGACCGTGATTCAAAATTACGAGGTGTTGTTGAGTAGATTTTTCCATTCGGGACTGATCCCGGACGCATATTACCAATCTTTACCTGGAATAGAAGACATGTGGAAATTTTAAGCTCGCTGATTCGTTGCTATCTCTCTCCGAGATCTATGACGTCACTCACCCATAGTGCGCACTCCGCATGTGTGAAAAGCATCACTATTTACTTGCAACGTTTGCAAAAAAAACAAAGTTTTAACTGCTTCGACCGAAAATAGAATACTAATAAAAAAGAAAGCGATAGCTTTTAGATGATTACTAGGGCAACTTTTTTGCTGCAGAAAAAATGGGAAAAGTTGCATTTATCATTCCTTAAAGTTGCATTTATGGAAATAAAGTTGCATTTATTTTTGATACACTAAATTCAGAAATAAGTTATTCGTAAAAAATTAAAAAATTAAAAATATATTGACAATTTTAATCGTGTATAACAGTATTATAATACATTCTTAAATCCAGAAGAACGTTGAATGGCCGATCCTTGGCCAGTAATTTCTTTAACATTGAAAAACTGCGCCAGACGCATTCATATAATGTGCTATATTGGATAGCAGAAACACCAAATCCTTTCGCTCAACATTCAGGGATTTTAAAACGTCATATCTACAAGGCGAACAACATA
The DNA here is from genome assembly GCA_947359465.1 of Metellina segmentata. NCBI lineage: Eukaryota > Metazoa > Arthropoda > Arachnida > Araneae > Tetragnathidae > Metellina > Metellina segmentata. The sequence goes on along the minus strand of OX375877.1, from coordinate 72,520,723 downwards.
TTTATGATCGATACTCTCCTCGCAATTATCAAGAGTGCCAAACAATGTGTCAAAAGTACTTCCCATTTCACTTTCGTCTGTTAAGACGAACATCTTCTTTCCATTAACTTCTTGTTTGATCCGCAATACTTCGGCGTTTGCAAGATCAGACACACGTGATCGAAGAGTTGGTTCAGAGGGTAAAAAATAAAATAATAATTTCATATTAATTAATTTTAAGCTAATTTTTTAAAAGTTACAGGTGGTTGCATTTATGCAAAAAGTTCCATATATGCAAAAAGTTGCATTTATGCAGAAAGTTACATTTATGTTGCGGTTATAACTCACTTACAATACACCCCATGTAGGAATAATTTTGGTTTTAGTACTTTACATGCAGCGTAGAACTTGTGAAAAAAAGTTGCATTTGTTGCCCTAATGATTACCAAGCGACAGTTCAACGGCTTGTGCCATGTACTCGTAATTTGATCGTAAATGTTTTGTGTTTAGTTTTAATTCCAGTATAGATTTTACCCGCATGATTAAAAAATAATCCATTTTCGAACTTTAAAGGACACTTGTTACCTTGAACAGAAGAGAAGGCGGAAACAGGGGAGTTTTTCGTTATTACTGGGGATCTGTTGTATAGATTCGTTATTTATGTTGCAGAGATTTTGCCACCGGCTTTTAGTACAAGTAGAAACTACTGAGTAATTACAGAGTCCACGTGAAGCATCGCCATTAATGATGATGTCACGTAGTGATGTCATAGTCGACAATTTGAAACCAACGAATCAGCTGGCTTAAAATTTCCCAATGTCTTCTATTCCAGGTAAGGTTGGTAATATGCATCCCGGACAATCGTCAATAGCCCATCGTGTTGCTCCAGTGCGACGTTAATTCAACTTCCTAACTATCTAATACAATGTAGTCAGAATGGAGAATTTCACACATAGCGCGATTCAGTAGATTTATTAGTTCGACATCCAAATGACGCCTCCGCTGATCTCGACAAATTGGATGCCGCAATGTTCTCATTAGATAGACTTTTAATGATCGGTTCGCTTTACTCTCATTTCCTGTTACGATAACTCCGCGGCGCTGAAGTTGTAGATAGCTACTGAAATAAACATGTTGTTGACGCAGTCGACGACGGTGTGTTGAAAATCTTTACTGTTTTAAAAATAAATTAAATCGATTTCACTCCTCGCTTATCGACCAATCCACTTTACCTTCCCGGTGGTTGTCTAGCCATTAGCAAAACTTACGAGATCCTGGAGGACGTTATATCGTTCGTAAAGATCTTTTCATCTCACGTCATTAGAAAAAAAAAAACTGATCAAATCTTGATCTCGTCATATTAAAAAAAAATCGGCCCTATCTTTCTCTGTCCATATCTTATCTCTCTCGCCATTAGTAAGATTGGTTAGATCTTGATGGACGAGATATCTCACCGAAACCACTTGGAGGGTCAACGACACTCTCGTAGGAACTGAGTCCTTAACGATAAAGAGCAAATCACGCGCCAGCGCGTGGTATGAAGTGACACATCGGTTGCCAGTCACGCGTTCGCGCGGGAAGAGCTAAGCATCGACCTTTATTCTCCGCTTCAATTGGAATTATATGTTAGCTGTTGGCGTGCTATTTGCGTGGAAAAAGGTTAGAAGCTAGTTGTAAAGATATATGTGGTTTTGAATTTATAGATTTACTAGTTATTTTAAAAAATCTTGAAAAATGAGTAGTAGAGACGATAGTTCTTCAGGGCCTTCACGCCCCACAACAAGAAAAATGCAATCTAATAAGCCTCTATAAAGTTGATGTAATTACAAATTTGTTGGCGGAGCTTTTGCCAATCTATTCTGGTATTGGCGTGACTGGTATTGGCTTCTGGGAAAAGCCCATTTCTACGGCGGGGTAATAACTATCAACGCATCATATCAGCTTTGGCAGCGAACGTGTTAAGTCAGGAACGCCTCTCTCAACCTTATGAGTGTCACGAGATTTCTGAGTAGTGTAGTACTGCCTTTTCCTTGCAACGCGCATGACTCAATAACCACATCTATTAATTAGAAGAATCCATGGATTAGTTAAACCTTTAGAAATATTTTACTGGTCTTTCCTTAGAATACGATTCCTTCAAAAAATTCTAGTTGTTTCACAACTTTTCTTAGAATATAGAATCCTTTAATAAGATTCTAGTGGTCATTTGCATAAAAATCCTTTGGAACGATTCTATTGCTCCTTTCCTTTGAAAAGAATCCTTTAGAAAGATTGTAAGGTCGATACTAGTTGGAAGTCACACAGAGAAGACTGTAGGTTGGAAGGTAGAATTATGCGTGCGAACTTCTCTGATAGTTAATACTAAACTACGCAAGATAAAAATGTTTTTTTTTTTTTAACCGTTTTTTAACAGTGGATTAAATTTTCTAAAATTCAATTGGAAGAATGTCGGTAAAATAAGAAGAAAGAGGATGTTGAGTCCTAATAAAATGGAGACAAATCAATAGCCTATGTGTCGGAGAGAGGATCAAGTTTATTTTCCTAGAAGGACTAGAGACCAGCGTTTCTCGGGCCAGGCATGCATTCGATCCTTTACTGAAAATATGTCCAATGTTCAACGACAAACGAGTCAAATTTTCAATGACATTCAGAGCTCAGAAATCGACAGGATTTGTATACGGCATTGTGTGTATACTTTGACGAATGGCAACAAACGGATATAAACAATGTAAAACCTTTTTCGCACTGTTTCTCACTGGCCGAGTTTACGGCTGGCGAACGCCATCCCAAGTTTATAAGACTGCTTGTTGCTAAGAGTGAAGCATGGAGGGGGTTCTGTGATGGTTGGGCAGCCATATCGTGGTTTTCTGTCGGCCCCATGATTACTCTGCAAGGGCACATGAAGGCCAAGGATTATGTGAACATTTTGGCCGATCAAATCCATCCCATGGTACGAACTTTGTTTCCCAATAGTGATGGTGTCTTCCAAGACGACAAAGCTCCTGTTCACACAGATCACGTCGTCCAAGACAGGCTTTCTGAGCACGATGATGATTTTTCACATCTCCCCTGGCCACCACAGTCACCAGACCTCAATATTATTGAATCTTTGGGATCTACAGTGTAGAGGAAAGTGCGTGATCTATATCCGCCGCCATCATCGTTATCTGAACTTGCCACCGTTTTGGAGGAAGAATGGTACAAGATTCCCTTGGCAAGCATACAGGAAATGTATTTATCCATTCCGAGAAGACTACGTGCAGTTTTGAATGCCAACGGTTTTCCTACACTATATTAGGCAAGGTTACGTGTTTTTTTAGGTGTTTCCATATTTTGGTCCAACCCCTGTATGAGCGAACGGGAAGTAGACTTATAGAAGTTAAGAAAGTCTGCTGTCCCCTTGAGAAATTATTCTCACTAAAAATGATATTATTTTGTTTTCAAAACCCTCACCTCCATTCAAACTAATACACGTAGCCCACTTTCTTCACGATCCAGCTTTCACCGCTCATAAAATTGCTCGCAAAGCGGTTTTCTTTTAAACTTCGGACTTCGGCACTACAAAGGGCGAAATGACGTTTGTTTGTGAGGGAATAAATACCCCAATGGGTAAGGAACCATTTCTCCCAACAGGGGCAATCACCAATGTACCGATGAGCTCGTATAACGGGACACTTAACAATAAGGCAGACGAACCCTGACTTCTACCCAAGTAGGCGGAGAATACTTGGTCAAGAAAATCAGTCTTCCCTGTACAACTTCTTACAATTTTGACCTCCTTGGCCAATAGAATATTTCCAAAGGATTATATTTTACTGAAATTAAAAGTTCATTAAATGTATAAAAGTTGCAAGAATCCGTTGGACTCTTTAGAAATATGTGGTTATTTAGGCCCGGTGCACACATCCGGTTTTTCAACGTGCGGCTCCACTGCGGCACCGAAGCCCAACTATACACACATAACCGTGAAATGACGCACGAACTCATTTCGCGCCATTTGCGATAAATATTCTATCGAAGAAAACGGGTTTATTTCGCTTACTTGGTGTAGAAAAAGTATATTTTGAAACAAAATAGACTTTACTGTATACAACCATAAATTAATTATTATTTATATTCCATTTATTTATGAAAACAAGGTACTTCAGAACGTAGACTCATGTGCGGCGTCCTGGGGAACTGCGGTACAAATTGCACGCAAGTTGGACGTGCGTCGCCCCAGCGGCGCTGGAGGCATGTGTGCACTGCTCCATTGGATCTGATGTATCTCAGACCGCACTTGCGTTGCTGCAGCAACGCCGCAAGTTGGAAAACCGGATGTGTGCACCGGGCCTTAGTCATTAAGTGGGCTGGGGGGGGAAGCAAAACTACCCCAATAATTGCTTCGCAAACCAACACTCCTTTAGCACATCCTGTTTGCTATCCACATGCTTGCTAAATTATCGCTCCAGTCTCCTTATTTGATGCGGATCTCGTCTAATAAACCTTTACATTTATCTGAGCCTTCACCCGTTAATCCATCATGGCCTCAACTGGTCAGGGCTGCGCTCCGAATTAAGAACACTACCTCTGCATTAGATATTTCGATGTATCTCAGAACTTCCGAGCAATTCTTCAGATCTGTACTGTTCTCCGTGCACTTTTCACTTGCTAGTTCCAACCAAGACAGGGCACTGTCGTAGTGTGCTGCGTACAGGGCTTGACGTCCCAGCTCGAAAATGTCATCCGCTGCGGTATGAAGTGACACATTTCAATTGACATAAATCCAATAGAGCAACAGCTGGTGTAAATTTAAAAAATCGACTAATTTCTCACCCGAGAGTGTTAATCCGTCTGGAGCTCCATCGATTTTGCCTTCGGAAAGGGTCAACGTGTCCAATCCGTAAGTCTGCTGCACCCGTAACAGGGCTTTGGCCGCACCGGTTAGGTCATTATGGTCAGGATAGATTACATTGACCGGCATTAATCCTAAAAACAAGAACAGCATGAATATGTATATAAATCTGCTTGCGCACATTTCAACGTAGTTATTCGAAATAATGTTATAACTTCCGATTTCTTACTATTTTAAATATTTTTTTTTTGTGAATAAATATCCTATAGGCAATATGTGATAAATTGCCGGTGGACCGGATGAAATTTGTTATGAGGCCGTATCTGGTCTGTTAGGACAGGTAAAACGTCTTAGAGTGCCTTACCTAACTTACGGGGTGATTAAACCTATCGGGAAGACCATATATGGCCGGCTTTATGAGCAAATCTATTCAGAGAGCCATATTCTGTCTGGTAATTTGATATAAATATTTGGTGGATCATATATGGAATGCTGGGGGTTGAATTCGGAAGGCCATGACGGAAAGGTGGACATGATAAAAATATTTGGAGAGCAGTTTCTGGTTTCCAAGCAGGATCTATTCTCGACAACTCATATATCTCACAGGTACGGTTTTTGAAGAAAGGCTAGATAAACCTCATCCCGTAAAGAACAACAGCTTTTTCTACACTGCTGTTTGTAAAAAATGCAACACCATGAAGGAATCATCCGAATGAAATGAAATTTGCAGCAAAAGTCAATTACTGGATATTATGCAAAGTAGTAAAGTTTCAGAGCCACCACGCATGCGTGGTGTGAGTAGCGACCTCCGAACTGATGCTAAAAGCGTATAAATAGAGGGCTGTTTCGGGACGTTGAAAATAGTGCATGGTTATTTTTTAGCGGCGAACGTTTAGTGAAACCTAAGTATGCGTCCGGGACGAAATAGGGTGAAATTTCAACAACTTACGGAGTTTGAACGGGGGAAAATCATCGGCCTTCGTGAAGGAGGATTTTCCTACAATAGCAGCTCGTGTGCAGCGGAACAGTTCCACAGTGATACGAGTTTGGAAGCAGTGGACCGACGAGCACCGGACAACTTGAAAAACTGGGAGTGGACGACGGAAGGTGACGACTGCGCGCGATGATAGACACCTGGTCCACATGGCTGTGAATAACCGTACAGCTACATCCAGGAAGTTGGCTGCACTTTGGTCTACTGCTACAGGTGTACTAATGTCGGCTTCGTCAATTCGCCGACGTCTGCTGCACCGTGGACTGCGTGCAATGATTCCTTTATACAGGATCTCCTTCACGCCTAACCATGGACGGCTGCGTCTGCAATGGGCTCATGAGCACAGAAGAAGACTCATGAGAAGAAGGCTGATTGGTTGCAAGTTGTCTTTTCTGACGAATCCCGCTTTAATTTGTGGAACCATGATGTCCGCATTCGTGTTAGACACTATGCCGGTTAAATCTGCTTTCCAGAGTGCGTTATCGAACGTCATAGTGGCCGAACACCCGGAGTTATGGTTTGGAGTGCGATTTCGTATCATGGATGATCTCAGCTGCTACGAATTGAGGGTAACTTCTTCCTTGGCCTGCTTTTTCGCCGGATATGTCGCCTATTGAGCACGTGTGGGATTTGGTTTGTCGACGTCTCTGTTGGGATCGGTATATGGTTGCAGAAAGGAAGCACTTCAGGAACAGGAACAACAAGAACTTTAATAAACAATAATAGGTTAGTTACATGGCTCGTCTTGCCTTCAGTACGAGTGCGTCTGCTGGTGTTAGTATTCAAAGACCGACTTTATATACAACTCTGCGCTACGGCAGAGTAGAGCGCCATCTACTGGGTGAATACTACAGAGTATCCCTCCAGTGACGAAGGAACGATAAACATAGGTAATAATACAGCACAGATAAGCAAGACAAAATAAGAAAATTAGTACACATACAATTGAAGATATTTACAATTTTAAATAGTAATGTAACTATTCACAATTCAATGAGGAAAAAAAAAATTAGTTATTTCTCCATGACAAGTCTGTCGGGGAAATGTACACACCGTCCCGATCGTGTAACTACAGGTGTTTTATATTGTGGCTTAGGTGTGACCGATTTAAGTTTGTCAATGTGGGAAGATAGCTTTGGGGATTCCATGGTATCCGAAAAATAAAAAGCTGGCTTTACTCTGTCGATGGAAACAGTGTTTTTCTTGCCATTTAACTCAATGACAAAATTTTTGTCTGTACGGTTAACAACCAGATGTGGTCCAGAATAAGGAGGTGTGAGAGGAGGTCGAACTTTGTCGATTCTTAAAAATATATGGGTGCATGTTTTTAATGATGGGTTTACATAAACTTTAGTATTACCATGATTTGTAGATGCGATAGGATTTAGTTTTCGCATCATTGAAATGAAATTGGACACATAAGTAGGAGTAAGGGATTGGGGTACGGAATCAGTTGTAAAAAGATCAGATGGTAAACGTAAAGTAGTACCATAAACAAGTTCAGAACTGGTCGCATTGATATCCTTCTTAAGAGAAGAGCGTAGACCTAATAAAACTATGGGTAAAACTTCCGTCCACTTAGTGTGTTCATGAGCTGTTATGGCTGCTTTGAGGTGCCTGTGAAAGCGTTCAATCATCCCATTTGATTGAGGATGATAAGCAGAAGAAAGAATTCTATCAGTGCCTAAAGTATTTGTGAGTTCACGAAGAAGATTAGATTTAAAATTTTGTCCCTGATCTGAAGTAATAGTGACTGGTGTACCGAATCTGCAAATCCAACCGTGGAGGAGAGCTCTAGCAGTGGTTTCTGCTGTCATATCCGTGGTGGGAATGGCCTCAGTCCATCGGGTGAATCTATCAATGATGGTTAAGCAATATCGGTAGCCATCGGAAGGTGGATAAGGTCCGATAAAATCAACGTGAATATGCGCAAAACGCGCGTCCGGTAAAGCAAATGTGCTAAGTGGAGCTTTGGTATGCTGAAATACTTTTGCTCTCTGACATTTATTACAACCACGTACTTTGTCTTTGATGAACTTTTTCATACCAGGCCACACAAATCGGCTTGAGATTAAATTAGTTGTAGCTAAAATACCTGGATGGGAGAGATAATGAAGGTTTTCAAAAACAGTAAGTCGCAGAGATTTCGGAACAAATGGGCGAGGGTTTTCAGTGGATTTATCACAATATAAGTGTATATCTTCAAGTGGAAAGTAGTGTTTTTCCAATTTTAGTGATGTTTCCGAGTTGAGTAAATTTGAAAGTTCCTCATCATGCAATTGTTCCTCTGCAAACATTTTATAGTCAAGTGCAGTAGTTTTTGAAATGGCATCAATCTCGATCCGAGATAAAGCATCTGCAGCAATGTTGTCTTTACCACTAACATGACGAATGTCAGTGGAAAACTGCGAAATGAAATCTAAATGTCTTAGCTGGCGTGGTGAACATTTATCTGCTTTCTGTTGAAAAGCAAATATTAGCGGTTTTTGATCGGTATAGATGAAAAAGTCTCTGCCTTCTAGCATATGTCGAAATTTTTTTATTGATGAATAAATTGCTAGAAGTTCACGATCATACGTAGACCACTTTTTCTGACATTTGTTAAGTTTTATGGACATGAATGCTATAGGTTCCCACTTTCCTTCGGTAGATTGCATCAGAGAACTACCAATTGCAACGTCCGATGCGTCAGTCCAAAGACCAAGTTGAGCACTGGGAATCGGATATCTAAGTAAAGTTGCTTTGGCAAGTGCCTTTTTTGCATCAGAAAACGCAGTATCTGCAGCAGTTGTCCAATCAAGTGGATTTTCAGGGGATTTACTAGTTCGAGTAGGTTTCTTTTTGTTCCGATTACCTTCTAAAAGTTGTATCATGGGTGCTAAAATGTGAGAGGCTCTGGGTATGAAACGTCTATAAAAATTGTACAGACCTAGAAATCTACGAAGTTGTGTGAGTGTAGCTGGTTTGGGAAAGTTTTGAATTGCTTCTACGCGATCTGGGAGTGGTTCTAATCCTTGCTCTGAAATTTTAAAGCCAAGAAAATTTAAAGATGATACACCGAAAGTACATTTTGATGTTTTTAACGTAAGACCATAATGATCAAGACGTTCAAAGAGTGCGCGAAGATGAATCATATGTTCTTCGCTCTCTAGTATTACTGGCAATTAAAATATCATCTATAAATGCAAAGACACCATCCAGACCACGCGTAACCTCGTCGATAAATCTTTGAAAAGTGCTTGAAGCATTGCATAACCCAAACTGCATCCTTGTACTTTCAAATAGTCCAAAAGGGGTGCAAATAGCTGTTTTATGGATGTCTTGGGGTGCAACAGGAATTTGATGGAAAGCTTTGATTAAATCTATCTGCGAAAAGATTTTCTTTCCATGCAGCTCATTAGTAAAATCTAATATACTCGGAACTGGATATTTATCTTTAACTGTTTGAGAATTTAAAGCTCGAAAATCACCCACAGGACGCCAATCGTCACATCCTTTTTTAGATACCATGTGTAGAGGTGACGCATAATTACTTTTGGATGGTCGCATATGACCCAAATCAAGCATGTATTGAAATTCGGTTTTCGCTATTTTTAACCGATCGGGAGCAAGACGTCTAGGTTTAGCAAACACTGGCGGGCCATGAGTTTCAATATGATGCAGGACATTGTGTTTTACAGGTTGATTTGCACATGGCACTTTAGTAATATTAGGAAAATTGACCAATAATTTAGAAAAATCGTTATCCAATGAAACAACTTTGACAGAAAAAATATCAGCATTATTAACAAGACCGTGAGAATTCAGATTAGTAGTACAATCATTTAAACGCTTACGCCGTAAATCAGGTTTTAAATTGAAATAATGCAAAAAATCTGCACCAAGAATCGCTGTGGTAACATTACAAATATAAAATGGGAAAACAAAATTGCGTCTTAAACCAAAATCTAAAGATAATAGTTTTTGACCATAAACATGAATTGTTGTGCCATTTGCAGCACTAAAGGTTTGAGTTGGATGTTGTTTCCGCTGCGATTTGGTAGCAGGGATAATCGAAACATCTGATCCAGTATCGACCAAAAGGTTTAAATTCGTTTTTTTGTCTCTAACAAATAGGCGACTTGATCGAGTAGGCAAAAAGTATGTCGCTTCTACTCTTGCCTGCTTTCGTTTCCCGTAAACGAGCAGGGCTGCACACATTTGTTGGCCTTGGATTTGTACTTCCCATGGTACCAACTAACAGAGCTTTCAGCCGAAGTGCTGTGGCTTCTGCGGGATGAGTTACGATTGCGGGAGAAACTACGTGATCGGCGAATAGTGTTTACTTCTTTACGTAGTTCATGTATTTCTTCCATGAGTTGTTGCAAAGTGTTCGGACCTGCTTCGGCAGTGGAAGATGAAATCGAAATTCCACTTACCTCGGCTGGTGTTACTTCTAATATGCGATCAGCAACTTCAGCGGCCTTCTGCGATGTAGTTGGCATCATGGAGGCTAGAATTGTTTGGACATTGACGGGAAGTTGTGAGAGGAATAATTCCAGCATAAGTGAATCTGCAATCTGGTGCGATTCAGCACGTCTTTCCATAACACGGAGGAGTTCGGAAGGTTTACGATCACCGAGCTGTTCTCCAGTTAGAAGTTTCCGTATTTGTTGCGTTCTGGTTTCGCCACAACGAGAAGTAATATGATCCTTTAAGTGCTGAAAGGGGTTGGTTGGATCCGGGTTTAAGATGACATCTCGCACTGTAGAAGCTGCGCCAGGTGGTAGATGAGCAACAATGTAGTTGTATTTTGTTTTCGGATCCGTGATGGGCTTGGGCGTGGCGAGGGCAAAGGTAGCTTCGCACATACCAAACCAAAGGGTTGGATCCGCGTCGTTGTAAATCGGGATCTTGACGGCAGCAATATTATCCATGGTGGGAAGTCCAGAAATCAGTGAAGTGGGAAAGTAAGCAGTGAGAACAAACCGATTGGAACCAAGCAATATTCAAGAATAATTTAAATGTTCAGCTCCGGGTCACCATGTTGGGATCGGTATATGGTTGCAGAAAGGAAGCACTTCAGGAACAGGAACAAGAACTTTAATAAACAATAATAGGTTAGTTACATGGCTCGTCTTGCCTTCAGTACGAGTGCGTCTGCTGGTGTTAGTATTCAAAGACCGACTTTATATACAACTCTGCGCTACGGCAGAGTAGAGCGCCATCTACTGGGTGAATACTACATCTCTCTCGTGATCCGCGTCCTACAGCTTCAAAAGACGAACTTTGGGTGCGCATACAAACAATATGGAATTCTCTTCCACAAGCAGACATTCAACATCTGTTTCACTCCATGCCACTTCATATAGCAACACTTATTGCAGCGCATGGTGGCTACACCAAATACTGATTTCGGACACTTAATATTGTTTTTTTGCTTTGAAAATTTATTCATTTATTTGTACTAATACAAGCCGTTTATGTATTAAATTTCATTTAATTCTGGTGACTCCTTCATGGTGTTGCATTTTTTACAAACAGCACTATACTAATAGCTAATTATTCTCTACTTTATACTGCAAATTTTTTTCACACCTGCCTGTACAAACTTTAATTCTCTGAGTGTACCGATAGTAGCATGGTGATTCTTTTACTTCACAAAACACATAATTTTTACTATAGAATACTAAAAGAAGTTATTTACTAAAATAAGTGTTTGTGTATATGTCTGTGTGTTTTCAGACGATCTATACCACTTACAGTCATGAAATTTGGCACACAGGTAGTCCTAATTTTAGGCGAATTTTGTGGGAAGCCCGATTGTCAAAATTTAATCTGAACATTTTTTTAAATAATTTATTGGCATTTATTTATTGTTTGCTTTTTTTACAATGGTAACGGTGTAAAGAGATCACAGATTCAAATTTTTTTTTTTTTTCCTGTTTCATTTCCTGAGCACAAACGATTTTAGTGAAGCGAAAGAAAGCAAAAAACATTTTTTACTGGCGTTTATATCTTCTTTATTCTTTAGTCCAAGTTTCTATCTTCGCGTTCATTGAAGTCAAGAGTGAAATTTTCAACGGATTAGAAATTTGCAAAGCATTTTACACCAGATCGATACCTTAAATGTGATTTTCTTTAAATAAATTATTCTTCAATTGTAACTTTTATATTTTCGCAATACGAATTTGGCTGCTTTTGCGGGAAATTTTCTGCGAGAAAAATCTGCGGGAAATTTTACACCAGATCAAAACCTTATATAGTTCGAATTTTACGCGAATTTGCGACATACCCGCGTCATGTCGAGTTGGAAGTGGGACTCATTCTTAAAATTATTGTTATTCTTTTTAATGTTTTCAGTAAGGACATGAGAAGAACTGTCACGGGCAACGCCGAGCTGAACTGCTAGTGACTAAATAAAATCACATCTATTGGTTAAAAGAATCCTAGCACAAAAAAAAGCTTGTGAGTCCCTCAGAGGGTTAAGGGGTGATAGGGAATATAAAATGCAACCTTTACACCAGAGATGTGATCAGTAAGCGTCATCTGGTAGAGTCCATTTAAAATTAAAGGTATAGTTTTTATTAGTCCCTAATTTACAATTTGACACAATAGTCTTTTAGAACATCCAATGGAATGTTCGGGTTAGAAACAAGGTCTGGTACAAACACACAAACGCTTGTAAGTTTGGCCCCCTTCTATCAAAGCACCTGCTTGTCCGTTCTCATTAGCTCCCTCATACGCTAAGTCCATGTCAGCCATTTCAGCATTTGTGAAATGATTACGAGGGCAGCGTGAATGACCATACGAAGGAAGCGACTAAAATGACTATGACTCAAACTGCCGTACTGCGCACTCTGTTAAATCCTTTAGCACTTGCAGACATCTATTGTACGTGAAGGCGATTCAGCTTTGTTTTCCCCACCTTCCCTTTTAGTTAACATAGGAAGCTTTTAAACGCCCTGAATATCCATTTTAAAACTTTATTTTACGATATTTTCGTTTAATACATAAGAAATATAACCCACATAGTTCCGAGCTTTTGAGAGGTACCTAATATTTTGGGTGGGCGTTGATAGCATGAAAGACGTTTTCCTAATTAGTAGAAATTTAAGCATACAGAAAAAAAATCCAAATCCAGTCAATTTTTCGTTCATAGAAATTCGATTATCTAGTATTTCCTAACCAAACCAATTCTGTTTGTGCGATGTCGAATAATTATTTTGTTTTCGTACGTCAAATGATACTGACGAAGGATCGAGAATAGTTTGCAGTTTAATTTTTTTTTGTTTCATTCCTTGACGGCAGGTTATGGCAATATTTAAAAAATATTTTCAGAACTTTTTGTTATCTTAAGAATTTCTCGTTAGAATTTTTTCGATTCGAGTTATGTCGATCCTTAGCACAAATACTTCGTTCGAACTCACAGATGGCATTTTTAGAGCTACGGTCTGTTAGTGTACATATATTTTCTTGTAAACGAATACGTTTTAATTAACTTTTTTAAATATTAATACAACCAGGGGTCTAAAGAATAAAACAATAATAATTAAGCTGCAACGATTCTGAATTCTTCGTGAAAAGGATGTCATTCGGCCCGTGCAAAACATAATTATCGGCATGTGCTCACAAATTCACTTAAAAGTTTTCTTCTATATAAATTTCGTAGTATTTTCTTCAGTAGTTTTGAGAGTTATTTTTGTATATTCTGTGCTTAAACTCTTTAAAAAGAGAAAGTGGTTTTACTTTGACCTAAAACAATACTTCCAGTTATGGATTAAGATGGGATGATATAAGATACACATGCTGAAAGGACAGTAAAAAGGGACAACTAACCTTTGAAAAAGTTATAGATTGAATTGGTCCTTTTAAAAACCAGAGAAACAAATAATTTCTATTTTCACAAATTTGTCCTTACCAGTTATTGATGAACAGTACATCAATTTTTTAGTTTCATTCCAATCAATAGACAATTTTTTAATCAATACAAAGGCATTGATAGGATTGGATACAAATTCTTGAAAATTCAGCCTCGATACTTGGTACAATTGGTGGTAATTTTCATTCAGTCTGTGAAAGAAACAAGAGGAAAGCTTAAAAAATCAGCAGAATCATTTTTACATAGAGCAAGAAATACATAGCATAGTACATTATTTACATGTTCAGCAGCCCCTAAAATTAAGTATCCTATGAAGAGATTTTTTAAAATCTGAAACTACCTAATAAATAACTGAATTTTATTTCACAAGAATGGTATTTTTATACGTATTGCTATTTTTGTGGCTGCTTATATATAAGGTGTCATTGGAACTTAAATTTAATCTTTGTTCTGTACCTTCTAATCTCTTTTTGGGACGTTATCTATAGACACAAAAGTGTAACTCTAAATTCAAGTTTTGAGCACTTGAAAAATTGTTTCCTTCATGGAGTTAAATATTTTGCTTTTTGGTGATGTAATCAGAAGAAACCCCAAATTTCCAACCTCTCCAGAAAGCACAAAGCCGTATACAAGCACCGAAACACATTCATACTTGGGAATTTGCTGAGAAAGTGGTTCACTTTTAGGGTTCTGATAAACAACCATACCTCATTACCTACAAAACATAATTAGTCCTTAGCTAAGAAAGCAAATTCAATGTTTCTCGGGAATATGGCCTAAAAAAAGTCCAACGTTAAAGTGAATCTCGTTGTTTTCAGCACACTATATCCACTCCCTAAGAAGGAATACCAAGAAATGAACTTTCTGTATGTTGGCTGGAGAGGCAGGAAAATTTAAGGAGTGAATGGAAGAATTGATTATGTGACACTCGTTTACATTTTGTGATTATTGCAGTTTTGAAGTTGTCTCGGATTGAGGTATGACTTGTGGTGACAACTAGAGCAAAAACCCCTTTGTGGATATTTACAGTACCACCAATCCCAAACTCCTTCTAACTCATCTATCTAGTATTACTAAAGACTTCGAGTTCAAATATCTCGAAACTACAAAAATGTCACATAACATCTTATTCCACTCAACCCTTCAATTAGTTTGTATTGATTAAATCATAAAAAAGTAAAATATTTAACTTTATTAAAATTTTTAAAAAGTTCTCAAAATTTGAAGTTAGAGTAAAATTTTTGTGTCTATGTATAATGTTTCCACAGAAAGAAGAGATACACAGCAAAACTAGTCAATTTAAAGTTTCTGCATCACTTTGAACAGTAATTATACACCCCACAAAAATCATAGGACTGCAATGGTCTTGAAAGTTTGTGTCATAGTGAGAAAAAGTTCGATAAAAAATCACGATATAAGAGCACTGAACGTGAAAAAATTCTCTCAAACAAATGGAAAAATATTAAAAAAACAAATTATTGTTTAGTCAGTTCCCCTAGACTTGGAAGCCAATTTACAGACAAAATTATGTGCGATAAAATTTTATTTTGCGTTTTCATTGTATCTCTACAAAATAGGCTGGGTGCGCACTCAAATTTGCGACAAACAATTTTGTAAATTTGATATTTAAAACTTATCTTTAAAAATATCTTAGCTAGACTGGAATGGCGATTTTTGCTTAGTACCTTTTTAAATGGGTAGTTAGATTTCTTATAAAAACAAAGTTCAGAAAATATTAGTTATTACACAGTTTTTGGCTTTTAAAGAAATCTATTCATGGAGTATACTCAATTTTTTGGAGCCACTGTATGTCTCATTGTATGCTCCATTATACAATAATGCCACTTGGGAGCCACTCATGCTTCAGTACATGCAATCAGACCCAAAAGTTTTGCAAAACTGCAGAAAGTGTGTACAGCGTTATATTAATCTTGTTCCACTTTTTCGCCTTATCCGAGTTTTAGAACATACTAAGATGAAAGTGTTATGAGTCAAATACCAGGATTTTTTGTTACAATACAATATTTATTAAAAAGTAAGTTTTTTTATCTGACGATAATTATTTAATCAAAAGTAGTGGTTTATTTTATCAGATGATGATTGTTCATTCAAAAGTACAAATTTATAAAGGGCATTCCATAAATACTGAGAGTGTATTTTTTACGTAGTGGCAACACCGCGAAACTAAAAAGTAAAAGTGCAGGCGATTTTTTCAAACTGTTAACTGTACAATTATAAATATTCTAAATGAATCAGACGATTTATTTTCCTAGTTTCGTGCTTGTTTAAAGAACTGTTTTTATTTGCCCTACAGAAATGGAGGTGAGTGATTCAAAGGTAAAAACCGAAATGCGTTCTGCCATAAAATTTTGCTATCGTTTGGGCAAAACAGATCCAGAAACAGTTAAGTTAATGAAAGAAGCTTACAAAGATAAATGTTTTGGTGAGCCTACGATTTTTAGACGGCATGGTGATTTCATAAAAGGACGTTAGTCTACAGAACTGGCTCCTAAGACTGTCCGACCAGAAAGTGTTGTGAATGATCGAAATGTTAACACTGTGTGGGCAATCTTGCAAGAAAAGCAGCGAATGACATATGAGGAGATAGCGGCATCAACTAACTATTCGAACAAATCGATGCTTCGCATTCTACGCAACAATTTTCAGCTTCGCCATGTTTGTTCCAGATGGATGCCTCATCACGTAACTAAAGAACAAATGCAAACAAGATGTAATGTAATGTAATTTTTGTTAACGTCGTACTAGAGCAACACAACGGGCTATTGACGACGGTACGGGATCAGTCCCTTTAAGGAAATATCCGAGGACAACACCTCGTAATTTTGAACTACGGTCAGATGACGAAGCAACACCTGAGCTGGCACCCTACTCTCCAAACTTCCATACCAACCCAACATGCAAACAAGAATTCACCAATGTTGTGAGTGGAACCAGATGCTTCAAAATGATCCGTATTTCCTAAAGACTGTAATAACAGGTGATAAAATTTGGGTGCATCATTTTGATCCTCTTACCAAGTCCGCAACAAGTGTATGGAAACACACTGATTCTGTACACGCACATTTAAAGGGTTTCCCGAGAAAGTACGGATCAGAAAATTTCGAAATTAACATGATTTGTTCAAAATTGTACATGAAACAAGATGGAGAAGTTTTTTTTTCCCGATGAGGCTATTAGTTTAGGGTGCATTAGGTGTCAAAGTCGAAAAGGGCGACATTTCTAACGCGAGTGAGCAAAACAAATCTGACACTGCACATCTCAGAAATGTTGAACCTCCTACTTACTGAAAAGGCATGATAAAGATTTTTATTTAAACATTACCATAAATAAAAGTTATGGAAATCAAATTATTTCTCTAAGTAGAATTAATAACTCGACGCACTTGGGCTTAATCCGTATACATTTTGCGTTTGCAACGAATAGTCGGTTAATTCCCAACATACCATTTAGCCGAAAGTGCAATTTAATTTACGATAAATAATTATTTTCCGATAAGAGAATTTTTGACATAACAAACTCATTGGAAAAAGCAACTGAATTTTTTGTTCAACGAATATTCTTGTCTTCGAACGGTGCATTTTCATGACTTAGGACAGAGAGCAAGCGTTTTCAAAGAAATATACATGACGGATCAAATCTACAGCATTTTAAGCACTGCACAATTAGGCAAGACTCTAGATGTCAGAACAACTTACATCTTGAGAGTACGAACAATTAAACGAAAATTTACATTCACAAATGTAATATTTATATCAATGTAATATATTTAAAACACAGCCATATAGTTCGAAAGTTCGAAAATAACCACAAATGCCTTCAAATATCCGACTTGCAAGTGGCCGTGAAACAATCTCTGACTTTAAGAATTCTTCTTCTGGCTCTCGATTCAAATTGTTCTGGTTTCGAAACCCAACATGGATATTCGTAGTGCTTGGGAATATTTTAAGACTCCTTTAAGTCGAAGAACTAATACCTTTATTTTTCTCTCTAAGAGTGTGGTGGTGTTTTATAACCACCTGAAAAAGATTCAGAGAATATCGAGAAGTTTCCAGCCCTTTTTGAAAACGGGATATCATTTTTAGAGACCAATTCTATGCAGCATATTTTCTATGGTGACATGAGTACGAAAAATTCTACCGACTAGAGAGTTGATGAAATAAATTCGAGTACAAAGGGGTAAGTAAGACGTAAATATGCATGCCTAAATCCAATTCAAACCCTATACAAAAATCGTTTCAATATATATTTGTTTGAATTGAATATCTATAGGAATTCGTAAATACTCTAAGAGATTCATGAGGGAATACTTACATCTTCAGTTCTTTGACCTTCCGCTCTGATGACTCAATGTAATCGTCTAGTGTGTCGATGATGGTTCTTTGGGTAAGTAAAAGAGCTTCCATACCAGCTAATGCAGAATAAAGTTCTCCGTTCACCGACCCTTGGATGAAGTACAACATGAGAAAAAATGCCACGATCATTCTTATTCTGAAAAAAAAAATTGTAGTAAAAGTTCGTGTCTAATACACCCATGCGTTTAATCAGATCATAGAAGTTTATAGTTAAATTTAAAATGCCTCGAAATTTATTCCACACTCATTTTACTCATTCTGAAACAAACAGGAAGATTTTGACGGTTACTACAACAACAATAAATAATTTAGCAAGGATTGGATACTCAAGAGAATTTCTTTTATTGAGTGTTTGCTTTTACCACTTTAGTTTCTTTCTCAAATAATGGTTCTGTTTGAAGACTTACTATGGTCAGAGAAGATATATAAGCTCTAGTACTATGCACTCTGTCTAGAGATTATTACAATCCTTTGAACTATCTCTCAAAATCAGCAAAAATTGCCAATTTTCGGAAAAATGAAAACAGAAAAAGATTACATCTAAGAAATCTGACAGTGCAACAACTCAGAAACATTGAACCTTCTACTTACTGAAACGTCTTGGAAAAATTGGTCAGCACAAATACAACTCCTTTAAACTATCCCCTGAACAATAAGTCACAACAACGAGAGTTGCCAATATTTGAAAAATTAGAAATTTAACAAATTATACTCTCTAGAAATCTGACACTGTACATCTCAGAAATGTTGAACCATCAACTTACTGAAACGCAAATTTGCAAAATTTCTCAGCACAAACACAACTGCATCTTCACGGCAAAAATTGCCTTGTACTTCACAGGCATTCGTCGAGATTTAGCGAGACAGACGCATCAAAGAGGGTGGAACGAAACCGAAATGAAACACGACAGTCTTTTGTCGGACAAAGGAAAATTGAGTCGCGTGAGAGTCGTGGATGCAGAAAGGGAGCTCGATTCTTTCACGTTTGGGTGAGTTTTTAAGGGCAGGACTGATGCGAGAGTCCGTCGACTCTCTTTGTCTGACACAAGACAGTTTATGATCGTTACATTTCAATATCAAAGAGAACGCTGAGGATGTGGGGTTTCCCTTTGTATTTGTTAGGACAGATAACGCGCTCTTACACCAGAGGGTTAAAGGAAACATAAATTTAACAGGGGTTCTCTGTGAAAGTACATTGAAAGATGTGACTAAGGAGTGTCTCTCTCTTTAGCCATGTACTCACTAGATAACTGTGGCATGTAATCAGGATGGTTCCCGAGGCATTACACAATCATGTGCTAACCTTAATGAACTTCACAAAACATTTCCATTTTCCCAAATAAGCGCTCGTAAGGAGTGTCTGTTTTACTGTTCCAATATAAATTTGAAACTAAGTTTACACTCTTTTATAGGTATCTTTTGTTGCAGTCGCAAAGAGGATCCGGAATCCAGACACCACTACAAAAATTAACTTACACTGGACTCATGATAAAGGGGGAAGTGTTGCAGCTTCCCTGGAATGTCCCTCCAGTACATGACTGGTACTCGAGAAGTCGTTCTGGAGGCGCCCTACTCTTTGAGGGCCATAGGAGTCAGCAGACTTGTATTTCACGTTTTACCAGTGGACACTTGAGGAGTCTCTCCTACGAACAGGGCCAGATTTTCAGTACTTGTACCAAGTGCGGAGCTGATCAGGCTTCGTCAGCTCATATTTTAAAATGTATTGACTCTACAATGGACAAGGTTTTTTCGGAACCTCTACTTTTCTTGGACTTTTGGGGGGTTTATGGACTCGTGGACTTAGTTTAATTTAGAGAGACCATGCCGGGGATTAGTAACAACAACTTACACTGGTGGAACAAAAGTCATGGGATAGCAGTATGCAAATTTACAAGTTGCGCTCACATCGCGTTAAAAAGGTGAAAAGAGTTAGATGGTTATCAGTGCTGTCTGTTGGACTCTTGAATGTCTTTCAAAACGTTTAATAGCGTGATAATGGCTACTCGACGAGAATTAACCGAGCTTGAACGTGGAATGATACTGGATACAACGAATGGGGCATAGCATTTCGGAAGTTGTTGAGACTTTTAAGATTCCTCGCTCAGCAGTGTCATGGGCATATCAAGAGTACCTCATGGTAGGCGTTACATACCACAAGGGACAGCCAGTAGCAGGCCACGTCTGCTGAATGATCGAGACATTTGATGTCTGACCAGAGATGTCTGAGAAGAAACGTCCGTGCTAACAGACGAAGGACTCTGCGTGAACTGATTACCATATTCAATGAGGGACACACTAGAGGCGTGTCTGTGAGGTCCGTGCAAAGAAATTTTACGTTGATGGGATAAGACAGCAGAAGATCGACTCGAGTGCCTTTACTCACTGTACATCATCAGCTTCAGCGCCGCACCTGGGTTCACGAACACATGCATTGGACCCTAGACAACCGGAAGAAGGTAGTGAGGTCCAATCAGTCACGTTTTCTGTTGATACGAATTGATGGCCAAGTTCGAGTTTATGATCGAATTTTGTTGAATTTAGTTGTTAGTGCGCAAAACCCATGAGACTATGGATCCAGCTTGTCAACAAGGCATTGTGCAAGCTGGTGGTTGTTCCATTTTGGTGTGGGGTGTGTTTACCGGGAATTGGGTCTTCTGGTCAAATTGAACCTGCCACTGAAAGGAAATTGCTATGTTCAGCTGCTTGGTGACCATTTTCAACCCTTTATGGACTTCCCTTTCCCCAATAACGATGGGATGTTTTAGGATGATAATACTCTATGTCACCGTGGCCATTTTGTTCGCGATTGGTTTAAGGAGCATTCTGAATAATTACAGCAATTGATTTGGCTACCTATATCGCCAGACATGAACCCCAAGGATAATATCTAGGATACGAACGAAAGAGTCATTCGTGCACAAGATGCAGCACAACAACCTCGTAATTATGGGCGTCCATAGAGAGCATCCAACAGTTTTCCTGTCGGTTTCCGCTGTCTAGTTGAGTTCGTGCCAAGTCAAGTTGCTGCACTTCGTTGAGTTAAAGTAGGCACCGCACGATATTAGAGAGGTATACAATGATTTTTGGCACTTCAGTGGATGATATAGTTGTATACAGGGTGTACCTGAATTCATGGGCCAAACTTTAAGGGTAAGTAAAACACATATAAAGAAGCATTTTTTGTATAGCAACATGGGGTCGGAAATAAAAAGTGCAGGTGGAAAACAAGATATGCTGAGGAAATTAACAAAAGCTCTTTACTTACATAATATTTTTAGAGCAGACGATAGAAACGTTTAGTGACGTAGCTTAAAAAAAAAGAGGAATTTTTGGGAAGAAAAATATTGAATAGTAGACGTTTATTTAGTTTGCATTATCAAATCGTCTGCAAAACAATTTTATTGAGTTTGAATGGCATTACGCAATTTACAAACGATTCTTTGCTGTTAGAGAATTAGCTTAATTTTAGTCTTTCGATTCCTCAAATTTTTTTCCGAGGACGTGGAAGTGCACGTCCAGCACACCATTCAGAATTGGATGAAATGTATCACCTGCTTGTGATAATAACCAGACTCGTTAATATGATCTCAATCGAACAGTACGCACGATCAGCCTCTAAATGCTCGAAGCTATCCGACTGGTTATCGACTTTGGGATAGCAGTATAGTGCGGCTTCTCTTATGCGAAGACAAAGATCACCTTGGATAAGTCCATTTCTACAAAAGTGATAAGCTTCCAAACAGCTTCTGGCACCGACTGATTGCAACCAGTAGGACGCCAATCGAAGAAATGCATGTTTTATAATTGTCCTCTAATCAAACGAATCGATTCATTTCAAACTGCGTGACTCAAATACCAATTCACTGGGACTGACTTTAAGATCGTGAAAGCAATTGAGAGCTGGTCTCTAGTATGTTCATTGTCTCGAAGCGAGCATTTTTCCTTTCTACGCTTTTCAGCACCTTGACTTCATCTGTTCTGCGGAATCGACTGTTTGGTGACTGTGAACGTATAGTCAATACATGAGAGAAAAATTATACTTAAAACCGAATCTGCATTAAAATTTACAATTCGCTAGTGAACAGTGTCGGATCAAGTCAAGTGGGGGCCCCAAGCGGTATAATTTTCGGGGCCCTCAAACTCAAGTAAGAAATAAAAGTTTCAAGAAAACTCTCATGAAGTTAAGAACAAAAAAGAAGAGCAATCAAAAATTTCATACCATAACACAAATAAATTTATCAAAAAAAAAAAAAAAACATTTTAGACATGAATTTCCGTTTTGCTTTATTATTTGCCAATTCGTCAATTATTTTGGCAGCGTCAATTCGACTTAAAATATATTGCTCTATATAGAGAATGGCCAGATTAATTAATCCTTCTTCCCCATAGTACTCCTTAAACAACTTTTTTTACACGCTTTAAAGCAGAAAACGAT
This sequence comes from Metellina segmentata, assembly GCA_947359465.1. NCBI lineage: Eukaryota > Metazoa > Arthropoda > Arachnida > Araneae > Tetragnathidae > Metellina > Metellina segmentata. Next base: position 72,498,247 of record OX375877.1, on the reverse strand, counting down.
CGTTCTCCTGACGCATTAGATAAGGGAATTTGTAAAAAAAATGTAAATAATATTGGAACTTACAGAAATATGCAAGACATTTTTTTGGCGACTCGATGGATGTCTGGTGTGGTTTTTATGATGTGTCCTCGTTTTCTTGTAGAAATATTAAAAAATGGTCACATTCATCTTCAAAAGTACAAACACATCCATGTCATTTTGAAAACATCCTTCATCTTTTTCATCGCGTTTTTTCTTCTTCCCCCCCATTGATAAATCCTAATAAAAATATTCGAAAAGGCTTCGCAACAACTTTATACGTCTGAGTTCTTTGAGATAATTCTGCCTTTGTGTTATCATATATAACATAAAATGAATTGGCTATGAAAATTTCTCTTATTGTATATTCATGTCAGACTTCTTTGTTCTCAGCAAACAACATTTTTCGCTTTTGTTGTCTGCGAATTTGGCCATCTTCCACATTAAATGATCGCCCTGATAAATCAGTTGCGTATTTTAACTTTGTCGAATTCTCTGAAATTATTGATAAAATTTTCTAATGGCTTTAGTAAAATAGATCCTTTCAATAGTTCACATTCCACTCATTGCAGTGATTTACTATTAGCATTTATTCTTTGTAAAATTATATTCCAAATAACTGTAATTAGGGCGGTTTTATATTTGTCCATTTTATTCAGAAGTGAAGACGCCTCAACTATATGGTAACTTTTTTTCTTCTATTGAATTACAAATTTCAATTAAAACCTCTTTTATATGGGAGAAACCAAGTTTTATAGATAACTAGCCACTGCGTGGCTAGCCCGACGTTGTCCGTGCCCGTGGTGAAAGTTATTAAACTGGAGTAAAATTTTCAGCAGATTTCAAAACCGTTGAAATTTTCAACTAATCTTTAGCGATTACGATTTTACGTAAAAAAATTAACAATCCCAGTCAAAATGTTTTTTATTTTTTGCTCTCATTTCCTGAAATGGAATAGTATAGGAAATGTTATCTGTTTCTTTTTTTTTTAAAGCGAAGGGCAGAAGATGCAATCATTTTCACGTGACGTCACAAACTCTTGCGAAAATATAAAAGATGTATTCAATTAAAAAATTATTTATTTAAAGAAAATCACATAAATTTTCCGCAGATTTCAAATCCGTTGAAAATTTTACTTTATCTTTAACGGTCTAGGAGATAGAAAAAAAGAACTGCAACTCCAGTTAAAAGAATTATCGTCTGACTGGATAATCATTCCTCTGGGCAAAATCAAAGCGGAAACGAAAAAAATAATTTTCTGAGCGTTCTCCGCGTTGGAAAAAGTTTGCATGGTCCCAAGGATGACGGAAAGGTCACGTGGGTAGAAAAAGTCAAGATTGGGGAATTCCTTTTTTCGCGGAAGAAAGGCGTTGAAAAACCGATGGAGGATAAAACTATTAAATTCATTTAAAAATCTTCTAGATTGAATTTTAAAATTCGACGCGACCCAAAAATTGCAAAAAATTTGGAATGCCTGTGTGCCAAATCTCATTGCTGTAAATGCCATAGAATCGTCAGTATCTTGCGGCCCCAAACAGACAGGCATACAAACAAACACTTCATTTTATAATAGTAGAGATTCAACTTCTGCTCTTGAAGATAATCTTGTATTAGAAAACTCTTTACACTGCACTTAAAGACGCTGTCACAACTTTCCTCGAACCCTAATAAAAAGACATTTTAAGTCCTCGGGGCCTTTTGGTATTCAGGGGGCCCTAAGCAGCCGTTTTGTCCGCTCACCGCTTATTCCGCTACTGCTAATGAATGGGTTGATGAAGTCTTTCCTGGTATATTTTTATCAATCGGTTTCTGCACTTCAGAAGGATATCAAGACCAAGTCGCCCCCCCCTCCTCCGTTGAAGTTCTAATTATTTTAACTTCCTAAACTGAAAAAAGTGAACTCAATCGAAAACTTTTTTTACAGTGTTGATTGACGGACTTTATATTTGTGTTTATCAAAGGGAGGGAAAGTTCTTTGTAATCTCTGGAGCATGAGTTCAGATTGGTTATCTTGTGTGCTTGTAAGGATTCGGCTTTAACGTGGCCGCCCTTTAATAGTCTGGCGAGGTAAATAAAAACCTTTTCTAATGTCGCAAACACCGGAGCAAGTTCCACTACCACGCCAAGTTTACCAAGTTATTTGCTTGGTTCCAAAGATTTTGAAAGATAAAAATATTTTTTAATAAATGGAAAGAATTAAAAACAAAATTCCTCTATTCTTGTAGTATCGAACATATAGAGATTTGGAACTCGTAGTTTTACCTTAATTTGTGCTTCAGTTGATATTACAAAGTATCCACGACAAGCTTTAGTTTTATCAAATTGCCGATCCGTAATAAAATTGCGTCTTGCTTAAAGATGTACTAAAAATTTTTGTGGGTCGCCAAATTCAAAGAAATTTATTTGACAATGAAAAATGTAAGTTTTTTTTTTCCAATAAATATCAGGTACCAGTAAAATAGTAAAATGAGATAATCTTATTTATAAATAAATAACTTTTTTTTTCGAAAACAATTATCTGTATATAATACCTTTATTTCGACAACCGGCAGGCGAAGTTTGTATTTTTTTGGTGGAAAAGAAACATATATTGTCTAGTTCATTCTATTAATGAAGATTGGCTCGGAAAACTCAGTTACATGGTTAATATTTTCGAAACACTTAACGATTTTAATTTTAGTCTACAGGGAGAGAAAGACAGACATTTTGACAACGAGAAGTGAAATTGAAGCTTTTATGAATAAGGTGATGTTACTTTATCAAGGAGAATTGAACAAAAACAACAGACATGTTCCCTTGCTTTTCAGAATTTTCTAAAAATAATAGATTTTTTTGTTATTTAAAAACATTATTTCCCGTCATATGATAAAATCTGGAGAAAACTTTTCGAAAAGATTCGAAAAATTTCCAGGTAATGAATTAGGTTGGATACGTGATCCATATATTTTCGTTTGATTTGTTCAAAATTCAATATATCTTTAAATGAAAAATAACATTTAATTGATATTTCAAGCAACAAAACACTGCGCATTCAATTTAAGTCTCTGATTTGGCAAAAATTTTGGTTATCGATTGATAACGAATATGCCGTTTTAAAGAAAAAGGCAATTAATATTTTGATTCAGTTTGCATCGACCTACTTATGTGAAATCGGCATTTCAAAATTAGGTGCCATTAAAGCAAAATATCGATCTGGATTGGATCCAGAAGATGACTTACGGCTTGTGATTTTCAATACAGATCCGAACATAGAAGCAATCATGAGCTGTTTTCAAGCGCATACATCACATTGAATTTTTCTGATGTAAAGGTTTTTTGCAAGTATTTTTTCATTAAAAAAATCTCTTTATACTCATATGCATAAATAAAACCATTGCTTCATAAAATAATGTGTTTTAATCAGACCTCTAATAAGGCAGAAATATAAGCGTAGATCCCCAAAAGAATTCAACTTTAACTACGTTGACGAATAAAAAAACGTCTATTGTCTATCCAGGGGACGCGAAAAATAATGCACAAAATGGGGGGGGGGAATGAAAATAGTTTCCCAAATTTCTTTCTCTCAACAGTCCTCATGTCGAAGACAGTTTTTTCAGTCACAATCTGTTTAGAATCACTATTATTAGTACGTAATTTATAATAATAAAATCAGTAAATTTAAAACTAATCGCTAATGAGAATACACCTGGTTTTATGTTACATATTTCCTGTATTAAGTTCGATTATTATCATCCGCATCTTCAAATCTCTACCATTTGCAGCTGTTTTCCCTTTTTACTGTAGTTAAGAGAATATATCCATGGTAGGAATCACTGTAGTTAATGTGTCGGCATGGTCAATTGGTTAAGTGTTTGCTTGAAACAGTTTGACGACCAATAATTTTAGCATCATCATACTACCCACACTTGCTCCCTAACACCCCTTACTTTCACTGTGGGTTCAGCATTGACTCTCAAAATTTCTTTAGCTCTCACAAGGGGCGATAGCGCCCACTTTGAGAAAGCTATGTGGTTTAGAGAATAAGACGTTTGTTTGAAGTTGCTATCGTATACCGAAGTGGTAAAAAATTGGGCTTCTTAAACTCCGTGATGAATAGGAATTTCTGACCTTGGTCTGCTGGTTCTAAGGATGGTAATGGTAATTTTAGTTAACGTCGTACTAGAGCAACACAACGGGCTATTGACGACGGTCCGGAATCAGTCCCTTAAGGGAAAGATTCGAGGACAACACCTCGTAATTTTGAACCACGGTCAGATGACGAAGCAACACCTGAGCTGGCACCCCACTCTCCAAACTTCCACGCCAACCCAACGTGAGGACTTTCGGCAACGACAGATTTAAGGTGCACCAGCCGCCTCTACACCATACGTTTACAAACATCCATGCCCGGACCCGGATTCGAACCAGGAACCTTCCGATCTAGAGGCTATAACACCTTAACCACTATACCGGTTGGTCGGCTGGTTCTAAGGAAAGACAAAGAACTGGAGACCTTCTCCTTAACCTTTTCCGACTGTGTAAAACATCACAGAGCAATTCCGGATGCCGCTCTAAAATAATTACACAAGTAGTTCACCTAGAGAACCATTCCAACCACAAAGTCTATTGCCGTAGAAACGGGACTTCCATATTTTTTAGAGATGTTTGGAAACATGCACGCAAACTGGAATGAATTATGTAAATCAAGCAGAACAGAAAACGCAGTGCAATATCTAAGTGATTTATAGAACGATTCAATTATGCAATTGAAATATTCCTTAGAAAAAACGTTTTTCTGTCAGTTTTCAATAATGTATCAATAAATTAAAAAATTTCCCAATGATCAGATAGTTACATGAAATTCTATACATGCCAACTAAAAGAACTAAGTATTCGTAAATACATCATTCTGAACTCAAAACGAAGGTCACGGGACGGATTACATTCTATTTTATAGTGAGTGTTTCCGTTAACCACGGTTATTTAAGAAGGGACTTAATGATCACGTTTCTGAAAAAGTGCTAATGGTTTTCAGCAAAGTATGCAGTGTTTTTTTTTTTTACTGTCCGTTGCTAGTGTCTTCGTTGCTGGAGAATAAATACATCGAGTAAACTTTAACCAGATTGTGTATTTATGGGTCTTGAGAGCAGGTGTTTGCAAGTCAGGGAGAGTGATTTGGGGGCTATGAGGAAATGTGGTTTAGTATTTTTACTTAATGTTTCTACAGTTTAATTTAAAGAAAACCTTATCATCTAAATAAAACCGAGGTGTTTTACCTTGTTAACCCAAGGAATTGGTAGTGAAATATGTAATTACCACGCGAGACAAGGTAACGAGAGGATATATCTAGATAATTTATCGTACAGGGACAAGACATCAATACGTGTGCATAGACAAAGTCATTTATTTCATACAGTGAAGCTTCGTGTTTCTTTTCTCGGGGGTTGGTTTAGTTTTATGACGCAAGAGCCACATTTGTCCATTTTGTCCTTGACCTTTTCCTTGGCCTCGCCTAGACATAAGACAGACTATCGCAAGTAGAAGAAATACACACACAAGGAAAGTTTTTACTGACACAAAAGACAGAAATACACTCGTGGAGGAATCGAATCTGACAGGAATTAAACTTGCGCCGCTTACAACTCGCAAGTTTCTAGAAAATTGCAATACCCACGAGTCACGACTATTGACGTGAAATATTACGAGATGACCTCCTCCTTTTTCTGAAATAGGAAGTAAGTTAAAATGTTTCAATACACAGTTGTTAATTAGATTTTGAGCTGTGCCAATCTTAAAAAGATTGATAGGCAATTAAAAAACGTCGAGTCACAGAACGGGCTCTAGATCGGAAGGTTCCTGGTTCGAATCCGGGTGCGGGCGTGGATGTTTGTAAACGTATGGTGTAGAGGCGGCTGGTGCACCTTAAATCTGTCGTGGCCGAAAGTCCTCACGTTGGGTTGGCGTGGAAGTTTGGAGAGTGGGGTGCCAGCTCAGGTGTTGCTTCGTCATCTGACCGTGGTTCAAAATTACGAGGTGTTGTCCTCGAATCTTTCCCTTAAGGGACTGATTCCGGACCGTCGTCAATAGCCCGTTGTGTTGCTCTAGTACGACGTTAACTAAAAATTACCATTACCACAGAACGGGCTAAATTTGAGTTACATAATTTAATTTGGTAAGGTAAGGTAATTTTTAGTTAACGTCATACTAGAGCAACACAACGGGCTATTGACGACGGTCCGGGATCAATCCCTGAGGGAAATATCCGAGGACAACACCAAGGTCAGATGACGATAATAATTTTATTGAGAAATTTATTTTATTAAAAAATGAAAGAAATTGATTGGCTGGGAAAACATAAAAGAAAAATCAGCTAGTCGAAGTGATATTTCATAGCACCAAGACTTCGACTTAGTCTTACTTTCTTTTTTGTACCAAATAAAACAAAACAAAAAGAGTTAGCAATTTAGTAAATTTTGTTTTGCTGTATAGAGTACGATTGAAATAATAATAAACAAAAACTATCTGTGCTAGGTACAATTGGAGCTTTTCGTGACATGACATTAAATTTACTTTATCAAATTATTCTAAATCTAACTGTAACTGTAACGAATATCTTCCTATGTTTTTAAATGTCTTATTTTACGTGTGTTCCCTTTAAATTTCTTCACAATATTATTAAATTCAAATTCCAAGTGACCCAGGAGTTCCATTATTTTCCTTTGTAGCTGTATCAGTGAATGATTCTATATAATGCCTGATTGTGCGCACAGTTACGCGAAATCATACGTAGGCGTTTTGCAAAACCATCTGTTGCCCTAAAAATAAATTTCGAAGAAATAGAGAAAACTATTTTTGTCTTGAATTGTGAAAGAACTGAAGAATTTTTGTTCAAGAAATTCATTTGAATAATTTTCACAAGGACATTCGAAAGAATCAAGCATTCAATGTAATTTTTACTTGTAAAGTTTTTGTTTTCTGTACTTTACCTATCGCATTATCTCTTGTGTGAAAATTTTCTTTTATAATTTGGTTATATTTAAAACGAAACACAAATTTTCGTCTCTATTGAAATTCATAAATGTTTTGCTTAATTTTTTTTCTTATCATTGATTAAAAAATTTAAAAATAGCTTACTCATGCTGACAGGACATTGTTTTGCAACAGTCTATAATTCGAATGACGCAATAATCTACAGCGATGCTGTTCCATATTTATTTTCAGATGGTCATATTTCATTTTGTCTGAACATGCTTATCCATAATCCATCCAGTTGAACTCAGTTATCTAAATCTGGTGAACTTGCATGTGTTGTCAATAAGAGACAATGGCTTCGTCTGCTGAAGATCAAGAGAAAAATATCGACCAAGACACTTCTGCATTAAATATAAATGAAGATGTCTCTTGCACGTCTCTGGTTTTAAATGATGCGGTTGACTCTGCACTGCCATCAAGTGAACCTACAATGGTTGCATCAACTTCTGCTTGCAATATTGAAAATCCAGTAGCAGAAAGTCCTGTGAAGGAAAAAAGTGGTACTGTGGTAAATGACCCTAATGATTCAATCTATCAAATAAAATGGATTTCCCAGAATGGCATCAAAAGTCCGATTGTCACACAGGTAAAGTGTACTATGATTTTCATTTATCTATAAGAAGTAAAATTTCCAAGATTATTCTTCTTTTAATGATACTTAAAAATACAATCATTGTAAAAAGTAAGATTTAAAAATATAAGTAAAGCTTTAAATAAGTTTTGTTAAAAATATCAGATACAAATGAGTTTTTATGTAAACAAATGGAGTGAAAATGTTTTGGCAGACAAAAAAAATTATTAATTATAAACATTAAAATAACATATTTAGGATTTTTTCTGGGATTGTAAAGAAAAATGAAAATGTAAACAAATTAAACTAAGAATGTTGTGAATAAATGTTGACTTTTTTTTTCAAACTATTTAGTACTATTAGCACATAACTATTATTAAATTATTTAGTATATATGTAGCAGTAAATGAAAAAAAGGAATTATATTAATTTTTCTGTTTTTATTTAACCTTATATTTTGAAGTCAAGAATGATGGCTGCCAAAAAAACTGGAAAAGTGGTCATAGCACACCTATAGAGAGTTTGAATCCTGAATGTTGAATAATAATCTTGGAGCTAGCAATTGCACTAAAAACAAATGGTGGGGAATGCATTGTTTATGTTTAACCTGCCCTCTTATCAAATACTCATCCAAAACACCATTAACTTAAATTCCGATTTGCACTGCACAAAAAACTACGTAAGTTATGATGTTATAAACTATTCAAATAGTATTTGTTTAAATTCAGATTTTAAATGATATAGTGCACTTAAAATAAGTAATCAAATACTAAGACAAAGATCAACACTTCTCCATATCAACATTTGTATCTGAAGAGTGGGGTCACCATTCAGTGACTGTTGGTAACTTACAAGTTGGTGGTGTTTGCTTCCTCTAACGAATTTTGTGTGTATTTCTTCTGTGTTAGGAAATCTTTCCTTATGAGTATGCCTATTATTTGACAGTGTGTTTGGCCAAATATAGCACTTATACATAGAAAACTTTTTAAAAAATTATGGCGGGCACTCGATTGGTAATTATAGGCCACTACAAGGCCGGAAGCGATGGCTAGTTGTGAAGGAGCATCCAATAGGTAACCATCATCAAGGACAGCACAATTATATCCATGCCCTGACCCCAAATTCAAACCAGGAACCTTCTGATCCAGAGGCCAATACCTTAACCACTAGAACGGTTGGCTGGCTAAACCTAGAAAACTCAACCATTCATCCTATTGGAAATTAATAGTTAATGCTCTATTAAGTTTTTGCACAAAATCCCAACATTGCATGCAATTTTTATGCTTGAAAAAATTAATACAACTATGTATACAGGGGTTGGACAAAATAATATGAACACTTGCGAAAAAATAGCACTCGAAAGAAACCTCTCTTATCCTCCTGCCATCTAGCGGTTAAGGGTGCCACCTAGCGGAGGAGAAAGTACACACATCAGTCTGCTACTAGCAGTGATAGAAATCTGATGCGAAATATATTTCTGTGTTAAAATTACGTTATGGCTGACTTCTCTGGTTTCGAAAGAAGCATGATTGTTGGAGCCCGTCTTGCAGGAGTTGGGAGAAGTAGTGTCGACTGTAATGTCAGCATATTCGAAACAGGGAAAAAACATCATCTAAAAAGCACAACAGTGGTCGAAAATCGGAGCTGAATGACAGAGGCAGAAGGGTTTTGAAGCTGATTGTTGCAAAAAAAACCACAACAGCATCCCAGATAACATCTGAGATGAACACACATCTACAGTAAGCAGTTTCATCAAAAACTATCCGGCGTGAACTGCATGTGGTAAATATTCATGGTAGAGCGGCTATTTCAAAACCATTGATTGCACCATGCAATGCCTTGAAGCGATGAATTAGTGTTGCGAGCATAAAAATTGTACACAAAAACAATGATCTCAATATAATTAAACCTTTGTGGGGTATTTTGGAAAACAAGCTGCACAGTCGATTCCCCCGCCTCCAAGGACACTTTCTGAATTAGGGACTTTTTTGCAATATGAGTGGGAACGTATCCCTCTGAATGTTGTACGTGACTTGTATTTGTCAATTCCACGTCGAATACAAGCTGTAATTCATGCAAAAGGAGGACCAACAGCCTATTAATAAAAAAAAATTCTCTTTTCACAGGTGTTCACATTATTTTGTCCAAATCTTGTATATATTTGATAATAAAGAAACATGTTATTACGCATACAGTTTTTTCAAAATTTTATTTTCAATTATATTTTTAATCAACAATAGTTGTAAACATTAATCAATGTTATAAAAATTTATGAGAAAATATATGTTAGAAGTATAATTGTTTTTAATTAAATACATTTTCTATTTTAATAACTTCCAAGAGCATTTCACCTGTTTATTTTCTCATTTTTGCTGGCTATTCCTGTCATAAAAACAATAATAAAACTTAACCTTCCAAGCTACATGTGCTGGAAAACTTAAAACATTTAGTTCAATTACAGCCTGGAAGATTTTTTGCACCGCTAACAGTAGGCTCAAAATATTCAAACACTTCTCGCTGACTTCAGAACATCTCTGTTTTTGGCTTAGCAACCCACTGCAGTATGTCTTCAAACTTCATTCATGCTTGGTGGGTTATTGGAAGAACAAAATTCATCTTAAATTTTTCAGAGAACTTAGTTTGTCTTTTGTGGAATATTTTATAAAATTTTGTTTTATTCCAATTAAAATGGACAAAAAGAGTGATCTATAGGTTTTATTATGTTAAGGCAAATATATGAGATGACATCTGTTGACCTAACTGTATTGATTTGGCCACATGTCAGAAGACCTTTTATTTGAGGCACATTAAAGTATAAAAAAACTGGTTATTAAAGTATAAGGCACGTTAAAGTATTAGTATTGGTTTGGCCACATGGGGGTCAAAAGACCTTTTATTTGAGGCATTTAAAGTGCTATAAGAAACTTATTTTAGATATTTTTTTATGCATTTATCATTATTTACCTTCTTACTATTTCCACTAAACTATATTCAAGTTATTTCAATTTTAGAATGAAAATGGCCCATGTCCATTAATTGCAATTACAAATGTACTTATTATGAAGGGTAGAATCACAGTGCCGTCTTTAGTGGATTTTGTTACGACAGAAAATCTAATGGCGTACTTAGGAGATTGCCTATTGCAAAGCATTCCAAAGGTATGATTTATTTTTGTTACATTTTTAAACAGTACCTACAACCTTGTAGAAATATTTCTACTAGGATTTTTTAATGTAAGGTTGACGTGTTAAAGTACATGTTATTATTTCCAAGTAGAAGTAAAAATTCTGCTGTAGCATAAAAAGGAGTACTTTCAGTGTACTTTACTATTAGTTACAATTACTTTTGTGGAAGGAACTATTTTTAGTTTTGTTAATTCATAAATTCAAAAGTACTATAAAATTACAAACTTAAACTTATCAAATATTACAGAAAACAATTAAGTTAATTTACTTTTCCCTGTCTTTTTGATGCTTTACAGGCTTCATTGTACTGGAATTATAAATTCTATTTAATGAATAGAATGCTATGTGCTGCAGAATTATCTACTTTTAATTCTGTTGCATTCTGCACAATTACAAAAGCTGTTAAATTAATGAATATGAAGCAGTTTTATAATAATACTAACCACTGTGTGTGGCCAGCATGGCGTTGCCCATGTTGGTTCTTTTCATGGGGCCGGGTGCGACCACTTCCACGCAAACGCTTGCCAACCACCGGTGATTGCTACGCATTCCCATTTGTTTTGCTTTACAAACCAACACCACAGGCAATGCTGTGATGGTCTCAAAGTAGCTAGTAATAAATCAAGGCCAATAAATTAATTAAAAAATATATTAGATTAAAATAAAAAAATTGGGCTGTACACATTAAATTTAATTGATACTGTAAACATTAAAAGAAAACCAATAATTTTAAGAAGGAGTCCCACATGACATGACAAGGGTTACAACTGTCAAATGATTTATTCAAAGAAAGTCATATTTAAGGTACCTATATATCTAGTGTAAAATTTTCCGAAGATTTTAAATCTTTTGAAATTTTCACTTTATTTTTATTGATTGCAAAGATAGAAAACCTCAAATAGTCTTTGCCCATGAAAAAATTGAAATTGCTAGCAAGAATGTTATACTAATCAGCAATGTAAATCAAAACAAGCTAGAATCGGGAAAACTTTGCATAGTTCCAAAAGCATTAGGACGAACAACGCAGAATCTGTCCTTTCTTCAAATATGACCTCGGCTCCGTCACAGTTCCAACCTCGAAAATCACAAAATCCTTCCATTTCTTCAATTGAGGAACTATGACGTTATTTTCCCTGAAAGAACAGAAGGTGAGAAAACTAGTTAACTAAAAAAATTGTTCTAGATTAAATTTTAAAATTCACCTGGACACGAAAATCGCAAAAAATTAGGACTACCTGTGCCGAGTTTCATTGTTGTAAATGACACAGATTTGTCAGGACACTTCTTACATACAGACACGACACAGATATTAAAATACTTTCTTTTATAATAGTAGAGTTTGAAAACTATTTTTAGTATCCTGTTTTCTCAATGAGTTTTCAAGATTTTTCATTTCAGTATGCATTGCCTTTTTTTGGTTGCAACATTTCATGTCCAGTGTATTCCAAGTGAATAAGTGATTTAAATTTAACCCATATTTTCTAAATTTTGAGTACTAAATTAAAAATAAATAATTAGTTTGTAACCCTCTCTGAGCATTTTAAGATTTCCCAAGATAACTACTGTTTTTACTTTGTAAAACATTTTAGTCGTTTGTATTCTTATTTTGTTTTATGGGGTTGTTAAGTTTAATGATCAGAGTACAAAGAGGTGAAATTGCCACACCTATTTATTGAAAGAATCTCGAGAACTTTTTAGTTGTTTTAGATGGTTGTGATACTAATGCAGGAGAAACTACTGGTTGTGGCATAGAAAAATGCATGCAAAATGCTCAGGGATTATATAAAATTTAAAGCATCACAGTTCCCTTTAAAAAAAAAAATTTACAGGCAATTAAACAAAGTGTAAATATTTATTTTGTACCAAAATATATTTATAAACATATTTCAAAAAATTAAGCCAGTTAGTTGAACTGTATTTTTAAAATTAAAAAGATCCCATTTTTTTAAAGTTTTTTAAAATTTATAAAATAGTTAATTTTTAATACATTTTACGATTTGTGGTTTTTTTTATAATTGTTGGATTGTTAGAATTAAATGCTAGCTAGTATTTATAAAGTATTTTTATTTGTTGGACTTCAATAAGGATTTTTGTACCAGAACACTGGAAAAAACTTGAAAATTTAAATCTATACACTTTGATATTAAAAAAAAAATAATAATAACTATTGTATTAAGACACAATATACTAGCTAACATTTAAAGTATATATATTTACATGTATACAGGGTGGTCCCGAATTCATGGTACAAACTTTAATGGTAGGTACAGGACATTGTAACAATGATTTATTGTATAGGAATGTATAGTCGCAAGTGACGCGGTGAGGCGTAAACAGGGGAAATAAAAGGAAAGAGAAATGGAGTGATCGGTTGGTATCATTGCCGGTAGAGGGCAGTAGATGTCTAGCCGCTGTTGAACATGATGCATCGCAGTAGGGAAAAGCGCCATTCACATTTGTGCTGCCGTAGACGATGGGTGACTTTACGTATGCAGAAAAAGCAGACATGCATTACATGTACGGCCGTGCAAATGGTAACGGCAGAGCTGCGTTACGAATGTATCGCGCGGAGTATCCTGATCGACGAATGCCGGATCATAGAATTTTTCAACGGTTACATCGTCAACTTTGTGAAACAGGTGCGTTCGACGTCAACAGACATGGCGCTGGTCGAGTAAGAGCTGTACGCACTCCAAGACTGGAAGAAAGCATCTTGAACATTGTGGCTGATAGACCCGAGTCAAGCACAAGAACTGTTGCGCGTGACGTGGTTGTGAGTCATCAGACTGTATGCAGAGTGTTAAACGAAAATCGCTTACACCCCTTCCATTTTCAGAAAGTACAAGCATTGAATCCGGCAGATTATCCTCGCCGCGTGAACTTCTGCCTGTGGGTGATGCAGCAATGTGCGTTGCAGCCGGATTTCGTAGATTATGTGCTATTTACAGATGAAGCGACATTTTCACGCGAGGGTGTCTTTAATGCGCACAATTCCCATGTGTGGGCAACCGATAATCCACATGCAACGCGTCGACATGCGTTTCAACAACGTTTCAGTATTAATGTGTGGGCTGGTATTGTGAACGACTTTTTGATTGGCCCATACTTACTACCCACGCGGCTCACTGGCGGAAGCTATCTTATTTTTCTGAAAGAAGTGTTACCACAACTGCTGCATGATGTTCCGATCGCCATTCGTAACCGCATGTGGTTTCAGCACGATGGGGCGCCAGCACACTTCAGCATTGATGTACGGAATTACCTGAATGCCACGTTTGGTACTCGATGGATTGGGCGTGGTGGACCAGTCCCTTGGCCACCCCGATCTCCCGATTTATCGAGCCTCGATTACTTTTTATGGGGACATCTAAAGCATCTTGTTTATGAGACTCCAGTTGACTCAGATGAGGATCTCGTCGCTCGCTTATCTGTAGCTGCTGCAGGTGTGCGTGAAATACCAGGCATCTTTGAACGTGTACGCCAATCGCTCCACCGACGCTGTCAAGCATGTATCGATACTGGTGGACGCAATTTTGAACAATTACTGTAAACATGACACTTGTCAACAACGCTTTCAATAAAATCTTTGTTTTTCCTTTCGGCCGTTATTTCCCCTGTTTTCGCCTCACCGCGTCACTTGCGACTATACATTCCTATACAATAAATCATTGTTACAATGTCCTGTACCTACCATTAAAGTTTGTACCATGAATTCGGGACCACCCTGTATAGGAAATATTTCAATACTCTACCTAGAACAGTAAAAAAGGAATAGAAAACAGTTACTATCACCAAAATAAAAGTATGAGAAAAATGCATTTTAAGTTTTTAAAGAGGTATAACAAAACTTTCTAATGCTTGTAGAGCTCTAATTTTTTATTATATTATTTTTCAACTTCTTACGTATACTTAAGCAAAATTTTAATTCAATATGATCACAATAAGTTTTTCTTTTATCCAAAATATTGTTTTTCATATAATTGAAAATTTGGTTAACATGACAAAAAACAGGCAATTTAGCTGATTATATTAAACATTCTCAAAAAAAAGTTTTAAAACACAATGCAATAATTCAAAATAATAATTATTAAATTAGAAATGACTGGCTTTATATACAACACCTTCCAATTTTTTTTCATATTTAAGTTTACACAGTTTTGCAAGTTTGATTTTTCGCTGTGCAATTTTATATTTTACAGATATTGTTGTGTTTCGAAAATAGGTTCTCCTATAGTCAGTTAACAAATAAAAGTGTTTTGATGTCAAACTAAATTGGGAGATGAAAGGTCTGAATAGTTTTCAATGTGCCACAGTTATATTTTGAAACTGATCCATCACGAAAGTAGTCAAATTTGAGCCTTACATCGCTCAGAAAACTTCAAATATCACAAAATCTAAATTGAGTTAATTTCTAAAATTTTGAGCATAGCTTTCTAACTGTATGGGCCATAGAAATACGTAAATTTTTTCTTCTTCGATATTTTCGTCATTTTTAGGGTACTGTGATGCCTTAAATGGATAAAATGTATTCATCAAAACAAATTATAAATAATTTGTGTATAGAAATGATGCAAAGTGGAAGCTATGTATGCTGGTAAAAATATTTTGAGTAAAAGTAATTAGAGTATAAAATTATTTCGAGTACTGTTAGCTTTGAGAAGTTTTATGAAGCATTGTTAGTTAAAAGAAACTGAGAAATAAAGAGAACAGAAATCTCATTATTTTCAAAAGAAGCTTTTAGCAGGAGGTGTGGAAGGCAGTACAACTTTATCTACCAAATAGTACTCCGTAGTTAGGTTACACTGCTATATATGCTTTTGTATTTGCAAGTCAATTTTTGTAGTGGTGACATACACCACAAACATGCAGGAGAGAATGAACTTTCTTGTTTTTAGAATAATTAGTCTTTAATCCTGATACTCGCCAGTTGATGTTTTGCAATTAATATTTAACAACATCTATGTAATGTATTGATGAACTGAAGAATATTTAATTATATTTGAGTTCGCCTTGTTAGTTCACTCAATATTGCTCAAATATAACTTTAAGAACTATTTATATGCTGGTTCCTCTTTCTTTGTAGAATATTCCAGAAGGAACACAGCTGAACTTTGAACAGAACATGCATGATGCTATGGCTGTATTACCCAAACTACAAACAGGTCTGGATGTAAATGTCAAATTCTCTGGGTGTGTATTAAAATACAAAATCATACATTTTATTCTCCTACTAGCAATCTCGTGCATAGCAACTCTTCTGGAATTTTGTTTGTATTTATTGATGGCAAAGTATTGTTGCTCACATTTCATGTCTTCTTTCAATTCATTTATAGTGAATACACACATTTATCTGCCCATATTCTCATAAAAATAGATTTCAAGCCTCTAATTGAAATAAAGTTGTCTAAAATTTTTGTAACATGCAATTTTGTTTATTTTTCAATTCTTATTCCCATAAAATGCATGGTTAAAAGTTTCCACACTTTAGTGATGTTACCACTGTTAGATTCTGAACATCTACTTTGTTGAACTACCCTTGTTTAAAGGCGATTCATCATCAACCTATTAGTACTCGTATTTTCTTTTCTGTGCTGATTTGCATTTTTTAATCTGAAAAATTTCACTAGAGTGGCAAGCACTTCCTGTGTTTTAACAATATTATACAGCTTCATCACTCATCTGTTTTCGCATTGTCCATTCATAAGTCATGCATGGATCTTCATTGGTTGGGGAAACCATTTCATCTTGCAAGCTTTGCCAAGAGCCTCTCCATGAATTATATTTAAACTTGTATGGGTCTTAGACATTTTTATTGATGCTTTTTTAATACTTCATCGCTAATTTTATTAGACTTGAGTGAGTAGTCACCCTTCACATTTATCACTTTTTACCTTTTTTGCATGACTTGGGAATTTTGTCACAGTTAAAATAATCTTAATTACATCTTATATTCAATTTTAACTGTCAACTAAAATGGAGTTACTACATTTTAGTCTTAATTGCTCTTGAATTTCAGTCCTGAGTTATATTTTTAGCCTCCAAGTTATTTTATTCCATTTCCTATAAACAATGAAATGGAATAAAATTGATATGGATATTCAGAATATAACTGGTTAATCGACTTGTATGTGCTTTTTGCCATGCATTTTACTAGAAATCAGAATTAACCCCAGTACGAGGAACACAAAATGCTATTTTATATTGTTTGACTAATTTTATTCCATTTGAAGGAATAAAATTTGTATATCAATGCTCCTGTCACTTATGAACGGGTTTAAATGAGGAATGAAAAGTGAGTAGGGATCTGACATCAATTGATGTAACGAGTTAAGAAAGTTGAGCATAGATGCTTTACCAAATCTTCTAGGTATATTAATTGTGTATAGTCATGTATATTATTTTTTGTTTTGTTTTGTAACTTGTGGGTCAAGATTTTTGAGCAGAGTACTGTTTCTGTTAATAACCATTCATTTATTAACTGACCGCATATATTCATTACATGATTAGAAATAAGACAAATTGGTTAGAAGCAGGGATAACTTAAATAATGTGACCGTTACCAGGTTAACCCAAATGTGAGTCACTTGCAGGGCTTATAACATGTCACTTACTGTCACCTTTTTGACATTTTATCACTTTTTGAGGTATTTAAGTTCTTACATTCTACTTAGACAAGAACAATTTTTAGTGTGCAGTTAAAAATAATTCATTTTTTCTTCTAAAAAAAGTTAAATGACAATTTAATTTAAAAAATCGGAAGTTTTTTGTGCTTATGAATTTTTTTTCGTGAAAAAAGGGAAAAAGAAATGAGATTTAAAAAATTTTACCAGGAATTTCTTTTGGTATTTTCATTTGCCCCCAATCATGATAACCTAAGGCAGAGTTTCCACTGTCTTTGAAAAGTCCTTGAATTTTTTTTCCGAATTTGGGGGCTTTAGAAAGTTTTTAAATATTACGAAACTTGGAGTGAAAGAGTGAATTATTAACTGGTGTGAGATATGTTTTATTTAACATTTGCGAACACTTAAAAGACATTTTATATAGGATCTGGAACGGCAGATATTTTATGTGACTAGATTTTGCAAGCTCTGAGTGAGCCCTTCCACAATCTCAACTGTTCATGATTGGATCTGATAGGCCCAATATCAACAAGTCAGTTTTTAAAAAAATTAATGACTCATTACTTTCTATCCAAAAAAAAAAAAAAAAAAACCCATACTTAACATTGGGACATGTAATATACACACAGTACATAACGCTTTTCTTAAAGGTCTAAAAAAGCTTGGAGAAGTTGTGTCTGAACTCGTTTTTTCTATTCACAAATTTTTTAATCAGTGGCCTAAGCATTGGTCAACATACAGGCAAATTCAAGGAGACTTTAAACTTCCCACACTATTTCATCAAGAATTATTGAAGGAGATGGCTTAGCCTAAAGCCAGCTGCTAAAAGATTGCTTGATCAGTGGATTGCTGTGCGAAATTATTTCCTTGACTACATTCCAATAAAGAAGCCAAACATGATGACATATGAGGACTTGTTGAATGGGTGACTCGGAAGTGTACCAGCACCACCACTAATAGTCTATTGTACTGAGACCACAGCCAAACATGATACAAAGACCAGGCTACATGAAAATTGTTCATTTACTTGGAAGAGAAACTATGAAGGCTGAGTTGATATTTGTCATATCAAGTGCAAGAATATTAAATTGTGCGCCCGAATTTCTCCAGAAAAAGGAACCCCTTATATATAACCTTCATTCTCAACTTGAATTGCAGATAAGAACAATTTTGGGTAGGATCTACAAAGAGAAATTCATTCAAGGTATGAAGATGGATGAAATGGAAGATATATGTCCTCAGAAACTTGCCTCTGGCTGATATTGTGATTGGAGATTAAACTTTCTAAAGTGCTACAGAATGTGAAAGAGAAGGAAAATAATTTCTTTTTTTTCTAAGGGCTTTGAAGCATTACATTGCTAGTGTTAAATATCTTTTGAAGAAGTCCTCCTTCAGTTCATCTCTCTTTAAAAGTTTATCCTGTCTTGGTCCTCTTGAGAGACTAGTGGTGAGAGAGTACGACGACAAGTATTAGAAGTTGCAAGAGCAATGTCTCGGGAAATCCCAACAGACATACTACTGGATGAGTGGAAATTACTCCAAAGATAATTTGAGGAAGAAGTATCTATAATAAAGCCTATTGATGTTTACTGGAACCAATTCTTCAGACTGCAAGACATTAGTGGTGTAGATCCTAAATACCCATTTGTGTCAAAGCTTGTGAAGGCTGCTCTGTCACTTTCTCATGGTAGTGCTGACAATGGACATGGCTTATCAAGCCTCAGGAAGAGCTTTGACAAGAGACAAAGCAATTAATGTCAGGATGTACACTCAATGCAGTGACGGTCAAAAGTAGCTTGGCAAATTTTGACAATCAACCTTATATGGTGATGATCACATAAAAGCTAATTGATATGAGAAGGGTTGCATATAAAGCTTACAATGCCTATTTAGAAAATATAAAGCAGAAGGCACAAGAAAATTAGAAGGACAGGAAAGAAAAAGAAAGACTGGAAGCAGAGAATTTTGTTTTTAAGTAGCTGGCAGAGAAAAGAAAGGTAATAGAAGAAAAAGGAAAACTTAAAATTATGTGTAAGTAAGAGGATGACACATTTGACAGTGTTTCAAAATTGTTGAAGGAAGCCAATGATAGACTCAAGAAGGTGATAAAAAAAGATTTTATAGAAGCAGAACTTGCTCAAGCAATGATTAAAAGAGCGGCAAAAGTCTCAGATGATGCTGGTCAGCAAAGAGAGACTTTCAAAAATGCTTTTTCTTCTTTTGAGACAAAATTAATTTCAGACTTTTCCGACAACAAAAAAAATCACATATTCTTTCAAAGAAAAGGAAGAAATTCTTCAAGCTATGTCAAAATGAAACAACATATTTAAAAATCCTTACAAATTTTTTTTTTAATATTGTTAATATTGTTTCAAAATAATGTTTTTTAAATGTAGAAAATAACTATCCTTCCAAAGAAGAAAGAAAAGAAAAAGATAGGGGTGGCTGGGGAGGATCTTTCTCTCTTTATACTTGAATATATTTGACTTTATTGCTATTTGTCACTTTTTGTGGTTCGATTAGTCACTTATTGTGACTTTTTTTGTTTGATTAGTCACTTTTGTCCCTTTTTTACACCTTAAAACCTGTTATAACCCATGAACTTGTAAAATCGAATTACAAAATTGAATAGATCGAGGGCCAAAGTGTTAGCTGAGCAATTAACACTCCTTTCAACAGGTTCAGAGTTCAAATTCAGTCATGCATAGATGTTTGAAGATTCAGAATCCCCTTTGAACTTTAGATCTTCATTTGATTAGCCTTTGCATAGCAAAAAGTTATAAAGCTACAAACCGTACTAACAAAATTGGGATTATTCTTGGGCTATTAGTTAACAGGTTTTATTTTTAAATATCTGTTTTTTATTGGTATGAATGTAAATGATAAAATCTCTATATGTGTTCTATCTCTTGCAGGATCAGCGATTTCGAGTACACCCCTGAATGCATTATTTTTGACCTGCTCAGGATACCTCTGTACCATGGTTGGCTGATTGATCCACAGTTGTCTGATGTTGTGGCTGCTGTTGGAAAAAGTAGCTACAACCAGTTGGTTGAAAAAATAATCAACTCAAAGTTTTCCCCCAACACAGAGCTGATTACAGAAGGTGAGTTTTCAACTTTTAAGTGCGTATACATTTGTAAAATCCTGTGACAGTTTGTGGTTGTCGTGGCACAATGGGTATGCCCACTTCACCTGTGAATTGTAGGTTGCACAGTTTTGATTCATGTCACACTCTAAAGGTGGCTTCTCTGATCATAAAAATAATTTTCAAAAAAGGAAAAACCTTTTTAATACAATGCAACACATTTTACTTGCAAATCTTTTAGTTTTTCTGTGTGGTATTTATTCTGAATTTGTCCATTATTTTGGGTTGTTTCATCAATTATGTCCAGGTTAACTCCTTGTTTTTTAAAAATTGTCGGAGAGATGTAAAAATAGTGAGAAAAACAAAACGCTGGTTAGCAAAATGTCTGGATTTTGGACAATTCCGGATTTGGGACTTTGTACTGTAACATTATTTAAAAAGAAGTTTTATGGAAAAACTTTAGTAAAGAATAATTTTTTGTGAAATATTTTTATAGAAATTATTTTGTTGATCTTGTTTCAAATCTTTTTCTAGCCCTTGTAGCTGAAAGCTTTCTAGAAAAGACAGCTTCCCAGCTGACGTACCACGGCCTGTGTGAACTCACATCAAGGCTAAAGGAAGACGAACTCTGCGTTCTTTTCAGGAATAATCATTTTAGTTCTTTAATAAAGCACAAGGTATATTTTATTTGATTGTTTTATTTACTTGCTAAAATGCATTTCTTTTCTTCATTAAATAATAGTGAACATTTTTAAATAGTTGAAATTAGAAATTAGTCAAAAGTATTAAGTATATTATATATATATATAGTTCATTATCTTTTATCTGTAGACTAATCTATTGACAATAATATCATATATTTCAACTGTATCTCTCATTTTACACAAGAGCAGATTCCCATTGATTTGTATATATGGTAAATGTGTTCCTATTTCCAATTGTTCATGTATTTATGAACACTCCTAAAGGAAAATTACACTATATTATATATTTGCTCTTAGAACTGCCTATACCAGCTGGTTACTGATCAGGGTTTCGTGAATGAAAATGTTGTGTGGGAAACACTGAATAATATTGAAGGAGATGGCCAGTTTGTGGATTCTAATTTTGTACTAGTTCCTCCCAAAAGTTCCAACATACCCCTGCCGCCTGATGTTTCTCAAGAAAATCAAATCGACCAAGAGTAAGTGAAGAGTTTCAAAGTATAATTATAATGCCAGTTGATTTTTGAGGAATTTTTTAATTGATATTATACAGGTGTTTTTTTTTAATTGCTAATGAGTGTCAAGTTTCAAGGGATGCTGTATGTTCTGGTTTCTTTGGAACTCAATTCTTCATAGTTAAAGGCACATTTATATTGTAGTTGAAACAATTAATCATAATACTAAAAGAGTAAAAATTCTGAATTTGTGTTAATGTGTAACCAGTCCTGCTCTCGTTGAAATGTAAGCTTCGTATGCGAGAATTCATTTTATCAGAAATATCTACTTACATTATTAATTTGCCCTTTCATATAGGTATTAGCATGATCTAAGAATGTATCTAAAATTTATGAAGCAATACACATCTGATATTTTTAGGTTAAATATTGCATATTCAGACTGAGTATACTTTTTTTCTGAATTCAGCATGTTAGATTCATAGTTAACAAATTTTGTGTCACTTGTAAAACATAATCTTTATATGTCTATTATAAGATTCCATAAAAGTCTAGAATTCCTCTAAAATAATAATAATCTGAAAATATGATCAAATCCTTATTATAGATCTAATAGTTTATTTTAAATATTTAGATATTTTCTTGATTAGATTACAAATTGGAAAGATAAGTATTTAAAATACTAGGTCTGTGGAAAGTATCCAGCCATTGGTGAATAGTCACGAATCCATTGGACTATTCAGTTAGTCCAATGGATTCGTGACTATTTAAGCATAAGTTTTGTAAGATCATCAATGACTGAGCAAATAGAGCAGCAAATTTGCATCCAATTTGTTTGCATTAAATTTGAAAAGTCGTTTATGGAAACTATTTGGATGATTAAGATAAGATTATGATTATTATTATATTATGATTTGGATGATTAAGATTAACAATTGGAGCATGAAATGCTCTTATTGCTAAAATTGCTTTTAAAAGGGAAGAGGTTTTATACCATTGATGTGATTAAGGAAAGCATTAGACATCTGATGATGATTCCAACAGTGCACAGTGGATATGTCCACTGCACCAGCAAACTGAGTTGTAGGTTGCACAGGTTTGATTCATGTCAAGGTGCAATTCCTCCCTGTGTGTCTGTCTTTGTGTCAGTCAAACTTTCATTGTGTTAGTAAAACTTTCATTGTGTATATTTCTTACATGATATGTGTATTGTGTCTGACTCAACATGGCCAAATATGGCACTTGCACTATAAAAATCCAACCATAATCCAACTGTGTACTTTGCAAAGTGTTTTAAAAAATGGATGAGATTCTGGAACGAAAATGTGAGGTCTAAGTGCCTTCTTAGAAGGAGGCTGACAAAAGTCCTATGTGCAATGTATCTTGTTTCATATTACATGGCTGGACACTTTCTGGGCAGACCCTGCGTGTTGAGATGAAATGTATGATGTATCCACAAACAGGCTATGTCAATTATAGGCACTAAAGTACTATGGCTCATTCCTCAGTTAAGAAGTTTCAATCTTGTGAGAGTATTTAATGCATTAAATACTATATGAAATGGGAAACACAAGGGTTGGTTATGAGAGGTTACCTAGTTGGAATTACTAGTAATTTTGGCTATATTGTAACAGGTGCCTTCTATGCAGCAATGCTTATTACTTATTATCATTCTTTAACCTATATTATGTGTCACATTGGACAAAAGTAGTTCAGACCATAGACACAATATTTCCTGATCATATCAAATCTCAACATTTTCTTATCAGGATGTATAATTTAAACCTGGTGTAATTTTGGTATTCAAGTTATTGAAATCTCAAGCATAATAATTCTCATCATGTATATGTGTTCTTTCTCTCTCTTATTAAGAATCTCCCTCATCAAATTTCAGATTTTTCACATGTTTCTGTAATGTCTGATTTTTGATATTGTACTATAGACAGAAATATAGAAATGTTGGTACCTAAAAGAAAAGATTATAAAACAATTTTTATTTTAATTAAACATTATTCTATTTTTTTATATTAAGAATATAAATACCAATTTAAATGTTGTGTGTTCTCATAATTCTAACTCTGGCGTGGCAAGATCTTAGTGTTGACGTCTCAAATTTTAAAATTAAATAACTGTAATTTGGCTTTTTAATCTTGCCAGTTGTGTACATGAAATCGATTTAGTATTCAGTACTGCTAAAAATACCAGCAGTTTTCATATAGCTTAATAAGTCCTGACATGCAATGTTGTGCACCTGTTGTCTGAATGTCATTCTATTTTGTCCCGTCCTGATCATGATCTTGTGTCTCGTTGAATGACCACACCCGTTGTAAAAAAAATCTGATTGAAACTTCAACTTCACAATTAATTATAACCCTTGAGTATTTATCTTTGCAATATTTGAACCTGTATTTTACTAGGTGATGACCTTACTTAATGAACATTTTAGTTGCGAAGGGGAATGGATTTGTGGCCCAGCAATAGGTAGACACTCACAAGTTATTGAGAATTTCATACTTGAAGTTGCCGCAATGTAACCACTGACAACTTATGGGCCTATTCTACACTCAGTTCCCTATTTGAAAGAAGTTTTCTAAATGGTGGGAATTAAATAGATGGCCTCATTTTTACAGTCTATGTGCTTTCCTTTGGCACTGAAGAGAAGTGTTTCATTAGATCACAACTGGCTTGTGACAACCTAAATCCTTTGAAAATTTAAGCCAAGCAATTGTAGTGTAAAGTACATTAATGTGTGGCAAAGTTGTGATTATTACAATTTGGAAGCAATTTTATGTCATCATTCACATTTTCTATCAATGCCTTAATTTTAATTTATTAACAAAAAAATTAGATGTTGAATCTTAACACACTGATTGAATTACTCACCTTTTTAATTTTGCCTGTTTTCACAAGTTAAAATACACAAAAGTGAAATAAATGTTAAATTGTTTTCACTTATCCTTAATGGGTGACTTCATATTTGCTACCAAAGCAAAATGTTATATCCATCTTGAAATTGCTGCCTTATATTTCCACTATGCAGTTACATTTGACAAATTGTTTTCAAATTAACTACTCTCTGCCATTACTTATTATTGGGTATATTATCTTAAGTTTGGAGGAAAGTGAATTTAGTGTGATCAATTATGTTTCGTAATCGTCAAATCATATTTGTGCGGAGCAAATCGGTTTTGGAAAACAACTGTTAAGCGTTTGCTGTTTTAGACTAATTGATGTTAATCATTAATGTATCCATCTTGTTCTAACAACACTGTAGTTTAGGAATGTGTTTTTCTCATAACAGTGATGTAATTATAGAAATAGTTCACCCTGTATACTAATTTTTAAGTGAAGGTTTTTGCATGCCTTTCTTTTCTGCCCTCTAATGGATTCATGTTCATTGTAACCAATTCTATTCCAGTTTTTTGGTTGCTCTTAGTTTGCAAGAAGAGCAACAAATGCAACAAAACAGCGAGCTTGAATGGGAGGACTTTAAAAAGAAAAAACTAGGAATTTCAAATGGCCTTACTGAGTATGTGCTTGTCAATTAATAAGTGTCTTAGTTTTTTAAGTCCTTTCCTCCACTCCCTATTAGGCCCATTCTTGTTTGTTCAAGTGTGCATGTTAAGTATATCTGGAAGTGCTTAAAACAAATTCACAAACCTAAAGCAATTTGCTTTTGTCTCCTCTGAATCCTTTGTTTGACCACAAGCTTTTTAATGTGTCTATTTCATACTGTCTTTACTTTTCAATAGAAAAAGTGAAACCTATTAACTTAATTTACAT
Source organism: Metellina segmentata (assembly GCA_947359465.1). Lineage (NCBI taxonomy): Eukaryota > Metazoa > Arthropoda > Arachnida > Araneae > Tetragnathidae > Metellina > Metellina segmentata. The sequence continues at coordinate 72,472,812 of OX375877.1, read as the reverse complement.
TTTAGTTTGGACAACATATAACAGGAATTGGATAAATTCTTGTTGAAACTTGTTTAGCTAAGTTAGTGTATAATATAGGCGGTAAGATAAAAATTTGATTTGAATTGAAAGTTTTTCATGTGGAATATACTTGTTATTTTGATAAAATGTAATTTAAAATCATTGAGATGTTAACATATGTTTTATTCTGCTCTAACTGTCTGCAGTTAAACTACCTCACAGTCCAGAAGTAGAAAGAAGTTGTTTCAAATTAAAACAGGTGGTTCAATGTGTTTGCATACTGCACTAGCAGCTATGTATGTAGGCAGTGCAGATTCGATTCCTGTAAAGTATTCTGGATGTATGTCCATTTACTTAACTGGAAAACACTGTTTGACTAAGCTTAACTATATCTGTCCCTTGTACCATGTAAACCAATCAACCAAATTAAAAATTATATTTGTACTAGATTCCCAGTTTCTTGTAAAACACTCCATTTTTCTCAGTGGCTCTGGATTTTTCCTCTGCGCTAGCAACGTACTAGTTGTAGGTGGTCCTGGTTTGATTAATCCCTGTTTGTATTTCTCTTGTCAGTAAAATTTCACATGTGTGTATATGTCCATTTGTTTGTCTTGCGTTTGGTGTAGTTCGACCCTTGTGCCATAAAGAAATGGTACCAATCCAACCATATCCTCAAAGTGGAGCAACTCAAAATACTAATGAATTAAATGCAGTTTTAAGTGCAACGGAAATTGAATGTCAATTTGGACCATCCATTTATTCAACTAAACGAATGAGAATGTTTTTGAAAATGGCAATGACACAATTCATTTGAGATTCAATGGTTCAAAATTTGATTAATAGAAATGGTAGACCTATTACTTTTTGAGAGTTCCACACCTTTATGAAGGCCTGATTTTCCATTTTTAGTCTTAAGACCTTTTGAAAGCTTTAATAGTTGCTGAAAGGTTTTAAAAGCTTGAGTTTTTACAAGAACATTGCATATTTTGTTTCATCTGCATTCAAAATCAAGACCAATGCTACTCTTCCAAAGACAAATGTCATCAAATTGTAATTGATTTAGAATTGGCACTTAATATTTTTTTCAATAATTATTTGTATGCAATTTTCATGTCTGACAGCTGCTCATTGGTCTTTATACCCTAAAAATCTTCCTGATTTTTTGACAGTTGACAGATTTGAGCAACAATAGCTGTGATTTTAAACAGGTTAAAAAGTATTTTCTTTCGTCATCTAATAATATTTAAGCAATATCTCAAAATCATGTGCAACTATCTTTTGTTTCTGTAGTGAAGAGCTGGCACGGAGGTTGCAAGAAGAAGAGATGAAAGTGGAAGACAATCAGCAACCCGAGTTTCAAGTCACACACACGCCGACTAGCCCAAGAAACAGATCTCGGGATGTAAGTTGATTCTACAAGTTCATATATCGAATCCTTATGATTTCAATTCAATGAACTCGCTTGTTTTTTTAGCTCGTAAATATCAAAGCATGAATCTCCTCATTTATATTTCTCTTGTCTGTAACTTGAATAAAATCGTTTTCATTTCCTACTGTCCTTTCACTTTGCCTTGAGGTTTTGTATTAAATGTACTCTATTTTTATTTTATAGCATTACATTCTCTTGCTCTATTTAATAAGAAACTAGTTTTGTTTTCACTGAATCTACTTTTTGTTACTAACAATACTTTTATTTTCATAATTTTCGAAGATGCATTTAAAAAAAAATTGTTTTGTTCTCTATTCTATCACTTCTCAAACTATTTTCATTTTCTATTGTTCCTTCATTTTGCTTTAAGGTTTGGTATAGTTTTTGTAAGGCAGCCTTTACATTCTCTTCCACTACACTATTTTAATGAGAAACTAGTTTTGTTTTCACTGAATCAATCTACTTTCTGTGGCAACTACTAATACTTATTTTCGTCATTTTCTTATGATGCAATTTTTCTGAAAATATATCGGATTATTGTGTATGTGAGAAATTCAATGAGTCAAAGATTTGTCTATTAGTTCCAACATGCACACTGAATTGTACGGCATATAAAAAAAACAAAATCGTTTTTAAATCAAACTTCATTCTTTGAAATTTGCTTAAGGTGTACATATAAACTAGATTTCTATAGACTATTCTTAAAATCATTCCAGGAAGAAAATTCAGGCTGTGCAAATAATTAATTATCTAATTAAGATCTAACTAGCAAATTAGCATGTTTTTGAAACATGATTTCTCAAACTCCTATTAGTTCAGAAAGACAATTCCTGTTGGAAATTATTCCTAATATTCTTCATGTTTTAAACCTCTCTCAAGTTGCTAGAAGAAATAGTTTATTCTTTACAATATCTTAATCAAGGAAGCGTAAAAATATCAACATTTTTTTTAAGGAATTTAAACATTTAAAAATCCATTTCTTAACTAAATAATCTGATTGAGGTTAAAAAAATCCACTATATTATATGGATGCAAAAAATGATATAATAGGTGAATTCATTGTGAAGTAATCACATTTTAAACAAAGCATCCTATTGCAAAAATGCAGTTTCTCCGAAATAGAGTTAAAGTTTTCGAAACATGGTCTGTTGGTGGTGACAGTACCCAATGAACCCCCCTTTGAATATTTGTAAGATCTTGGCATCGTTTGAAAGCTAAGAAATTGGAAAATATTTATAATTAATTAATAAAAAAATATTGATGTTTTGATCGATTTTCGCGATTTCTAGTGTATACATACATTTTAAACATAAAAGTAAAAATTTTTTTGTTTAATTTTGCCTCTTCCCAAGCCTTATTACATTTGAAATGAATATTTCTGAATTATTCTCAACAATATTTTTGAAAGACTATTTCATAAGTTAATGCAAGATTTTATTTGTTTTCATGTAACTAGAAAAGTTTTATTGATTGCACTTTTTGCTAATTTTAGTGCAAAAAATTTTTTCAATCTTTTTCTTAAATTATTTCGCTTATTCCTTTCAACAACGTCATATCTCAAAAAACCTGATTTTTCAGGAGAGTGATTTTAAAGTTTAACAGTTGAATAAAATGTATTAAAAATAAATATTACTTCTGCTCTCTAGCGGCTAAATATTGAGCGATGAGATCTGACGATCTTGCAGGGATATTATACTATTCTTTCACAGCATTATGAAAACAGTCATAACTAAAAAGCACAGATTTTTTAGATATGATGTTGTTGAAAGGAGTGAGCGATTTGTAATCCTTTAAAATAAAATTTGACAGAAAATTTAGCTGAAGGAATTTACTTGTATGGTAGCAGCAGATGTCAACGATTGCTTGCTTGGTTAAGCTAATAGTATCATAAGAATAACTATTTTGTGCTATATGCTGGAGTAAATGACTTTAAAAGAATGTATGAAGAAAAGGTCTTAAAATTTGATTAGCTCTCAGGAGGAACAGAAGGTTATACTTTTGTTTGATGATATAAATATTTGGGGAAATGAAACGCTTAGTAAATAAGAAAGGAAATTTTGTAAGTTGATTTAGTCTTATAAAAGTAGCATAATCACAAAAGATTTGAACTGTGCAAAGCATCTACAGCATTGATAAAAAGGAGAAGCAGACTTAAAAGCAAACTTTGACATTGAAATAATGAATTTCGTTAATGCTGGCACCTATAGACCAGGTCCACAGAAGTCACCAAAAGTTTGAGAACTTTGCTTTTTTCTTTGGTTTGTGAAAAAAAAAGCCACAAGGTTGATTTATTCACATTTCCCCGTACCTCCCTTAAAAGATGAAAACGTCCTCTTTTCATAGTCGAATTGGTCACTATGAACACATAAAATACAGTTAAAATGTAAAATAATAAGTTTTTTTGGTTTTATGTATATCTAGGTACTTTAAAATGTGGGAGAGATCAATATGGCTCAGTGCTTTTGCAACCTGCAAGTTGTAACAAGTATAGGTTTGATTCTTTCTGGGTTGCATTTCCTTCTTCTATGTCAGTTAAGCTTTCCTTGTGTAAGTCCAAATTACTTAATGTCTGCCACAGCTTAACCAAATAAACCCAACCAACTTTTTAATTACATATAATTTCGCACGTCTGCATGATCTCATAGAAATTACAAGATTTCCAAAACTTATAGTTTGTCAAGTGTGCACTGTATATACGGTACACAAAATCCCTTGAGTTTATTTTGCATTATCGCCTAGAACTTAAGAAAAAAATTTGTCATTAAATATACAAATCCAGGACCTGATTTAAGTTCAGATAGTCTCCTTGGTACAGCTTGTGCTTTATTGAACTTTCGACATTAAAACCCATTCGACCAGCTCCTGTTATAGAAAAAGTGTAACTGAAACCCAAGAATTTTTCATTTTAATTTACTGGAATTGAAAAGGTCTGCAAAAACCCTCTGGATTTTTATTTGCTGTTCTGTATTCAGAATTGTGTGTAATCTGCTTGATTCTATGAGTTTAATGTGTCTTTTTCATTGCAGTGTGTCATTTTATGATCCATCTTCAGACACCACAGAATATATCAGATGTGCTAACAGGGGGCCTTATTTAGGAATTAGGAAAACCTGTAGAGAACCTTCAAATGTGCATATTTTGTTGAATTTTTCAACTTAGGATCAAAGTAGCAAATACCCAAGCTTGCATTTTTTTATAAAAAAATGTACAAGTATCAGCTTATGATTTAGAATGCCCTGTAATTTTACCCAACTTTAATGTATAAAACATGTTTTGCTTCCTTAAGGTATGATAGTTCATTTGTATGCATCAGGTCCCTGTTGTTTTCAATCTGATATGATTTGTATATATGTATTTTCATGTGCATTATAAAGTCGCATGATTCAGTATATCTTTGCCTTTGGAGTATTTTTGTATATTTTTGCCAACATTTTAAATGTTACATGCTATTACTGATACACCAAAGTGCTCTAAATTGACATCTGTATATGGGATTGCTTTAAAAATACTATTTTATTTGAATTTTATTTGAGTTTCAGCTAGCAATTGTTTTGCTGAAACACATAATGAAGGTCACAAACTGGATTCAGTGTTAATGTGTGCAGATTTTTTTATAGCTGCTGTTGCATTATTTGACATATTTATTATCTAGCAACTTTTATTGTCTTGTTTTGATTTCTTATTATTTTATGTTTGCATATGATTGTATGTATAAAATATTTTATACTATTGAATATTGACACACAAGTTGAAATTAATGATTATACAGAATGGATTGCAATTCAAGCTCTTTGCTGTTTTATAGTTTATTTATATTGGTTGAGTTAAAAAAGAATTAACCAAAGAAATTATTTTATTTTCAATCATATTTTTAATATCGCAAGATCTGTCCAGAAAATTCCGGGACTGATTATATTTCTGTGAATCGGCAATTCTGATGTACTAGTGCTAATATTTCTTTATGTTATGGTTAACCAAACTTAGGTAACCTCATGCATGGGTTAAGATATCTCACTTATTGTATGGATTCAGCTCTGGTATGCTTAATGCCTTTCAGCACATTTTTTCCAACTTGGAACATAAAAATTAATTACTGTATTGCAAATAAGGTGACATCCTAGTGCAGAGGGTTTAAAAACAGGGTTCCCACGGGTGCTTAGAAAGTGCTTACTTATTTTGACCTTCAATTTCTAAGAGCCCTTAGAGGTGCTTATTTTTCATCAATAGTCCTTAGAAAGTGCTTAGTTTCCTTTCAAAACGAAATTAAGTTTTCAAATGACGATATTTTTTCACATTTCCGATCTCTTTTTAGCGGCTGATTGGCGATAAAACTGCTTACAAGTACAGTTTTGGTGATGATTCGGAAACTGGCTTGCTTGAATGGGAACACTTGATACGCGATATACAAATCGTCAATCGACTCTTGATGAGCACATAATACACTTTTTCGAAAATGAAAGTGTTAGTCGATCAGGGAGGAGCCTGACCCAGACAACACAAACATGAGCAGCAATATGCTAAAAAATTGCTCATACACTCCCCTGAAGACCATTAAAAAGTAAAAACAAAACGAAGTGAAAAGAATAAGAAAACAAAATCAAACTCGCAACAGCAGCTGGGAGACCGACAACACCAAGTCCGGTCCTCATCAAACTTGTCTCTTTCTTTCCCTTTTTATTAAAGCAATGCACCGGCGAAGAGATGAAAGAAAAATATCCAAAGTTTTTTTCTTACTTCTGTTTACATACTACTGTTCTTATAAGATTAACTAATCTGTAAAAGCATACCCATTTGGTCGAAAGTCAGGTACTACATTGTATAACAAGGTTTCTTCAATGTTTTATTTAAGTCCTTATAAAGTGCTTAGAAAGTCCTTATTTTTAGTCAGAAAAAAAGAGTGGGAACCCTGAAAAAGTAAAGAAATCAGAAAGCGATTCAGATCTTGGGAATTAAAAGGTATTATGGTAAGCTGTTTTTGGCATGAATTTCAGTCTGTGCTTAACTTTTCACTGATTGCTTCAAGTGGTTAATACCCTGGCCTTTAGGGTTCGATTATTCCCTGAGTGCATTTTGTTCTACCGTCGGTAAAATTTTCCTTGTATGTGTCCAATTCTTGACATCTGTAATGTGTTTTGCGTAACTTGGTCAAATAAGCTCTTCTCTACTGTTATAAAGACCGTTAAGTATAGAGTAAAAATTTCAACGGATTTGAAATCTGCGGAAAATTTCACATTTGATCAATAAATAAAAATATGATTCTCTTTAAATAAATCATTTTTAAATTGAATATATCTTTATATTTTCGCAAGAGATTGTGATGTCACGTGAAACAGATTGCATTTTCTGCCCTTTGCGATTAAAAAAAGAAACAGATTACATTTCCTGCCCTATTTTATTTCAGGGAATGAGGGCTAAAAACAAAAATAATTTTGACTGGGATTGTTAATTTGTTTTCGTAAAATCGGAATTGCTTAAGATAGATTGAAAATTTCAACTGGTTTTAAATCTGCAGAAATAGCTTACACACCAGATTAATAACTCGCATCATGGAGTAACTTACATCAGTACGATGCCCAAGAACACCACGGGCACGGCTAGCCACACAGTGGCTAGTATGTTATAAAACCAACTTACCCTTAGTTTAATAGACTGGATTTGAAATTGATGTGCGTAAAAATGACCATAGAGTGACGAACTAAACCTGGGTGATTAAGTCTGTGCATTCTCATTTACCTCAAGAAAGTAAAAATACTGGTACTCCTCACTTAGCAACTGAGTGGGAACTCAGTCATTAAGGGATGGTTGATCAGCTGTCAATCCTACAACTAGATTGCCCTGATCAATAAACTTAATTGTTTTTATTTATTTTGAAATGCGGCTTGGCCAAACCTGGTCCTTGTGCCACAAAAATTAATCAATCTGAATAAAGAGAGTGCAGGAAGAAAAATGGCTTCCACCAACTAGTTTGTTTTGGGGGGCTATTTAGAATTCTGTAAGGTAGAATTCTGCTAAGTAATCACAAAAATTAATGGCAGGTGCAATGTAAGCATGGCACGTCAATCACCAACAGATGTTACGAGAAGATTCCGGAATTCAATTTTTTTTAAGTTTGATACTTGCTGCAGTGGCTTGCCTGACAAAGTATGTGCAAATCCTTCCTTCGATTACTTTGGCATTTAAAAATGACCAGAGATAAGGGCTCTAGAGCTGGTTGTAAGTCTGATCGTTAAGCAGGTAGGTCATTGATGTTTTATGCTTCTGAAAGAGAAATCCTTTGATTATGTTAACAACACTATTTTAGAAATCCTAACTTCATCTGACATTATCCTCGTAATAAACATTCAATGTAGAAATGAGAATAGTTAAAAGGTTGCTGCCTATCTCTTCTGGTAGATTTTAATATCGTTTTCTTCATCCATCTTGAATGACTTATAACCACAATTGCTTTTACTCTATGCTTTGCCAATGCATGCATGTCGTTGCCATGACATTCAAGGAACTCCATCTTTCTGCTTGATCAGTCCTGAAGCTTTTAAAACAGATCTTGTTTTCAAAACTCAAAATCAATCCACATTTTCTCATTGCATTTTCTGTCACAATATTTTTGCAATGTAGAGAATCTTTTGTCACTTTTATAATATTTTAATGTTTGTAACCAACATAAATTAGTTTTCCTTAAGAAAATTAGTAAACTACTGATGCTATTTGCATGTAATGAAATGACAGTAAATTTTCCTCTAAAAACTTTCGACCTTATACAGCAAGAAGTTATTTTAAAAGGTTCATTTGCAAATTTGTTATGATAGTCTGCATGTTTTGCAATCAAGTGCACACATTGTTCATGCTATGTTTCTTTTTTTAGTGAAAACATTTTTTTCAAAAACTATCTTGATTATGTACACATGTGTATACTTTTGCATTTCAGAATTCATTCTAATTGCAAATTTTAAAAATTTCGTCAAAAGAACCTTTTTAAATATCTATGCCATCCTACCAGCTACCTCATTCAAAAAATATCCATGCAATTCTTTTTACCAAAGATTATATATTGTATTTTTTCTTGGGAAAACTTTGAAAATTTTTGATTTGTTTAATTTTTATGCATGTAAACAGTATTTTGAAAGTTATTTACTGAATGATAGATTTTATTATACTTAATTGTTGATATTTAATTGAATTATTTTTTATTATACTTTTCCCATCATTGAAAATAATCAAAAGTATTAGCAATTGATATGCTTTGAAAAATAAAGTATTTGCCTGAAAATTGAATTGTACTGCACCCTTTTGATATTTTACACTTTGTAGTCACAATGCGCTGTGTAAATAGATTTTAATAATCACTGATCAAGTAATTTTTAAACAAAAGTATAATTTATGTTTTCATGTACATATGAATTGTTTCTTTAATCCTGATGTCCAAATCTTTATCAAACAAAAATAGGTAATGGAAATAGATAAGTTACATGTATGGATGAAATTTAATTGAAAGTTCAGCGAATAAGACTATTTTTATGTGTCATTAATGCAATATTCTGCCCTCCCTCTAATGTCTTGTTTGAAATGAGAGTAAAAGATTAAATTTAATACCAAAGTAAAAATTAAGAATATTCTAAAACCATACTTTATTTTCTAAATTCGCCTTATCCTTTAAAATAACACCCTTGAAATGTTTCATTTTAAAATAACTACTGTTAAAAAAAATCTTACAACCCCACAACTGTGTCATGATTTCAAATACAGTAAAACCTCTTAAGGCATCGCCTGGATGATAATTCATCACTCCAGATAAATTGTCAATCATCAGTCCCATCTAGCTGTCATAGAAAGCATTGTAATTAAACCCTTGTTTACTCGCTATGAATTAAAATCCTATTCCCCGACTGGAAATGTCTTAAAATGTGCAGGGTTTGTGTCTGGCCAACAAAATGAAGTAGAAAATGAGGACTCAACTTGAATCTTTATTGAATTTATATGAAAGTAGATAACTGATATAAATAACTATGTATTGACAATAACTTTGTAGTATGTTCTTAAAAGATTTAGCTATAAAGTCTTTCACAAGATTTCTTTTCAACACGTATCACAAGTTCTTAAAACCTTTAAAAACGATTAGAAATTACCTTAGAATCAGTATTATACTGAATTTCCAAGGTACAAGATTATGAATACTGGTAAATTTAAGATTTACATTATAAAATATTGTGATTACTTTTAATACATTTTTAGTACATTCTGTGATTGCTCCTCTGAAATCATCAAAATGTTTTGATCCCTTGAGTGATGACTTACCAAGGTTTTACTGTAATTGGTACTCCAGATACTTTGTAGTTTGTAATGCCATGTTTCTTGCTTAAATAGAATCTTTCAGCTTAGAGTTTACTTGCTGCTTCTATTTAACATGCAACTCATGTAATATCAAGTAACTTACCATTACCTGCTTCGACCATAAGTTATCAAGTCGAGTTTGTAAATAAAATTTTGCACTGAGATAAATACAAGCATACACCATCTCTAATATTATAAAAGGAAGTGTTTGTTTTCTGCCCGCAAAGTCCTGACGAATCTATGGCACTTACATTAATGGAATTTCGCACACAGGTAGTCCAAATTTTTTGCAATTTTTGGATTGCAGCAAATTTTAAAATTTAATCTGAAACATTTTAAAATGAATTTTTTAGTTTTTTTTCAGCGTTCTTTGGAAATTTAAAAATTTAATCTGGAACATTTTAAAATGAATTTTTTAGTTTTTTTCACTGTTCTTTATTTGTAATATGACGTCACCCAAAGAACAACATGCATATTGACTTTTTCTCCTGTGACGTCAGCCTTTGGAACCATGCCGAGTTTTTCAACTTTCGTGTATTCGCAATAAATGGGAATGTTAGCAATCCTATCGATTTGAAGGACCTTCGTTTGATTCGAGATTAATTCATTTTGATTTCCTGAGAAACTGATTCTAGTGAAGCAAAAGAAATTATTAAAGTTATTACTGGCGTTCTTCAGTGCTTTTTTCTATCTCAGCGATCGTTTAAAGATGCAATAAAATTTTTAACAGATTTGAAATCTGCGGAAAATTTTACACCATATAGAGATACCTTATACGTATGATTTTCTTTTAATAAATAATTTTTCAATTAAATATTTATATTTTTTTGGTTTGTCTCGCAAACCAACACTACGAGCAATGTGACCCACGCGAAAAGAACTCACGGGCAATGCCCATTTGGTTTTAAAAGCTAACCAACACCACGGGCGACTCCGTTATGACTTATCTAATGGGCTACAAATTCCCATTTGGTTTGCAAAGCATACCAATAACCCCACAAAAGCAATGCCGGGCTGGCCACGCAGTGTTTAGTTTGGTAATAAAATAAAAGTAAATGAGTAGGTTATATCCAGTTGTTTGCTGTTTATCTAAATTCCAAAAAAGAAAAAGTTTATTTTGCGATTCCAAATTTTTTTAATACTTTGCTTGCGTTTTATTTTACGAAATTTAAAATTTAGTGTCTTGTGCTTGCAAAATCAGCTTTTAACTCTACTCCCCATTTCATGCAAAACTCAAAATTGAATTTTTGTTTAGAAAGTTATGTTGATTGCGTGTTTTTAAAATAGGTGAAACCGCCTTAACATTAATATTCTTGAATTGCGAGTTATAGTTATTTTTGTCACATTTTATAAAGTTGGTCTATGGGTTGTAGTTAAGAAATAATTAAAACAGACTAATTAGTGGGAAGTGATTATTCAAAACTTTCATACATAATTTGACACCTTAAAATAATGCAAAGGTATAAATGATTTTGCACTATCACTTTATATATTTCCAAGCACTCAATGACCGTCAATAGCCATGAAGGATGAAATTTTTTGGTTTGTTAATCCTTTTTAATTGTATTGGGCTTAATTGTAAAACAAGTACTATTGTGTTTGTATTTTCCTTGTATCTATGATTAACTTTTAAAATATATCCAATTCCTTTGTGTGAATGAGAACTTTTGAAATATTTTTTAAAATTAATATTTAAGCTCTACTTATTAAAATTGACCATGTTTAAATGCAGTGAAACCTCAGCTAGTAGAATACCTTGTTTGCAATACCCATGTAGAGCATTGCTTTAAACATGTGCCTGCTCTTTTAGTGTATGTTTATAATGTGTGTGTGTGTGTCTATAGTACATGTATGCGCACAAGGTGTGTATCATTCATGTCATCCATGGCTGCCCATGTACAACTAAAGGCTCTATATTTCTTTTGAGGATATCTTGTTAAAGTTTTTAATTATTAAAATAAAGAATTTTCTTTTTGAAGTGTTTTTTATATGATAATTCATATTATAATTATAAGACAGTAGTTATAATTTTACTACACATTGAAAAGTAAAAATTGTCATTTCATTCAGTATTATAATTTGTGCAGTCAAGTAAAAAAATGTATTTAACAAAAATGGAATGGAATTTTAAATTTAAAAATCTTAAATTATTCAGTTTCTAATAGTGTCATGATCACGATTTTTAGTTGCGATAAATCCCATCGGTGCTGCATAGATACTTCAATTACTCCTTATGGGACCAATAAAGTTACAGTAGACATTTCGCTCACTCCTTTCAACAGCGCCTTATCTCAAAAATCGGCGATTTTTAGCTATGCCTGTTTTCAGAAAACCCTGAAAGAATAGTATATCCCTGCCAAATCGTCATAGCTCACCGCTCAATATTTAGCTACTTGAGAGCAGAAGTAATATTTATTTGTAATACATTTTATTGTACTGTTAAACTTTAAAATCACTCTCCTGAAAAATCACGTTTTTTGAGACATGATGTTGAAAGGAATGAGTTATTTTTATGGTTAGTTTTGATGTTTAAATGATATTTAATAGACTAATGATTTTTTTATGGTACCCTCTATAGATTGATTCACTTGTTTTTCAGGTTGGCCTAGATTTAAATAACCTGCTTGCTTTTGTGTACTTAAATGATCATGAATTTGAAGTGCAAACCTTGTTTTAGTTTTGATGAAAATGAGTAAAGATAAAATAAGAATTCAATGTTATCTTTGGGGGCCTTTTTGGCTCCCCTCGTTGTTTCCCACCCTGTAAATTTCTTGATCATGGATTGAATGAGTTGGTATTTCATGACTTAATTATTTAGCTCATACTTAATGAGTGCCGACCAACCGGTATAGTGGTTAAGGTGTTAGCCTCTAGATCGGAAGGTTCCTGGTTCGAATCCGGGTGCGGGCATGGATGTTTGTAAGCGTATGGTGTAGAGGCGGCTGGTGCACCTTAAATTTGTCGTGGCCGAAAGTCCTCACGTTGGGTTGGCGTGGAAGTTTGGAGAGTGGGGTGCCAGCTCAGGTGTTGCTTCGTCATCTGACCGTGGTTCAAAATTACGAAGTGTTGTCCTCGGATCTTTCCCTCAAGGGAAAGATCCCGGACCGTCGTCAATAGCCCGTTGTGTTGCTCTAGTACGACGTTAACTAAAATTACCATTACCATTACCCGGACCGTCGTCAATAGCCCGTTGTGTTGCTGTAGTACGACGTTAACTAAAATTACCATTACCATACTTAATGAGTATTTAATCACTTTGGCCTTCCTGTTATAGAAGTAGAGAATAAATAAAATAAAGAACTGTATACTCTCAGAAAGAACTGGAAAGGGCCAAAATGGCATTTCGCGCAGGGAACAATTTTCCTGATTCCCTTGAGCTTGACATGGAAAGCAGTTTCTTTGTCTTCCCCTCTACATCCTGTTTGCAAGCATTCAAAGCCCTCCAGCTGTGAGTAAAAATCAGTAATACAAACAATGTGATTTGGTAGTGATTGACACCACACTTTGGGAAAAGGAAAAACATAACCAAATATAACTATCAAACATTCTTAAAACTGAACAGTTGAAATCAAAATGAACAAGCCTCGTAGTAACAGAAAAACCGCAGAGTTGCCACCACCAGTTGTTGGGAAAACAACATCTTCATTCCACGATAATGTTCAGAAAAGGCTCAGATATACCGCTTACTGATTATCGGGGAAAGCTGAACAGAAATGTTGAGAACAATGAGAAGACATCAGACTACGTACTAAGTACGGCATCGAAACTAGACCAAATGGTACGACTGTACGGTACAAATTGGGATCTCGTCACTGGCCTATGCAAGTATTTTCTAATATTTTAGGACGTGTCTGATAATTGCTTGGGTTTTGTATAAAGAAGTGATAGGAGAGCAGAAACTCTCCTTGCAGGAGAAGTTCCATCCTACAACTTTGAAAAGCTTCATACTCCAAAAATGTCATCTAAAATGAATGCAGCAAATACTAAGATTTTGTCAGGTATTTAGATAAGATACCAACACTAGTAAAAGATTGAAATGCAGTGTGGAGATTTTCCATGGAAAACCACACAAAAAGGCAGTACGTGGGAAACGCTCATTGAGAGAAATAAGATAAAATTTTAAAAGCAGGGTCAGTGATAAATTTTTAATCTGAATACTAGAATCTGGACGGCGTTCAAATTTCAGTGGTGTAAGTCACTAAAAAAAATGACGCAGAAACCAGATGTAATAAAACCAAATTTAACTAATGATAATCAGAGAGTAGACACGAAAACTTGATCAAGATAAGTCAATCAGTTAACAAAACGTTAAGTCAGATTCAACTGCCAACAGATTTTTGAAAAAGTGACTTACACCTCTAGCTTTTACCCGTCCATATATTTTATTACTTTTTATCTGTCATTTGAAACCTAAAATAAGCTGTATAGTACACTCTAAGACAAAAAAAAAGTTGAAACTGGAAGTAGTAGACAGGTATGAATGAAATTTGGAGAAGTGGTACTTCTGTGATGGAAATGCAAATTATCAGATTCGTTTGAGCGCAGTGCAATTCTCAAACACGCTGCATACCGGGGCATAAAAGGACATCCAGTAGCGAAGAAAATTATTTTCGACTCGTGCTTTTGTGTTGGTTGCATCGTTTCTAGTTGAGTTATGCCTCGGAAAAAAGTTTCCAAGAACTTTAAGCAACTGTGAGTTTGACAGAGGCAGAGTAATTGGCCTCCGAGACGGTGGATGGTCTAATCGACGGATTGCGCAACCTATTGGTTGTAGTGATGTTACTGTTGCACGCTGTTAGCAGCGGTTGATACTAGAGTGCCTATATAATAAGAATGACGACAAGGGACCCAATGCGCATGCGCGGCAGCCATTTTTCTACCAGAATCGTCTCAAAGGAGGTTGCTGGGCGAATTAATATATCATTTCAAGGAGAACAAAAAGCATATAAATGTTAAAATATGGATACATTCGGTATAAATGAATCATATAAACGCTCAATTACATGCGTAATTGATGAGATGGATTACACAACGCGCTAACTTAGATTGCGGGAAACGCCACGTTGTTCATAAAATGCTATTTACTTAAAAATGCTTCAAATTTATACTGACAAAACACTAAAATAATAATAAATAAACATTCTAAAACACGAAATGGAACATGAATAAGCTATATTTTTCTTTTTTATTTAATATACACACGTTTTTCTCGAACACACAAAAAGTTCCCATGTTAAGTCTACGGGAGCTAGGAAAAGACCGCCTCAGGCGGTAGAAAAGGTCTCTACGCCAATCAGAAAGTGTTTCCCGTATGTCGCCAATCTTATTATATAGGCACTCTAGTTGATACTAGAGTGCCTATATAATAAGAGTGGCGACATACGGGAAACACTTTCTGATTGGCTTAGAGACCTTTTCTACCGCCCGAAGCGATATTTTCCCAGCTCCCGTAGACTTAACATGGGAACTTTTTGTGTGTTCGAGAAAAACGTGTGTTTTTTCAATTAAAAAGAAAATATAGCTTATTCGTGTTCCATTTCGTGTTCTAGAATGTTTATTTATAATTATTTTAGTGTTTTGTCAGTGTAAATTTGAAGACTTTTTAAGTAAATAGCTTTTTTTGAACAACATGCTGTTTCCCGCTACTTTGGCGATGTAAACATCGCGCCAAAGGCAGTTAACAAGTTTTAAACTTTTGATAATGCGTTTTTTTTTTAGCTGTTTCCTTATTATAGGTTTTCAATAACCTAAGCCGAATTGAATCATCAGAAAAGCAGAGAGTAAATTGTAGCAATGCTTTATATAAAAAGAATAAAAGAAATGTTTATATTAAAGTGTTATTTTTGATGCAAATTTTCATCTTTATTTTGCTGCTAGATCTCGGAACAAAACCACCACATCAACATTTATCTGTGAATTTGGATATAAATGCGTACAAATGCTGTTAACTATTTTTTATCTTGAGATTATTCTTGTATGTTTAGGCCAATATTTGCTCATAATTTAGTTTCAATCTGTTAATTCTATTTTTCATATGAAAATGTGGTAGATTTTTTAACAAATGTGTACTGATGGTGTTGATTATTTTTGAAATTACATGTCTTTTGACTTGTATAAATAGATGAAACTTAAAATTAAATTTAAGTGGGTTAAAATTTTGTGTTATGCATTAAAAAGGTCAAATAAAAATGTTCAGTATCTTTTCTGGTTCGGTTAATGTAAGGAAAGGATTAATCACGCTAAAAAAAACTACATGTGTTGAACAGTTGGTCGAAAGAAAGTTTTATTTTAAGGAACTATCCATTAATAGTAGGACATTTAAAATCTATTTTTTATTTAATGTTATAAAATTAATGCGTAAACTTCTATCACACAGCATGGAAATAATTTAAAGAAAAAACTTGTGCCTGAGAGAAACAACACATCAGATCTTATTTTATTTAACACTGAAGTTATAAGCTTAACTTTATTCATTTTCTTGTTAATATTCACGAAAACAAGTTCAATAAGTCGTGAGCATAAAAATTACGGGACATAAACACTATCGCCAAAAGAAAGAGAGGAGGAAATGTGGGAAACCGATGGAAGAAACATATTCGCCCAGCAACCGATTCTGGTAGAAAAATGGCTGCCGCGCATGTGCATTAAGCCAAATTTGGTCCCTTGTCGCCACTCTTATTATATAGGCACTCTAGTTGATACTAGAGTGCCTATATAATAAGAGTGGCGACAAGGGACCAAATTTGGCCCAATGCGCATGCGCGGCAGCCATTTTTCTACCAGAATCGTCTCAAAGAAGGTTGCTGGACGAATTAATGTATCATTTCAGGGAGAACAAAAAGCATACGATTGTTATAATATGGATATATTCGGTATAAATGAATCATATAAACGCTCAATTACATGCGTAATTGATGAGATGAATTGCACAACGCGCTAACTTAGATTGCGAGGAACACCATGTTGTTCAAAAAAAGCTATTTATATAAAAAGTCTTCAAATTTATACTGACAAAACACTAAAATAATAATAAATAAACAATCTAAAACACGAAATGGAACATGAATGAGCTATATTTTCTTTTTAATTTAATGTACACACGTTTTTCTGGAACACACAAAAAGTTCCCATGTTAAATCTACGGGAGCTAGGAAAAGACCGCCTCGGGCGGTAGAAAAGGTCTCTATGCCAATCAGAAAGTGTTTCCCGTATGTCGCCACTCTTATTATATAGGCACTCTAGTTGATACAAGGCTCATGCCAGAGTCAACCAGGCTCGGAAGGCCTAGAGAAACCGGACCGAGAGGGGATCGATGTGTTGCAAGACATACGCGTACTGATATAACAGCCACTGTTGTAGACATCCAATGGGCAGTGCGAACTTCCCTCGATCATCCAATTAGTGATCGCACCTTTTGTCTACGGCTTCACGACGTGCGACTAAACTCACGTTGACCGTTACGACGACTGCATTTAACAGCATCGCATCGCCGTTCAAGACTGGAATGGTGTGCCAGACGGACATGGGTCATCGAGGGATCTTCACAGACGAATCCCGCTTCTGTCATGGCGGAGACGACAATCGAATCATTGTGTGGAGGCAACGTGGTCAGCGTTAAGATTCACGGTTTGTTGTGCAGCGTCATACGTCCAGAAGAACTGGTGTCATGGTGTGGGGTGAAATTGCGTATAATGCCAAATCACCTTTGGTATTCGTTACGGGCTCTTTGACAGGCTAGTGTTATGTACAAGAAATTTTACAGCAACTCAATTTTACGCTCCCATTCCTGAACTCCCAGGTTCACCCGCTTTTTTAACAAGACTATGCTCGACTACATATTTCTGCCGTCTCTAGAGCCTGTCTACGACACAACGATATCTTAACATGGGCGGCATATTCACCGGACCAGTCCCCGATCGAGAATGTATGGGATGCCATTGGACGAGATGTCACCACTTCATCCGTATTACGTAATCTGCTGGAACTACATGACAGGGTTCAAGCAGCATGGGATGGACTGTCGCAGGGCTTCAAAAAGAGTGACTCACTACCAAAGCGCTTGCATGCTGCATTAGGAATAAGGGCGGTCATACGCCATACTTAATGATACCACCTTTGAATTTTTTTAAATAATGTTTGCACATATTTCAATCTTAAATTTTAATCATTTACTCATTTATAAGCACTTTACTTAAATTTCATTGCATTCTGACAAATCCTTCTAGATGCAACTTTTTTTTTGTCTTAGCGTATTATCTAATACTCAATAAGAGGCAGGGGCTAAATTGGTCCCCTTTTACTTATAGTGCAACTTCCCGTCTTTGTAGTGTTAAGTATAAACCTTCAATCTTAGAACAATTCAAATATAATTTCAAGCTTGGTTTACTGTGTAAACTTGGTAACATAATTAAGATAACCATAACATTTTCCTCCCCAAATCATGTGTGATGTGCAAAAGCATGGTTGAAAAAATAGTTTCACTTTTCAGTAAAATGTAGATTGAAAAAAATATTATTTATGTGAGAATCTCTATTATTATGAAAGGAAGTGTTTGTCCCTATGTCTGTCTGCGTGTGTCTATGTACTGTCCTGACGAATCTTTGGCACTTGCAATAATGAGATTTTTCTCACAGGTA
Source organism: Metellina segmentata (assembly GCA_947359465.1). Taxonomy (NCBI): domain Eukaryota; kingdom Metazoa; phylum Arthropoda; class Arachnida; order Araneae; family Tetragnathidae; genus Metellina; species Metellina segmentata. Next base: position 72,454,419 of record OX375877.1, on the reverse strand, counting down.
GTCCAAATTTTTCGATATTTGTATCGCGCCCGAAATTTAAAACTCAATCTAGAAAATTTTTAAATTAATTTAATGAAATTTAATTATTATTGTTTTCTTTGGAATGGCAACAGCATAAAGATATGACAGATTGTAAATTTATATACCATTTGCACGCTTTCATCTAAAAAAAACCACCAAATAAAGCGTTTTAACTGAAGTCATGTAGTTTTTTGTCCTAGATCATTAAAGATATCTTTTAAATTTCCAGCAAGATATTGTGACGTCACGCCAACCTTCGTGTTTGAGAAATCCATTTCCTGCGCTCATAAAATTCCAGCCAAGGAAAGTAAAACAAAAATCTTTGTAAGGGAAAAATCTTTGTAATCAAGGAAAGTAAATCAAAAATTTCAACGGATTTGAAATAAGCGGAAAATTTTACACCAGATAGATACCTTATACATGTGATTTTCTTTTAATAAACAAAGGGGATTCCGCCCCCTGCTCGCTTTTGCTCGCCCAACCCCGATGATTGCTACTCAATCACCTTTAGTTCGCTACGCAATCATATTTACTTCTCTTCTCGAATTATACTTTTGAACACTGTCGGGAGATGGAACCGGCTCACGTGAATCGCTATCTACCAATCACAAAGCGAATAAACCTCAAAAATCAAGGAAAACTTTCTTTTATAATAGACTAGCCACTGCGTGGCTAGCCGAGCAACACAACGGGCTATTGACGACGGTCCGGGATGAATCCCTTAAGGGAAAGATCCGAGGACAACAACTCGTAATTTTGAACCACGGTCAGATGACGAAGCAACACCTGAGCTGGCCATTCTCCAAACTTCCACACCAACTCAACGTGAGGACTTTCTGCCACGACAGATTTAAGATGCACCAGCCGTCTCTACACAATACGCTTACAAACATCCATGCACTGACCCGGATTCGAACCAGGAACCTTCCTATCTAGAGGCCTTAACATCTTAACCACCAGACCGGTTGATCGTCAAACTTTATCACCGGATTTAAATCAAAACATTGGCGGTTAAGGATTTCAAAGTGCATTTGTCGTTTAGGAACGAATCTGATTTATCGTCAATTCAATAAAACCAGACCGAAAATAAATTTGTTCTCATTTAGCGTAAGGTGAGGTAATTTTAATTAACGTCTTACTAGAGGAACACAACAATCTGATATCAATCCCTTAAGGGAAAGATCCGAGGACAACACCAAGTAATTTTGAACCACGTTCAGATAACGAGGTAACACCTGAGCTGGCACCCCACTCTCCAAGCTTCCACGCCAACCCAACATGAAGACTTTCGGCCACGACAGATTTAAGATGCACCAGCCGCCTCTACACCATACGCTTACAACATCCATGCCCAGACCCGGATTTGAACCAGGAACCTTCCGATCTAGAGGCTAACACTTTAATCACTATACCGGTTGGTCGACCCGTTTCGTAGGAAATCATAATGAATGAATCTCAAAACAAACGAAGGTCATTTGAATGTGTTCACTCACAGGAGATGAAAAAAATTGGTATAGTTCCAAAGGCGGACGTCAATGTGACACGTGGGGGGCGAAAAGTCTAAATTTTGATGTTTCTTTATCCTCGGTAATTGGTAATTTTTAGTTAACGTCGTACTAGAGCAGCACAACGGGCTATTGACGACGGTCCGGAATCAGTCCGGAAAGATTCGAGGACAACACCTCGTAATTTTGAACCACGGTCAGATGACGAAGTAACACCTGAGCTGGCACCCCACTCTCCAAACTTCCACGCCAACCCAACGTGAGGTCTTTCGGCCACGACAGATTTAAGGTGCACCAGCCGCCTCTACACCATACGTTTACAAACATCCATGCCCAGACCCGGATTCGAACCAGGAACCTTCCGATCTAGAGGCTAACACCTTCACCACTATACGGGTTGGTCGGCTTCTTTATCCTCGGAATTACCGCGAAAGAATGATAATGGTGCTATTAAACTCGTTTTAAAAAAACTATTAAACTCGTTTTAAAAAAACTATTAAACTCATTTAAAAATGTTCTACATTGAATTTTAAAATTCGCCTCGATCCTAAAATTGTAAAAAAAATGCACTACCTGTGTGCCAAATTCCATTACTATAAGTGCCATAGATTCGTCAAGACTTTGCGTTTTAGAAACAAACAAACCTACAAACACTTCCTTTTATAATAGTAGCGACTGACCACTGCGTGGATAGCCCCGCGTTGCCCGTGGTGTAAGGTGTATTTTGGTGTAAAAATTTCCAGTTTTCAAATCCGTTGAAATTTTTAATCTATCTTTAACGATTCCAATTTTATGAAAAAGACCTAACAATGCCAGTCAAAATGTTTTTTATTTTTTAGCTCTCTTTCGCTGAAATGGAATAGGGCAGGAAATGTAATGTTTTTTTTTTATTGCGAAGGGCAGCAAATGCAATCTGTTTATTTTTGGAAAGCGAAAGTTCATGTAACGTCACAATCTTTTGCGAAAATATAAAAGATATGTTTGCTTTGCAAACCAAATTATGAATAACTGTGGTTTGCTTCGCAAATCAACACCACGGGCAACGCCGTAATGGTCTCGTCATTGTCAAATTCGGTAAAATTCGAATTGCGAAGAGATCCAATCCGCGTGACGTCACGATATCTTGCGAAATTATATAAATATTTATTTGAAGTTTTATAAATATTTATTGAAGGTAACTACAGAGTAAAATTTTCCGCAGATTTCAAATCCGTTGAAATTTTCAATCTATCTTCAACAATCCCAATTTTACAAAAAAAAAAAAAAAAAACTAAACAATGCCTGTCAGTATGTTTGCTGTGAAAACGTTGGAGTGGAGACTACGCATTCCTATTTAATTGCGAAGAGCGGAAGCTGAAAAAACTTAGATTGGTTTCAAATGCTGATGTCAATAGTGACGATTGTGACGTGACGTCATGGGGGATAATAGCAGAATTCCGTCCTTTCTTCCAATTGCCGGAGCTGGACGAAAAAAAGTTCCCAATTATGAAAAAAACTATTAAATTCATTTTAAAATGTTGTAGATCAAATTTTAAAATTCGCCTCGACCCTAAAATTGCAAAACATTTGTTCTACCTGTGAGCCAAATCCCATTACTGTAAGTATCATAGATTCGTCAGCGGGCAAGAAACAGGCAAACACTTCCTGTTATAATATTAGAGATAGAGAAATAATTTTCAATTTTTTTTCTTCTATATTTTCGCAAAAGAGTGTGTGACGTCAAGCCAATTATACCTGGGCAACGCCGTTATGGCTGTTATCCAATAGGCTAAGAATTCCGCAAACCGAATTTGAATTCGTAGCAAACACCGGGGGTTAGCGAGCAGTGGTCACACCTGAAACCACGAAAAGAACTGTTACGGGCAACGCCGTGCTGGTTTTGATATAAACAAAAAATGAAACCATAAGAAGTATGAAAACGTTTTCACATTTCAAGTTCTTGCATCTTGGAACTTTACCAACTACAATTTTCATTTCAAATACGTCAAAATTATTTTATTGCGTTAAATCATTCATCTTTCCAAATAATTTACAACTGGCATTCCATTTTGTATTCATTTTTTATCTGAATCCACACAAGACACAAAACATTTGAAACAACAATTTTTAGTTAAACACCAGGATTCTTAATTTATTATGCAATATTAAAAACAAAATTACCTGGAAAATGATCCTTTAGTTTTATTCTTACAATACAATCCGAGGTACATGTATGCAATGACTAATATTTCTCTGAAATGTATCGCATACTGGAAAATTTCAACAGGAGAAACAAAATATTTGGAGAACAAAGAATTTAAGAACCAACACCTCCATTAGTAACTCCTGTGGATACTTTCACTTCGGGAAGTATTTTTATTCACTAGTAGAAAATATTCAAGACAGTAACATGTATAAATGCACCAAACTTGGAAACATTTTCATAAAAGTCTAAGATGTAAAAATATCATTTATTGATGAGTACAGTTGTTTCCAGGACTATTGCCCACCATTGCTCAGAACCAACAGAGTTCGTGGTAAAGGATAGTGGGCAGTCCCATCAAAATGAGACATTTTTATTCATCACAGATCAATTAGTAGTCTTCTGAGCTTTTGCTCTACTCGATGCAAAGACTTTGTCTTTTTTATGCATACATTGCAACCGCAAAAGGTAGTTGTATGTACATTTCAATGTTCTCAGGTTTATCACACAACACAAACTCAAGTTTTCACTAAGATCCTTCACAGTTAATATGCAGGGTACATATAGCATATATTTGTTCGAAAGATATAGAAGATTTTGTACAGGTCAATATTTTGGAAATGCTTTTATACACTTGATGACACTTCCCATTTTAAGGATTGGGATCAGGAACTTTCTTTTTCTCGGATGAAATACTTCTGCAGAGGCGTCACTATCAGCAGAACAGGATGGATGAGAGCCAGAGCTAAGCAGATGCTGTCAAAGATATTCACCTGAAATAAATAGGGCTCATTTAAAGATAGAATTGATAAGCCTTTGGAGAAGCCTCAATTGTAAAATCTAAAGTTTGTTTTCGTGCAACAAATGAATATTTACAAGGAAAGACGTTCTACAGGGTTTGTATATTTGAGTTAACACAGGGAAACGTCGCGGTCCTATTGGAGCATTTCTAAAATATTTTTCTAATCTCTTTTTTCGAATTGCTCTATTTCAGATCAGGAAGTCAAAATTCGACACTTGGCACATTTTTCGTTTTTTAGAATTCTACATTTTTTCATCGGATCTATTTGTATTTATGTCTTGCTCTTTTACGCATTTCAATGTATTATTCAGGAATTAAATATATATATTTGCATCCTAAGTAAATTATAGAAGCTATGAAAAATTTGAAACGAAGTTAAAAACGATTTTCGGTACAACTTAAACTATTGCATTGTTCTATGTAAGTAAAGTAATTATTCTAATTCACTTTTCAATCAACAATTAACCATTTCAGCCCGAGCAGCGCCGGGTTGTTCATCTAGTGAAAAATAAAATCACATGCAATTGATTTTTAATCAATGAATGAATGTATAAATGAAAAAAAATCGTAAGTTTTAAAATGTATACTGAGGCAAACTTTAGAAATGAAGAGAGAGAAAAAGCAATAAACAAGTTATTTTTGTCCTCTGCTCTTCAATAATCTTGCTTGAAGTGTGAGTTTTTTACTTTAACAATTAGGGATTGGGATCCGATCCGGCAGATCCGGCATCATTTGGCTACCTACCGGATCCAGCAACATCTGTCGGATCCGATAAACCTGAATTAAAAAAAAATTAAATAATCGATTATTGAAACCCAACTTTAAAGTATTATAATCGTTTATTCAATCGATTGGGAATCAATCGATTTTATATTTTTCAATCATCAGTTTGGAAAATTGTAGCAAAAATAATAAATTAAATGATCAATAATTTTTTTTTTAATAAAGAGGAATTAGAAAAGCAAATTCTGCAAGAATATGAAGACTATTGCAAAAAGATAAACTTTAGGAAAGAAACAGATTTTGAGGAAATACCGAAGAAAGAAATGACTTCATATGAAATGGAGTCAAAGGAAAATATTTGCCTCTTATGTACTACTTAATGACGGTTAAACCAACTTGTGTCGAAGCTGAGAGGGCCTTCTTGGCCACTGGTTATATTTGCAGTTCATTGAGAAGCAGGTTGAGGTACGACGCAATGAATACGATTTGTTTCCTTAGATCGTTTTTTCAAACTCAAAAGTGATTTTCATTACTATATAATTTCGATTTAAGCAATTACTAAGAATAATTAAAAGTTCCTTTTTATGTTATGTTGACCAAAACTGCCAAATAATATATTTTTATATTAGTATGAGACATGGTTAGGTACAATTTATTTGTCATTTGCTCAACGACATTAGATATAGACTACTTAATTTTGGAAAATGTAAAAGTACTACGAAAAAACAAACTGATGTTTTTTGGTGTGGAAACTAGTAAGACTGATCAGCACCAATTCGTTTAATACTTACTACTAGTTGTACTAGGAGTTACTATAATTAATTGTATGTGATTGATTTCCTACCTATGGATAATTATTAATAAAGTTGATTTTCTAATGGTAAAATAAACGTTTTGTTCGTCAATTTGGAATAATATCCTTTTTACCTATTTTCACTCAGCCGATTTTGGAAAAATACATACTGGTTAGATAGACTTATTAACAAAATACCAATCCGGCCGGATTGAAAATCGTACCATATTGCAATTCCTATTGACAATATTTGCAGTTATTTTAGAGTTCACTGTGATATGAAATTGTTAACCATTTTTTGCATAACATTTTGTAAGAAAACGTGTACTACGCCTCAGGGGAATTTTCTGTTTGGCCTGTTCATCTGACCGTTCTAGACCCATTTATAAATCGCAAAGTAGTCAAGAGGGAAATAATGCTTACATAGAGAACATTATTCAATGATGAGGCCTCCCACAGAAAAAGAGGGAACTGGAAGAGGCTGGCAATGGCAGAAAATGTGCTCATTATTCCAAGAAGGCGGTTGAAGTGTTCACCTGGAAATCTGAAATGAAAAATCTCATATCAAAATCTCAAAAGATTGCTACTGATAACTTTTATGGAAGGATCCAACCAAATGGGATGCAAACTTGGTCCGGATAGGAACTGAATGGAATTTTTTCCATTGTTGAAATAAGATCGACTTTTACTTTTTATTATTCACATAGCTCTTATCAACGAATCCCAACAACAGTTGCTCAAACTGGTATTGCCAATGTGATATAGATGTAAAAGTTCAAATAAAATCAATGTTCCAAGTGTTACGTTATGGAAGTCTTGTACACAATTTATTCTAAAGAATAATTTTAAACTCGCCTGGCCACATTTCATATAAACTTCTTTTAAAAAGTTACATTTACATGTTACCATTCAGTAACATGTTCATTCATTTTTTTTGTCTTAGAATAAAAAGTTTGTCTTGTGCTGTTGCTTGCACACAATCCTCAGAAATATTGAATGTGTGTACAATTTGAACTGTGATTGAATTGACCTGTTTGGACCTGGAAGTTGCATCCTCAATCCTTCGATTCTCCAAAGTCGACCAGAGTCCGCATATTTGAATCTAGTGGCGAAAACAAGTGAAGCAGGTTAAGAGGAATAAAATATAGTAGTTTACCTTTCATAAGTTTGATTAAATACTTTTTAACCCTTTGGGTTTACTGCTATTAGTGTAAAATTACACGTTAGATTAAAAATGCCAATTTCATATCTGCCAACATTCCAGAAAAAAACTCCTGGAAAAATATTTTCCGAATTTGTTAGGTGGAAATATTTTTGCAAGTGTTGCCAATTCGATGTTAGTCGTGGTAACAATGAAAGAAAAACATCGTAATCGGAGATTGCTAGTTATCATAAAAACCTTCTATAGAGTATACTTTTTTTTAAGAAAACTTATAAATATAAACCTCAAACATTCAAGTTAATCAATAATTGCTCATTTTGATTATATTTAGCGCTATTTTATGCAAAATACCGCCAAATCAGTTATGCCGAGTTTGATCAGCCGCTAAGCGTAGAGAGCAGGACTATCTTTTCTTTGATCGTTTGCTATTTTCTGCATTGAATTGCTTTTATAACGCGCCTAATTTAGTTCTCTTAATAATTTTTTATTTTAGAACTATTTGTGTAAACGTTTTCCATTTCTGACGATTGTGTATTGGCTTATGTATTAGAACTCTTACGGATTTTTTTTGGAGGTTGGCAGATATTGGCAATTTATTTCTTAAGCATCAATTTATACATTATTCTTCCGTAATGGTAATGGTAATTTTAGTTAACGTCGTACTAGAGCAACACAACGGGCTATTGACGACGGTCCGGAATCAGTCCCTTAAGGGAAAGATTCGAACATTATTCTTCCGATAATCACATCTTCAACATTACAGTTTATTAGTATAGTATTCAGTTTGTTAAGTATAGTTAAATTGTGGAAGGCAGAATCTTACCTGACTCTTAGGTATGCTGTACCAATGGAAATGAAGAATGCTCTCAGAAGAGTTACGGATGCTATAGACAAATAAATGGCTATTTTTGCATCGAAAAATTTGCAAACCTGAGTCACTACTTCGAGCAGTGTAGTCAGGAACATTGGCCAGAAACAAGAACGAATCACTTTCAACATTCTCGCATCATGAGTATCGTCTCCTGTGAAAATAATTAGTAGATTCAATGAAAAGTATTTAACAAATATGTACGGAACTTGTTAAAGTAGAGTACATGTAATTTAAAATTGCACATTGTGTTAAATAGCAAGTACTACTTTCATTATTGATGAAACTTTCACAATTTTACAGAAGGGAAATGGATGGATACGTGTGCATAACCTTTAAAAGGATCAATCGTATCCCCTGACTATTCAACAAAGGAAATGTGTAATTGGCACTAAATCTATTCAATACCTTTGCTCTGAAAATTTTTATACTCATAGTATAGGTATTGAAAAGATTTACTGGCAATCTCGCATTTCTCAAAATCAGAATGAATGATAAAATGCAACGTGTAGTAAAAAACATCGAATTTTTTTCTTTCAAAGCCATTTTTAAATTAATTATATTTTTGTGTTCTGAAAGTAGTTGAATTTATCCTGTAAAGAGTAATAATCTTCAGTATAATTTTAATTGTAACAAGAAAACTTTTATCAATGTACACTACCTTTTCAAAGCAAAATGTTTTAAGTCGTTTTCATATAATAAAAGGTTTTAAATATGTTGCTTCCCATTTCCATGAAAATGCCCATTTAGTTTTAAAAATAGACCTGAAGAAAAGAATAATAATGCATAATAGTTATGCAGTACAAAGTCCCAAATCCGGACTTGTCCAAAATCCGAACATTTCGCTAACATATTTTTTTTTTGTTTTTCTCTCACTTTTTTCCATTTTTACGAGAATTTTTAAAGAACAAGGAGTAAAACCTGGACCTTATTGCAAAATAATAGACATGTTCAAAGTAAATACAACATAGAAAAATGAGAAGATTTGGAAGTAAAATTTGTAGCATTGAGTTAAAAAGAATTTTTTTAAAAAATTATTCCTATTTATATATCTATTGCAAACGCAAAATTCGTGTGTGTGTGTGTGTTAGATTAAGGTTTTTTGAGAAAAAATGCAAGTAATCCGAAATCCGGAAAAGTCCACATCCGGAATGGCTGAGGTCCGGAGGAATTCGGATTTTGGACTTTGTACTGTTATTGTCCCATTTCAAAAATCGTCTGCTAACAAAGAAACTTATCTTAAACTCCTTATTGGAAGTTGTACCATTCGTCGATCATGTCTTGCCAGTAGTTCCTCCGAACATATGTCTAATTTTTTTGGAATTGTATCTACATATGACCCATGAAAAATTGCAACTGAAAATTCATCCGATTGATTTCTTCTACACTCATGTCCATAAATTAAGGATAATTCAGAATCACACAGAAATCGAACTCTAAAGTAAAAATTTCACCTGTAGAATTATCGCACACATCTTCAAGAATAATACCCAAATGACAGGAAGCCATCAGATGACGCCGATAGTACATCACAATGACGAGAGTGTAAGAAAGGTGTATATAAGGAATGGTAGCAAAGAAGTAAAATTGTTCACAAGCGTTCTGTAAGCCGCTCAGTGCCACAACCGAATAGTTATGGGACAGAGGACGCATGTCGAAGATTTTTTACGTGGTAGAATTATCGGCCGCCTGGAATGTGGGCGTACTCAGACGGAAGTTTCAGTGGAACTTGGAATCGCCCAAAGTGTCATCTCTAGGCTTTGGCAACGATTCCAAAATGATGGAAATGTCAGTAGACGTTACAGTAAAGGTCGTCCCCGAGTTACAACGCCGAATGACGACCGGTATTTGGCAGTAACTGCAAAAAGAAGCAGACGGAGCACAGCATCAGACCTTTCTCGTCAGCTATCTTCAGCCACGGGTACAACAGCTTCAAAGCAAAACGTTTACAGACGTTTGGGATATGTTGGTCTATATGCTCGCAGGCCTGTCAGATGTGTTCCGCTCACGGCAACTCACTGTCGCCAGCGGTAAGCCTGGAGTAGAGAACATGCGATGTGGACATCGTCACCGTAGGCTTGTGTGATGTTTTCCGACGAGTCCAGGTTTAGCTTGCAGCCTGATTCACGGCGGACGATCCTATAGAGAACGCCAGGTATCCGTTACCATAAGACAACATCATTGAATGACACCGTTACGGTGGTGCAGGATTGCTCGTTTCGGGCGGAATTATACTGGGCTCCAGAACAGATCTACATGTTCAAATCGGAACCATGAGAGACCAAATTTATCTGGACATCATTCTGGAACAACATGTACGTTTGTTTAGGGGTACCATGGGCGCAGAATTTGTGTTTATGGATGACAACACCCGTCGTCACCATGCAAACATTGTAAACGAATGTCTAGAATCTGAGGATATCACCCGTATGGAATGGCCAGTATTCTCACCTGACTTGAATCCGATAGAGCATGTGTGGGACATGCTTGGCCGACGAGTTGCAGCCAGTCAACCACCTCCTACATGTGTACCGGAACTTCGGAGAGCATTGCTTGCTGAGTGGAGTGATCTTCCCCAAGATCAGCTCGATAATTTGATCCTCAGCATGCCTAGGCATTGTACGGACTGAATTTCATCGTCTGGGAGACATACAATGTATTAACCATCATACCAACCATGTCATGTTAAGTTTTTGTAAGGCCGATATTTTTTGTAACTGCTCCAGTGAGCAAAAATCGTAGTTTTTATGAATGGTATCATACACACACCATATTTTCTGTTCTTTATCTTTTATTTAATAAATGGGCTTTATGAATAAGTCACGTTTTTTTTAGTTTCTGAACATTTATGTGCCGGAGTTGGCATTATCCTTAATTTATGGACATGAGTGTAGATTTCCTGCACCATTGGGAATCTTCATTGTTTTCTGATCTATTTATAATCAGAAAACTTTTCTAAATGTCTTTAAAAAAACTCCTTGTTACTACGGAAACATGCAGTATGTAAGCACATTTTTACAGAACATTACTCTTGGCAAATCCAATTGCAATTTTGATAGATTTCAGTGCTGGCATATTTTACTTTGACCACAGCAACTTTCACTTTACAAAATCATGCACATAGTTCATTCTTGCTATTCAATTATTTGCATTTCATGTTTAATTTTAAGTAGAGTGCAATTAAAATATTTATTTTACCTTTGGATACTCCTCGAATGCTCCAGTCCATAAAGATTCCAGCAATCGGCGCTAGAAAGAGGCCTGCAACTTGGCATACTCCAAAGATTTCAGAGATTAAAGAATCTAAAAAGAAAAAAAAGAACCATAATACTTTGAGTTTCAGAAATTGAAAAGCAATACAACTCAAAAATTTACTTAAGCATAAAAATGTTCAGTGGAATGCGGTTGGTTACACATATTTTAGTTCGATTTTACAGAACAACTTTCAGACGAATCACTAGCGTACAAAGTCGAGTCCTCTATTGTTCTGAAGATGCACGAATATTAAACTGTTATTTCTTCAGCAGTACACGTTTCGATCAATTTTCCAAACGGTCCCCATTTAGAGGTTCACTCCCAAGAAATTTAAAAAATATTGCTATTTTGAATTCAGTGAAAAAAAATATTATTTAGTTGTGGGGAGTTGAATACAATTTAAACATTTAAGGTTTTAAAGGTTTATTTTAGATTATCTTGGGAATTTATGTATATAAATATGCATTTAAAATAACTTTTATCTGAAAACAGCTGTATTCATATCTTTAAGTTTTCATATCAAACTGACTTCACTGAGAATTTCAAAACTTTTGGAGTGGGATATTTTTTGTTACAAATATTTCTCTGTTGGGTCGGAAATTAAATTAGGAGTTAAAAATTAGGAATTTATAAATTTTTCATACCTTACATACATTTTTGCAAATCTTAAAATAAGCATAATTTTTGTTTCACTTTTATTTTATCTTTGGGTGGGTGACTTCCCTTTTTTGTAATGTACCAGAAAGAATTGCCAGTTTTTTAAAATCAAACAAGAATATACAAGTATTTTTATAACTATTCTGAAGCTACATACTTTCCATTGGAATACAGTTTCAATGCTTAATGCATGAGAAAACTGGTCGCTTCAAATCTATTATTGGATGCGTCAATACGAGACGAAAACTATTTCCAATGAAATTCCAATACCAAATTGGTATTTTACAAGTTCTGGGCTCCAGGGTAGGTAAAAAAATGTTGACAATGACTTACCAATGTTTGATCAAACTTGTAATCTTTAAATATTACAGTAGTGATACTAGCATCACGTTAAACATATTAGAATTATGAGCTTCTACAGAACAAAATAGTTCTAAAAACGACGCGGGTATTACAAGGATACTCAAACTGATTAATACCGGCATAAGTGAATGCGTTTATACATTGAACCCTAAACAATGTGTCTTATATTTTATAAAAACTGCAGTTGATAAAAAACAATTGTGAATCATTTTAAAATCACTGGGATAAGTATTTTTCTACCACATCAAGTCATGCTGTTTTATTCTGTTCTCATTATTTCGCACGAATATTAATTTTACCACATTTTCTATACTATAGCAATTTTAAACAAAAAAAACCCCAGACCCTGAAAATAAATCATTTTTTTCAATAACTAAAGCTTCATATAGAATAAATTAAATAAAGGCAGGCCGTACATTTAGCCGACGAGACAGGCAGCATTTCAATGAAACTCGTGGTGCTGCCATCTACATTCTTGACTGAAAACTAATTATGAGTCCTGAAAAAATTCGGGTGGATTTTATGTTGCAAAGGCCAGATTTGGTCAGGCAATGTTTTCTTCCGTCAGGTAAATGGGAATACAAGGAAAGGTTTTACTGACAAAATATTTTTGTCCAGAGAATTGAACCTGCACCGCCTTCAACTTGAGGGCTGCTAGTACAATGGCAAACCCACTGAATCTGTTCTTGAAGTTGAATACCATCCAAACATGTGTGAACCATGTGGTTTTTCACACGAGCTTTGCTTGAAGTATATTCTTGCTTTTAACGAAACACTTGATCAAAAATTAACATTTTGTCTTTTTTATTGTCATGTTTCCTACCCACATGTATTACGTGGGTAGATTGTACAACTTCTCACGTTGTACATCTGGTTGTACAACTTCACGAGTGCTGTAGGCTTATTATTAAGAATGCAGGCCACAATTAGTTTGAATGGAGATGAACAAGTAAGGAATGGACAACATTAATCCATTTTAGAGAGAAATATTTATTAAACATAAATGAACTGAAGGACTACTCTACTTCTTGAAGCACGAGCAAGTCTGTCCTATTCTACCAGTTGAATACAGAAATGTATTCTGGAAGATGCGTATTACAAGTCAACGATATAATTATTACACGAAAGTGTTAAAATAATTGTATTGTCTACAACCAGAACTATTTCCAACAGTCTGGGTGCTAGAGGTTGCTATAGAAATATATTTTTTTGAGTAGGTTGACTCTCGAGGAACAATTTTATTTTTGCTTATCTCGAATATTGGCTGCTAAATAGGTAGCTAAATACCATACATCTCGGTGATAAGTAGTCTTAATATATTCTCAATTTTTCAACAAGTGCGCCAATGTGACACGAATACATTTTTTCAAGCATCCTTTATGACAAACAGAATAACGTCTGTTTTTGCGGCAACAGACAGCGATTGATTTTGTGACTGGAGCGCTTCTCGAGGTAGACAGACAGTTGGTTTTACTTGAAGAGCAATAAAAGATCCATACCTTCGTTCCTGTCACTAGTGGTCCTCTCCAACCACAGATGCAGCGTGCCAACGTAGATGATGGTGTACAACAGTATCCAGCAGAACCAGTACTGGTGGAGCAGGTACGACGCGGACAGTAGGGAGTCACGGAGAGGTTTCTCTTGTGCCTTTTCAATGCTCCCTTCTGCAATACATAGATCACAATAAAGTAAATAAAATTTTGGAAATGATTATCGTGGCTTTTCCGCTTAAGTATACAAATTGAGAGCTGATTGTGCCCTCACTAGTCACGATATTTCACCGAGTCATATCCAAGGACATTTTCCCGAAAGGCTAGATATTGATCTATATCGTTGACATGCATGGGCAGAGAAGCGTTGAAATTTTGTATCAGATCTTTGATCCACTAGCCAATTATTTAAACACTAGTAATATTAATTTTCATAATGTTGCGTTGTTTTGGGGTCTTATGGAAGTATTGGTTCCACTTGAGCCTCTTACCTACACTGAGATTTATTCGTAGGCTAAGTTGAGGGGAAAAACAATATGGTCCACTCCCCCAGTGCATCAATGATATCGGGGCCATCGACCCGGCGGCTCTTTGGCACTTAATTGTGACAGGCAGGGACAAACTGCAATTACCCGATTACTAAGTGGACACCTCAGAACTATGACCTTCTCAGACGGCTTGAGAACTTTCGACACATGCACCAAGTGCTCCTTTGAGCAGGCTTCTCCTTCCCACATCCTGGAGTGCCTGGGACTTAACCATCAAGATCTCCTTGGAAGTCCATTGCTGGTCCTGGACTTCCTCAGGGTGTTTGGATTCATGGACCTAGTCTAGCCCCGCTGGACTTTGGGGATTGGCAACAACAACAACACTTCTACGTGTTATATTTGGGCAAGCCCATACAGCTTATGCAGATGGGAGGCAAGGTAATCAATGTATTCGTAATTTGAGCGTACTTGTTTAAATATTTCTGTCAAAATTCAACAACGTGTAGAATAGAGAAAATTAATAAAACTAGCACTTGTAGATAGGAATCTCGAATGCTATTCTGTGTTAATTCTATTTTCTGTGATATTAAAATTATATTTGTATTCCTTGTGTGGGTGTCGACTAATAAAATTTCCATATTAAACTAATTTAAATTGTACTCAAAGGAACTAAAGTGCTTTATTTTCATATCCACGCTGTTGTGTTTAATAATTTCAGTTATTATTCAAATGAAGTAACAACTTTAAAAGGCATGAGTACATTATGAGGAATTAAGAAAATAGCGATTTTATCTCAAATGTCTGTGGTCAAAAACAAGATATTTTCAACAGCAGATTATGTACCGATATGTTTCCTGAACGCATTTTAAATGTGACATCAGTTGGTTTTGTTTTCGAAAAATTTCAGTACTTCGTTAATAAAAATTACAAATAAATTTTGAATCGATATATGATAGTTAATTGCGTAAAAACCAATTAGATTAGACACCAAATGTTTCCGAAACGGCGATAAACTATTTTTTGGTAATAGCGTGTATTTAGTAATAGTCGTATATATATATAACTTAATAATATATATAAGAGAGAATTTGGACTGCAGTCCTAAAATCCTCGCAGACTATCTCTCTGATTTGTTTTCTTCGACAATTCCTCTGATATAGCAATTAAAACTCTCATAACTCAAAAGGCGGCGTGGGTTCGATTCCTCCTAGGGTGTTTCTTTTCTGAATCAGCAAAACTTTCCTTGTGTGTCATCCCTTTCTTGACATTGTCTGCCTCGAGCATGGTCAGATATAGCTCTGCGTCATAAAACCCAACCGACCCGAACCCATTACACAAGAAAGCAAAATCTATGCTGCTATGATCTATAGTAGTTTCTTTACTCTCAAATGAAGCTGCATAATAAAGAATTAGGGATTCAGGTTCTACTGTGATTTGAGAATAAAGTCACGAATTTTCATTTCCCGCGGGAAAGCAAAAATGTTCCATACAATTTATTCCATACAACTATTTTCAGTCTTAATTGTACTACGAGTATTTAACACTTATTTATTTTGAATTAAACTCCAGGTCTAGCGCTTATAGGGTTGCAAATATTTATAATCCCGTTGAATTTGAAATGTGTTGTTAACAGCACAGAGATCTAATTTCCTGGAGGACTTTGAGGATCGGTTGTATTTCACTAGGGTAAAACCCGAATCAAAACCAGACGTGAGACGTTGCAAGGATCGAGTCATTGAACTAACGTGCTTCTGTCTACCAGCGGGTACACAAACTGGGATAACATCTGCCTCGGTTTGCGGTTGGACATAGCGATTCTTTAATTGTTACAAAATTGATCGTTTCACATTTCGTGCTACTAGTTTTGTATTACTTTCGTGCTAGTAAATATCATGATCACGAGATTAAAAACAATATTTTCTTGCTTTTCCCATCTTTGCGGTCAGTATCAATACCTCCTAGAGATCTTATTTCTAGGAGGTATTGTCAGTATACGCTTAGAGGAAATCTATATACATAATTCTCTTACGTGGCACGCAAAAAAAAAGACGTCATTTGTTATCACGTTTTGGCAACACTGTATGATTGTTTGTTTACCACGAAGCCTCGGGCCTCAAAGGAATTTGTAGCGTTATCGGATAAAATTTTATTGAAAAAAATGAATAATTAAGGTTGAATGCAATACTTTCTTTCAAAGTGTCAAAAACGAGGGTTCTTTTCATTTAAAAATAACGGCTTTTTTCAGGACCATCAATTATAGTTCAACAAGAAGCCTGCACTTCAACTTTCGACAACAAACTCAATGATAAAGTGTATGGGTGGCTCGAGTGCTGAGGAAATGTACACACAAACAACATGCTGGGTATTCAATTTCCAAAGCAGCGTTCACGTTTCGAGTCAAAATTTGCTCAAAGTTTGTTTTCATTTGAATTCCGAATTGTTCGAGTTCTTGACATTTAAAAACTATTTTTTTTTTGTAATATCATATTTTGTAAATAATCTCTTCTGCTAGGAAACATGTCTTCATTGATGCGAGCGAAGCGACCAAGGTTCGCTCAGCGAATCAATGAGGATTGCAAAGTAATCCTCCGGGGGTTGGTGAGCGTTTGCGAGCAGGGGGCGGGCCCCCTAGTCATTTATAATTTTCGAAGAGTTCACAAATGGTCAAAAGACACAAACCAAAGTTAAGTAGAAGTGACTTAAACAAAAATGGGTGTAGGAATAAGAGCCAAACATCTGCTGCATGAATGGACTGTGATTGAACGCAGATGAGTCAAATCGATGTTAAATTGTTCATTAGCTGTAACTATCATGTTTTCTATTAGTATCGTCAAGTTGGTGAACCGTGGGCTGGCAAAAGGTAAAAATTGAACGCCTGTTTATAGGAGAGTCAATTAATTTTCAAGTTTCTCATTTGTCCAGCAGTTAAATTGAAGAGACTAGCTGAAAAATAATGCCCTTAAGTGGAATTTATAAATTTATTTCTTATTCCTGTTTTATTTTTTCTCATCTGGTTGGTTGTATTGAGTTTTATGGTGTTGGGTCGGTTGGGTTTTAGGCGCAAGGATCATATTCGATTATGCAGCGCCAGATATATACTGATGAATTTATTCGGACGATCATATAGTCCTCGGAACTTATAAACTTGTTCGGAGGGCCTTATCTGGTCTGCGGGCTGGGAAAAATGAACCGGACGACTATATTTGGTCTGCGGGTAGAGTAAATATTATTCGAACCGCATCTGGTTCGCGAACCAGATGACAATATTTGAAGGACGTATCTGATCCGCAGGTCGGATAAACTTATTGGAACGACCATATCTGGTCTGTTGGTTGGGTAAAATATACGGAGAGCCGCATCTGATCTCTGTGGGCCAGATAAACCTGGATGGAGTGCCGTAACTGACCCACTGACCGGTTAAACCTATCCCTAAGACTGTTCTGCAAGCCGAGTAAACATATTGGCTACATTTCTTATCTTACACGTGTGACCTTAACTTTTGGGTATGGAATTTTTTGATGACCGCAACCAGTACAACAGCTATTTCGGAAATAGTTAAAATATTGTAAAAAAAGGTAATTTCCGTTCGCGAACGAGAGAAGCGAAGGAAAAATTACTGTAAATCAGTATTTCTTCCCCAGAGCAAGAAGCGTATAAATGAGACCTGACAGTTTTAGAGCTTTTCCACACCCACCGGCAAAACCAGTGCCGGCTCTCACGTCATACAACCGGCAATAACGAGGTCGATAACTAGATTGGTATTGGCAGTTATGAAAGAAAGATGTGCGCTGCTATTAATAGGTGTTATCTCCTTGGGCTGTTGTATGTACTTTAGGAAATACCGAGGCAAAAGTGAAAAAAAAAATAATGTCGGTTTCAACGAGAATTACTGCAGACGAAAAGTCTGCCTTGAGTGCTGCAGTAGAAACAGAATATCCTGCAGTGGTGTATGCTTGAAGTGAATTAATTTGTCTTGTCGCACTTGTTGACTAATCGGAAACATATTTGTTGAGATTTTCGTCGGTATGATCTTTCCGCGCTAACATTTCTGAAAAGCAAAATAAATGTAAGTCATCCCTGGAGTCACCCCTACTCAAAATGAACTAATCCTAAGTCTATAGACCGCCACCACTCGGTTTACGTGGTACCGTAGTTGTTTTAATGGGTGGGGTGTATTTTAGAAGCAGTGATATAGTTATTAATTCTTTCCATTCCATACCCCCAAAAGTAGGAACCTATGAGATGCGAATTTTCTTTTTAGGTATGAAATGCGGTTTCAAGCTATGTGCTGAAGTCATTACTCCCAGGGCTCAATCGAAATACTTTACATTGACGTTTCGATCTCCGTGGAAAGGTACAAAGCTGTTTACAAAGAAAATTCTAGAGTCTCTTCTGCGCACTTTTGATACTCGTCATAGGGTGTATTTAGCAGAGCTCCGTTCAGCATATGAATATTGTATAAAAGAATGAAAAATAGTTTTTTTTTCTTCTTTTGGTGATTCCTTTTTATCTCTAACTACATCATTCCACTGGGTTCGTTGTCTTTAAATTTTCAAAGGTGGCAACACAGCCATTATCTGCCACGGTTTATCCCGACAGTAATTTCAACCAACGACTATAATTCCGTGATAAAAATTCCTAACTGCTTTTTGATACTCTACATCGAAACATTTATGATTGATTTTTTTCCTCTTGGTCCACCAAGAAACATTAAACCTTCTCTTGGGATATTTAGGCTATTAGAGAGCAGTCAAATATTTGTGGCTGTCATGGAGTAAGACCGTGGTTTCCTTGGGAGCCATGACAGTTATAAAATGTTCTAGAGTGTAACCTTTTTTTTTATAAAACACAAGTACAACATATGACTAGTGATTATAATGTTTCTGGATCACAAACGATCTTTCGAATATCTTCTACAATGCCCCTGAGTACAAGCAGATAACTCTACCAGTCTCATTTCAAGAAACTCACAAGAGATCATTATCCAACTGTTGCAGGTAGAAAAAAAAACACCGACACCATGTTCAATAGAAGACGACACAGGCCGCTCTACATGCGACCTCTTATCAAATGTTACCATGGATACCAACTACATACCTGTCTATCACGAGAACTGCTCCACCAAATATAAGTGGTTGGTAATTCATTGCGTTGGATGTAAGAACCATATTTGGCCCAAGCTGCGTCAAACACAAGACAGACAACATTATGTAAAGAGTACACAAATTCGGTTCAGTTTTTTTGGTGCAAGAGACCGAGAGTAGACCAAGACAGCAAATATATTAGACCGCGACTGCAAACTTATTAGACCGAGCTGGCACCAAATACAATGTCAAGTACACACAAGGTTAGTTCTACTGATAAAGAAAAGACAAAGACATCCAGGGTATGGTATAGGAAACGAACCTGCGCCATGGAACTTGCAGATTGGTAGCGTGGCGGGAAAAACCACTGAGGTAAGGCACCTTCCAAAGTACAGGTGGTGACTGTCATAGAAACATGGCTTGTTCATTTTGAGTGTGGATGACTGTTAGATGCGTATCTTATTTTGCTTTTGGCGAATATTGGCGGTTAAAAATGGTAAGAGGGATTTTCAGTGTAAAAAGACCAGATTAAATGGGAGGATTTTACTTTCACTACCCAACTGTTCTCTTGATACATATAGGATGGTAGGTAATTATTTAAGAGGGTCCGGCACCTAAAAATTCATTTTTTAGATTTTTACTGTTTACGAACATTTGAGTTGTCCTCTTTATAACGATACCTCATTTGTAGAAATCCATTAAATGGAAGTATTTTTAAATATTAAAAAAAAGTAGATATACTTTTAGCGCGATGTACGTCTCGGAACATACTTTTTTCATGGTTGGGGTACATTACTCTAAAACTACTTAGATACATTCTTGAAACTTTTTATGATTGTTTATGAAGCACTTTTAAACACTTTAACTCAAAAAATAAGGTGTAAAATGTATACTTAAAAAAAATATTTTACCAAAAAAATTTTCAATTCCTTTTTTGTCATTTAAAAAAATTATAATCTTGTGAATAAAAAAAAGTTTTAAAAAACCGAGTTAAAGTCTTAAAAAGTATTCCAATATTAAACTGCAAGAATTTCAGATTAATACAGTAATTTATGAATAAATGAGATGTCTCCAAAGTTTGTGTATTTGACATGGGTGCTTATGGAAGTGCCGGACCCCCTTAACTTTGCAATAGAGCAGTGATGGCGAACTTATGACACGCGTATCAAAGATGACACTTCAAGACCTTTTAGGTGACACGTATCGTTTACGGGCGGTCTTCGCCCAAGAACAATCAACGCACGCTGCCTTACTTCGCTCGTAGCGCGATGGTGTACGTTTGTTTGCCTACATTGAGAGAGAGGAAGGGATAGAAGAAACACAGTGCTGAAGACTTAAGACAGTGTTGGAGACTAAAACTTATGAGTACTTTCCTCGAGTAAAAAAGTATTTCAAGAAGGCCAAACCAACTGTACAAAATGAAATGGAGCCTATATGCCAGCATATTTTAAACTCGTTACTTGATCAATTCGGCGAAAGATTTAATCAATTTAGAAGCTAGAAATAGAGAATTAAAATAATTAAGCATCCGGATGTAGTAGTCTACACTATTTTGGAATTAAATGGTTTCCAATAGATGCAACTTGATGATTTGGAGATGCAACTTGCAGAATTTCAAGACTGCATCTGGTCTCAAGTGTATATCGACTTGAGGTTCAAACTTCAGAATCTGGAAAGAAATCGCTTAGAGAATGAAGAAGAGTGCCATGCAGTTTGATCAACATAGCTCAAACGAAGTGTATTAAACCTAAACGGCAAAATTGTCGAATGAATCCCGGAACGGAATATTTCGTATTGTTTATCTGTTGTTGCCATTGGACAGTTCCCAAATAACGTCTAGTTCTGTATTACGTAAGCTAGGCGAAATATAGATTATTTCAAGGTTGGTTTGCCTTTCATGAACAATATAGGTTTTATAAAAATTACTTGATGCACATGAACATTTTTAAACTGCGTGTGATCTCCGTCTTTCCCTCCCCCCGATAAAACTGGTTCCTGAAAGAGCAAACAGAAGTGCGATTTATACCAAGTTCCACAGCTATTTGTACACCCATATTACCTTTAGTGATTAACTTTTCTAGAAGCTCTGCTTCAATGTCAACTTTTGTTTTGTCCATTGATTCAAAAATTCCTCTTAACGAAGGTCAGGAACCAGTATTGTTGTAGACCTAGTCTGGAAGGGTTTTTGTCAAATGATTTCGGACCAATGCATTCCACTGGTATTTACCTGAAATAAAATCGCTAGTGAAAGAAGTACAATCGACAGGGAAGTACGCGGTGACAAGGGAAAACAATTAATATCGTAGCAAAATATTTGACATTCTGTCCAACAGAATCCCGTTTTTACCTGCTTTTGTACAGAATAAAATCGAAACTTTTGTAATTTTTTTGCTGGAGTACAAAAGACAGGACAGCAACGGGTGAATACGGATTGTTTTGCAGGTATCGTCATATTACACAGTATTGTCCAGTCCTATCAAATGAGATACAGCTTGAAGCAGTTGAAAGAATTGAATTCGGCCTTGAATCAACCAACCTCTACCTTGCAAACGGGCTTGTGAACTTAGAAAAAATTTTCTAGTCAGATTACGTGAACTTCCTTAGGCGGTAAATGAGGCGATGAAAAACCAATACCCTTAACGATACCCTTAAGCGATACCCTTAACCAATGGTGCGAAGGTTCTCAAGTCACTAGCTAAACGTAACTCCTTTCGGAACGGCAAAATTAGCTAGCATTATTTCGAAACCAATTATGGTCAACAAGAATGTAATATCGTCACTCAAATTGCAAAAGGTTGTTCGTCAAAAATTCCATTTTTTATTACTGTTATAAGTGGCATCTTGTGATTTCAACCTGGTGGCAAAATCTCTTATGTCATCAGCTGATCCAATACAATTTACAACCAAATACATATAGCAAAATAGAATCAAACCATAAGGAAAACTATTAGTTTTCTTTACTCTTATGAAAAAATGTAACTTTTATAGCGCATTTACACATTTACTCTCGTCTTTACATGCTCGCCGAGTTGTGGTGACATCCGCCCTACACGTGTTGATAAACGCGCTCACTGCGAACTGAACAGACTCACTGAGTGGCGCCTCGTCACCAAGCCTTTGACTCGTGCCAAAAAACCGCTTCCTATGCGAGCGCTACGAGCCGCGAGACGAGGAACGAGGCGAATGACGAGTAAACCGATTACACAACTGCCCACTACCTCCTAGAGAAAAAAAGCCGTCTGGCTAATTTATGATGTCACCAGCAGTAGGTAAAAGCCTTTCGATCGCAAATTCAGAAAACCTTTGAAAACGAGATTGCCTGCTAAAAAAGCAATGTGTATCGAGGTATACAATTGAAGGGTTCTAAACAAAAACAGCACTTGTCCAAAAATCGCGAAAATGAACTAACAGTGCAATCTTGTGGTTCTCACAATACTCTGAAAATTAACATGTCCTTGTTAAGATGCGAGAAAGTTTTGCTGGTTCTATAAAAACAATACATGTCCAGGAAGTTTTTTCATCTCCTTGAAAAATTGAAATTTTGGACAAGTGCGGTTTATGTTGACAACCCTTCAATTACTGTAATTTTTTTTTGACAATCCTATGTTTATTAGGCTTTACTAACGTTGTTCCGGGGAACTGAAAGTTGGCCGTGTTAAAAACAACTGTAACAATAACTAAATTACTTTTTAAAATGGCGGTGATAATTTACCACTTGGAAAAGACCTTCCCACACAGTATAATTATTCTAGGCTTTATAAATCTAGGAGGTAGTGATCTTCCTCGCCACTCGCCACTCTCCCGAATGTATAGAGGTGGTATTAGACATACGACCTTTTGCACTGAGTGACGATCTGCAATACCGTTACTAAGCAGTTTAGTTAAATATGTGCCATCATACACTTCAGAAACTTGGACTGTGCCTTTGAGCGTCGAAAATGCACTGTAGAACATCGAGAGAAAGACTTAAACAAATGTATTTGGTGCCACTCCAAGACAAATGGTTAGTTGTTTTCAGGTTTTATGGCGCAAGGGCCATATTTGATCAGGCTATGTCAAACACAAGCAGAAGGGTAGACGATGGTAAAAATGAATGGTAGGAACGATCACTCGGGATATCCTCGGGTTTTAGATGCCTTTACACACTTTAAAAATATATGTAGATGGCTGGATCTCTCTGATATTATATATAATACTAGAACAATTTGAAATGAAAATGAAAATTTTGAGCAAATTTTAACTCGAAATGTGAGCGCTGCTTTGGAAATTGAATTTCCACCATGTCATTTGTAAGCTGCAACAGCTCGACTAATATTAATTTTTTTTCAATAAAATTTTATCCGATAATGCTATAAATTCAATTGAGGCGCGAGGCTTTGTGGTAAACAAACAATCGTACAGTGTTGCCAAAACGAGATAACAAATAACGTCTTTTTTGCGTGCCACGTAAGAGAATTATATATATTGATAATTATCTGCTATACTTCCTGGTAAGTGTAATTATTATAATAACATCAACAACTTAAAATCCGCTTCTTAAAACAAAAATTAATTTTTTCATATTCGTATTTACAAAAGAAGTTTTTAATTAATTAATATTTTTTGTTGCCATTTACAGTAAACTAACAAATGTGAAAACGATCAAGAACATAAAAAATCGTCGATATTAAAAAAAGGGAAAAATATAAAATTAATTAATATGTGAGTACAGAAAATATCTGAATATGACATCCCAACAGATATGACACTGAGAGCATCGAGACAAATGGAGTGTGGCGAAGAAAGCTTGATTTTGAGTTACATCATCTAAACGAAGAATCAGGTATTGATAAATATTTAAAAATAAAGAAAATGAGGGTCTGCGCGAGTGAATCATTCAAATGCCAGATGAAATTAATGTAAAAAATTTTCTGGCCAGGCAAATTAGAATTCGGTAGGTAGTTAATTAATGCCGCACTGGAGCAACACAACGGGCTATTGGGGACGGACCGGAATCCACCCCTAAAGCAATTGGGTTTAAACCGCGATCAGATGGCGAGGTCACACTTGAAATGGCACCCTACTCTCCAAACTTCCGCACCACATCAACGTGAGTACATTTAGGATTTACGCCAGCTCCCACATACACGACGGTTTTTTTGCTGGTCTTTGCATCGAATTTCGAATTCGCAATTATCTGGTTGCTGATCTGTTACTCTTTCAACAAGGCTAATGCGGCATCGGTAAATAATCAGACCAACATATAAGTAAACATCAAAACCGAAATAAAAACTTTAATCAAAGCTAAAAAGTAAATATATTAAAATTTCCCGTCAACATAATAAAGTAAAACGTAGAGTTTAAAATATATTGACTTGAACGCTGATTGTAGATGAAATGATGCAGTTAAAACAACGAATTGTGTAGAGTAAAAAAGGAAATGCATAAAAACAGTTAGTTACCCTAGAAAAATAAATTGTGAAAGTTAAGATATAAAAAGAAATGACGAAGAGGAGAGAGCAGAGTATCCTCCTCTTAATAAACTATTCGTCATCTGACCGTGGTTCAAAATTTCGAGGTGTTGTCCTCGGATCTTTCCCTTAAGGGACTGATCCCGGACCGTCGTCAATAGCCCGTTGTGTTGCTCTAGTACGACGTTAACTACAAAATTACCAATTACTTAATAAACTATTAAAAGTGTAAGAATTGAATGGAAATTTTAAAAAGCAACCTTCAACTAAATTTCCTTCATTATTTCAACTGTAACATCCATAATTGTTAATTGCATTTCTGTTTTTAGGTTCCTCTTATGTAAATATATTTTTAAAAAGGTAACGAGAATTATGCTTCGTATAAATAGCAAAATGCTTGTGCACTTTGTCCATTTTGTTTCGCTTTTAACATTTCTACTAATGCCCGCTTTGTCATCTGTCAAGATAATTTCACGCCTTCACTATCGTAGCATTATGTAATACACCTGTGTAAACAATTTGTTGAAGCGCGTATCCTCAAAACCATTGGCTTGTGAAAGACAAACACTTCTTTACGAAGAAAGTTAATTACGCATGAACGAAAAAACATGTAGAAAAGAGAAATAATTTTCCTTTTGACAGCAGAGAAACAATTGATTTTCAAGTATGATTCACAATCCAGTATTATCAGATGCAGTAAACAATTATTTATTCAAGCCAACAATTAAAGAATTCACACGAAAATTCATTTGAACAGGAGAACATCTGCGCTTGTATCTTAACTGTTTATCTTTTGATGAGTAGATTGATTAGTTGGTAGAAAGGTAATGAATTAACTTCGCACTGGAGAAACACAACGGGCTATTGGGGACAGCCCGCGATCAATCCCGAAGTAACATCTGAGCTGGCATCTCACTCTCCAAACATCAACACCACGCCGACGTGAGGATATTTGAGGCCACAACAGATGCGTGCACCAGCCCCCGCTTACTCAACGGTATTTTTGGCTGGACCTAGTTTCGAATTCACAACCATCCGGTTGCTAATCCATTGCTCTACCAACTGGGCTACCGATTCCCGGTTTGGTTGGTTTGATTTCATTTGCACAAGGGTAATTTTGGGCCAAGTACTGACAAGTTCCGTTTATCCATATTCGATACATTCTAAAAATCCATTTATGATGAATATAAACATCGAAATACTTGTTTTATACCTGCAAATGTAATAAAATTAACTAAAAATATAAGGAATTGCTAATGCTTCTTAACCCTTCTATTGGTTTTAATGAGATATCTGATTCAAGATCTGGGCAATTTTGCAACTTACGAGATATCTCATCGATATAAAAACTGACCTATTACTCCAAGGGAATGAATATCCAAGAAGGATTGTTTGTAAAGGAAGAAAAAAAATTGTTTCTTGCCCTGAATTAGTGACAGTTTGGAACAGGTTTTTGTATCAAAAGCGGATCACTACACGGCAGTTTTCGACATGAAGACAAACCACCAGGAGATTCTCATTCCCAATATAGTGCAAGACGAAAAGTGCACACCTCTGTCGTATTACGGCAATAAACGCTTGAACGTCCGATTCAATTACATCCCATCCACTTGGCGTAAAGGCGATTCGGTATTCTTCGGTTTCCTGCTCAATTGCAAGTCTGAAGCAGCCACCCTCCTGCAATTCGAGCGTGGCTGCTTCAGACGCATTACGTATTCCAATGTCGTGCTGCGCCTCGAGGCTGACCGTGAAATTCGGCGATTGCCAAGTGTGACAGAGCTTTTTCGATCTGTTTGTTCTTCGAACTTGGATTATTACATCACTCGAGAAATAGGGTGTGGTAAGGATGGGATTTTAAGACTGCAACGCACGAGGGCATGAAGGAGGCCTGTATTACATCACAGAGCGTTCATTTTGGATACTTTCATTACCAAGGTCGATTTTTATGGGTCTCGTTCGTGAGATATTTTTCGGGCATGGCCGATACCGATTGTTGTTCTGCGGGACGCTTTGTCGAGGTATAATATTCTCATGGTACGGATATAAAATAAATTCAACCCTCATGGTGGTTGTCTCGACGATATATCTCGTCATTAGTAAAACTTACCAGATCTTGATGGACGAGATATCTCGTGATTAGGAAAAAATGACCAGATTTTGATTTCGTCGAAATATTGCTATACCTAAATGAGGAAATTTCTCGTCATCAAGACTACGATGACGAGGTATCTCGTTCATTAGAGAAATTGGTCAGATCTTGTTAGACGAGATATCTGGTCAAAACCATTTGGGGTTAAAGGTCGAACACGTATTTTTAAATTTTACTCATATTTGTTTACATCCATACCTATTCAACTACGGAAACCTCACACAATTTTACTCTCATAACATGCATAGGCTCGCTAGATATACAAGGTGATTCTACGGTCATGGTACAAACTTGGGAGGGGTGACACAGCTTGCTAAAACATATATTTTTTGTACAGGAATGCATGGTCGGAAGTGAAGTGGTAGTTCGCAATTCTTTGGATGCCAGTTTTGCAGGGCGATGAATTGGGCGAGGTGGGACCATTCCGATGGCCACCTCAATCGAGCATCGATTACTTCTTATGGGGACATCTGAAGACTAACGTTTACGGGACTCCAGTTGACTCAATTGAGGATATCCATTGCGGCTGCAACCGTGCGCGAAATGCCTGGCATCTTTGGAACTGTGTTCGCCAATCACTCCTTCGACGCTACCAAGCATGCATTACTGTTGGTGGTCGCAATTTTGAGCATTAACATTGCTGCAAAGAAGCACTTTGCAAGGATATTGTAAATAAACAATGTTTTTCTGTTCATGTCTCATTTTTTGTGTTCGTGTTTCCACGTGTCACTTCCGAACTTACACTGCTGTTTGTAAAAAATGCAACACCATGAAGGAATCCTCCGAATGAAATAAAATTTGCAGCAAATATAAATTATAGGATCTTATACAAAGTAGTAAAGTTTCAGAACCACCACACATGCGTGGTGTGAGCAGCGTATAAATAGAGGGCTGTAGCGGGATGTTGAAAATAGTGCATGGTTATTTTTTAATGGCGAACGTTTAGTGAGACCTAAGTATGCCTCCACGATGAAATAGGACGAAATTTCAACAACTTACGGAGTTTGAACGGGGTAGAATCATTGGCCTTCGTGAAGGAGGATTTTCCTATCGCACAATAGCAGCTCGTGGGCAGCGGAACAGTTCCACAGTGGTGCGAGTTTGGAAGCAGTGGACCGACGAGCACCGGACAACTCGAAAAACTGGGAGTGGACGACGGAAGGTGACGACAGCGCGCGATGATAGACACCTGTCCACATGGCGGTGAATGACCGTACAGCTTCCTCCAGGCAGTTGGCAGCACTTTGATATATTGCTACAGGTGTACTAATGTCGGCTTAGTCAATTCGATGACGTCTGCTGCACCGTGGACTGCGTTCAAGGATTCCTTTATACAGGATCCCCTCACGCCAAACCATCGACGGCTGCGTCTGCAAAGGGCTCATGAGCCCAGAGCCTGGCGGGCTGAGTGGCAATAAGTTGTCTTTTCTGACGAATCCCGCTTTAATTTGTGAATCCATGATGGCCGCATTCGTGTAACATTTATTCGTGTCGGTGAACGCTGCCTTCCAGAGTGCGTTATCGAACGTCATAGTGACCGAACACCCGAAGTTATGGTCTGGGGTGCAATTTCGTATCATAGACGATCTCAGCTGCTACAAATTGAGAGTAATCTGAATAGCAACAGGTACGTCCGTGAAGTGCTAGAGCCCGAAATCGTTCGCTCCCTTCAAGGCATCCCTGGAGCTATCTTTCAACAGGATAATGCACGCTTCAAAAGACGAACTTTGGGTGCGCATACAAACAATATGGAATTCTCTTCCACAAGCAGACATTCAACACCTGTTTCACTCCATGCCAAGTCGTCTAGCAGCACTTATTGCAGCGCGTGGTGGCTACACCAAATACTGATTTCGGACACTTAATATTGTTTTTTCTTGCTTTGAAAATTTATTCATTTATTTGTACTGATACAAGCCGTTTGTGTATTAAATTTCATTTAATTCTGATGACTCCTTCAAGGTGTTGCATTTCTTACAAACAGCGGTATACATTCCTATCCGAAAAATGTATGTTTTAGTAAGCTTTACCACCCCTCAAAGTTCGTCCCACGGCCGTAGAATCACCCTGTATACCTTTTAAACCATATATCCTGACAAATACTTTAATCCAAAATACTTTGTACTTTTTAACTATTCGGTCACCTTAACGTGCACCAGCCGTGACCGACGGTAATTGGTTGGATTCGAACTCGCAACCCTCTGGTTGCTTGTCCGCCATTTTCCCAAACGGGCTACGGCGGCTGTTTTATAGTGCAAAACAGCCAATGGCAAGGAGTGTTGACGACGGTCCGGGATCAACTCCAAAGGCAAAGATTCGAATGCTAGATGTGGTTAGACGATTATTTCTTGAAAGATTTATGAATTTGAAATTATTTTGTCTACCTTAATGTTTGCTGATGCACTGTCATTTTTTTTTTGCAACACAAGGGATCAGGCCGAGACCGACGATTTAAAGTGGATAGTCAGACATTGCAAACATCCAACCAGGGCCTGTTGAACCAAGACCAGATCGCTATAACCATTTGGCTACCAGACCGGATGCATGCCTTAAGATCTTTATATTTAGATGACATACCAGATCAATTGCATACCTAAATTATAGTTTTCCATTCTACATCTTAACACTAAATTTACCGACCTTATGTAAATACCTATTTTTACCGAAAGGGGTAAACAGACCCATTTTCTATTTCGATGGAGATGACAATGGAATTAATGCTTGAAATAACAAAATATATCTTCAATTATTTAATAATTATAACAAAATTACTCAAATTCTACTATCGTAAGATAGTATTTTGACTTTTTATTCAGTGGTTTCATTTTCTTGAGTACTCGACAGTAAAATATCGATACATTTGCCTCACTTTTTTCAGATGCAAGGTTTCTCTGCAAAACTCTTTCCACATACATTAGTTGCTCAGATAGCAGATTTTTTGTGGCGTTATATTCATGGCAATATCTTATTTGTACCTTTTATCTTTTCCCTGTGTCTCTTCGTTGTCTGCTAATAATTTTACACAACTGTGCATATATAGTTTTATAGTTGATGATGTTATAGAAACGCATTAATGTTAAACGATCAATGAAATAGGAACACTTCATATGCATGTCGGATGCCAAGGAGGAGTGGTGAAGAGCACCCCCACCCCACGCACTTCTTTACCTCTTCTTGGCATCTATCTATATCTATATAATTTTAATATATTAATATATAAATAAATAAATTTATTATTAATTAATTTTGGAAGCATTTCAGCAGAAGTTGTGCAGTCAAATGAAGAAAAGCGTTAAAACTTAAAAATGTAATTTTAAATAAGAATATTAAAACGTAATTTGCCCACATGGTAGATTTAATATTAAATTGGTTTGAATCACTATGAATATCTTTGTCACGATCACGATTTAATCTCAGAGCCTGTTGAACTGAGTTCAGAGTACTAACCACTCGACTAACAGGCCAATCGTTTGTCTTTGTGGATAAATGTAGGAGTTATTACATATCTACATTTTATTCGCACTTAGTTTATTTTTTTTAGTGACTAATAGATAATATGCATGTCACATGGGTCCCGTGGCCTTATGTTGGCCAGCAGTGGATATTTTCAAAAATATTTACCTGCTATTTTCAATTTGAGCATTCCGTTGGGTTCCACCTTCTTCACTTTTTCGGTTGACAGTGATTCTGTGGGTAGAAAACACAAACCAGTTTATATAATTAGAATTTTTGAATTAAATTAGATTAGATTATTTTCCCTCGAGAAGTGATGTAAATCAAACTGAATATTCTATTCTTAACAAACGATTCCATTAATATCCAAAAAATCATGGGAATCAAATCGTGAAATATACTAAAGATTTGAATGAATCTATATTTAAAAAGATCAAGTAAAATATGTCTCAAGATTTTACAATTTTCTTTGGATTCTGCAGTAATTTGTTATGATTTATGTCACTTTTCTCAGGCACAATGCATTAATTTGAATTGAAATAGAGTGTATAATTTTCGAACAAATAGACACAAAGACATGGAATATGAAAGTCAATCTCTTTGGCCAATACTTTTAGATTTATTCTTGTATTCTATTACCAGGGAACGTTTCTATAAATTTACAATAAAATTGTCAAAAAGCATTCATCAATGAAAATTTATTTGGAACACGAAGGGTTCTCGAAAAGATTGAAATGTTCTTGAAAAGAGGGAGTATATATACAAATAATTGAGAGTTGATGTTAACTAATACCTTAGGAACAGCTCTGATATAAGAGAACTGATGGTGATGGAAGTCCGTACATCTGACGTAATGTCGATGATATTTTTGAACAGTTGCATAAACGAAATGTTCAAAAATTGTTTAAAGTAATACTATGTTAAATGGAAATAAAGGATTTGCCACAAACACATCATTAGAGGGAAAAAGTCATACGAAGTCTGTCCGGAAAGTATCCTGTCATGTAATATGAAACAATATACATTGCATCTAATACTTTTGGCTCCTAGTCTCCTTCAAGGTATGCACCTTGGGACTTCTACACATTTCTTCCGGCGTCTTTACTCTTTTCAAAACGAAGCAAAGTTCATTTTTGGAATCACCATGAGCTGCTTCGTTGTGTTCTTCTGAATCGCCTTCACAGTCTGAAAACTTCCCTTTCAGAAGTGATTTTAGCTTTGTAATGTACCTAATTCAAGCTGTAGATGGGCTGAGCCACCTGAAATATAAGACATTTTGCCAAAAAAAACCTTTATGAGACTTTACGAAAGAGCTGTCAAGCTGTCGTGATGAACTACCGATTCCCCACAGTTGTGGTAGATTTCTTCATACTGCACCTCTCAGCCGTTGAAGAAATCGTGATATTACTCCTTATTAATTGTTTGGCCTGACGAACACACGTCATAGATGCCTTCACAATAAAAACAGTCAACATTTGCTGCGATTTCGTCGCACCTTCTTTGGGTTGGAAGAACTAAGCGTCTTCACTTGCGACGACTTCTTAATCAACGGGAGAGATTCTGTGGACGAATTTACAAATTTAACCCTCTTGGTGGTCTGTCTTAACGTCGAAAATCAACCTTCAGTGGTGTATAAAATGGTCCAAATTGTCCCCAGATATAGTCAAGGGACACTGTTTTTCCTTCTTAAATCTTCATTCTCCTTAAAGTAATAAGGCAATTTTGTCGCAACGAGTTATCTCGTCATTACCACAACTGACCAGATCTTGATGGACAAGATATCTCGTTATTAGGGAAATTTATCAGATCTTGGACGAGATATCGCGTCTCCACCACTTGGAGGGTTAATGCAAAATTTGATGCCAATTCGCTGGCTTGGCGGTTTCAGAACATAGGTGCATCCATGTCTCCTCTCCTTGGCTGCTAAATTAAATCAATTCTGCACAAACCATTATCGGCATATTAGCGATGACTGGATACTTTCCATACAGACCACTCATAATTAATATTAATTTTCGAAGTCATTTGAGAGGGCAATCTTAGTGGAACTCACTTTGCATAGGAGGGTCGTCTTCGATATAGGTAAAGGTTCCCCAGACACAGGGGGCGACAGACGACACCTCCTTCTCTTTGCCCGTGAAGAGGCCTTTCTCGGGTCCGAATCTGTCCACGGGCAGGACAAAGATGGTGACGGGCAACATAAGGGCACTCAGCACCACCAATAGAAAGCAGACCCATTCCCAAGGCAGCCCGGCATCAAACGCGTACTGAAAAACAAATTAGCACTCATTTAGAATTTTAGCAACATGTGAAAGACAGTAGAAGCACTGCATGATGTATATATACAGGGTGGTCCCGAATTCATGGTACAAACTTTAATGGTAGGTACAGGACATTGTAACAATGATTTATTGTATAGGAATGTATAGTCGCAAGTGACGCGGTGAGGCGAAAACAGGGGAAATAACGGCCGAAAGGAAAAACAAAGATTTTATTGAAAGCGTTGTTGACAAGTGTCATGTTTACAGTAATTGTTCAAAATTGCGTCCACCAGTATCGATACATGCTTGACAGCGTCGGTGGAGCGATTGGCGTACACGTTCAAAGATGCCTGGTATTTCACGCACACCTGCAGCAGCTACAGATAAGCGAGCGACGAGATCCTCATCTGAGTCAACTGGAGTCTCATAAACAAGATGCTTTAGATGTCCCCATAAAAAGTAATAATCGAGGCTCGATAAATCGGGAGATCGGGGTGGCCGAGGGACTGGTCCACCACGCCCAATCCATCGAGTACCAAACGTGGCATTCAGGTAATTCCGTACATCAATGCTGAAGTGTGCTGGCGCCCCATCGTGCTGAAACCACATGCGGTTACGAATGGCGATCGGAACATCATGCAACAGTTGTGGTAACACTTCTTTCAGAAAAATAAGATAGCTTCCGCCAGTGAGCCGCGTGGGTAGTAAGTATGGGCCAATCAAAAAGTCGTTCACAATACCAGCCCACACATTAATACTGAAACGTTGTTGAAACGCATGTCGACGCGTTGCATGTGGATTATCGGTTGCCCACACATGGGAATTGTGCGCATTAAAGACACCCTCGCGTGAAAATGTCGCTTCATCTGTAAATAGCACATAATCTACGAAATCCGGCTGCAACGCACATTGCTGCATCACCCACAGGCAGAAGTTCACGCGGCGAGGATAATCTGCCGGATTCAATGCTTGTACTTTCTGAAAATGGAAGGGGTGTAAGCGATTTTCGTTTAACACTCTGCATACAGTCTGATGACTCACACCTACGTCACGCGCAACAGTTCTTGTGCTTGACTCGGGTCTATCAGCCACAATGTTCAAGATGCTTTCTTCCAGCCTTGGAGTGCGTACAGCTCTTACTCGACCAGCGCCATGTCTGTTGACGTCGAACGCACCTGTTTCACAAAGTTGACGATGTAACCGTTGAAAAATTCTATGATCCGGCATTCGTCGATCAGGATACTCCGCGCGATACATTCGTAACGCAGCTCTGCCGTTACCATTTGCACGGCCGTACATGTAATGCATGTCTGCTTTTTCTGCATACGTAAAGTCACCCATCGTCTACGGCAGCACAAATGTGAATGGCGCTTTTCCCTACTGCGATGCATCATGTTCAACAGCGGCTAGACATCTACTGCCCTCTACCGGCAATGATACCAACCGATCACTCCATTTCTCTTTCCTTTTATTTCCCCTGTTTACGCCTCACCGCGTCACTTGCGACTATACATTCCTATACAATAAATCATTGTTACAATGTCCTGTACCTACCATTAAAGTTTGTACCATGAATTCGGGACCACCCTGTATATATATATATATATATATATATATATATATATATATATATATACTATTTACTGTAAATTAATTTTTGTAGTGATGGCTAAGGTCATTACAATATACCCCCTTCTGAATGTAGCAAAGGTTGAATTCGATAGATTCCACCACTGACTTAGAGACTGTCAATCATATGAGAGCATAAAAAAGGGTCTTTCCTAAAGTCCTGCCTTCTCAGAGAAACTGTATTGCAGCAGCCTTAGAGATACTATTTTCCAGTGAACCAACACAGCCATCTTCAACAAGTTCTGCTCACTACTATGATTTATGATTTATTTCCGAATTTAAGGCACGTTTTCCTGATTCCGCAATCTGCATTGATAATTTTAAATTTCCAAGTAATTAAGAGATTTTGTCATAACGTTTCAATTTAATTGCACAATTTTGATTTATTTCTGCTTTATTTTGATGAGATACAGTAGTTTTATTGACAAGTTCTAGATTTTCCTTGTTCCGCCTAATTATCTCCGATTCAG
Organism: Metellina segmentata; assembly: GCA_947359465.1. NCBI lineage: Eukaryota > Metazoa > Arthropoda > Arachnida > Araneae > Tetragnathidae > Metellina > Metellina segmentata. The sequence goes on along the minus strand of OX375877.1, from coordinate 72,419,614 downwards.
ACAGTCATCAAGCATATAGATGGATTATTCGCTTGCTTTAGCAACCGATGTTTTTAACCGTTGATAAAGCCATAGTAAATTATCGTTTATTAAAGTTTATTTTTCAATATATTTCAGACCTCTACCTAATATACTTAACCCTGACAGACCTGTAATACACCTAACCCTCTATCTGAATACGTCCAGCTTATGATAACCTGACCAATGTACAGCTTCCACAACTTGGTTCAGAAGTAACAAAAGAATCACCTTGAGGAAGACAAAAACAGCTCCTGACGAAGTGAAAGCTCCACTGTACAGTGTTATAACAGTAGACCGCTTCTCCGGAAACAAGTCAGCAATCTGAAAATGGCAACTGAAAATTATTATTGCCAAAACGGGTTTCAAAAATTCAGAGATGAGCGTGTGGCTCCTCTTAAATTCAGAATACTTTAATGAAGATGACCCTGTGATCATAATTAAAAATCTTCAACTAAAAAATTAAAAATTAATTCAACAAGGAAGGCACATGATGTTACAAACATGGAACTGAAAAGTAGAACTGGAATAATGACGGTTCAAGTAATTAACATTCCATAACACGTGGTTTAAGTGAAAATGAAAAAAATACATTCACGAGAAAAATTTTAAGTGCATGGCACATATTAAAACAGTTACGAAGTAACTCACCTTCCATTTGAAAAAAAAAGTTTTTAATCTTCAGAATTGTTAAACATGGTAAAATAATTTTGTATTTATTTTTCATTTTAAACGAGCCGAAAAAAAAAACAGTTTGACAGTTCATTGTATTGACTGAAACTGTTTGGTAGGTCCACTGCTTGTTCTTAAAGTTAACTGAAGAATGTCATGCGACAAATGCTTCTAACCACTTTTTAGTAGTCTTCTATTTTACGTGCTTCGTGTCCTGTTTTGTGCTGAATGTTTTATTAAAGTGTCTGGCAACAGTAAATTATTGCACGCGTTTTTTCGATTGTCAGTTATTTTTAACTACATAATTATTTTAAAGAAAATCATCTCTCAGTCGAAGATTATTTCCTAGTATTTGGCAACTGGTGTGAGTTGTTGGCTAGTCTTTATTGGGCATGGATCACATTTGGATATACAACGGAATAGCTTTGCGGAATCCTATATTAGATAGCCATATACAGTGGAGCCCCTGGTGGGGGTATTTTGTGTGGAAACAATGTATTTAGTTCCTCATTTAAACTATTTTAAATTTTACCGGACGAACTGGCGACTTTTTGTTAAAGAGCACCCAGTGGTTAAGCGTCAGGGACAATCACCAACATCCATGTGCTTACAAAACCAGGATTCGAACCCGGGAAGTACTGGGTAAGAACACAATGACCACAATAGCAGATTTGATGACTCAAAAATTTTGTACGTCTATCGATAACAAAAATCTATAACCATAACTTTATTACGGAGTGTAGTGTCATCGCCCCAAAAACGGTAGCATGAAAACTGTACGGATCGTACACAAGGAGAAGATAACCAACAGCTAACATAATTACGTTCCTATTATTCCGACAACAAGAATATATACACAATTTACATCATCGTTTCAACATATTCCCATACATCAAAATATGTATATCACAATTCACAGGCCAGCGCAGGGGGAACAACCTTACCTGTTGCTTCTAGCTCTCTTCTCTCGCCTCCCCAAAGGCCTCTGTCGTATTTTTTAAACTCTCCCGACGGCAAACGTCAGACCAATCAGACCATTCTGGAAGACCACCACCTGCAGAGGACGCTTCTATTTTCACCTACTCTTCTCAAGACGTAAAGCGCGCGACCCAAGAACAGCAGCTGGCGCAAAAATACAACCAAAAGAATACATTCGGCATTCCGAAATTCCGATGATTGTTTTCTTTCTCCGGTCGGAGTATCTCACGATGTCACACGTATGTAATTTAAGAATTCAGGGCCAATAAAAGAGGCTACCCACCTTCGCTGCTCTAATGCTCGCAAATCGACATATACGTTATTTGTGTTGAAGCTTACTAGCAAAGTACGGAAGGAAATAAGACGCATCTCTACTATTATAAAAGGAAGTGTTTGTCTATCTGTTTGTTTGTTTGTCTCTTTGCCGCAAAATCCTGACGATTCTATGGCACAACAATGAGATTTGGCACACAGGAAATTCGAATTTTTTTCAATTTTTGCTAATTTTAAAATTCAATCTAGAAGATTTTTAAATGAAGTTAATAGTTTTATTCTCTACCTGGATCTTCAAACGCGGTGGACTTTTTCTACTCATGCGACCTTGTAGTCAAGGTTTGGAACCATGAAAAGTTTTTTTCATACGCAGAACGCGGAGAAAATATTTTTTTTTCGTTTCAACTTTGATGTTCCAACCAGATGATAAATCTTTTAACTAAAGTCAAAGTTCTTTCTTCTATCACTAGACCGTTAAAGATAGAGTAAAAATTTGAAATCTGCGGAAAATTTCAGTTTAGATTTATACCTAAAAATATGATTTTCTTTAAATGTATCATTTTTTAATTGAATATATCTTCAACGGATTTGAAATATGCGGAAAATATTATACCAGATTAATATCTTACACCACGGGCACGGGCAACGCCGGGCTAGCCACGCAGTGGCTGATTGAAAATAAACATAGTTTAATTTTCGTTAATATTTACATATTAGCAGTTTGCTAATGACCATAATAGAACTAACATAAAGTAGATCATATAACAGTGCAGATCCCAATGCATATCGAGATAAATTTAATCTAAGAGAGCTTACAGTCTCGACAGAGGCCTTGCAGATCTTGGCGGGATGCATCCCATTAGATTTCAAATTAAAAGGAATAGTAGAAATGTACAGAATATTCAAAATTAAATGAAGCAGTGCAAATTAATAAGGAGGAAATGAAAAGGGAAGAAATTGAAGACCATCAAAATAACTTGGAACCACCATGGAAAGCCTCCAGAGTGGATTGACAGGAATATACGGAGCAAAGCACAAATAGTATAAGCACATATAAGGACGGATCAAAGAAGGATGATAGAGTGGGGTGTGGACTGGTCGTGTAAAAATGGGAAGAAGAAATATACCAAGAAGCAATTAGACTAAGTAATCACTCAACGGTCTATACTGCGGAATTGAAAGCCATAGAAATATCGGTAGATCTGATTCGAACAAATAAACTCAAAAGTGTGCAAGTTATAACACACTCACGATCTGTATTGATGGCTCTGAATAACAGCTCAAACAGAGACTGTAAAATTTCTAATTTAAAACATGGCATAAAAATGGCATAGTAGAGCAAAAATATTCCAGTGGAACAAAGCACACGTGGGATACAGGGGAAATGAAAGAGCGGATGCAATAGATAAAGAAGCCACTACTAAAGAGCAAATTGATAAAAAGCAAAATAAAACTAAAGAATACATTAAGAAATTAACCAGGAAAGAACAACTAACAGACTGGCAAGACAGATGGTCGCAGACAAGCAAAGGACGAGAAGTCTTTAAGGCTTATAAAAAGTCTCACCATAGCAACTGATGGGATCTTTCGAGCTTAATCAGATCATAACGGGACATGGGGTTCTTGGCACTTACCAAAAACTTTTCTTCAACAAAAGCGACGTATGTGACTGCCAGGAAGACATCCAAAAAACAGACCACGTAGTTTACCATTGTAAAAACTTTCAGACTATCAGGGCGGAAAGTTTCCTTCGGGATACCTTAGCATAGACAAAAAAGCTACTCTGGACAAATAAAAGATCCAGTGAAGGACCGAAAGAAATTATACGGAAAATACAGGAGCTCAAAATTGAGCAAATAGATATGAATGAATAGCGAGTTCTATTTCAAGAATCTGTGTTGCAGTCGCAACCCAAATTCACACCGAATAGCTTAGGCTGGACGGTGTTAACTATTTATTTATTTATTAATCTAACAATAGCATGTACTTATATAGCATATGCTATTGCATATTATGACGGCACAATTCGATGAGCCAATCCCTTCATTCCTGAAATTCAACAATTTGGTTGTTTTGTGACGCAAGGGTCACACTTGGTCAAGTTGAGGCAGACACGACATACAATATCAAGTAGACTTGCACAAAGAATGAACATTTTACTGATACAGAAGAGAGGAATACACCCAGGGAAGGTGTAGGGATGAATGAGCCTGACAGGAAGTGAACCTGCACTGCCTACTTTCAGGTTGCTAGTGCAGTCGGCATACCCACGACGGCCCCAACACAACATAAGGATGGAGACAGAAAAATATCGATTGAGTGTATCCCTGGAGTAAGTAAAGACTTTATTAGACAGTAAACCACATAGGAAAAGAAATTATCACTCAGGTAACTTGAGCTCTTAAAGCCCGTACCACCTAAAGGAGATATGCCCCTGTGGACCCGAGACGTAGAATGGTATGGTAAATTATATTTAATTCACGTCACACTGGAGTAACACAAATGGCTATTGGTGACGGTCCAGGATCAACCCCCGAAAGGAAAGATCCGAACTAGAGACGTGGAATGGAAGGAACAAAACACATCAAACAAGGTACACACTGCCTGGTGAGCCTAAGCAACTTCACGAAAATGTGGCACATTTGGCTGGTTATAGTAGCTGAGCGTCCCTTTAGATGTCACCAAGTTTGAAACACATGTCACAGGATTCACGTCAGTACCTCATTTTGCAACTGGAGTGCCACGGAATTCGACTGCCTAACTCTCCGGCGGAAAAATATAAATTTAGACCAAAGTAGGGGTTTTTTAAAGGTGGATCGTCTACTTAAAAAGGCTAGAGATGCCCAAGAATTACGACGCAAAGTACTATGGCGATCAACAAGCTGCCCCGATGCTCCTGAGATTCGAAAAACACCGGCTGAGCAAAAGTGTGAGCCCAGTGGCTTTCAGTGACAAAAGCGAAAGACTCAACTTTCTTGTGCACCTGACATCGCCATACAGCACGACCTCATGGATTTGGATGTAGCATGGACCTCTGGGCCGAGTGGGGGCAACAAATCACCGAGACCGAGTATGTCAAGTGCCTTGAACGAAATTTACTATCACATAGCGGCTGATGCGACAGGAGGTAATTGGACAAGTAATCAACGTATCCGTCGATGTCGACACTATGACGAGGCAACTGGACGACAATTACGCCCTCAACGGGAACATAAAGAAGCACTTGATCATGGTGGTACTGGTATATCATCGCTCTATGCTTGCTGTGTATGATGCTATTCAATCTGTAGAGTGCCTTGATTTAACGCCCAATAAATGATGATGGCATACACCATTTCATTTCTTGCATGACCCCTATCTAGTACGTAAAGCTCTGGCACCTGTTTGTTCTTTTTCTAGTAGACTGTTACGCCATTATTCCGTAATGACCGAATGATTAGTTTCTGGCCGTCGGTTTAAAAATACTCTCAGAATTCAAATTCCGGTCTTAGCATGGATGCTCTTAGTGCTTTGGAATCCCCTTTAAACTTAGGTCCCACTCTAATTAGTCCTCATACGTCAAAATGACAGCACATGGCAATAATGCAAGTAGATTCATGTCTTTATATAATTGTAAAATACCACCCTTGAGATAACACTTCAAAATAAAACAAGCATTACCTTCGTAATCACCAAAACGTGATTAAAATTTACAACCTACACGCCTTCTGATAGACAGTGATTAAAAATAAATGTCGTGTTTGTAAATGATAAATATTTTTCGAGCAGATTGGTAAAACGAAAATTTGTGCGTCCTTCTTAAAGCACGCACGACCTTGACAGAAAGTCGAAAACCTTGATAGTTTTATAAGTTCTTAACGTAGTGATTCGCTTAACGGAGAACGTCATATGCATAATAGTAGTGAAGAATTATCACCACGTTAAACAGGAAGGTCAGACTTCATTAAAAACGCATTAAGTGAAAATGTTTTCAGGTATCAAAAAGGAGATTAGCAACAAAACATTTAACAATTGGATTTCTTTATCAACTCAAAGATAGCTTGGTATCTTGGCATGACAGAAATATTATTTGAAGCAATTTTAGAAACACATTTTAAGAATTCAAATTGTTACAAAATTTCGTATGTAAAAATAGGACTTTAAAAATAAATTTTTAAAATTCACTCTTGCATAAATGCAAGGGTCACAGAGTTTCAGTAGGTAGTTCACAGTGCTACAGTTGCTAGTTGCAGGAGGAGCAGGTTAGATCCTCCCTATATGAATTTTTCTTCTGTATTCCTTTTCTTGTGTCCATTTACTTGAAGCAGTTTGGACAAATATTCCTTTTGTACCATGTAAATCAACTTACATAATACAAATGCTGTTTTAATTTACTTTCCAAATTATTACTATTTTTTAAAACTTCGTAATTTTTGAAGTATTTATTTCTTTTGTCTGTAAAAACTGTTTAAAGAAAAAAGTTTCCATTAATTTTTTTTAATTAATCTGGAAATTAAAAAAGTTTTTGTTTTTAAAAAGTTTCTGACCAGCATTTATCTAATTTTGTAACAGCCCTGTTAAATTAACTTGACGAAAAAAGTTCCGATTTCCAAATCACTTCCTTTTGTGCTGATATTAAGATAGTTTCAAATTTCTATTTGTGATTCATACGTAAATTTAAATCAGTTTATAACCAAATTAGTTATGACGTTTTAGGTAACCATGCTTGCCGTAAAAAAAAAAAAAAAAAAAAATAATAATAAAAAACTCACCGGGTCATATGTAGCTCCCTGGTTGGTCAGTTGTAATCGAGAGACCGATATTTCCCCGAAAAATTTGTAGGCGACAGTATTTTATAAACTAGTTTCGGTCCAAGGCATTTGTTCAGCCTTGTTTGAGTTGAAATATTGGTAGAAGCATCTACAGAAGATTGGCTTACACAAAAAGAACAAAAGCAACTCAACGGGAGATAGTAGTTGAAGGGGTTGATTGAATTTTAAGGTGAAAGGGTCAGATTTGGCCAATCTACTCCTGACACAATATCAAGTAAATAGACGTATAACAATTCTCATACATTTAATGAAAGTTTTACTGACACAGAAAGAAATACACACAGGGAGGAATCAAACCTGCACCGCCTGCATCTCGCAGGTTTCTAGCGCAGTGAACATATCCACTGAGCTACGCCAGCCCCGTTTGTCATAAAGGAGATCAATTGAGAAAATTCTCAAGTATAGTGTACTTGTGTAGGGATTACTGTAATATTTTAAGCATATTTGGTTTAATTTTAGAGGCACTTGCAAGTTGAACAATTTAGTGGAAATCCATTAAATATATGAAAAGTTAGTGATACTTCATTTTTAAACTTAGTATCAATTGATGGCTTAGTTTTATTTTAACAATGTGTGGGCTCGAAAATAAAAAAGGAAAAGCTAGTAATAATCCTTTCAGGTTTCACATCAGGTTATATAACTAAACAAATATCAACCTCATTCGTGATAATGACAAAAAAACGGTGTTAAACAGTACCATTACATAACATTACGCTTCCCGCGCCCATTTATAAGTGAAGATGTAACCCTGACCATCAGCCAGGAAAGACGTGGTGAGATCAAGGCTGACCATAAGGACGGTCTTTGGTTCACAGAGCAAAGGCATTCAACTTCTTTCACACAGCAAATTACAATTCATAAAAATAACGCTTGCCAAAATACTCCAAGGACATTCCATCGAGTTTACATAATTGATCACGCCTCATTATCTGTGTTATGATTACTTTTCTGGTTTGTGTGGAAGGGAACCGTGAAATTTTGATGGATTTAGAACTGTAATCAAAAGGATTTCTATTGAAAAGAGAAAATGGAATGGAGGTTTCGTACAATTGGATTTTGTTGAGGGCCGTGAAAATGATCAAGCTGTGGCTTAGAAGTAGGATTACCAGACCTAGAAATGGAAGTTCCTGACAAACTCAACTATAATTCCTGACATGTCAGGGAAAGTCCCGTACACAAATAAAAACTCAATTGATAGGATGTTAAGAGATTACAGTTTTGTAAATAAAAAAAATACCTCAAGTAAAAAATCTGACTTGATACAAATTCCGTGAAGTACATGTTAACGAATAACACTTTTTTTGTACGCTAAGTTATTTGAGTAACAGAATTTGGATGATTTCTCTCTTCTTTGGATGATTTGGACTCTAAAAATCCGAACAACTTATAATTCCTGACGGAATCCGGGCAACGCACGTACCGGACCTGGTAGCCCAACATAAAGTATTTTTTTTAAATTTATAAACATTTATTTATTAACAGTTATTTTATAAACATAAAATAACAGAATTAAATATTTTTTTTAATTAAAAGAGAATGAATTGTGAAAAAGGAATTCATATATTAGAACAAATGATGTCACTGAGAACATAAAAGTTTGAAAGTTACCAGAAAAGGTATAGAGCATAATTTAAACAGATTTTTCGATATGTGGTCTTTTTTAAATTCCGCAATTTATTACTGTATTTACAATTGGGATGCGATTGTTTAGAGCTGACAGCTTCAGTTTAACGGTATTTTGATGGAGAAAATGCACTAGAATTATTGGAAGGGGTAGTGGAAAGAATGTAAAGCGGGAGTTCATGAACAAATGAACTTTTACCCATGATGTATTTATTTACAAATGTCGGTGGTTGATAGTTCAGCCATTAACCTCCTATCATCACAATACTTTCTGAAAAATACAATTTGTTTCAAAATGTATGTACTACTACTTAAAGAATGAAGTAGATGTGCAGTTCTTGAAACCTTATACGAATTTCCCCAAACGAGCTGTTTTTATCAATTTACCGGAACGAGTTTTCCGTGAAGTATGCATAAAAAGAATAATTTAAATCATCACTAATTCCTATTAACAAGAAATTTTGCTAATCGTGCAGCCTGTATTTTCCTGTTTACAAGTTCTTTTCGAACCAAAAAAAAAAAAGTTCGCATTGCGGAAATAGCGTTTAACTTGAGAAATATTGTCTTAAAAAATACCACTTTTAAGAATTTCCATTTCTTGATTTTTAGTTATTGTATTTCCCCTTCACACAATATATAAACAATTTCCTTCACACTATCTTTAACAAAAACAATTTTTCAAGTACAAAAGAATAATAAAAATAAGCGGCAATATATCGACTGCAGTCCACTAGTGGACCATTTAGAGATTTTGAGGTGACAGCTTGAATTTTGAAAATAGTATACTAATTTTCAATGTACAAATTCAGATTTTCAAAATTGGAAATTCAGTCCATACTGTTGAAAAAAATTATCAAGTTTCGTTGAAACTTATTGATAACTCTTATTGCCCCTAGCAAGTCAGCCCAAAAGCCGGTCAAGTCCACCAGGAAATTACCGAGAAGTTGGTTCTTCTAGATATATATGGGCAATTCAATTAACGTTCCACTGAAGAAACACAACGGGCTATATATGCGACGGTTCAGGATCAATTCTGAAGGTAAAGATACGAGGTTTTTGGAGTCCGAATCAATAGTAAAAATGTTGTATTAGACACAGAAAGTTTATCTCGCAGTAATTCAAATGTTTTTCCAATTACAAAGGTAATAAACTGCTACAGATTACCAATGAAATTTGAATATCATAATGCTATACATTAATTTTCTGTTGTAGTTGTAAGACTGTTTGTAATGAAGACTGGGGTTCAATTAACGGTAAACTTCTATGCTAGAATTTCATAGCATTTGGTCTTCCAGAAAAATAGAGTAGTAATGCGAGAAATTCTATCATCTTCAATCACATTATATACCATCAGTACAGTACAGTATATATCACCAGTACATTACGTAAAAATAGTATACAATGCACTAACCATACTATAATATAACTTAAGGGCATTAATATGCCATTCTAGTTCAAAAGTATAGATCCTTCAAGTTTCCAAGAAATAATTCTCATTTTAAAAACTTAAACAACCCAACTTGGAAAAATTTTGCTGTATTTTGGCAATGTTGAATCAATATAGTTGACAAAGCAAAAATACCTTTTCCAACAAGGTGACAATCGAAAAGTGTCATTTCCTCGAAAAAATGTTGCTAAAATCATCACCTATTTTTAAAATAAGTGATGATTTTAACAGCATTCATCACCTGCTTTATAAAATAGGTGACGACGTCACATTATTTAAAACTGCAGATTTTACTTTTGACAAATCAACATTCTCCCCACCCAAGACCTGTAGGTGGCATTGGATCTATCATCTAAGAAAATATTTTACTTCTGCCCAATCACGAGATGTGAATAACGTCTCAATGTGACGATTACATAACATCCAATAGTTAGTCGTCTACCGAAAGAGCGTGAGAATTTTATTGTGTTTTCATTCGTGGTAATAACATGTCTCAAGACAAGGGGTTTTTTAACAAGGAAATTGAACCCAACTTTTGCATGTTCACATGAAGTTTCTAGCAGATGAATCAGAATACAGAAAATTTAAATTAGATAAAATATGGGTCAGACATTATTTTAATGCCATATTGAATCATAATAAAATACAAAATACGAGTTTGCCGTCAACACGAACGATTACATAACATCCAATAATTAGTCGTCTTCGTATTGGGGCGTGTGCATTTTATTGTTTATTCATTCATGACCTTGCAGAACAATTTTAGATTTTCTCAAGGGCGTCTTCTCCCCTATACTGCCTCTCTTTTCCCCCCTTCGAAGCTTAATAATAAAAACACAAAGCAAGGTTGATTTACTACAATGCGAAGAACAAAAATCATAAAATGGATGTAGAAAAAAAACCGTCTCAAATATAGCTGTCTGTAAATTTTAAGTAGTTGAATAAGTTGAATCAGGAAAGAAATATAATAGAAGAAACTTGAACTGGATTAAAAAAAGAAAACAGAATGATTCATGGGTTTTGGGTATTCTTTTTTTACCTAATGGCATTTCGACAGCTCATTATTTTGGTACACTTCGTTGATTTCTGGTAAAATTCGGTGTAATTTCACGTTAAACGTTTAATTGAAGGAAAACCACCTTTTTAAATGCGGCGAGACGTGGCGGAACGTGTTTTGTGAAAATTCAATGCCACGGTGTTTCTTTTGTGTTCTTTCACCCTTAGACGGCCTCTGTTCTGATCTTGAAAATTTGTCACCAGAACATTCAATGTTCTTCTCAAGAGCATCAAAAAATTAGTCTTTAATCTGAAATTCTGCACAGTACGAACATAGAAATTTGTTCTGCTGAGTGTTTTTTAATATTTCAGGATTTAAACAAGGTAGCGTCCAAGGGGATTATGTTTTCAACGAGGGAATATGAAATTGACATCACCTCTGCAGGGGTATCGTGTTTGTAGTGACTGCAAAGAAAACCACAATGATCACTTTTTAGAATTTAGATTGGTTGGATGATTTTGGGGTTTTATTGCGCAAGAGCTATTATTGGCCAAGCTGTGTATATAAAAAAAAAAAAAAAACTTCAAGTAAAAAATACCGTATTGGGCTGTGTCAGGACATGGCCGCTAGGTTTAAGGCGCAGAAACCGTCAGTGAGGCCATATGGTAAATTTTTGAGACTGAAAGAAATCAGTACTAGACTGTTTTAATTTGAAAAAAATAATAAGTTCATTGCTCCACACATACAGTACCCAACAATAATGAACCGGACACCAGCGGATTAGCATAAAATACGACCACTGATTTTCGGGTGTCTTTCGTGGTATGGCCTGGGACCTTTGCATGTTGTTTCTGGCAAATTGAACCCCGCGCCTACATAAACATTTTGGGCAATCTGGTTCTTCCTAATCTGGTAATTTTATGGTTCGGACGAATGTTACTTTCAAGACGACAACGCTCCATGGCATGTTGCAGCCTCTGTACAGTAGTGGTATCAAGATATGGATGTAAAATGTCTTCCCTGGGCTGCTCAGAGTCCATATCTAAGCCCCATAGAACTGTGTGGGACGAGTTAGAGCGATGCTTACGGACCAGGGAATCACGTCCGAATCTACAGCCGAGCTGGCGACATTCTTGCAGCAGGAATGGACACAAATACCCATAGCTGTGTATCAAAACCTTGTTGAAAGTATGCCCAGAAGGGTTGCTAGTCTAATTGCAGCACGTGGGGGACCATCCCCCTATTAAAGCATGTATTCTTTCCCTTATACCATCACATCTTTCTGTCCGGTCCATTATTGTAGGGTAGTGTATATCACAATCGGTGCACTCGCTGTTGATGTTGTGGCTCATTACCGACCTCTATGGGTTGAACTCCATCGATTACGAAACGTTTATATCATCAGATATGCTATTTGCGTCGAACTGAGCGGTGTAGGTACTTTGCGCACTCGTATCGGGCATTTATTCACTTTACAGGTGCGACGACAATACTTTCGAGAATCCCCTCCGAGCCCGTTGAGAGAATCGGATGTCCGGATATTGGATTCGTCATCTCGATCTTTCTTCCTGTTGACGTTTTCTATAATTCTTCTGAGGTTTCTTATGCATAAATTAAGATATTTTGGAATTTTTGCAATTTTCCACACTTTGAAGTCCGATATCTAAACAAGTATTAAATATATATTTAGGTTTTATTTCTATTATTATTCACAAACCGCAAAGGTAAGAAGGTAATTTTAATTAACGTTGTACTAGAGCAACACAACGGGCTATTGACGACCATAAACAGCAGAGACGAAACAAAAGGCATCTTAAGGCCCCGTTCACATGAGGCGCGTAAATGGCGTGTTTGGCGAGTCCAACGAGGTGCAGCCCTTCAAGGTCACAGAGATAGAAACTTGAATTAGAGGAATAAAAAACATAATTTAATGGTGCGACCTCGCTAGCCTCGCCATACGCGAGTAGAAACGCCTCATGTAGTGAACGTGGCCTAAACGTTGTACTCGCACAAAGGAGGCCGGGGCAAGACTGCCTAATGTGAGCGTCAGTGCGCCTTTTCGTGACTTAACTTTGCGCCGCGATTGCATCCGTCGATGACGTCAGCGAAGGATCAATGAACCTTTATAACACTCTTTGTTCAATGCTCTTTTGAACGTGGTATCGTTGTACATATTACTTATATACTTCAAGTGATTAAATTTTTAATACTTACTCTTTTTTTATGACACTCAAAAATTAAGCGTGGTACCGCAGTTTCGAAAGGTAAGACGTATTCTGCGTCAAAATGTAAGCGGAAAAAAAGCGGGATTGTAAATAGAGTAGTGCGATGAAAGCAGTAAATGATCACTTGGATATTCAGGGAGAACGAATCCAGTGATTACTAAAGATAGTAAAACCCACGGAAAAAGAAATGGTAACTAGAGTACCTAGGACACCGTGCAAACCTAAAGGAGATGTGCCCCTGAATGCTTAGAATTTAGGTGAGGCGGAATTCGAGAGATGCTACCACTAATTGTCTGATTGCCGATCAGGTGACACCATGAGAGCTACATTTTCGTATGCGTGGTCGTGCAATAAACTATTGCGACTGTTAAGCTGTGTTTGGCGCCTTTTAGCAGTCGAGTGTGGGGCATAGTTTCAAGGGTGAGAACCATACATCGAAAATGCGCGCCAATTGTACCGAGCGAATTCTGTAGTTTCCCTCGAAAGCTCCATAGGACTTGTTTGAAAACGTGTGTTCATATTCACGTCTACTATTCATCAGTGTAGTAGAGCGTGGAAAAGCATTGGATAACTTCAGTCCAAAATATACTTCATGGTTGAAATTGGTTGCAATTTCTTTTTTGAAGTAATGGTTTTCATGACAACGTGATAACATGGCCTACTATAATTGGTGCAAAAATTAATATCTAGTAAAAGCCAAATAGTTTCCCTCAAAGGTAATCCAGATGTGAATTTGTGTGTCGATTGGTTGGGTTTTATGGCGCAAGAGCCATTCTGGGTCAAATTATGACAAACGCAAGATATACGACGGTAAGTCATGGACATATGTACACACAAAGTTTTACTGACATAGAAGAGAAAAGTGCACACATGGTATTCCTTAAATTGTTTAGGTAATTGGTAGTTATTAGTTAACGTCGTACTAGAGCAACACAACTGGCTATTGACGACGGTCCGTAATCAATCCCTTAAGAGAAAGATCCGAGGACAACACCTCGTGATTTTGAACTACGGTAAGATGACGAAGCAACACCTGAGCTGGAACCCCACTCTCCAAACTTTCACACCAACCCAACATGAGGACTTTCGGTCAAGACAGATTTAAGGTGCACCAGCCGCCTTTACACCATACGCTTACAAACATCCCTGCCGCCCGGACCGGATTCGAACCAGGAACCTTCCGATCCAGAGGCTAACACTTTAAACACTATACCGATTGGTCGGCGTAAATTGTTAAGGAGACAGGTATGAAAATAATTGTTTTGAATAGGAAAAATAAATGAAATGACTGTTCCTATAGCTCAAAATACAATGAGTGAAAGATAAAAAAAATGTCATGTTCATTCACTCTGATGTAGCATTATGCTCAATGCGTTTTCAACGTCAAGAATGGTTCAAAAAGCAATTGAAACTTAATAGCTTAAAATATAAAATTGTGTAGATTTGTTAATTATTCGAATAAAAGATGGAAATTTCTTTCTTTATGGGATAGATATATGTTTCTCGTTTTTTTAAGTTTAGTCAAAGGATTCTTACTTGCATGTTAGCCAAACGTAGTGGTACTCCTGCTAAACACATCAGTATGATGGACGGGAAAAGAAGAAATGATGTTTCTGCAATAAGATTAGGATATTAAAATGATATATGTAACTGCTATTAAAATTACGACTCTTAAAGATGATCTTAAATCTATATATTAAACAGTTGAAATTTCGATCGATATTAGAGCCACAAAGAACACTCAAACATAAATTTAAATTATCAGATGAAAACAAATTGGATTTGTTGGTTTTTGATTTTATGGCGCAAAGTTCATGTTTGGTCATGCTACTCCAATCACAAGAAAGTGTCTAGTAATTTTCAGTCACACAAGGAAAGTTTTAATGACTCGGAAGGATTTAGTAGAAATTTGATATGCTATTTTATCTGGCGTTTTGATGCAATTTTAATGCACACGTACGATGAAGACGATTGAATGGTTGAGTTCTATGGCACAAATTTCAGACAAACAGTGACACTATAAAACAAGTTAATTCTATACTTTAAAACTAGGGAATTATTAAGGGCAACGACTTATCCACATACATGATGTCTCAAACTACTTGTACGAACTTTAAGAGGAGGCAGAAAACATAAAAATCTTCCGCATTCTCATGGGAATGCCCGGAGGGTCGAACAAAAATAAACCTGGGGCTCGATGAATCGGCCTGTGGGCCCTGGACCCGTGACTTGGCCATCGCGATCACCCTATCCTGCATTGATTTCTTCCTCTGGGGATACTTCAAAGGCATCGTGTGCGAGACTTCTATTGACTCCGAAAACAGTTTCATCACAAGAGTCACTGTCGAGTAGGCTAGTGTCTACGGAAGGGTAAACATTTGTGGAGTGTATGGCATCTGTGCGTTCACGGAAGGGTAAACATTTGTGGTGTGTATGGCATCTATGCGTCCACGGAAGGGTACACATTTGTGGAGTGTATGGCATGTGTGCGTTCACGGAAGGGTAAACATTTGTGGATTGTATGGCATCTGTGCGTCCACGGAAGGTTAAACATTCGTGGAATGTATGGCATCTGTGCCTTCACGGAAGGTTAAACATTTGTGGAGTGTATGGCATCTGTGCGTCCACGGAAGGTTAAACATTTGTGGAATGTATGGCATCTGTATTGGTTATCAAAGTGTAATTCGCCAGGGGTTCACGCTTTTTTTTCTGGGGGGTCCACGGAAAATGTTCAATATTTTACTGGCGAAAAAAGAGAACAAAAAAAAAACATTTCATTTTGTTCTTCGATTCTTTACTGTTCTCAAAAGGATTATCTAAAAAATCTTCTAAGGGGGGTTCACATAATTATATATCCTTTCTGCTTCCTGCATGTTCAACAACTGTAAAATTTCTAAACAGTTTCGACTTCCTTGACCTATAGAATCTTCTCTAGGATTCTTTTAACTAATAAAGGTGGTCATTTAAGTCATGCGTTGTAAACTCAACCTCATAACGGTTAAAACGTTTAGGTGAAAAATAAGTATCAATACTTTTCTTAACTTATAATCTTTAGGGATCCACGATTTTTTGATATTTTCATAGGGGTTCATGGATTGAAAAGTTTGGGAACCACTGACAAATCTAAGACGCGCATGTGGACGTACATTCCTTTGTTGACTACGATAAATTTTGTGTTTTCTACATCCAGTTGAGGTTTGTACAGGAAATTTTAAAACACTGTATAAAACACACATTAGTCCTAATTTTAACATTAATATACCTAAAACATTAATTTGGAGTTCAGCACCAGGCTTTTATTAAATCATGAATCAGTGAAAGCAATAAATGTATAAATTTACCTTTTATTGTCAGGGAAAGTAAAATGCAACCACTCGTGATCAGACCACTGAAATAAGAAATATTTGTGATGATTAGAAAGTACAATAAAATAAATGCAATTTTGTTTTTATGGATCAGTGCGAGCTCATCGATAGAGAACTTTGATTTGATGTAACTGAACATTCATCAAATTTTGGCCGTGTAATATATTGAAAATAGTTTTTAAACTGTTTTCAATTTTTATGCCACTCTCAAAGAAAAAAAATTTGCAAACTTTTCGAGACAAAAAACAACGCGCGTCTGTCAGAAAAGAAATTATACTTTAAACATAATTCTTCAAATAAAAATAATCTAAACCTCCAAATTAACCGCATTTGCGCCATATTTGGCTTTATAAAAGAAATTTAAAACACAAAAAATAAGCATTTTTTTTTCTATAACAGTTACATGCAAAGTTTGGGTAATTGATTTGTGGGACATTTTAAAAAAATGTTTCTAAATATACTTAAAAATGTTCAGCTCTGTGTGCTTCTATACTGACACGAGTGATTCAGGATCCCTCATTAAATCAACAAGTTCGAGTCAAAAAGTAAAATCCACATGCAACGTGCAATAATCGCTAATGTAGACAAACTTAAAAGCTTAGTCAAAAACAATGAAAAGCATTCAAACTGAAGAGATGTTTATAAAATTCTTCATGTTTATTTAAATTCATTATACCCGCCTTCCAACGACCCATTATTTAAAGAATCATTGGGTTATATCAACTGATTGTGAAGACCTTGGCAGTTATCTATCCTATATAGGTATCAGTGTGTGATATTACTTTACTATTGGTATAACACAGAGTGCCTATATAATAAGAGTGGCGACAAGGGACCAAATTTGGCCCAATGCGCATGCGCGGCAGCCATTTTTCTACCAGAATCGTCTCAGAGAAGGTTGCTGGGCGAATTAATATATCATTTCAGGGAGAACAAAAATCATATGATTGTTATAATATGGATACATTCGGTATAAATGAATCCTATAAACGCTCAATTACATGCGTAATTGATGAGATGGATTGCACAATGCGCTAACTTAGATTGCGGGAAACACCATGTTGTTAAAAAAAAGCTATTTATTTAAAAAGTCTTCAAATTTATACTGACAAAACACTAAAACAATAATAAATAAACATTCTAGAACACGAAATGGAACATGAAAAAGCTATATTTTCTTTTTAATTTAATATACACACGTTTTTCTCGAACACACAAAAAGTTCCCATGTTAAGTCTACGGGAGCTGGGAAAAGACCGCCTCGGGCGGTAGAAAAGGTCTCTAAGCCAATCAGAAAGTGTTTCCCGTATGTCGCCACTCTTATTATATAGGCACTCTAGCATAACATACCTCCAACTTCCAAGAAAACAATTCAGATTTTTATGACAGAAAGCAATGCAATAGCTGCCAAACTACGAGGGTCGTGGTGAGTGGAAGTGTGTGACAGTGGAAGGTGCACCGGTCAAGGCCAACCAGTTTTAGGGACTCGTCTGCCAGCTGTTTACTGAATTACATCGCATTTAAGGTTATTGTTGTTTGGTAAACAAATAAAATTCCCAAGAAAATCAAACGTGCCGCAAAATGGGAAGTGAGATCTGTGATTCGATTTCTAAACGTAAACAATGTGCTCCCAAGCTAAATTTTTCATGAAATCAAGGCAGTGTATAGTGATGTGATGGATGAATCATGTGTGTGTCGTTGGTGCCGAAATTTTAATGAGGGAAGACAGAACGTCCATGACGAGGAGCGATATAGCCACACAAGTGACAGTACGAATGAGCTTGCCAAGTCTGTCGACAAATTCATCAAACAAGATCGTCGTGTGACTGCATGAAATTCATTTTAATTTCACATGTGTCTCGCACTACCATTTACAAGTGGTAACAGATCACCTTAAATTCAGAAAGATTTGTGCAAGGTTTGTGCCACGCATGCTCTATAACGACCACAAAATCAAGCGATGGCTGCAGCGTAAGGCTTTTTTTAGCGCTACTTAAATGAAGGAGATGAGTTTCTCATATTGTTAACAGGAGATGAGTTTCTTTCTCATATTGTTAACAAGAGATGAGTTTCTTTCTCACAGTGTTAACAGGAGATGAGTTTCTTTCTCACATTGTTAACAGGAGATGAGTTTCTTTCTCACATTGTCAACAAGAGATGAGTTTCTTTCTCATATTGTCAACAGGAGATGAGTTTCTTTCTCATATTGTTTTCAGGAGATGAGTTTATTTCTCACATCGTTAACAAGAGATGAGTTTCTTTCTCATATTGTCAACAAGAGATGAGTTTCTTTCTCATAGTGTTAACAGGAGATGAGTTTCTTTCTCACATTGTTAACAGGAGATGAGTTTCTTTCTCACAGTGTTAACAGGAGATGAGTTTCTTTCTCATATTGTCAACAGGAGATGAGTTTCTTTCTCATATTGTTAACAGGAGATGAGTTTCTTTCTCACATTGTTAACAGGAGATGAGTTTCTTTCTCATATTGTTAACAAGAGATGAGTTTCTTTCTCATATTGTCAACAAGAGATGAGTTTCTTTCTCATATTGTCAACAAGAGATGAGTTTCTTTCTCATATTGTCAACAAGATATGAGTTTCTTTCTGATATTGTTAACAGGAGATGAGTTTCTTTCTCACATTGTTAACAGGAGATGAGTTTCTGTCTCATATTGTTAACAAGAGATGAGTTTCTTTCTCATATTGTCAACAAGAGATGAGTTTCTTTCTCATATTGTCAACAAGAGATGAGTTTCTTTCTCATATTGTCAACAAGAGATGAGTTTCTTTCTGATATTGTTAACAGGAGATGAGTTTCTTTCTCACATTGTTAACAGATGAGTTTCTTTCTCATATTGTTAACAAGAGATGAGTTTCTTTCTCATATTGTCAACAAGAGATGAGTTTCTTTCTCATATTGTCAACAAGAGATGAGTTTCTTTCTGATATTGTTAACAGGAGATGAGTTTCTTTCTCACATTGTTAACAGGAGATGAGTTTCTGTCTCATATTGTTAACAAGAGATGAGTTTCTTTCTCATATTGTCAACAAGAGATGAGTTTCTTTCTCATATTGTCAACAAGAGATGAGTTTCTTTCTCACATTGTTAACAGGAGTTGAGTTTCTTTCTCACATTGTTAACAGATGAGTTTCTTTCTCATATTGTCAACAAGAGATGAGTTTCTTTCTCATATTGTTAACAGGAGATGTGAGTTTCTTTCTCATATTGTTAACAGGAGATGAGTTTCTTTCTCATATTGCTAACAGGAGATGAAACTTGGTTTCTTATGCACCTATACCAAACGTCAGTCTTTGGAGTGGCACCATGCTCGTTCACCAATCAGGCCAAAAATGTTTAAACAAAGAATCTCGACTCAAAACTCATGGCTACGGTCTTTGAAGACCGTCACGGAATATTACTTGAGTTTATGCCACGGGGTGCCTACATAAACGCCAATACATACTGTGAGACATTAAAGAAGCTACGGCGTGTAATTCAGAATCGAAGACGCGGCATGTTGTCTAGTGGCGTGGAACTCTTGCAAGACAACGCATGGCCTCACGCAGCTGCGAAAAAACGCAACAGTTGATCAAGTTTCATTGGGAAATTCTTGACACCTATAGCCCCAAGTAACTTTCATTTGTTCGCGAGATTTTGAGTTTCTGGGTGGGAAACATTTTGCGAACGATGAGGAACTTAAAGACGTTGTTACTGTTTTACTCAATAAACTGGAGGCAGATGAATATGACGCTGGTTTTCAATAGCTCGTCACAAGATACGACAATGCTCTATGACGCTTAACGTTTAAATTTGCAAGAGGACTATGTAGAAAAGTATTACAGGTATGAAAATGTAAAGTAAAAAGTGTGGTTGAACATTTTTAATTGGTCTGCATTTTATTTAGAAACGGGTATTATTTTCCGAACGACCCTGTTAAAATGTCCCCACATAATCATAGTGCCAAATTAGTGACGATTGCACCAAATTAGGATACTATGAAATCAATTCAAAGCAGATAAAGCAACCCTAACTCATCTATTATATGCTTGATAGCAGTGATCGAACTTGGTGAAACCAACTTGATATTTTACACAAAACGCCATTAAACATAAGAAAAAGTTTAATTGCTCATTTTTCCTTGAGTGTTCGAGAGGTTTTTCTTGAAAATTAGTTAACAAAGGTTTCTACTATAATCTAGCAACTACTGACTCCGGGGTTCTCCTTTTATTGTTTCCACCGTTTGAAGCCCAAATTTCAAAATTGGTGTCATTTGAAATTTTTTTCCTAAAATGTCTGGAAAACAAAGTGTTTTGCCGGAAGACTTTCGGAAAATTCGGACAGGCATGGTTTTAAGTAAAATTATCTGACCCATAGATAAACAGCCTCTGAATTCGCGTGCGCTATTTCGATTTCAAAACTGTTTGTTGGCACTTGAAAGAACGAAATAGAATTTCAAAGAGAAAATTGGGCTTCTTGTTCTATTTTCATATACGGAAAACATGTACATCGTTATAGATTAGAAAATATGCCATCAAGTCTGATTTTCCTTCACTTTTTCCTCATAATTTGCAAAAATGCTTTCCAATTTGTATTCACACCATATGTTACGAAACATTGTATAGTGTCAAAACAACACGACCTTGATCTTCAACGGTTAAGAAATGACGTTTCGGCATTGATTACGACGAGAATTGATAAGACGAACAAAACTTAAGATAATATATCATGATTGAATACGCGACAGGTACCACTAATAGAACGTTTCAGAACCTTTCTTTCTAGCCGAAACAATTCATTGTCTTAGGAGTTTTTGATATTGTTTGTTTTAAATTCGTTTTTGAGGTGTCTCTTGTAATAATTTGAGATTCAAGAGTAAGTTGCTGAAACGTCTTATTACATGTTGTAATGATTGTTTAAAATTTAAATTACTAATTAAGACCATCAATCAGTTAAGAATTTAATAGAAGTTAAGAATTTTTAAAAACAAGGATGTAGCATTATACAACGTTGCCGATCTTAAATGTGTTGTGAATTGAATCATTTCATAGCTTGACTTTTGGAGGTAGATATTTTAATTAACGTCACACTGGAGCAACACAACGGGCTATTGGCGACGGTACGGGATCAACCCAAGAAAAGAAATATCCGAAGACAACAACACGTAATTTTGAACCGCGATCAGATGACGAGGTAACCATGAGCTGGCAACCCACTCTCCAAATTTCCACACTACGGCAACGTGAGGATATTTGAGGCCTTAAAGATTTTACGTGCACCAGCCCCTCTTTGTACACGACGGTCTTTTGATTGCATTCAAACTCAAAACCCTCCGGTTGCTAATCCATTGCTTGACTTTTGGAAGCAGAAGCAAATGAACTGAACCGTTCATGGGACAGTAACCGTCCAACGTGAACCTCAATAACCCTCTCCTTCTTTAGATGGTTGGTTATTTTAGGGTTAGATGGACATACACAAGGGCAATATTTGGGTAAACTGCTCCAAACACAAGACAGGCTTTAAGTAAAGAATGAAGTTAAAGGTGAAACGAGGGTTTGGAGAATACAGAATAATAGGATCAAATCAGAAAATGACCAATTGGGTATACCGAGGAGGGGTAGTTGAATTAACGTCGCACTAAAACAATATACAATAGACCAGGGCCCGAAATACGATTTTGAAGCTGACAGCAAATATTGCTGTGAGCTTTTATAAGTTGGCAGCAAAAACTATTCAGCTCCATGGCAAAACCTAAAATTTCCATAATAACGGTAAATTTCAAACCCAAATGTTTCGCTTAACTTTAATACAGTTAAATACATAATGGGAATAAGAAGGAAAAAAAATATTTTACTTTTCTTGTAAGTTTTCTGTACTTTCATATGAACCCCTAAAATACATCTGTGGTAAAAAAAACCTCAAATATATATTGTAGACACGTTTATTTCCTTATCAAGCTTACGAAGGCATCAGTCAATAATTAGTCTAAAGAAAATTGCCAGTTGTTTCATAACTACATAGTTAAAAGCAAGGTCTGCGATCGCATGCACGAAATCATTTCTGAACTACTCGATCATCCTTAAAGTCTGAAAGCGAAAGACCATCCGCACTTACCCTCATTAAAGCACAGTTTTTTCTTTAAAAAAAATTATTTTTTTGATAGCTGGTATATTTGAAAGAAATAATGAAACATTTTAGGTTTCAAATGTCGAAACTTGCCGTGAGAACCATAGATCGTCGCTACGATTTAAGCTAAGCTCACGTCATTTGCCGTGATTGCCTCGACTTATTTCGAGCCCTGCAACGGACAATTGGAGACGCAACGATAACACATCGTAATTTTGAATCACGATGTGCGAATTCCAGGAGCCATAAAAGTTTACTTAAGAAAGTAATCCCATTGGAAAATTATTTGATCACAAGATATCTATAGCTGTGTGAAGTACATGCACACCTAAAGGAGAGCCGACCAACCGGTATAGTGGTTAAGGTGTTAGCCTCTAGATCGGAAGGTTCCTGGTACGAATCCGGGCCCGGGCATGGATGTTTGTAAACGTATGGTGTAGAGGCGGCTGGTGCACCTTAAATCTGTCGTGGCCGAAAGTCCCCACGTTGGGTTGGCGTGGAAGTTTGGAGAGTGGGGTGCCAGCTCAGGTGTTGCTTCGTCATCTGACCGTGGTTCAAAATTACGAGGTGTTGTCCTCGAATCTTTCCCTTAAGGGACTGATTCCGGACCGTCGTCAATAGCCCGTTGTGTTGCTCTAGTACGACGTTAACTAAAATTACCAAATTACCAATTACCTAAAGGAGATGTGCTCCTTTAAGAAAAATGTTCAATGCCCTCACCAATTGTCCTTTTCAGTGACTTTTTTGCATTTCCTAAACAGTAAATTTTAAAGGTAATGTATTATTTTGTAGTCCTCACGTTAGGTTGTGTGTGGAAGTTTGGTAATTAGGTAATTTTTAATTGACCTCGCACTAGAGTAACACAACGGGCTATAGACGACGGTCCGGGATCTATCCCCTAAGAGAAAGATCCCAGGATAACACCACGTAATTTTGAACCACGGTCAGATGACGAATTTGTGGAAGTTTGGAGAGTGGGGTGCAAGCTCAGGTGTTGCCCCGTCATCTGACCGTGGTTCAAAATTACGTGGCGTTATCCTGGGATCTTTCCTTTAGGGGATAGATCCCGGACCGTCGTCAGTAGCCCGTTGTGTTGCTCTGGTACGACGTTAACTAAAAATTACATAATTACTAATTATTCTTTTGTTTTAGAGTTTGCGAGCAGGCATGTTCTCTACTGAACTTTCTTCGCTGTGATGTAATCTGATTAATCTATTTGACGAGTCTGCATAATTAAATAAAACATGCAGATGAAGTATGAGTATGAATGAGCCTCAGAAATGTGTAATTGGACATATGTGGCTATCAGAGCAAGAGTGGACTAACCCACCAATATTTTTTATATATATTTTTATTTATCTACAATATGATTTTGGAATCTGAAAATTTATTCATCATTGATCAATAATAAGTTATTTTGTAATTTTAGAAGACTTGAACCTGCGCATTTCAAATAAAGTAAAAGACCGAATAAGAGGTACTGCTAAATGCATATGCTAAAAATTGGTAGATTTTATGCAGCCGTGTTAAAATTTGGAAACATACAGCTCTTATTTTGACCGTTCCAATTTTTTCTGATCACGTGCAAGTGCACGCCCAGCACACCACTTAGAACGACACTGCAAATGAGGCATATGTCACTCTGCCCGAAAGAAAATTTGCACGTTAAGTTCGTCGTGGCCTCAAAATTGTCCTCTCGTTGGCGCGGTATTGAAGTTTGAGAGTGGGATTCCAGCTCAGGAGTTGCCTCTCGTAAACTGACCGTGGTTCAAAACTACGAGTTGTTGTTCTTGAATCTTTCCCTGGGGGATTGATCCCCGACCGTTTTCAATAGTCCGTTGGGTTACTCCAGTAGGACGTAATTAAAGTACCTACCTACAGAAAGAAAATTCGCGTAACAAATTTGAAATGAAACAAGGGTATTCCATGACAAATTTCTCTGTCTACAACTCGACTCCCACTCATAGTTTCAAGTGAAAAACTTTTTGTAATTCAAGGTCAAAGGTCAAACCGAGTGACCTAAGACAAAAAAGGTCATATTATACATCGTTCTTAGAAAGATTGTATATGTATCTACAAAATAATAACTAACTTAGTCCGATCTCACTATTAGATTCAGAGACATGGACGGGTTAATTCTAGAATCTTCAAAATTTGCACAATTTTTGAAATTTAAAATTTGTAAATTTATGTAATAAAAAACAATAGCTTACAATATTAATATTTTTTTACATGTAACTGGGTACCAAAATCATCAAGTTTTAAAAAAATGTTCTTTCAGAGTTGATTATTGAAAATTTTTTTTAATTATATCCTAAAGTTTTTTCTTTATCACTTAGCAGCTCAAATCATGAGTAACAAATGGCTGCTCTACGATATCTGATTCGGATCGTTCCACACGAATAATTTAGTGTCCGAAAAACGAACATCAAACATGATTAAATTGGCGATAAATCAGATTCGTTCCTAAACAGAAGTGCGACGACAAATGCACTTTGAAACCCTTAACCGCCAATGTTTTGATTTAAATCCGGTGATAAAGTTTGACGATCAACCGGTCCGGTGGTTAAGGAGTTAAGACCTCTAGATAGGAAAATTTCTGGCTCGAATCCGGGTTAGAGCATGGATGTTCGTAAGCGTATGGTGTAGAGACGGCTGCTGCATCTAAAATCTGTCATGGCCTAAAGTCTTCACGTTGGGTTGGCGCGGAAGTTTGGAGAGTGGGGTTCCAGCTCAGGTGTTGCCTCGTTATCTGACCGTGGTTCAAAATTACGTGGTGTTGTCCTAGGATCTTTCCCCTAGGGGATTGATCCCGGACTGTTGCGTTGCTCTAGTACGACGTTAATTAAAATTACCTTACGCTAACGATGAAAAAGTTTATTTTCGGTCTTGGGGGGGAGGGGTGTCGTGGTACACAATCAAGTCGTTAGCAAAAACAAATACATATGATCAAGAGATCAGGTAATGGTAATTAAGATCGCACTGGAGCAACACAATGGGCTTTTGGAGACGGTCCGGGATGTGGAGAGATTCGAAGACACCTAGTAAGTCTGAATAATTATATACACTGCTGGCCACCGTAAATGCAACACCCTGAAGGAAGAATGCAAATAATATGAAATTTACAACATGCATTAGAGGAGGTGAGATATGCAAATGATTAGAATTTCAGCGATGACGCACATCACGCGCGCCTGTGGCGCCACTTCAAAGCGCTATTTAAGGCTTGGAGATTTCGACGATTTCAAGTACGACAATTGTGTTTTTCTTGTGGTTTTTTCAAAGAAAAAAGCGATCAATTATGCCTCTTAGAAAACAGCGATCATCTTTTGATCAAGTATCAGAGTTCGACAGAGGTAGGATAGTGGCCTACCGAGATTGTGGATTATCTTTCAGGGAAGTCGGTAGTAGTGTTGGACGAAACCAAACAACTGTAATGCGGATATGTGATCGTTGGATGCAGGAGGGTACGACGAACCGACGTGTTCGATCGCATCCACCTCAGTGCACCACTTCACGTGATGACAGGCATATTGTGCGTATGGCAGTGAGGGATCGCTCAGCCACATCGCGAACCATAGCACAGCACATTCAGTCTGTAACGCATCATCCAGTGTCTGAGCGTACCATTCGACGCCGTTTACAGCAGAGTGGTCTGTCCGCAAGACGTCCATTGCTTCGTCTACGCTTGACGCTGAACCACAGACGTCTCCGCCGCCAATGGTGCGATGAAAGAAGGATGTGGACGGCAGAATGGAATGAAATTGTCTTTACTGACGAGTCACGCTTCTGTCTGCAACACCACGGTGGTCGGATTGGAGTGTGGAGACACCGTGGAGAGAGGATGCTGAAAAGCTGCGATAAGCACAGCCACACTGGTCCTGCACCGGGTATTATGGTATGGGGCGGTATTGTATATCACTCTCGCACTCCTCTAGTACGCATTGCCGGTACTTTAAACAGCCAGAGCTACATTTCCGAGGTGTTGGAGCCAGTTGTCCTTCCTTACCTTCAAGGCTTGCCCACAGCCATATTTCAACAGGATAATGCGCGACCACACGTGACACGCATTGTCCAAGGGTTCTTCGTCAATCTCCAGATTGAATTGCTTCCCTGGCCAGTTCGCTCCCCGGATCTTTCGCCGATAGAAAACATGTGGTCCATGGTTGCTCAACGATTGACCCAGATTACATCCCCAGCTGCCACACCAGATCAATCTTGGCAGCGTGTGGAAGCTGCATGGTCTGTTGTACCCCAAGAACACATCCAAAGTCTCTTTGAATCAATGCCGAGGCGTGTGGCAGCGGTGATCTCCAACAATGGCGGCTACTCTGGCTAGTGATTTTGGCAGGAACCACACTTCACAGAAGTCTATAAATTTAATCATTTGATATTTGGTCAACATGTTATCTATAAAATAAATTTTGTTGTGATATCTCTTGTCTTTCTTGGTGTTGCAATTTGGGTATGTATATATTGCATGTTGTCAGAAAAAAACAAGTGTGGGAAAAATTCACATATCTACTTGGACACAGTCATGTTCTGTTTTCATGCTTTATATTCGTCAATGTGAGGCTTTTTCTGTGAAGCTAAATGTAGGTTGTGGTAGTATTTTTTTTGTGGCAAACACATTTCTTAAATGTATTCTGGTCATGACGTCACTTGGCATAATTTTCGAATACTATTTCAGTACATCGCCAATAGAAATCCCAAGGAATAAATTCTAAATGTATAGACGCTTGATTGGCCAATTTGATAAAACGCCATTTCAAGGTACCTCATACGAGTGCATTTGGTAACAGTAAAACTCCATTCAGTCTGGTTTTGTAAAATTCTCATATGTTGAAGTTTTTTTCCCAATTTAATAAAAAAAAAAACTTGACTATATTTTACACTATTAATTTTCTTTATATATAAAACGCTCATTATATATATATAAAGGACGGGTTTTAGGTGAGCAGATAGTTTAATGTACATCGCGTTGGAGCAGTACAACGGGCTACAGGCGATGCTCCTGGATCAATCTCGAATAGAAAGTTCCAAATACAACACCTCGAAATTTTGAATCGCGATCAGATGACGAGGTTAACCCGTGAGCTGGCCTCCCTCTCTCCAAACATCCACTTAAGCCAGATTAAAGACTTTTGAGGTCACGGCAGATTCAATATGCACCAAGCCCCAGATACATAGACATCTTTGATTGGATCAAGTTTCGAACTTGAAGCCCACCGATTGCTAATCTGCGACTATACCAACTGTGTTACTGTGCCCTGGACGAATTTTGAGAATATTATCGAACACGTAAGCGGCCAACGCCTCAGGTTCTGCAAACGAATTCTCTTTTTCGTACCACGAAAGAGAATTAAGACAAAAGACTCACTTGATGATGAGGCGAACGTTACGAAGACCCCATTTGTCAAGCAGGAAACCCCAGATGAAGGAGGTGGAACCCATGCAGAAGCTGCCTATGGTGTACGCCAGGTTGAGAATGCTGTCCTGAGACTCGCACGTTCTGTACTCCTGCTGAAGAAAAGACAACATGAATCTATATCACGAAGTTGATAAGGATTTATGGATCCCAATCCAATTCATTTTTAATTACCGCTTCTCAAAAATAATTGCTATTCCTCTATTACCAAACAAGCCTAATCACAATAGCAAAATTCAGGCCAAATACCCCATTTTCCAGGCTATCTTCAATAACCCTTCAACGCCGAAGGCATATGAAAACATATACTTTCTCTCCATCATGCTAGGAACTCAGAAACAACGAGTTGAATCAACCCAGTTCCAATTTTCGACATACGACTGCAAAACTAATTTCGGGAACAAAATGCTATATTTAAAACATTTTTGTTCCTGATTTGCTTAAGCATATATATGAAATGATAAAATAACCCCTAAAATATAATCTTACTACCGAAAGTACCTTAACACAGTTCAGAATAGCTTCACCGTTTATTCTCTTTTCACCCGTCAGGGCTTCAAACAGCCCCGCTAAATCAAGAGGTTTGTCTTCCTGATCGCCGGAGTATTCCAACACAACACTTAAGAAGCACGTGAAACTCTTCATAGAACACAGCTTTTTCTACAAATAACCTTTCTTAATATTCCACGTTTCTTAATAATTTTTAATAACTTTTTCCCAAGTCCTTATCCTTCTAGACGGTTTCATTTTTAGCTATCATTCTTTCACGAGTTTCTTAGAATAAGGAGCTCAGAAGTGTCTCAAACACCCAAACACAAAACTTATCCTCGCACTCGGGTACAGATACAGTCTACGTTTATGAGCCAGTCAACGGCCTTGGCGATTTTTTTTGGCGCACTTCTGAAGTGTCCAAGGCAAGAACTATTCCAAAAATCTATTCTTTTTAAAAATATATATATATATATATTTTTTTTTACGGAAAATAAAGGCTTGAAAACACATTTGAGAACGTTTTGAGAAGTACATTTTCAAAAAACTTTCACACAAAGTAGTAAGCTTAAACACATTTCAAAACATATTTGTGAACCAACAGAAAAACTAAGCTGCAAATGGTTGGTAAGAATACCCTGAAGCTTATCAATTACACCAAATACTTTGAAAATAAATATATTTTTAAAAGAAAAAAAAGCAAGAAATAATACAACCTAATACGTCAGAACTGTTCTGGGAAAAAATTATAAAAATCAAAATTCGACATAAAACTGTAGAAATCCATAACTGTAGAAATACAAATAAATGAACCAATGGCATCACAGAAAAAAAATTTTAAAGGATCAATGCCCAATCAAAGGATATTTTAAAAATGAAATAACCAATGGAAGCAAAGAAAACAATTAAAATGAACCAATGAAATAAAACGACTTTAACGGATTTTGGAAGAACTTTCTAGAATATTCAAATTGAAAGTTGTCGTTTGCCAAGGTTGCCATGAAAACCTCAATAACCGTAAAGACAGATGGGTTGCCTTAATCTACCGTAACTCGCTTCTAGAAGTATGCCATAACAATCGCCAAGGCCGTTGCCACCGCTCATAAATGTAGAGTGTAGCTGTACCCGCACTCGTGTAAAAATATGTCTACTCTACTGAAGAATGTTCCCTGTTTTCCTGGAATTTTCTACACCTCCATTTAAAATTCCCAGCACTACACCGACCCCTAATGTATCCATTCGACTGCCAACACCAGTGATGGCGAAACTATGACACGCGTGTAAAAGGTGACAGGTCAAGACATTTTAGGTGACGCACATCGTTTACGGACCGTCTTCGCCTAAGAACAATCAACGCAATCATAAGTGGGTCAACACATTAATGTTTTTTACACATCTATGTTCGTATGAATGAACTGAACTTAAAATTACAAGGTTTTCGCCAAAGTATTCACGTTATTTATGGATACATAAAAATCTTAAATTAAGCCTAAAGTTTTTAAGCTAGCGAGGGCCAGCACAACTATTCAATATAAAATGTAGCCCATGCATATAAAGTACCAGCATACTGTAGACTCATTACTTGAACAATTTGGCGAAAGATTTGATCATTATAGTAGCATGGAGCAGACAATTAAAATAATTAAGAATCGGGATGTAGTAGTCTACAGTACGTCAAAACTAAATGGTTTCCAATGGATGCTACTTTATGATTTGGAGATGGCAACTTTCAGAATCATCTTAAGACAGCGTCTGGTCTCAAGTGTTTGTTGACTTGAGAATCTGGAATTAAATCGTTTAGAGAATAAAGAAGACTGCCACTGCGAAAAAGAAATTTCGAAGGCTAGGAACCGATTACCGGACAATTTTAGCACTCTGAAAGCATATTCCCTCTACGCACTTCGTTGAGATCTTACTCTCGGCGTTAAATAATATTAAAACCATTAAAAGAAACCGACTGACAGGTGAGGGTAGTAGTACTTGCTTGGGCTTGAAGTGTATTAATTCCAACCTTCAATTGAATATTTAGTAAATGCATTTCAGCAACTAAAAAGCTACTATTGTAAAGAATTATCTGTTTTTGCCTTTTTAATATATAAATGTATCGATAAAAAATATAATTTATTTTTACTAAGGCTGCAAATAACACAAAATTATGGATATTTCTAGATGTGACACGGAACCCGATTTAAGATAGTTTTTTTCTGAATTTTGACACACCGAGCTCAAAAGGTTCGCCATCACTGGCCTATACAATTCTTGGCACGACTGATTTCTATTGTATGTCAAGTAACTGTGGGGTCTTACTCTACTCCGTTCCCATTAATTTCCCCAAGTATATAAAGGGACTGATTCCATACCTTCGTCAATAGCCCGCTGTGTTGCTCTAGTACGACGTTAACTAAAATTACCCCAAGTTTATGTACACAATCATGAAGACATAATTGACCCTGACATTAATATTTAGTATAATACCACACTTCGGAATCTAATTGATTTTTTCCCCACTGGTTCAGCATTCAAATCTTTACTTTAATTTCCTTGAAACTTTTTATAAATAAGTCAAAACGAATTTTTTTTAAACCAACAAATCTTTCGAAACCGTGTTATTCGTGTGAATCGGGCACTTTTTAATGTGTGCAGAGTTACAATTGTAATTCCCATCTTTAAGCGATGCTAAGATCAATGAAGCTTGCAATGTCGGTACTTGTAACAGTGGGAAAGAAAAAGGAATATGGCGAACACTATCTCTTCCCGAAAATCTTCGCATCGCCAATCAACCGCGTTGGACCTTTCTGTTGTTCGTTCACACTTGGGTGAAGCTTCAAGATCACTATTTTGCAAGGATGTAGACGATTTCTTTGCGTCCATCAGAAGCTGTAACAACATATCGGTGTTTCCTCGATTTCGTGACCTTACTTTCATAAATTGCTCCAACAATCGATTTGAGTGACTTTTTTAATCCTTTATCACTGTTACTTTCTTGTTCAGCGATGCTTTTCGAACATCGTTTTCTTTTTGTGGAAGCAAGTAGTGACAATGAAACACAAGGGGACAATATCAATCCAAGGGGAATGGCAACGGATTCGGAGAAAAAACGATTTGGAATTCGTTTGAATAAAAGAACGGAAGGAATTTTTTTTTTGGACATTTTTATTTAGTACTGAGAGAAAACAATTGGACAAGGTTTTTCTGAATTTCACCAATTCTGATACATGATTCTCCTGGAACAAGAGCTTTCAGGAATTTTTTTTTCTCCCAAAAAGCTCAAATAACTAGGAAAATTGTAAGATTATGTTTTATAACCAAAATTCCAGAATTTAAACATTATTTTGTTATTCAAATTCATAATTAGTGTCAAATCGATGTATAGCTTTCAATTTTAAGACTCACTTTTTTGTTAAAATAGATGGTTTGGTGTTATTAGAATACATTAGAGGTTATTCCATGTAAAATGAGCAAAAATCGAGGAAAACCTGCTGCTGTGTGGTGATGGATTTTCATGAAATTTTAGACAGGGATTATTTTATGCATAAATAACGATATCGAAAATATTTAGGCTCAAAATGAAATCTTTGGAAGTTAAAGGCATTTTAAGGACTTGCAACTCGAAGAACAGTTTTGAAATCCCTTGTTGTTACATGTTGGAAGATCTTTCTCAAAAACTTCTTAACGTAGGCAAACATATTTAATATTTTTGTAATCTCATGCAAGTTACAGAGCTAGATATGAAAAAACTATTGCTTAAGTTTGGAAGTCGGCTTTTATTTCCTTCATCTTCAAAACATCAAAGAAAAATTATAAAATGAGCTTCCTACTTAAAATAGACATACAAAATAAAATGAAGGAAAGCTCTAAGGAAAATTATATTTTAGAGAAATCCATTTTTAGTGGTAAAATTGAAAAAATTTCAGGATTGTATTTTGAGCCCCAAAACAATAGTAACAAAACCTGCAACATGCAGAAACACGATCTTTCCCATTTATCAATTCGCGACTGAACGTTGTCGTAAAACGACAGTTTGGATAAATATCTAGCATCATCCGTAAACATCTAGCAATTTTTTATACCAGTTCTGTAGCTCAAATAAGGTATATTTAAACTGAGTGGAAAAGTCCTGAACTGGTTGATTTTACATTGCTTACATGCGTTAGCTGCCATTTGTAAACATGGTAAACATTGTCGAATTCTGTGCCATGTACGTTTGTGAAATGCATAGATTATAAAGCTTTTTAAACATTGACGAAAGCGATAATGGAATATAGATGTCTGTCAGACACAAAATTTAGAATGTTATCTGTCCTGATATTTAAAATTTTAGGATGAAAAGGAAACGGCCACTCACTAAAACGTGGTTTGTTTAAACTATTTATTTGGCCCACAATTTGACTGCTGAAACAAATTTGCGACTTCCAAACCTTTCTGAACATTCGATGTTGTAGGAATATATCAACTATGTATTTTGATACGTTGTATGAATTGAGCCCATGAATTTAATCGGAAATATTTATGATCTATAGCTGAAGTGTTTTAAGGATTGAGATTTCTCAGGCCTTAAAAGTTCTACTATATCTCTCTATATTAAAAAAATGTTGCCGCCGCAGGATTGAAAACTGTGTTGTTTAGCTCGATTCTTAGACGGTTTCCCGAGAAAGTACTGATCGGAAAAAAATGAAATTAACATGCTTTGTTCTTCATCGTATTCCTGGATAATTATTAATATTTTTTTTTCCGATACGGCTATTAGTTTAGGTTTTATTAAGTGTTAAAGTTGAAGAAGTGAAATTTCTTCCGCGAGTGAGCAAAACACATTCAAATTTTCAGTCTTCAGTCGTGAGTTTTTTTTAAGAGTACCTCTCAACGTAAATTTTTGTAGCTCGTCGAGTTTTTTTTGAAATTTAAATTTGGTTCTTGATAATATTTATTTTTTAATTCAGGAAAAATCGGGACATTTTTGTTACTTTTTTTAAAACTGCCGTATCTATATCTAATTACTATTAGTTTTTAATTTTTAAAATATCGCAGTATACCTCAGAATATACTCTTTCTTACGATACTATTATTTTTGAAATCGGTTAATAATTAAATTGGATGCAATCAAAAGTTCGTCCTACAAAATTCGGAATCTTTGGATATTTTCGCTACTTATTGTTAAAACCGTTTTGTCTAAGGCAAAAACCATTATTTTTTAAATTTGAAAACATCACTGAATACATTACATTACACTCTTTCTTATGGTACAGTTATTTTTCAAATTGGTTAATAAATAAAATCGATGCAATTAAAAGTTGGTCATACAATTTTCGGAACTTTCAGATCGTAACTTCCGATACAAAACAAAAATGGTCATATCTGTATAGTATTACTGTTAGTTTTTAATTTTAAAAATATTGCAGTATACCTCAGAATGTACTCTTTCTTACGGTACAATTATTTTTAAAATTGGTTCATAAATAAATTCGATGCAATCAAAAGTTGGTGACACAAATTTCGTATTTTTCAGTTCGCATAGCTGCTTCCGCAAGCAGTAGTGGGTTGCACTTTTGACTATATCCAGATATCAAATTTATCGTAGCAACAATTGCCATAAAAACGATTTCTTTTTATTTGGCGAGGAAAAAGTCTCGCTTTTTTCCCTCTGTTCTCAAGACAGTTTACCGACAAAGTACAGATCGTAAAGTTTGGATATTAACAATGTTTACTTAAAATTGTACAGGGAACAAGATGCAGAAGATTTTTTACTGATGCGGCTATTAGTTTAGGGTGCATTAAGTGTTAAAGCAAAAAAAAGTGAAATCACTTGCGAAAGAAGTATTGGTTTGAGAAAGCAAACCAAACGGATTGCGTAGCAATCCCCGGGGTCGGCGAGCGTAAGCGAGACGCAGCGAAGCCCTCGCTGTGACGTCATGAACCGGAAAGTGAAATCAGCATAATACAAATTATTCAGATAGTTTCACTCTGTGAAAGTAATGTTGGTTTGCGAAGCAAACCAAATGGCATCTGTGACAGGAGTGTTGGTTTGCGAAGCAAACCAAATGGGATTGCGCAGCAATCCCCGGGGGTTGGCGAGCGTAAGCGAGCAGGGGGCGGAGCCCCCTAGTATAATAAATATTTGTAGTATAAATATTTCTCACACATACTAAGCGAATCCAGTAAACAGATTTGGAAAGGGCTGTTACTGAGTCATCAGTTGCCCACGTGCGAACCTCAGCAAGCCGTCTACTAAAAGCCATTTGCTTTTCCTTAAAAGAAAGCCTTTCATCAAGCAAGCTTTCCGAAAATTGTTTGGGACCTCGGTAGCCTGGTTGGTAGAATAGCGGATTAGCAACCGGAGGGTTGCGAGTTCGAAGCTCGATCCAACTAAAGATCGTCGTTTATGTTGGTCTGGTACACGTCAAATCTGCCGTGGCTCCCAATTTCCCCGCTTTGGCGTAGTGTGGACGTTTGAAGAGTGGAGTGCCAGCTCAAATTTTAACTCGTCCTCTGACCACAGTTAAAAATTACAAGGTGTTGTCTTCGAATTTTTCCATTCGGGATTTCATTTATATCTCTCGATTCCCTGCATGCCGTAAAGTTAAATGAGCATTGCATTTTGTAATTTTTTGATTGACGGTTTTCAGATTATGACGAATTTAGACGTATATATTTTACCTATCGTCATACTATTTAGCATAACTCTTAACTCCACTATTAACGTATAGGAGTTAAGAGTTATGTTATGTGATATACCAAATTTCGATTTTCTGATAAAACTAGCTTCGGAATGTATTTTCGATAGCTTTTTAATTCCATAATAATTTCGGGTAGGATTCAAGACCGCTAGATTCTGTTCTGGATACATTTAAGCCCTTGATGAGTGCTTTTTAATATCCATGCAAAAGAAGCAAATTCATGAGTATATTATCTAACTATCTCATAAAGAACCCACAAAAAAAACCGAATAAGTATTAAGGGAAGTTTAATGATTTGATATTAGTACTAATGAATGAAGCAAAAGCGGAACATTTATTGTGCTGGACATGTTTATTAAAAGTTTTCTAAATAGCATGAATAGGGTATACTGGGATAGCATACGCAGCTTGCATAGGGATGAGCATGAAGAAAGGCATACAGCGCCCATCGGTCTCGCGTTTCCTTGCTAGGTGCAAGGAAACGCCCGGAATACCACTCTCTCTGTAACGGCCCTGAATGTAGTTAGGTTTACATTGTGCTTTTATCTATATTTTAGATTAGAATTTGTGTGTGGTAAAATGTCAGTCGGAACATTGTACTGTTATTTTACGCGACTTAATCTTGACATTTAAAATTGTTCCTACCTACGTCATTTGTTATGAAAATAATGGATCCGATAGTGTTCGATATCTTCAAATTAAATGTAGTTTTATGCTTAATAGATTATAAAGCGATAATTTTATGAGATATGATCGTGGGTATTGTTACTCATGATTGTCCGCTTTTTGATGATGATTTGAGATTGATGTTCAATTCCGCTTGGAACAATAAACGATCGTGCATTACGTATCAATATGGCATACGGAGACGTGCGAGTCAAGAAGTTCTCTTTCTTTTGGACGATAGAGAACTTCGGATTTTCAGAAGGCATACTGAAGAGCCCTACTTTTACATTCGAAGCGACGGATAGTACAAAATGGCGTCTGGAATTGGATCGAAGAATCGCCTTTCCTAACATTATTTATGTGGGCCTCACCAGATCACGTGGATGTGAAGGGCCTAAAGAAATCGCTGTAAGTTTCAGCATTTCAATGGTTGATTCAAACGGCTTATGCAAGCGTGTGGGAGATGCAGAATACTGCAAATTTAAGTGCAACGAATCAAAAAATTTTGGAACTAAACTCGAAAATGTGGAACATACCTCCTATCCCTTTGATACTTTGGCTATCCATTGCCATATGTGGATGTCTGTAAAGGAATTTTGGCAATCTGTGGTACACAGGGAACGCACTCAGATTCCTACAGAAAGAATCACGAGAATCTGGAACATCCAACTTTCAAGATTACTGGAGAAACAGAGTCAGTTTTTAAGCATCATTACAGATCGAGATGAACTACCCAATTTCGAATTAAAAGGATTTTTGAGCAAAGAATCCGAAAACTTTTCTCTTGAGATCAAATTATTAAATGCATCCAAAAGTTCGATTATCACATTCGTCAAAATATCAATCTTGAATGTTGAAAATAATTCAGTTGAGAACTCGTGGGGAACCTTTTTCTACGTTCCTAAGAGCCCAGGACCTCTTTGGTCCATTGAAAATTTCGCTGGAAATGAAGATCTTGTTTGTCGCAAAAGTCATGAATTACGTTTATTGTGCGAATTCGGCTTAGGATGGAGTCCACTCAAGTCATATTACGAGGATTTAAAGGAGCCAAGTGTTTGCAGGATAGACAACGGCACACAGACGGTAGAAGTACCTAAAATTGTGCCTCCTTCCAGCCCTGAAATTGATGGCAGACAAAAGTCTCAGATGCAACATGCGTTTGAGGAACCTCAAATTAACAAACGTGCAATTGATGATTCAACAAATCTTACGACGCTAAACGACGAAATAGTGTCTCTTTACGAAGACCAGAAGTTGTGCGACGTAACTCTTCAAGCTGGTGATTACAGAATACCTGCTCACAAGATCATTTTGTGTTCTCGATCCCCAGTCTTCTGTGCCATGTTTGAAGGCTCAAAGGAGAGCCCGACGGAGGTCATTGACTTGACCAATATTAACCCGGACACAGTGGACATGATGGTGACTTTCATGTACACCGATGCGATACCGGAAAATCTGCAGCTAGAGAGTGTCGCTGAGTTGTATTGCGCTGCCAATAAGTACCAGGTTCTGCCTTTGAAAAAGAAGTG
The DNA here is from genome assembly GCA_947359465.1 of Metellina segmentata. Lineage (NCBI taxonomy): Eukaryota > Metazoa > Arthropoda > Arachnida > Araneae > Tetragnathidae > Metellina > Metellina segmentata. The sequence goes on along the minus strand of OX375877.1, from coordinate 72,382,299 downwards.
TTCCGCGTACTTGAAGTGCAAACTTTCCGAGTCCAACGTGTGCTACGTGTATGATCTGGCCGACGCATATCAAGACAGTGAGATGAAGAAATTCGCAGAAGATTTCATATCTGGCGTTGGAAATGAATTCTTCGTATCCAGTGAGTGGATTGGTTTCATGAGGAGCAAAGTTCTCTTAGCCTCTGAACTAATGCGGCATGCATTTTCTGAGAAATGCATTTGAAGGGTTTACTGCAATAGGTAATTTTAGTTAACGTCGTACTAGAGCAACACAACGGGCTATTGACGACGGTCCGGGATCAATCCCTTAAGGGAAAGCTCCGAGGAAAACACCACGTAATTTTGAACCACGGTCAGATGACGAGGCAACACCTGAGCTGGCATCCCACTCTCTTAACTTCCACACCAACCCAACGTGAGGAATTTCGGCCACGACAGATTTAAGGTGCACCAGCCGCCTCTACACCATACGCTTACAAACATCCAAGCCCAGACCCGGATTCGTACCAGGAACGTTCCGATCTAGAGGCTAACACCTTAACCACTATACCGGTTGGTTGGCAGTTTACTGCAATAGACTAACCCACAAAGATCGCATTGGTTCAAATTGATAAGTATCTATTGCCGTTTACCACAACTTCTGCTCCAGACGCAAAGTCTGCCTCCGTCTGTTGCCGTAGAAACGGGCATTATCCTATTTTACATATGAGAAAAGTATTTATTTATCGTCTCCCATTGGCACACTTAATGACAATTTAGAAATATGTCTATTTGTGAAATTTAGAAATATGTTGTGAAAATGTTTACTTGTCGTTAAGAAAATGTATTTTTCGTTATACTCTTTCATATATAAAGTTACGTCATCCCAGAGCCACCCCTACTCAAAATGAACGAGACCCGTTTCTACAGCGATCGCCCCCACATACATCGAGTCGAAAACTGCTCTTGTAATATACAAATACTACATCCATATGGATTAGAAAGGTTAGGATTACCAAGTATCTAGTGGAATCTTCTGCCATCTGGTGAATCATTGAACGTTCTTTTAAACAAATGGTTCCCAAGTTCCTTTTATTTGGAATATGAATTCAACTTTCTGAGCGATGAGTACCCCTAACAACCATCTGGATGGGAAGCAGATCCAAATATATGCATTGAGATTTAAGAAATTGGTGTAAAATCTGACGGTGTTAACTCCTGATACCGAGCTGTTTCTGTGGACTTCACAGACTGAAACATTGCTGCACCACTGGCAGGCTTCAGAAAATCTAGGATTTTGACTATCGCTTTATAATAGGTATGCGAAGGACTCGAGTTGGAAGTAAGCTGATTTTATTACAGAAATTTGGTGAGTCTTCTCATATTTATAAATTCAATATCATGTTCCACAAACTTGAGTAAAACATTGAAATTTGAGAGATCTAATGTGAGTGTGCTGTATACTAAACCATAAATTTTATGTCAGTATAGTGGAATGCTGCCTTTTAAGTTATGAAATAAATATATAATGAGTTCTAGAGATAGTCTACCATTTCAAATTTCTATTTTCTTGTATTTCATATATAAGTTAATAGAAAGTAAGTAGGGAGGTTATTTTTAAACGTCGAGTTTTACGATCTAAAAATTAACTTACAAAAGAATCTCTCTATTTAATTCAACCACAAAACTAATAAATGCAAGAATTATCAACAATTTTTCTGAAACATTTAAAATTATATAGCTTACACAAGCATTCAGCTACTGTTTGAAATATTCAAAAATATTAATTAAATAATATTACTAGGTAAAACCGATGCTTATACAAATGAAAGTACTTTTGTGGTTTCGATAAGTTCCCCACGTGATATCATCGTCACTACAATGATACCGGGAATGGGAAAAGTGGAAAGGTTTTGCTATGGGATGGATAAACCCCTTCCCAAGTTTAAATATTTGTTGTATTTATAATACACAGCCCAGTCACATTAATGTGACCACCACCTACTTTCGACGTCAACGTGAAATAACCAATCACAAAAGCCAGGTGGCAGCACATTGCAGTGGAGTGTATATAAAGGATGTCCTAAGACATCGGAAAGCATTTCAATCGTTGGCGTAATGCAGAAACGTAACGATTTATCCGACGTCCAAAAGGGCATGATTATTGGCTTTCGGGCCAAGGGTGGACGCATTTCGGAAACGGCTAATTTTGTGAACTGTTCGCGTGCCGCCGTGGTATAAGTATACCGCACATGGCAAAATTGCACTATCCAAAATGAACGGCGTGACAGAGGCGAACGAAGGCTACGGAGATGCGTTCGGGCGAATAGACGTGCAACTGTTGAGCAACTGACCGCCCAGATGAACCAAGGGGCTACCAACAGTGTATCCTCATCAGCGAACGTTGCTGCGCATGGGCCTCCGCAGCAGACGCCTGGTGAATGCACCTATGCTGACTGCTGTTCATCGGCGACGAAGGCTGGAATTTACACGCCAGTACCGCAACTGGAAGTCCACAGAGTGGCGACAGGTGGATTTTTCCGATGAATCACGTTTTATTTTCCATCGGATAGATGGACGTTGGCGTATACGGCGTGAAACGTCTGAAAGTAAACACCCTGCAGCAATTGCCGGAAAGATCCAGGCTGGAGGAGGGAGCATTATGGTTAGGGGAATGTTTTCCTGGCATTCACTGGGTGCACTCATCATCAGAAACCTAATTGACTCTCTTCCTGCACGTCTCGCAGCGGTCCGATCTGCCAAAGGTGGTTATTCTGGCTTTTGACAGGTGGTCACATTAATGTCACTGGACTGTGTAAGTAGACTGTAAATGAGTATTGTATAATAGAGAGGGTCTATCATCTCAAACTAGAACAGGAATTCGTCACCTCAACCTATTACTGGTACCCGTTATAGCAACCTAGTACTGGCACCCGTAATTTCAATCTCTAGTTCTCTCTCTCTGGGACTCGTCATCTGAAACTTTAGTATTGGGACTCGTCATCTCAAACTTTAGTATTGGGACTCGTCATCTCAAACTTTAGTATTGGGACTCGTCATCTCAAGCTTTAGTATTGGAACTCGTCATCTCAAGCTTTAGTATTGGGACTTGTCCTCTCAAATTTTAGTATTGGGACTCGTCATCTCAAACTAGAACTCTTTCTTTAGGACCCGTCCTCACAACTCAGTACTAGGGTAAATCACCTCAACTGACTACCGGTGTCCGGATTATAGATGGGATGGATGGGTTTTAATAAAATTTCGTCCTTCCAAGTACAATACACAGGAAATGCTACGCGGCAGAATATTTGACTCATTCCGTAAGTTCACACCAGAGATTGCATCTCTACTATTATAAAAGGAAGTGTTTATGTGTGTGGGGACTGTTGTGACGAATCTAAGATTAAAAATTTCTACGGATTTGAAATCTGAGGAAAATTTTACACCAGATCGATACCTTGCATTTGATTTTCTTTTAATAAATAATTTTTTAATAAACTATTTATATTTTCGCAAGAGATTGTGACGCCAATATGATCTCTTCGCAATTGGTATTTGGCCGAATTTGACAATGACGAGGCCATCACGGCATTACCCGTGGTGTTGTTCGCGAAGCAAACCATTGTTCATAATAATCACAATTCCGTTTGCTTCGCAAACCAACACCTCGGGAACGCCATGATGGCTGTTATCGAATTTGGCCTCATTTGACAATGACGAGGCCATCACAGCCTTGCCCGTGGTGTTGGTTTGTTTCGCAAACCATAGTTCTTAATATGCATAATATGGTTTGTTTCGAAAACCAAATTGGAATTCGCAGGGAATTAATTCCAATAGGCTACACTGTAAAAAAAATCCCGTAAAATTTACGGTTTTAAACTGGCAGCTGGGTTGGTTGTGCTTAACCGTAAAAATTACGAAGTTAATCCGTAGAAATAACGGTTTCTTACCATACGAGAACAAGTTTTTCCCGTAAAAGTTACGAATTAAAACCGTATTCACAACGGTTTTTTCCCATAAGAGATCCAGTTTTTCCTGTAAAAGTTACGAAGTAAAACCGTATTCTCGACGGTTTTCCCCATATAAGACCAAGTTTTTCCCGTAAAAGTTACGAATTAAAACCGTATTCACAACGGTTTTTTCCCATAAGAGATCAAGTTTCCCCGTAAAAGTTACGAAGTAAAACCGTATTCTCGACGGTTTTCCCCATATAAGACCAAGTTTCCCCCGTAAAAGTTACTAAGTAAAACCGTATTCACAACGGTATTTTGCCATATATCACATTTTTTCCGTAAAAGTTATGAAGTAAATTTGTAGTCGCAACTGTTTTTTACAATGAGATCTAGTTTTCTCTGTATGTTTCAGTTTTCACTTGTTTACATAAAAGTATTTAATCGGTGAAAGTTACAACCAGTTACCATAAAAAATACAGTATAATTTCGCAATCAGAACTATTTTTAACTAGTCAAGAACAAGTTTACTGTAGTTTTTAGTTTATAACTGTTTACAAAACCATATGGAATTGAAGTTACAACCAGTTACCATAAAAAATATGCTGCAATTATGCAGTGAATATGGTTTTACCACAAAATAATGCAATTACACTAAATACTATAAGGTTTACAAATTGTGTAAAAATGTAAATATCAGCTATACAGTTGAAACAGTTTTGTGCACAAAATAATGGGTTTTCTCTGAAATTTAGTTTCGAAGTGTGGATAAAATGATAAAGTCATCTTTTAAAATAGTATAGAACTATTGCAGAGCAAATAAATTAAAGAAAAATACTGTGCCGTACACAGTACCTTTTATTCATAATACTGTCAATATACAGTGAAATCTGTGTGTAACGATACTGTCTATAACGATATTTTATTTAGGTCCCTACAGAATGGTTATAGACAGGTTTCACTGTATAATATTTATTACTTTTGTTATTTCAATAATGTTCAAACATTTAAATTAAATAATCTAACTAAATTATGCTAGAATATTATTCAATTATACAGAATAATAAAAATTAAAGTAAATCATTTTTCAATATGCATGTTGAGGATACTTATTAAGTAACAAACTATATAAGCATGTAGAAAAAAGTCTGTATAAATGAAAAAATAAATATTGTTGTCTTCTTATAATGTCAACAGTGATAAATTTTCAAAATATAGAACTCTGGAGCTTTTCATTTAAGAAACCTTGATAACTTTTATTAAATAGCAAAACACCTTTAAATATGGTTACATTATACACTGTGCTGTGCTGAACACGATAATTACATAATGTTTTGTGAGGTACATTTGTTTGTTGCATATATAATTTAAGTAATACAAAATGAGCAGGCAAAAATATACAATAAACAGAAATACAAATATAATCAGGGTTCATCAAACCACGATTACAATAGAATAACTTTGATGCAATTAACAGAATCAAGATACCTAATATTCATATCTATTCAATGAAATGTTCAACACCATTCAAAGTCCATAAGTTTATTTTATAAGGTCAAAACTTTTTGATTCATGGATTTCTTTTTTTGGAGGCTTTGGATCCTTTATCAGGATTCATCCTTAGAAAACACCTGTAAAATACAAATAGGACAGAGAAAAATTCTTTAGTGATTTTGCTTTATTCAAAGTTTAACAAGTTTATTTAACCTTTAACTGCTGTCATGGGTCTCACAGACCCCGAGTGACAGGTCGTTTCCACCTCTCAAAGTGAATATTGGTCAATGTCCTATTCAGTACCTTCCTACTACATCCAAGAGAAGCAACATTCCAACACTGGTTTGGATGTCCCAACTATTTCGTATTTCACACTATTTGCATTTCCCCCACGGTCTCTTAGACCCTTCACAGCATTTGCGTTGTGTTCTTGCTGAATGAAATAGTCTGTTTGAGTATGGAATTTCAGCTGAATCTAAAATGGTAACAAACTTTACTAAGAAACTACCTCTGTATCTAGCACAAAAAGTTCAGGATATTGTTGATAATTGGTCGGAAATAGAGTACTGGGACAGTGAAATTTCGGATACTATTGAAAGCAAACATGAAACGGATTCGGAAATTTATGCAGATGAAGACATTTCAAGTGCGTCTTCACAAGGATATTTCTACGGGAAAAAAACTTCAAATGGGATGCTGGGAGGGGGGGGGGAGAGAACCTAATCGTGCCATTAGAACACAAAACCACAACATAGTTTTAGTTTCCAGGGTTGAAATGTCCTGCAAAATTAGTTCCGAAAGCTGAGCCTGAAGAGACATGGAATCTACTTTACTTGTATAGTAATATAAAATATATTCATGTTAAGAATTGAATTATCTAAATTTAAAATGTATAAATAATAATTATCTAAAGAATCTTTCATTAATATATATGAATTAACTTTATACACACTTTTGTGAGTGAGGTCTGAGAGACCCCTCCACACTAGTCACGAGACGGTTTGTAACACAGCAGTTAAGGGTTAAAGCTAATTTAAAAAATACAATCAAACACTATAGCACCCAACCCTTTTTTTTAATAAATGTCATGTGAGAAATGAACTGCGACAAATCAGTTAAAGTAATGTTCTCGCATGTACTTAAACTGCAATTTACAATTGTGCCTTCAATTCTTCACATTTCTTTGACAAATTTATGATTTTGAAAAACATGAATTGTACAGGGTGTCCTAAAAGTTCCTGTACTGACGATTCGGGAATTTACTATACAAAATCAACAAACTTTAAAACAAATATTTTTATGTTAATGGTGAAAAGCACTTATAAACGAAAAAAATTTGGACTTACATTTATAGTAAATGTTTAAAATTTCTGCAATTTTCTTGGGAGGCAAAGCTGAAGTAGTTTACACATATTTTTAGAAACACCTTTCAAAATGCTGGGAATGACTTCTTGTATCTTTTGAGTAATGGCACTTTTCAGATCACCTATTGTTTGGTGATTATCTTCATAAACTTTGTTCTTTAAATATCCCCACAGAAAAAAAGTCAGGAATGTGTAGATGACGGAACGAGGTGGCCAATGGTTTCTTGAGATGAGTCGATCGCCAAAAAAATCTTGAAGCATGCCCGTGGTGTCATAACTTGTATGGCAGGTTACAACGTCTTGTTGGAACCAAGAGTCTTGTTCATGCACTTCTAATATTCCAAAAAATTGTTGATTAAGTTGATATACTGTATCTGGGTCATTCTGAAATTAAGTGGAAATTTGAGTCACATGTATTTTTTTTTTTATGAATTTCATGTGTCAATTGATTTTTATACAATAGTAATAGATCTTAATTGAGGTATATTTTCATCAGATATCTTCAAGTGAATAAATATTTGCATATTTATACTTAAAAAAGTGAATTAAACATGGAAAATATCACCTCCGTGGCTGTTCTTAACCCTGTTTCTAGGTTAAGAAATATAGTTGAAACTTAAAAAGTATAAAAATTCCTTTATTTAATAGCTGTATTTAATATTAATAGTTTCATTGTTAACAGTTTTCATTTCATTACACCAGAAATTATTATATTTTTCATTAAATTTAATGTTGAAAAATCAGTAAATTATTTTGTCCCTACTATTTTTGTCAGCTCTGCATAAAAAGTAAATAACCTTTAAAAAAGTCTACTAGAAGGCAGTACATGTCTGAAAGTGTAATTAAAAGAAGCTCTAATGAGCCATCTTTACTGTAAGATATCTTTGACTCAATAGCAAGTATGATTTTGTCTGTTTCTTATATTTACACTCAGAAAATTCTTGAGTTCTTTTAACAATGTCACTGCCATGGCATTTTTTAACTTAATATATTTTCATTTATTGCTGAACTTTTTTCAACAACATATAGTTAGAAAATGTACAAAACAATCTGGAAATCAAAGCACATGGCTGGGATTGTTTTAGGTTAGGCATAAATGTGGTCCAACCATTGAAATTTCACCTCCATGGAGGTGAGCAAATATTTCTTATCAGGAATTTGTACAATGATATGGTAAAATAGTGATTATAAATGGTTATTTATTAAAGTAAGAACAATCTTGGGTAAACAAATAAGCAGTCCAACTGTTTTTTCTCTAACCAGTACCGATTTAACTTGCCAATTGGTTCTGATTTGAACCTGTAGAATAAAGCCTAACAGCTTTATTTGATTTACAATGTTTGAACACTTGTAACTTTGGGTCTGATTGTGTACGCTGATAAAATCTTTTAATTTTTCCTTAAAAATATGCCATTGAGTTGGGAGATAATTTAAGTATCCTCATGACTGAAATTCTCTTTGTTGTTTCTGACATAGTACCAGTTGGTATCATGTCAATCTGGCCTAGTTGGTACCATGTCTAAGAAATCTGATATAATCAAATTTAGGAAAGTCTGGAAGGAGTCTTAGCAAAAAAGAAATATAATTAAAAATGATCCAGAACTTTACGACATAAAAGAGGGCTCAGCAAAAAAAATAGGTTGAAAAGACAAGAAAATTTTGTTTGAAGGAAAAAAAAAAATTAATATTCCACCAAACAGAGTGGAGTAGTTAACCCAGATGAAGCTGTTGGGTATTGCAACCTGATGTAAGAAACATGTGCATGTGAAAAGCATGAAAATGTTTTGTTAACTTTTGAAAAATTAAAAAGCCTCAAAGTTCTTAATTACAATGATTTAGATTAGATGGTTAAATCTCTGCTGTCAGGATGTAGTAAAAAGTGAAGAAGAGTGTCTGGAAAGAAGTGCATTGACAAACACGTTGAGACAAATGATTACATGTGTTGAGCAATGGAAGAGGAAAGAAGTTTACAGTGAAATAAATAAAAAAAAGTCAGCTAAGAAAGTGGTTAAATCAAAAGTTGAAATAGAAGTCAAAGCGCTAGTTAATAAATTTAATGATATGCTTCGTTACTTCATGAAGTATGTTTGCAACATAGTCCCATCAATACAGGTCAATTTTCAACCTAAAGATAACCTTGGAACAGATGAGATACTGATACATGTTGATTTTGGGAGATACAACATGTGCATTTCAGAGATTCACATGACCAAATCACATTACATAGATAAATTGAAAATAGTGAAAAACTTAATGTTCTGTCATTCTACTCATTGTCTGAATCTTTGCGACCCGACTCAAATGCATTTAATGAATATGTAATTGTCAAAGTATTTGGTAGAAAGAGTGTTTGCTATTATGTGGCAAATGTCATTGAATGTTTTGAAGCTTCTTACCAGATCCGCTTCATGTCGAGATGATATGACACTAAAAACAAATTTGTTTCCTATGAAGAATGTGAAGCAACAGTTCAAGATGAGGTTATGGCCATTTTAAAACAACTGACAATGAATACTCATGAAGAGTAGTACATTTTTGATTAAATACCTGAAGACTATTTACATTGTGTTAGATGAATCTGAAACATCTCGTCACCTCCACGTTTTAAGGAAATAAAAAATTGGCTTTAATTTGCTTAAAATATTGTCTTGACCTGTTTCAGTTGCACAACTTCATTGAACTAACATGACATAAATACATAAAATAAATTCTAAAACTTTAATTTTATTTTTCAATAAGTTTTGACTGTCAAATTTCTATTTAATTTTAAAATTATCCATATTTACTCGGTATTGCATCACTTGGATATTTATGTCGCTAAAATTATTTGCATTCAAAATAAGTTTAAAACAGCGCAATTCTCTGAATGCGTGAAATTCATCTTGCAATGAAGAACAAAATGACGTGGAACTTTATTATCGAACAACTTGAGTGCAAAGAAAATGAAACGATAAAAATTAAAGAGCCGATAAAATTCAATAATTAAAAAAAAAAACCACGGGCAATAATTATTTTTAAAGTTGGAGTACGGGAACTTTTAGGACAACCTGTAGTTTTTAAAACAGAGATGGCAAGATTGAGCACCATAAGGGAATGTTACTCCGTGATTTCGATGCAAACTCCAGAGGACAACATAGGGTTTGATTAATTTTGTTTTGAAATTACAGAGTTCACATTTAAACACAGACATTACGGTAAGAATCTAATTTATAAAAATTAACAAAAGGAGCATGAAAAGTAAGTAAAAGCTCACCTGATAAATAGAGTTGAAACTATTTGAGCACTCGTCGATCAAAAATGGCGCCCAAACAACAATACGACCTGGTTGCCAACTGATGAATAACGAAAAGCTTAAATAAAAGTCGAATCGCACTTTTATTTACAGGATGTTCAAAACCATAAAATAATTGCTGAAAAATTAGAGCAAGTGTAGAAAATAATCTTAAAATGATTTAAGAAAAGGGAAAGTTATCGTACGCAAAGCAATACCGTAATGACGAGAACTCGAATTTGAACTGACGGTATTAAACCGTATATGGCTAGAGTGAAAAACGGTAAAAAACCGTTTTGTCAACAAAACAGCTTTATGCCGTCAAATATACGGGAAAAGTCCGTTAAAACAACGGATAATTTTTGCAGTGTACGAATATCCAATTTCTACGAAAGCAAACCATTGTTCATAATAATCATAATTTGGTTAGCTATGCAAACCAACACCACGGGCAACGCCATGATGACTGTTATTCAATAGGCTACCAATTTCCATTTGGTTTTCGTTGCAATCACCGGGGGTTAGCGAGCAGTGGTACACCTGACCCCAGGAAAAGAACTGTCACGGACAACGCCGTGCTGACCACGCAGTGGCTAGTGTCATATAGGTATAAGAACACAAATGCATAGCAGTGTGTTATCCATTTGTTGTGTCAAACAGGTTTCGTTTTAATGTTTTCAATATTTATGACAACCTAGAAAGGAAATTTACTTCTCGTCCATCACGATTAATTACTTTCTATAAGATTCCGAGATGCGTTTTCTTTTTCGGTGTTATCACGGCTTGACTGGAACACAAGTGTCGGAAGGGTGTCATTTCCTTTCCACAGAAAAGGTGAACACGAAGAAGAGCAATAAAATACATCCCACAAAATTACCACTTTGCCTCGAATTCAATTGTTACAAAACATGCCTCGTCTATTTGAGACTTTGTAAATGATTCAAAGAACTGAGAGCTTTTTATAATCAAAGGGTTCGTATGAATACCAGTGTTCATTATGCAACATTCAGAATTGATAAATAAATATAGTAATTACACTTAGAACTTTTCCTACTTGAATAAGTTATATTTTTTTATCGCATGGACCTCATCATTAATGCCAAAGGTGGTTTTGAAGGTCAAAGTAACTCGACTGCTCGCTTTTCACTTCAAAGGGATCCACTCTTTTAGGCTGTTAGCGTATCTGATATTCATAAAATTGAATGGAGCTGGGATCGTTTTTGTTTTTAAGAAATTCAAACGAAGGGAGAAAGGAAAAGTTTGAGAGATAAAAAGTTTCCTGGAGGTTTTATTGCTTGAACGAAACGCTTTCTTAAATGCGTGAACGGTACTAAATGTGACTCAACGTAAATGTATGAAATCAGAATATCAAATCCCCAGCTCATTATAGTTCTCTGGAAAACGAGGCTGCAGATAGATTGGCCAAGAGTGGCATTACAAGAACTCCAGACTTCTCAGGGGAAGATCCTCTACCATTCTATGGCTTCTTTGATTCGTCGTAGTGTTTTCTGAGAATAAAATCGCTTTTTTTTTTATCAAACAAAAGAAAAATCTTGTGAACAGTCAATCCTTTCCCTCCCAGTTTATACAGACTGGATTTCAGGCTTGTTATAAACCATGATTGCCTTGCTTCCAGTCTACATTAATTTGGTATTGCTTAATAATCCTTGTGTCTTCTTTGTACGGATGGTGCTGTGATAGATACAGCTCCATTTCCTAACCTGTATACCACTGTTTGTACCACCATACCCTAACCGAAACAACTTCTAGTGCACAACGCAGGCAGGTGAGGGAGCTTTTGATTTCCCGGTAGCTTCCTTAGCCTTTTGTATTTTTATTTGATTATACTTTTTTACATTTGAATGCATCTCTACTATTATAAAAGGAAGTGTTTGTTTGTCTGTCTGTTTCGCGGCCTCAAAGTCCTGATGATCTATGGTACTTACAGCAATGAGATTTGGAACACAGGTAGTCCGAATTATTTGCAATTTTTAGGTCGCGGCGAAATTTAAAATTCAATCTAGACAAGTTTTAAATGAATTTCATAGTTTTATTCTCCATCGGTTTTTCAAACGCGGAGAACTTTTTTCACTCATGCGACCTTGCAGTCAGGGTTTGGAATCATGCCAAGTTTTTTTCATCCGCAAAACGCGGAGAAAATTATTTTTTTTTTCTTCCGTTTCCGCTTTGATTTTGCGCGATTGATTTCCCAGCCAGACGATAAATCTTTAAACTGAAGTCAAAGTTCCTTTTTCTATCTCCTAGACCGATAAAGATTGAGTAAAAATTTCAACGGATTTGAAATCTGGGGAAAATTTCAGTTTATATAGATTGATGCCTAAAAATATGATTTTCTTTAAATAAATAATTTTTTTAATTAAATATATCTTCAACGGATTTGAAATCTGCGGGAAATTTTACACCAGCTATAATACCTTACACCACGGGCACGGGCAACGCCGGGCTAGCTAGTATCATATATTTTAATACATATTTTTATATTTGTGTACTTTTAGCTGGAAAGTATTTGTCTTCAATGGCCAACTGTGTTGGCAAAAAAAATATCAAGTCAGCATTAAAATATATTTTGAATGCGAGAATAGGATCTTAACTTCCAAAATTCAACTAAGTACGGGAAGCTTTTTCTCTGAACCTGAATGTAGGTGGCGGTAATGTTCACTGAGGGGTTGGTTGGTATCTTAATTGACGGCACAATGGAGCGACACAATGGGCTATTGGTGACGGTCCGGGATCAACCCACGAAGGGGAAGATCCGAAGACAACCCCACGTAATTTTTAACCATGGCAGATTTAACGTGCACAATCCCCCTTTATACGCGATTTTCTTTGGTTAGATTCGAACTCGCAACGTTGCTGATCTGTTACTCTTCCAATAAGGCTACCGGGGCTCCGTTCACTGCATTGAGCGTATTTCTAAATACAATTATCTTCTTTTCCGAATACGATTTTCAAAACACGATTCAATCAGATTATCGTGTAAGTAGAGAACTTTAAATCTGTCGTGATCTCTCAAATGTCCTCACGTTGGCGTGTTGTAGAGTTTGGAGAATGTGGAGCCAGTTCAAGTGTTGACCTCGTCTTGTGACTAGTTCAAAATTGTGAGGTGTTCGCGGATCTTTTCTTACGCGATGGACCTCGGACCATCGCCGATAGTCCGTTGATTCGCTACAGTGTGACGTTGGACGTTAGTTCAACTACCTGCCGAATACGATCTCATCGCGTCATCAATAAAAATTCGAAAGAATGAATTCTGAATTGAATTTTTGTAGGTTTACAATGTGTATCATGAGAGAGCATTTGGGTTGCGGAAGTCGAATCGTTTGCTGTCCTGGTTTGTATGCATCGGAAATCACTCTCATTTCCTGGTTTCACTAGTAAACGCAAGAATTGGTATTGATTTTACACGATATGAATGCTTTCGATAATCCGAATATTTTATTAAACACAAGAAAACTGTAAATCCTATGACCATAATAGAGCGCGAGACAAAAAATTTCTGCTTCCTTGGATGTTAAAAGCATAAAAGTAGTAATCTTGTAATTACTTTTTGGACAGTCGGTGTTTCTTTTTTCACGCTAGCCAAATCAGCCAAAATATTCCAGATTTCTTGTTTTAAATTACAGGTATCATTAAGGTTCTTTTGTCGAAATTTATGTTGACTTTTGTATAGCTAGAGAAACGAAGCACTATAAATACAAATTTATTTTCCGTCAACCAATCTTATTTCCATCAACTATTTTTATCAGCCAAATTAATCTACGTATGCCAATTTATTTTCCATTGATGCATATACAATAGAATTCCACAATTGCATCAAAATCCAACAGTATAACGGGCTCAATTTTTCAGTTAATCGCGAAGTGATGATATTTCGATAACAGATTATGAAATCGCTGCCCACTATCTGGCGCTCACGCGATAAGCCGATGTTATGTATAACTAGCAAAATACCCGACCTTACTCGGTTTGAATTCGTTTACTCTAGATTGAAGAGATAATCAAAATATATAATGACTTACGTTTTTTGTAGAATAAAAATTTATTTTAACACCTTTCGCCATCTTTATATTTTCTACAACTTACTTTGGACACAAATCCTACACATGCATATCCATTCATGTAATATATTTCACATACATCGCACAATTGCTGTATGACAAAGCTACAAAATGACGAAAGGTGATACTAAGGTTACTACTATAAAAGACGATTTATAGGAAGATTTGGACTTCCCTTTCTTAAGTTCTTTTCATGTTCAACTCAATTAATTAAAATTACGATTTACGGCGAGTGCTCTCGCACTCATAGTCAACAAAACAATATTTTTTTACTTGTGGCACTCTTGCCTCCGGTATGCGACATTGTGAAATTTTGCAATCTTCTCCTGTCATTACTACAACGAATTTTTTAATGTTGGAAAAAGTTCTAGTTTGGATTTTTAAACATTATTATTATTTCAATAACGACATTATTCTTTAAATAACGGCATTATTGTTTAAATAACGGCATTATTCTTTAAATAACGGCATTATTCTTTAAATAACGGCATTATTCTTTAAATAACGGCATTATTCTTTAAATAACGGCATTGTTCTTTAAATAACGGCATTATTCTTTAAATAACGGCATTATTCTTTAAATAACGGCATTATTCTTTAAATAACGGCATTATTCTTTCAATAATGGCATAACTACACTTAAAATGTACTGAAAATTTTTACTGACTTACCTAACATTTTCAAGTCTAATACTTTGTGGTGCTGTTGGGGTTGATGAGAAGGAAAACACATTTATTAAAATAATAAATATTTAAAACAGGAAACAGCGAAGTAAAACAAAATAAAAGATATCGCAAAAAATTGTTCTAAAGATATTAATTTGTGATTAAATTTTATCTCTTGATCTCGCACAGTTGCCACAACTTACAACTAAAAGTGTACAAAATTTAGAAATGTGAAATTAATTCAGAGCGAAAGAACCAGAAAAAATATCACTTTTTGCGCGATCGTGTTCATTTTCGTTTCATTGAAAAATATCGTCTGCCCCAAATATTCGGAAATTGTTTTCATTGCGCAAAGAATAAAAATAAGACTCAAAATAACTGACGTATCAGAGATGAAATTCCATAAAAAAAAATAATTTTTTTGAAGAATAATTACTTTTTCAGCAGTACTGGTAAAGCAATCGAATTAATCGTAATATTCAATAGACATTCCAATTTTTCCAAAACTACCAAATTATGGTTGATTTAAGTATACTTACTCAGGTGTTTTAGCATGAAACTCGTCTAAATATAACAATAAAGAAATGTTTAATATTGCATTCACTAAATGAATAGATAATGTACAAAATAAAATACACTGCAATCAAATATCTGGAATACAATTCATTTGATGGGTACACAAACACACAAACACAAAATCGAACATAGAACAGAAAGACGAACAGACAGACTTTCGCAACCAATTCCACTCACTAAATCATGATAAGTACTCACTGTATGCAAATTTTCATGAAAATATCTTAAGCCGCGTGGACGTGTATAGGGCACAACATACATACAGACAGACACCAAACGAGAAAAAGGCGGATTCGGTATCAGAAGGGTCCAAAACGGATAGAAAACTTGAAATGGGTCGAAAATATTGAATGTACAAACAAACACTCCATTCTTATTTATATAGATAATATGTTTTATATATGTTGTATATATAAAATGTTTTTTAAGGAAATTAAAAATAATAAATAAGACTTTTTTTTTAAATACCTGTCAAATTGTCGGATTTGGTAAAGGTAAGTGGTTAATTAACGTCGCACTGGAGCAACACAACGTGCTATTGGCGACGGTAATGGAACGTTCCCGAAGATTGACGGATTTGGTAGAATTAGATTACATTCACATTTAATGCCGGTGGTTCTAGTCTAAAGAACTCTTCACGTTTCGCAATTTATATTTTAAAGTAACCTTTAAAATAAGAATATAACAAAGCAATAGTTCCGATGTTGAATTATATCACCATACGAGTAATTAATTCTTGTTTCATAAGAATTTAATACACCATTTCTCAATTCATTTTACTGGGAAAAATCAAAACATCAACGGAGCAGGTGAGGATAGTACTTTAAGGCCAGGTGCATACATCCGGTTTTTCAACGTGCGGCGCCATTGCGGCACCAAAGGTGAACTATGCACATATAACCGTGAAATGACTCACGAACTCATATCGTGCCATTTGCGGTAAATATTCTATCGAAAACGTATTTATTTCGCTTACTTGGTGTAACAAAAAAGTATATTTTGAAACAAAATAGACGTTACTGGATACAACCATTTATTGATAATTATTTATATTCCATTTGTTTATATCACCATACGAGTAATTAATTTTTCAATTCTAACAAGATACTTCAGAACGGAGACTCATGTGCGGCGACCGTGCGGCGGAACTGCGGTACAAATTGCACGCAAGTTGGACGTGCGTCGCCCCAGCGGCGCTGGAGGCATGAATGCACTGCTCCATTGGATCTAATGTATCTCAGACCGCACTTGCGTTGCGGCAGCGGCGCAGCACGTTGAAAAACCGGATGTGTGCACCGGGCCTTAGTAGATTCACATGCAGTTGTGAATTTGATGTTTCTGAATATGGACTGCAGTTCAATTTTTAAACTTTATTCCAATGAAGAATGGTTATCTAGACGTTAGCATAGTAATTTAGCTCTCAAATAGAACCACAAATGACAGACTACTATGTTTAGTTCAAATAAGGATGATGGAGCTACTTTTTATCTAGAAAACCTTCAATATGATGCAACTAACAGGCATTAAAACAGCGATTTTTGTAATTGGTTTGTTATCTATAATTAAGTTAAACGTCCTTTCCAGAAAAAAAAACCCAGACGAAAGACCATTATTTTAACAGTCATCCGTGTCACTTGTCATTCATTCTATTAAGACAAAGATTTGCATGATCATATCTAAATTTTCATCTGGAAGGCTTTTCTTAACAAAATTAGTCGTTTAAATATGCTGTAACAGTTGAGTAAGCGCGGCACCGATTCGCCCTTTCAGAGTGAATCTGCAGGGGCTTCTTCTAGCGTTTATTTGTCCACAGATCTTCGAAATCTGCACGCATAGAGAAGGTTCTTTCCTTGTAAAGAAATAATCACAGAAAAGCTTTTTGGTTTCACACACAATAAAAAACATGGCATATCTTGATGCCCATCAAGGTTTTACCATTAGTGTTGCAGATAGCAGAAATAATTAGTCAAATAAATAAAATTCTATTGGGAAGACAAAATGGTTATCTAAAAATTGGGAAGACGTAAAGTCAAAAAGCGGGATCGGATATTTTTATTAATGAATTTGAAACCTGTATTAATAGGACGTTCATAAACATTTGAAGAAGAAATTTTGGATTGTTGGGAATAAAAGCAAATAATTCACTAAGATTCTAGTGGGACCTTCCAAAAATATATTATTATTTAAATAGGTAGGTAGTTGAGTTTACTTCGCACTAGAGCGACACAACAGGCTATGTCGAGGATCTGGAATCAGTCCTAAAAGGAAATATCAGAGGACAAAACTTCTTAATTTTGAACCAGGTGACGAGGTCACCACCTGCGATGGCACGCACCCCACTCTCCAAACCTCCGTATCACGCCAACGCAGGACATTTGAGGCCATAACATTTCACACCAGACCCACAGACACGACGGTCTTTGGTCGTATCGAGTTTCGAACTGATGGGCAAGGCGGGTTTTCAGAAGACAAAACCTCTTAATCTTGAACCGGTCAAATGACGAGATCAACACCTGAGCTGGCACCCCACTCTCCAAACCTCCAAATCACGCTAACGTAAGGACATTTGAGGCCACAACATTTCTCACCAGACCCACAGACTCGACGGCCTTTGGTCGTATCGAGTTTCAAACTCTCAACCATTCGGTTGCTAACCCGCGATTCTATGATATTGGTTACGCCCAAATAACTAAGATTTTATCAATAAGTTACTTCTGTGAGGATCCCATGAACTGTGTATAATCCATAATGGCCTGAATATGAATAATAGAAGATTAATAAGTAAAAATCGACAATTGCTTGGACTAGGGTAAAGCTGTATAAGATAAATCATATACCCAAGTTGCCACTGTTGAGTTTGAAGTGATATGGATTAAGTGTAAATAAAACCAACTACACAGCTTTACAGAAAATGTCCCCGGAGAAAATCTTTGGGATTAGGTAATGGAGTTTGGACATGTTTGATTCAAGCCTGTCATTGGAAATATTAAGTTTGGATTGCCTTCTCTCTTTTCTCCAAAAACCACTCGCCACATCACACAGAAATAAATAAACAATGTCACTTTACAGATAATGGAAGAGTGGTGTACTTACTTTCAAATTGACGGGCAGAATTTGGGAATCGCTGTTGTTACTTTGGGTTGAGATGTAGATGGACGTGTTCCACGATGCGTTCCTCGTGGTTAGTCCATGAGACATGTCTTCGCAGACATGCTCGTAGATGCCCTCTTGTCTGAGCATGTAGTGGAGCGCGGTCCAACCGAAAATATTTCCGGTGAAGACGAAAGTTTCGAACAGCCCATACCATAAAATGAAGTGCCGCGTGAGCTGACGCATACTTGTCTCGAATGAATTCGTTTAGTAAAGTCAGACACCTGAAAGATAATACAGTTATTAATATATATAAAAGGATGTATGTGTGTGTGTATATTATCTCAAATCTACACCGTTTGACCTATCCACACCAAATTTGGTACACTTATACTTAAGAAGACTACGGAAAATATAGGCTATTTCTTTCCTGTCTTCAGACCAATTTGTAGCCATGAAAATTGGCACAAGTAGTCCCAAAAGTGCCCCTCGAAGCCCTAATTTTAAAATCTAAAGTTTGTTTTCCTGCAATAACTGAAGATGTACTGGTAAACAAGTTCTACAGGGTTTATGTATTTGAGTTAACACAGGAAAATGTCGTGGTAGGAAGTACGTTCTACAGGGTTCGTGTATTTGAGTTAACACAGGAAAATGTCGCAGTCATATTTTAGCTGTCGCGGTCATATTTGAAACCCGAGCAACGCCGTGTTTTTCAGCTAGTGTTTAATAAATAGGTAGCGTATGGTTACTATTTTTAAGTTTTTCTGACAACTGCTTTGAGAATCTGGATCTACATATCGTCGGCAGAAGTGAGAAACCACGCAAGTCCAATATATTTTATTTCGGGTTGTTCCTTAAACGTGCGCATAAAAATCGTTTACATCTGTATAGTCAACTGTTAGTTTTTTCAACTAGATAGTATATTTTATATACTATCTAATTGAAATAAGATTTTTTGGATTTTCGTGGTTTCACACTTTTGCCAACGATATATCGGATTGTTCGCTAGGGTTTTATATCATAAGGTCCCAAAATGAACAGCCTACGCCAAAACGTAGGACATAATACAACCCAATGAAAATAAAGTACAAAATCTACCTAACCATTTATAAAAAGTAGATTTAAAAACACGTGTTACTTAAAAATAGACGAGATGATGCATTTTAAAAACAATATAAAAAGAGCAGGTTGGTTGGTTTGGGGGTTTTAATACGCAGTGGCCATATTTGGCCATGCTGCGTCAGACACAAGACATACAATATCGAGTAATAGACACATACAATGAAAGTTTTACTGACAGAGAAGAGTGAAATACACCCAGGGTGGAATGCACCTGAATCGAACTTGCAACGTCTACAACTCGGAGGTTAAAAAGAGCAGGATAGAAGAGCACAAAAAACAAGAGAGTTTTTAAAAATGTATATAAAGACTAAAAAAAAAATATTTTATTTTGTTTTTCCAAAAAGAAAAATGACGTTTCGTATCTTAGTTGAGTATAAAAATTTGACCATTCAATGTAATAAAAATTAATGAATTAAGAATGTGGTAAAATACTTAATACGGAAACAAATAGAAATTGAAATACGACGAATGGTAAAAGGTTATTGGCAATGATGGCCTGATGAAGTGGTTTTACCCTTGAACCCTCTCCTAAAGTTTATCTCGACGAAGAGGTATGTCACTAGCAAAACTGACCAGGTGTTCATAGATAGCTCGACCTTAGAAAATTGTCCAGATCTTGGTTATCATAAAAAAAAAAACGGCAATATCTTGATGACGAGGTATCTCCTCAACAAAATTGGTCAGCTCTTGATTGACGAGATATTTCGTCGAAATCACTTGGAAGGTTAATGAGGGAAACATGAATTTACAACCAACAGTCCGTGGAAGATCTGCCAGCGTTGACTCTTGAATCCAAAGCTATTGCCGTAGATGTTAATCCCAATATTTGTTTGGGTCGAACCCCGATTCCAGAAATATGAGGAATAGCTATTATAATTCAATATTTCATTAATTTATAACGATATGTATAAGCAGAAGAAATTGTTTCAATAGCAGTATCTGAAGCTCTGTGTGTGAAATCTTCATTTGGCTTCCAACAATTTTTTTACATTACACTACGTCACGCCAATGTATCGGTTCGTTTAGCGCATATCAGAAAACATTAGAATTCTTAAATATATAACTCCTAGCATACGTATCAAATGATTTTTTAAAAATTCCCTGGTGCTGGTTAGTTCTAGAACTAACATAAATTATATATACTCCTTCTTATTAGATATTTAAAAATAATTATGTTACGACAGTACAAAATTTCTATTTTAATAGATTCTTTTTACTGCCGTTTGCGCTTTGTTACATTACTATCTTCCTTTATTTTATTTCAATGTTAGTTGTGTGAGAAATTTTTAATTGAAAGTCTACATTCACGCGATGCCAGACTTTATTATAAAAGTGTAGGAATGAACTCTTTCTCTCGTTTCTTAAAAACTACAAATGTCAATCATTGTAAAGTTTATTTTTATGAATTATTTTATCAGAGTAAAATCAGAAACTAAGAAAATATACACAAAATAAAATCTAAACTCAGCAAACAAGGTTTTTAAACGTTTTTGTTTCCTAAATCGATTCCGTAATACGTTAATTTTAAGCACATCAATGCAACTACATTAATCCCATTTCAAATACATTTACGGAGTATTTCGAAGTAAAATTAAAAGCAAAATATTGTCCATGGCTGATTCTTAAATTATTATTTCAGATTTTTGAAGTCATTCACAAAACATTGATAATCAAGCGCTTTCTGCTACAATGTGTCAAAACGGCAAAAAATCAATTGAAGTCCAGTGATCGACAGAAATCAGATAATGCCTACTCCTCGGCCATCTCAAATTACACCAGCGAGGAACAGTTAAACAAATAAACAACTTTCCAACATCATTTGTTTGAACACGCAGTTCCACTCCAATGGGTATGAAATTAAACAATGTTTTCAAGTGCGGAGGTCTTTCACTTGCCTCTAGCCTATTTAAAGACCCAGTCACAACCAAAAATTTAAATACAAGATTGCCAAGGCTTCTACTTTTGCATATGAAACTTTGTGGTCGGCAATTTTAGTTTTCGTTATTTTGCATGCGTTTGCTTTTCATTAAAAAAAATTTCAGGAAATGTGTGGGAGGTTGTATTTTTTCTTGCCAATCCATGCTCACAATTGTTGATGATCTGAGCAATCAAATCACATCGAGAACATGAGCGTGAAAATCCTTCTGCTTGGCACTTTATTATTTGCACTGGTTACATTATTTGACTTCGTCCATCGACACTATTTACTTTCGGTTTCTTCAAATCAAACTCGGTATAAGCGTACGTCACGCGTGTTTTAAGAACACGATTTTAGGAAATCGTCAATAATAATTTTAAAAAATTGTTCCCGAATTGACGCATGATTGTTGATTGGTCACTATCAATTAGATCAAACAACAAACGTCGCCAAAACAATGATAAACTACATTTTAAGGTAGCGTCCAAGATATGCGAAAGCGTTTGGATAAAAGATGTATAATCACTTTTTTTCGTCCTGATTTGTTTGTTTACAATTAAAATCCCTAAGCTCTTGTTGATAATCTGAGTGGTCTGGGTTATTATAAAACCTTCTTGCTTTAGAAAGTGTGCACCTCTGCTTTACATTATACTTCCAACATAGCATCAACATGTGTATGAAAACCAGCCGACAACCTTAAAATCGCGATGATCTGGAACAAGACTAATACGACTTCGAGGGTTAGAATCATTGGAATGATCAAATTCGTGGAGACACCGGAACTTGATAATTCCAAGTGAAATTTTTTATTAGGACGTTAATAGAACACTAACCAATAATACGAATCTCCACTGATCCATGAAAAAAACAAAACTGAACAAACTGAAAAAGTGTGAGCAAAGGTTATTGCATCCGTCCCTTTCAATTAGCGCTGAGAAGTCCGTTGAAATCCTTTCGATTTTATATCACTCATTAGAAAATTGCGTTGATTATATGTAGCACCATCAAAAACTTAGACATTTCATAATTGTATGGACCTCGCAATAAACATTTGGTAATTGTGAGGAATTTAAGGAATTTAGAAATTGTGTGGTCTAAATTAATAAGGGGTGTGAGATAAGTGGTTAATACAGGGATGTAAATGGACATATTTGACTATAGGGCAACTTACAGCTACGTCACACTGCAGCTGTATTTAGGCTCCGTCAGACTAGATAGTGATCTATTCTTGAACTGATAAAAATTTGAACCAGATTCGAGGTGTAAACAAGACAACAGTTGCATTTGTTTCAGCGAAAAATACAATTTTGGTAGGTAACTTTTTTTTTCTAATGGCGGGCAGATTTTGACCTAAGTCATTGGCCACAACAAGGCCGGAAGTGATGGCCACTTGTGAAAGAGCACCCAGTGGGAGGACCATCATTGCCCCTAACAATTTATACTTTGTAATTTTGAACCATGTTCAGATGACGAAGCAACACCTGAGCTGGTATACGCTTACAAACATCCATGCCCTAACCCGGATTCGAACCGGGGACCTTCCGATCTAGAGGCCAACACCTTAACCACTATACCGGTTGGTCGGCTGGTAGGTAACTAAATAGTTAGGTTTTCTCCCCGGAAATGCAATGATTAAACCCTACGCGATGATGCTGTTTTGTCACTATTCCTGTTGCGTTATATCCTGTGTATGTGGCTTTGTTCTTTTCATAGATAGATTTAAACTCCCTAAAACTATAAATAAATTTCTTTTTTTAAATGAGAAAAGTTGCTGTTTCATTTGAAATCCTTCGTCAGGAAGTTTATCGCAATAAGATGTGTTAAGCCCGGAAGCAGAAGGTACTTAAAATTGGGACGTACGTCGCAGAACAAACAGTCTTTGCAGAACAATTTTTAATTAATTTTATCAAAATTTTGGTCAATATTTTTAATCATAAGTTACGATGTTCTACAGTGCAAAGCGCGCTTCTTACCACACGTTTTTTCTTCTCTAGTTACGGAAAACCCTTTCTACACCGCTCACATTACCACAAACACTTTATAAATAATACATCTTCTACGTCCAATGACAAAATATTTAACTTCAAAAGTTATCGACATAATTTCAAATTCTGAAAGTATGCCATGGTTTTAAATAAAATAAGTCAATTAATTTTGACGTTTTATTATAAATATGTAATACAGACTTAGCCTATAATTGTGTTTTTGATTTTACTGCAGTTTTCAAAATTCGGAAAAAATGCCTGCAGAACAATTGCAATTGCTTGGAGTTGTGTTGCAGGACACTGAATATAACTCTGCACCTAGGGTGTTGAGTTTAAAATTTTTCAAATATTTCAAGCACTATAAAGTGTTTTTGTTGAAAGGTTAGATTCTCTGAGTGCTAACACGAGGAAGTATTTTGCTGTGAATTTTTGCTTTTAACAGGAGGAAGTGTTTTCTATTAAGACTGATTAGTATATGTTCGCTATTATAAGTCTTCTACGCTCATATAAACTAACTTCCTTGTTGTCAAATTATTTTGTGCAATAGTCGATTCAAGATAAAAATTACAAGCTAAAAGTTTCGAGGTTTTTCAGGTACACCCGTCAAAAAAAAAACGACTCACCCGATCGCAATTGCACAATTTACATCACAGAACAAAACGGAAGGTAGCAATCGATAGGGGTGAATGTTTTCTACAAATACCAATATTTAAAATTTATCTAAGGGGTCGTCTTCAAAAAAATTGGGTGCTTGCTCCGATAATTTCAATACGAATCCCCATCTTTTATCACAAATTTGGATTCTGCACACAATTTCAGGAGGTTCTTTAGACTAGTGAAGTCACTAAGTTATTCTTGTTTGCACGCAGGCTAGACACGAGACAGACAATATCAATTAATGGGCATACACTCAAGGAAATTTTTTACTGACACACAGAGATGGAGAAACACATCTAGGAAACAGCTGTTTTCTTGAGAAAGTGAGAATGGTACTGAGTAGAATTGCTCCCATTTTGGTGTCTTAGGTGTCTCATTTGAAAGTCAACGATTTACTCTTTCGCGATCTCTTTTATTAACTATAATTTTAAAAGACTCGTGTCTCATAGATCTTATCAGATCAATTTGGTTATTCTCTAAGGTCAGGTTTTGTTACACGATGGTTAAACAATTAAGACCAAGGATCCCCCTTTAAAAATCGCTAAATACATTAGCATGCAATAAGCAACTGAATCTTAACTAGATATTTTTAATGAAATATTTACAGAAATGTTAAAAGAACAATCATACAAAAGCAAAAAAAGTTAAGTTTTCAAGGTAGGTAGATAATTAAAGTCGCACTGGATCAACACTATTGGCGACAGTCCGGTATCAATACCTAAGGGGAAAGATCCACGGACAATACCTCGTAATTTTGAATTTCGGTCAGATGGTGAGGTTAACACACCTTTGAGTTCACGACAGATTTTACGTGCACCAGCTCCAGTGCACACAATGATCTTTAGCTGGATCGAGTTTCTTACTCGCGATACTTCGGTTGCCAATGCTTGCTCATCCAACAGGGAATTTTCCCAAGAAATACAAAAAACGCAGTTTAGTTTGTCACTCAACACCATTTATTTATTCGATTACATCAGAACACAGTTAACGGAATCTACATTTTAAAGAAGATTCTAAACCACTACGTTAACACTCACGCCCAGGTCGGATTCGATCCTGACCTGTAACAAGAAACAAAGCTACCACTTGGCTACTATGTCGACTAGATGTTTTGTTGTTGTCGTGCGGGCCATATATGACCCAATTGGGGGTGCCGTTGCCCCGGAGGATTGGACTTCTTCATGCATGACACATCTGTTTTACAGGAAGGTCCCTTTCACACATCCATTCACTCATACATATCGTAATTTAGATCCCAATCAGAGGCCGATAACCCCCTGATCAGGAACCCCCCAGAGGTATTGATTTGGTATGGGAACCTGGGGGACTTTGTGACCACGACCTATTTAACGTGCCCCAGCCACCATTAGCGAACACGACTGTCTTTAGCCAGGTCCAAACGCCGATCTCGCAACCATCAGAATTGCAGGCTCTGCTGAGGACAGAACCTACAGCCCTTCCGACGCTCTACTTACTGAGCTACCGCGGCTCGACGAGATGTTGAACCGAAATAATGTTCATCTGATAACCTCTTGTCTGACAGAATTCTTGAAGAAACTTCATTATGTTCAAGGTGCTTGCTAATTGAAGACATAAGCCTCGTGCACGAGAAATTATATTAGACAAAATCAAATGTGAACCCGCCTACACAAGCGATTCCGAGAACCAAATGAAAAAGTCGCTATGAGTGAAGTAAGGGAACACATCTTTCAGATTACCTCAACCAATGAATGGCGGTCTAATTGACATTCGTAACAAAAACAGGACATACTAAACCAATATATTGTGAATAGAAAAACTAATGCGCGAAATTATTCCATTATCGTGCAAAAAATGTCACCTTCAGTTTAAGAACTTATTTGATCCATGATTTAATTTATTTTTAACACATAAATAACTATTTTTCACCTTGTATTTTTTTGTTTTTCACGAGGTTTAATTTCCCGTGATCTGAAATCTTCACTCCTCGCGTCAGTGATCGAGAAACTTTAGCGGGGAAGCGCCTTTTATGGAACATTCGACAATGTCAAAACAGCTTCAGAACATTGAAGCATTTGCACATAAAATGTTCTTCCGAACGAACTGAACCGTAAATTTAAAGACTGCTTGGAGCCCAAATGGTACCATTTTTTTAAGTAAAGAAACTATACCCACTGACTACACTGCGAACACATAAATTAAATATTTTCATAACCAAGGTTTTAAGCTAGGTTTGAGATATTTATTTCTCAATCAATTTAAGTCAAAATTGATATGCATTCATTTTTAAAAAATTTTGAAAACTACCAATGTACTTAATCATTGTAAAATATTGTTTTGAAAATGAGTAGCTAAAATTCAGTTTGAGAGTTACTTAATACTTTCGATGTGAAGCAAAAAAAATATTAATTCAAAACTTCATATACTATATCAATTATCCATTTTGGAAATTACAGAAAACACTGTAGAACTCGTGAAAATTCGTTACGTTCTCGCTACTCAACTAACGTTCCTTTGAATAAATTGAAACCATTTTATATGGATCCCCATTACTTTATTCCAGAGAATCAGAACTTGTTATCTAAAGTGGGTGTGGTCCATTAAAAAATATGAGTAAACTTAAATTTTAATTTAAAGGAGGACCCTAATTCAAATGAGATGCATGTTCATTTATAGTACACTTGCCACTGCGTGGCTAGCCCTGCGTTGCCCGTTGGTTTGCAAACCAAACCAACACCACGGGCAACGGCGTGATGTAGAGTATTAATCTTGTGTAAAATTTTCCGCAGATTTCAAAACCGTTGGAATTTTTAATCTATCTTTAATTATTCCGATTTTACGAAAAAGAACTTAACAGTCCAAGTCAAAATGTTTTTTATTTTTTTGCTCTCATTCGCTCAAATGGAATAGGGCAGGAATTATAATCTTTATTTTTTTAACACTAAGGGCAGAAGATGCAATCTGTTTATTTTTGGAAAGCGAAAGTTCACGTGACGTCACAATCTCTTGCGAAAATATAAAAGATATATTCAATTTAAAAATTATTTATTTAAAGAAAATCATATTTTTAGGTAACGATCAAAAGTAAATTCTTCCGCAGATTTCAAATCCGTTGAAATTTTTACTCGACCTTTAACGGTCTAGGAGATAGAAAAAAAAGAACTAAGTTACTCCAGTTAAAAGATTATTTGTTTTTATCGTCTGGCTGGAAAATCATTCCTCCGCGCAAAATCAAAACGGAAACGAAAAAATAAATTTAGAATCTGTCATCTTCAATGCTGTTGCATTCAATAATGATTAAATTTCATTAAATTCATTTTAAAATGTACTAGATTGAATTTTAAAATTCGCCGCTACCCAAAAATTGCTAAAAATTTGGACTACCTGTGTGCCAAATCCCATTACTGTATGTGCCATAGATTCGTTAGGACTTTGCGTGCAAGAAACAAACAGACAGACAAACACTTCCTTTTATAATAGTAGAGATTATTCCACATCTAATACTTTTGGTTTAATGCTTCGACACTAAGGAGGTAAATAATTATACAGGTTAGGGTACTTTTTGCCGTTTCGTTTGAACGAATTCGTCAGGGAATCAGGAAATTTGGATTCAAACTTTCATCAGGGAAATCGTTTTCAACGAATACCGTGATGAAAGTTTAAATTCAAAAATTCTCTTGGAAAACACCAATGCTGCAAAACCAAATAAATGAAACTTCGCACAATTTCGACGATTGTTTTAAATGTGGGCTTATCATAAAACCTTCAACATTTTTTTTTGTTTACATTTGCCTAGTTTTCAGATTTGGAACGTGGACAAACTCTTCCCTATCCCACATCAGTAAATCTAGGGACAACGGTAAATGTTGGTTTAGCTTGGTACCAGCCTTTATAAAGTGATAAGCTACAAATTTGCATTTCTTTTCCTAGGTTCATTTTCTATGGAGACCGCCACGGCTCAGGGATTTTATCAACTGCGCTGACAACCTGTGAGTTGTAGACGGCGCATGTTCGATTCCTATCACGTTAAAATCTTCCCTGTGTGTATTTTTCTTATGACAGTAAAATTTTCTCTGTGTTTGTCCATTACGTGACGTTGTGTTCTGATTGGAGCAGCTAAGCCAAATATGGCACTTGCGTCATAAAAGTGCAATAAACCCTTCTTCACTTCGAAAAAATAACAGTAGTCCGGTTGTTTTGTATATTTTTTTCGATCCAGAGATAAATCTTACATAGAGAAAATGTTTTATTTGTCAGTGATCTCTTGTGTTTCGAAGACCCAATCCAAGGATTAAATAAGAGAATTCGGTGTACCATACTTGACTGCCTTCCGAAGTTCAAGCAACGCACCCATAACATTGGTGAGCAAAATCCCCACTCTTTATACGTTTAATCGGTTCTTGAACTATTATTTAAAGGAATGAA
Organism: Metellina segmentata; assembly: GCA_947359465.1. Taxonomy (NCBI): domain Eukaryota; kingdom Metazoa; phylum Arthropoda; class Arachnida; order Araneae; family Tetragnathidae; genus Metellina; species Metellina segmentata. The sequence goes on along the minus strand of OX375877.1, from coordinate 72,353,745 downwards.
TCTGTCAAAGACAGGTCTCAGCATTTGCACTCCATGCCCTAGTACAAAGTTGAATGTGTCAAATTGGATAGGTTAGATAGCTGGCCCTTTATGAAAATAAAAAGCACTAAATGTTTCACCTTCACAAACGTATAACTTTTTCTCCTATTTTCCTTGTTCAGTCGGTCAAAAAAAATATGGCAACACCTCGTTATATACGTCCCTGGAATCGCCCAGTCTAACAAAACGTGTCATTAAACTTTGAATAATGAATACTACAAATACATTTTTTTGCGGTAGGGTCCGTATTTATAGTTATTTAGAAATTATTTCCACAATTTCAAGCAGCAACACCCATTTTTAACGTCATTATAAGATTTTCCATACTGAAATAATGTTAAATATAATTAAAATAAATATTTCCCCCATCTGCACTCGGTTCTTCAATTTCTTGGACCCCTGTTTGGTTTCATTTTCTTTAAAAACAAAAACTTATTACAATGAAACATTAAAAATTATTTTTTTTAAATGTCCATATTGGAATTATTTTAAATTATGAATTAATTTGCATAATGAATTATTTGAGCCAAGTAACAAAACGCTAAATATACTATTTTTTAGTTGCGGTATGATGTATCATTCAGTCATTTTATTCGTAGCAAATCAGAGTGTTGCATTTATGCTCGTGAAATTCTTACCTAACTATAACATGTACTATGCATATCCAAGTTAAGTTGACATCAAAAGGAAATTTTCTTCAAATATATTCAAAATTTGATAACTGCCCCAAACAAGTAAAATTGATGCAGTTTTGAATAAAGGACTGCAATTCACAAATTCCGAAACAAGTGAATAGAATTTTGCCACCTAGGTTTGAGACTGGGATAAATTGATTGCACACAAAATCAATCACCTTTAAATTAATTATTTTTCAAGTATTGACTAATCAATAGTAAAAATATTGTTTCATTACTAAAATTAGGTATATATTTTGTTTGGGTTATTATAGTTGCATATTCATAGTTACATAAACATATAGATTGTATTGTTGATTATTTTGGAAGATATACGAAAGACTAAAACACTCATTTAACATAAAATCTCTGGATTTCAATCAATCAACTCTTCATAGATCGAACCAAAATAAATGCATTTTATATGAACTCTGAATATATTTTGATCCAAAAAATCAGAAACTGTGATAAAAATAGGGGTTACCCTTTAAAAATGAGTTGATACAAATTTGATATGAAAACTGACCCTCATGCAAATAAAATTTACATTTACCATTAGTAGACATTATTCTAAGTGAATTGACACTGATTTGATTTACGACTTCAGGAACGCTAATGACGAATGGTGTATGGGTACGTTTTTGACTAGCTGTACTTCTTATACAGAAATATTCACTAGAAAATAGTGAACTTGCTCCATCTTGTCCTTGGAGAAATTAAACAAAACTGAAGCAAATATTTTAGACAAACTTAGGCGTGCTACAGTCAGAGATATTCTTATACAACAGATCCCTTTAAGGTAGACATATAAGGATATTTTGGATAGATTTGACCAAGGTGGCAGCGACCAATTCTTTTCGACTGATCCGTTCGCATCTTCCCCCCCCCCCTCTCTCTCTCTAATCTATCAAGTTATTTTACAAAAATAGCTCTAGTAATGCATTTCGAAAAGCCCCAACTCCTTTCTAATACCATAGAAACCACCTTGGAGCATCTCTGATATACGAAAATGCGCACTGATGCTCACATTAATTTAGTATAGCTCCGGCCTCCTTTGTGTGAACCCTCCTTCGTGGTTTCGTCTTTTTGCGTTTTCTAAATAATGATAGAAATAAAACTTAAATATTTGATACTTGTTAAGATATCGGACTTCGAAGTATGAAAAGCTCGCAAAAATTTCAAAATGTCCAAATATATGCATAATAAACAACAGAAAAATTATAGAAACGTCAACAGGAAGAAAGATCGAAAGAGGGGGGAAGATCCGAAAGATCCAAAAAATCCGAGAATCCATCGAATGTCCGGATCGAGTGCTGAGTGTCACCAGGCTCGGAGGGGGTCCTTGAAGTATAGGCGTCGCATACTTCAATGTGAACAAATGCCCGATACGAGTGCGCCAACTACCTCCAACCGGTCAGACGCAAATAGCATATCTGATGACATAAACGTTTTATAATCGAATGACAAAGTTCAGCCCATGTAGGTTGGTAAGGAGCCACAACCTTCAACATCAACAGCGAGTGCACCAATTATTGTGATATGTACGGAGCTATGAACAGTTGATGAGTGAAATTAAAACAGTCTAGTACTAATTTCTTTCACTCTCAAATTCACCATATGGTCTGAGTGACGTATTCTACGCCTTAAAAAGACTACGCGGAACACAGCAGCGTCCGTTTTTCTCATTCTTCCAATTACAAAAGGGTTGTACTCGAACCATAAATATATTAGAACCCAAAGTGTTAATAATCCTAGGGGTTTTATAGCCCTCAGGGGACCACCAAATATCTTTAACGTATGCACGGACTCAAGGTGCCTGAGTGATCTTTTCTTTTCCCACTGGGCTTACGGTCTTTACTAAACAAGGAGGTCACACTCCCGGGAATACACCCAGGCGATCTTTTTCAGCTTTCATCCCAGTATATTCCCCAATCCTCTTTTTGCTCATTTAACGTCATCATGTGCTTGGCACAGCTTGGCCAAGTGTATGGGCCTTCTACCATAAAAAAAACAATAAATCCAACCAATGATTTTACATCTTTTCTGACATAGAGAAAAGGCGACTTCATGAGGTAGATCGAGTCACCCTTCAGTTATGTACTCATATTATCAGTATATTTGGATAGGTAGGTATCTTAATTAACGTCGCTCAAGAGAAACGCAAGGGGCTATTGTCCACTTGTATGTTTGGAATATTCATCCCTTATGTTGGGACGAACCGCACTTGAACCATACGGATACTGGGACCCAAATCGAGCCCTTATTACATGTTGAAACAAGGTATTTAGTTAATCATTGTTTTAATGTTGACGTTCGAGTGTTAGTGAGGTTGTTTTATAACGCAGGGGGTCCTTCCGTTCAGATAAGAGGCTGAAATTAGGGCCACACCTAAGAGTTGATACCTGTCTTGCGAAGTGTACATTTACTTTCAGAAAAATGTTACAGCAGTTACTGTTCTCAATGTCTGAACGAAAAGGATTGTTTCCGTGGAAGCCTATTTTTTTAAGATGCGAAACCAAAATATTCGATCCATATTGAGTTAAATGATTTAGGCACATCATGACTTATGACACAGTACAAGTATTAATGATAATGCGTAATTCATGCCTTCTGTAGTTTAATTGTAGTTAATATTTTGTAAGTAAAATAGCAATTATAGTAATGGTATTTGGCTTTTTGCCAAACTGTTGAATGACAAGACATTACTATAGCATCTTAAAATAAGCATTAAAAATGCATTAGTAAGGAAAGAAAACTAATATTCTACCACTTCTAAAATGAGCATAATGTACAGTCCTGGAAAAAAAAAACGAACCACCTTCTTTATTTCGAGCAGAAGAAGAAATTCAATGGTACTCTATAGGGAATAACGTCTTCTACAAGTTCAAATACAAAAAAAGTGTCATAAGTAAACGTCTTCGTATTAGATTTTTACAAACAAAATTTTTGACGGAAACAATTTTTTGATGCAAGAATCAGATTTTGCATAGTTAAATTAGTCTAAATATAAAATTTCATGATTTTACTATCAATATATCCCGAGATATTTAATGTTGAAATTAGTTTCAATTTCAGGGATCATCACATAGAAAGGCGCTATTCGTAAATCGACATTAATTGTAGTTATTGCAACCCGAATTTCAAATTAGAACACAATTTCAAACGTATTTTTCAGCAATCCGAGAATTATTGTATTATATTTACTATACAAGTGCAAACAATTTGAGAATTACATTATTATATTTATTTTGGAAGTGCAAACAATCCGACAACTTTTATCGGATGTTTGTCAGACGTTTTATAAACTTTAAATTTCTCCATAAAATCGCAATAATAGAAGCTCTTCTGAATAGATTCCCATAAAAATATAATAAGTTTCCAATTCATAATTTTTTTTAAACAGTTATGTAATAATTATTATTACATACTAGAAACTATTTTTAAAACATAATATTAGGTGGATTGTGTTTGGGTTGTTTAACAGCAACATGGTACAAAATAAAAGCGCTATAGAAATATTAGTTACGGAGACATCCATGAAAGTCTAAGAAAAATTTATTCAACACATTGGGTAAGGTAATTTTAAATAACGTCGTACTAGAGCAAGTCAACGGACTATTGACGACGGTCCGGGAGCATTAGGAGCTCTAATCTTTCTGCCCTCATAACTTCAAAACGGTTTGACCTATTGACATGAAATTTGGTATCTGCAGTTAAATTTTGAAATAGATTTGAATTTATGTGTCGAAATAGGGAGTTTTTATTGGAAATTATGAAGTTGGCGCTCAATTTAATAAGACTGCCCTTTATGCAAATCGTATGAATTTGAATTTATAGAAGATGTTAGATCCTGTCAAACGTCATCTTTGAATTTTCTTTTCTGTTGAAATTGCTCAAATAAAGAGAAGTAGTTCAGTTTTTTTTTTTTTTTACCACGACTTTCCTTAAAAAATATTTTTGCAAATATCGAAACCATAGCAAGTGAGTGTATTATTGCTAAGCAGCATCGCAAATCTAAACTAGGATTCTAAACTAAATCTAAAAAGGATTTTATTGTGAAGACAGTTGAAATACGACGGGGGAGACGCCAGAAACGATGAGAAATATCACTCAGCAAAAAATTCATTTGGTTTCCAACTAGAGCGACAGACTACCAGGTAAGCAACTTCTATTACAAGAGATAAAAATTTCGCATCCACTCGGTAAGTGATTATTTCACCTTTATACGTGACAACAATTACAATGACCTCAAAAGTTGAAGAGGCGAAAATACGAATAAAAAATTCCTGTATGTGACTGGACTGCTATTTTACCATTGCCTCGTTGCAATGCAACAGTATCTTCTGCTATATTCAAACTATGTCATGTGTCCAAGCAATATCTAATTTTTCTCTTAAGCAACTGCAATGTCGAAGCAAAGTCAGTGAACTTTAGGATCCTGTGAAGAGTTTTAGGTATTAAACTACGAGTTCAAGTTGCCTCAGTTTTCTAAAAAAGTAACTAAATGTTATTTTATTAATTGAATACAGTGGCTCACCAGAGTGTTCGTACTCTCACGAATTTCAATGAAATACTGCTCTATCCATTAATAAAAATTAATATTAAAGAATGTGAATTTTTAATAATAGCTATAACTTATTCTAAACAAAAATACATAAAATATTTTTAAAAACATATTAAAACGTTTTTATGGAAAATCAATAATTAAGAAGTACTAAAACAGTTACCTCACAAAAGTCTTCGTACACTTAAAAAAATATATCTACATATTAGTAAATATTGTAATATTTTGGTAAATTCATGCTTTGTAGGATATCCTATAACACCCACAGCAGCTTTTAAACGTCTGGGAATAGAGTTCACTAGTTTTAGGTAATTTCTGCATCAATGTTCCTCCATCCTTCAATAATAACTGTTTTTAGTTCGCTTTTCGTTTTAATGTCGTGTCTTCGTTACTCTGACCTCCAGTTCTCTCCAAATGTGTTTTATTGGGTTTAAATCTGGTGACTGAGGTGGTGTTTTCAGAACTTGTGGGAAATTATAGACACCAGAGTTGAACGTTGAAAGCCGTGTGCTTACGATCGTTATCTTGATTTAAAAAAAAAAGCAAAGTTGTTTCCAATACACAAATTTGGGCTGATAATTTTAAATTGTCTTATAAAATATTTAAATAAAGAGCATGATTCATTGTGCCATCAACAAATACCAAATTACCTAGTCCTAATGCTTACATGCACCCACACACAAAGACACCTCCACAGACATGCTTTACTGTTCCAACTAAGTTCTTAGGATTAGGTTCCTAATTTTTTCTTCGTCATACAATTATACGCCCGTCGAATCAAAAATGTTAAATTTGCTTTCCTCTGAAAATTAGACATGATTACAATACGTTTCGCGATTATTAATCATTGATTTTGCGAAGGAAAACCTAAGCTTTCTATTTTTCGCACTTGAAAAAAATGTTCTTCGGACAGAACACCCATTTAATCCAGATGATTTGAGCATTCTTCGAATAGTTTCGGATGAAATCGAAGTACAAAATGTTTCTATAAATTCTGTAGAAATTTTTACAGCACTCAAACGTGAATTTTTCGAACTTTAAATCTTAGATCAAGTTGAGTTAAGTTTGCTGAACGACCTTTTCGTACTTTGTTTTCGATCCGATTTTCTTCTTTCAAGCGTTTTGTCACACTGCTCCATAGAATGGGATAAATTTACTAATTTAGCGATAATCCGAATTGATTTACCGCTATAATGAAAAATAATCAATTTTCGAATGCTGTTCGTTGTTTACTTACGAATACGAGCCATTTTTAAGTAATAAATAGAATATTACGAAGTAAGCAGACAAAGATTAAATCCAAGCGATTTTTTAAATCTCACTACAATGCAAAAGAAAACGATAGACGATACTTTTATTTATGAACTAGCAAAATATCCGACCTTACTCGGTTTGAATTGGTTTACTCTAAATTGAAGAGATAATCAAAATATATAATGACTTACGTTTTTTGTAGAATAAAAATTTATTTGAATACCTTTCGCCATCTTTATAATTTCTACAACTTACTTTGGACACAAATCCTACACATGCCTATCCATTCATGTAATACATTTGACATACACCGCACCCTTGCTGTATGACACAGCTACAAAATGACGAAAGGTGATACTAAGGTTACTACTACAAAAGACGATTTTGAGGGAAATTTGGAATTCCCTTTCTTTAATTCTTTAGATGTTCAACTCAATTAATAAAAATTACGATTTACAGCGAGTGCTCTCGCACTCGCTGTAACCAGAACAATATAGTCACCAAAACAATATTTGTTTACTTGTGGCACTCTTGCATTCGGTATTTGACATAGTGAAATTTTGCAATCTTCTCCTGTCATTTTGACAACTAATTTTTTAATGTTTGAAAAGTTCTAGTTCGAAATTTTTAAACATTTTTAGTCTTTCAATAACGGCATTATTCTTTAAATAACGGCATTGTTATTTCAATAATGGCTTAACTATACTTAAAATTTACTGAAAATTTATTCTCTTACCTGGCATTTTTATTTCGAATACTTTGTGGTGGTGTTGCGTGTGATGAGAAGGAAAACACATTTATTAAAATAATAAATATTTAAAACAGAAAACAGCGAAATAAAGCAAAATAAAAGATATCGGAAAAAATTGTTCTAAAGATATTAATTTGTGATTCATTTTTATCTCTTGATCTCGCACAGTTGCCACAACTTTCAACTAAAAGTACACAAAATTTAGAAATGTGAAATTAATTCAGAGCGAAAGAAACAGAAAATATCACTATTCGCGCGATCTTGTTCATTCCCATTCGTTGAAAAATATCGTCTGTCCCAAATGTTCGGAAATCGTTTTAATTGTGCAAAGAACAAAAATAAGACTCGAAATAAATAAAATATCAGAACTAAAATTCCATAAAAAAATAATTTTTGAAGAATAATTTCTTTTTTAGCAGTACTGGTAAAGCAATTGAAGTTATCGTAATATTCAATATACATTTCAATTTTTCCAAAACTACCAAATTATGGTTTATTTAAGTATGCTTACTCAGGTGTTTTAGCTTAAAATTCAACTAAATATGACAATAAAGAAATGTGTAATATTGCATTCACTAAACTAATAGATAATGTATAAACTAAACCAATTGTAATCAAATATATGGAATAAAATTCATGTGATGCCTGCACAAACACACAAACACAAAATAGAACGTAGAACAGAAAGACGGACAGACAGACTTTCGCAACCAATTCCACTCACTAAATGAAGATAAGTACTCACTGTATGCAAATTTCCATGAAAATGTATCGAACCGTGTGGACGTGTATAGGGCACATACATACATACATACATACATACATACAGATGGACAGACACCAAACGCGAAAAGGGCAGATTTGGCATCATAAGGGTTCAAAACGGATAGAAAGCTTGAAATGGATCGAAAATATTGAATGTACAAACAAACACTCCATTCTTATTTATATAGATTTATCTAAAAATATTTACGATCACTTTTGAGACGTTCTTTCTCTGCCTCCCTACATTTTCATTTTTATAAAAAGAAAGTGATTCAATATTAAAATGTTTTTTTATCAGAATCACATGGAGATATGGAAAAAGATTGAACTTTATATTCGAATTCAAAATTCCAAGCTATAGCGCTTTTTTTACAAATTTTTAAATGATACGAACACTTTTGGGAGTTACTGTATGGTAAATTTGTAATAAGCGCTAGTGGTGAATAAGTTTTAATTATGCTGTGCATTTACTTGTACCAACTATATTGCTCGGCCATAATAACATTGTGTACCCTTTTTATACTGTTAAAAATGAAACAATTTAATATAAAATAACATACATAGCTTCTTAATTCGTCATAAATATCGAACTTAGTGAATAAACTATACTATAACTTTCCAGACTTTAAATCACAAATTTTGAAAACTTTAGTTTGAAATATAGATTTTGATTGAGAATTATTTATTTGCATTATTTTGTTCAAACTGCAATAAATGTATGCAATAATATTTGCTTGCAAAATTTTAATTTTTTCATTTATTAATTTTTTTATTCAATTATTTTAGTATCATTTATCAACATAATTTGTTTCTGGTACTTTAGAATTAAAATAAAAATATATAGAGTTTAGGATTTAATTAAAATATTTTGTAATCTATATAAAAAAGAATGGAGTGTTTGTTTGTACATTGAATATTTTACCCCCATTTCAAGTTTTCTATCCGTTTTGGACTCTTCTGATGCCAAATCCGTCTTTTGCTCGTTTGTTGTCTGTCTGTCTGTGCCACGTCCACACGGTTTAATATATTTTCATGAAATTTTGCATGCTGTGAGTACTTATCTTCATTTAGTAATTGAACTTGGTTGCGTAAGTCTGTCTGTCTGTCTTTCTGCTCTATGTAAAATTTTTGCTTGTGTATTTGGCATGACATGAATTTAATTCCAGATAATTGATTGCAATGTGCTTTATTTTATACATTATATAGCTATTAGTTTAGTGAATGCAATATTGAAAATTTCTTTATTGTTATATTTAGATAAGTTTCGTGCTAAAACACCTGAGTAAGTATACTTAAATCGACCATAATTTGGTAGCTTTGGCAAAACTGGAATGTATATTGAGTAGTACGTTTTTATACTTGGATTGCTTTACGAGTAATATTACGAGTGAAAAAGCAATTTTTTTTCCCAAAAACTTCTTTATGGAATTTTAGCTCTGATACTTCATTAATTTTAAGTCTTATTTTTGTTCTTTGCGCAATGTAAACGATTTCCGAATATTTGGGACAGACGATATTTTCAACGAACGGGAATGAAACGGAAACTCGTGTTGGTTGATCGCGTGCAGTGATATTTTTTGTTTCATTCATTCTCCACATTTTTAGCGCCCTTCTGGAAAATTCTCGATTAATAATAAATTGCAAGTGTAGCCATGCCTATCATTTTATATTTTTTTATTTATGTAATTGTGCGTGAGAGAATTTTAGATATTCCAAAAGCTAGTTTAGAAATCAAACTTAGAACTGAAATTATAAAGCTATTTATTAAAAGAAATAAAAATGAATTGTCACACAAACTAAATTGATCACTCGATTGAAATAATATCCTTACTATGTAATCAGTGTTCTCTAGATGAGAACTAAAACTGTTAAGTACTTCACTTGTGTATGCAGTGCACCAAACTCATATAACGCTCCCCGGCAAAAAAAGAGACACAAGTCAAAAAATAAAAATTTTGTTATGTCATCGAAAAATATGTATGAGATGCCCCAGCTTGTTATAATTCTATTCTATAGAATAGAATAGAATTTACCACCATAAATACTTACCTAAAATGAAAAAGAAGCTTATTCTATTTCAATATAAGTTTTATAGTATCCCTTAAGTTGATGTTTCTCAAAGTCTGCAATTTTGAGTTGTCTCACTTTTCTTGCCGGGGTGCGATATGATCTCACACAATTTGGAAAGTCTGATAGATTTATCTCATATTTTTATAGCAGTATACAGTTCAACTTGACATAACATAGATTCTTGCCGCTGTATTATCTGTGTAAATACTTGTTATGAATTATCGCCTTGTTTTTACACCGATGAGATACAACTTTCATTTTAAAACGAATAATTCTTGTGACAATGCATGACTAATGAGTGTGTGTATGATCAAGTACGTAAGTTTGTTTACAACATTTTTAGCATTGCCCTTTTTCCTCAATCTTGCATCTCATTAATTTTATCCCTCATGCCCCCTCATTTCCCCATTGAAACTTGGAGACAGCATTGTCCCCAACCGCGACTTTGGGAAACAAGTTTTCACGTTCCATTCCAAATTAAGATTCTAAAATGGCGTACATTAAACTTATACGTGAAGATAATGATGTATTCTAACTATTTAATTGAAGAATGTCAAGGTTTTTAGGAAAAGAAACTGAAAGGGAACATCGGAGTTGCTATGTTAAGCCATGGATGATACGTAACATTACGTGCATAAAGTATTTCTTTAGTGGAATGGGCCAGTAAAAATTGCATGCTCATCAAACCATTAAGGATTATTTTAGACACCAAACGATGAAATAGCTGTCATTTTTATACTTTAAAAATAATAACAAAAATTCTTTCCAAAAGCTCTCAAAATTATAACGAAAACAAACTCAAGTGACCAAAACATTGTCCCAAAAATCTCATGACCGAAAAACGAATTCTAGAATCAGGAGATTAGAAATTTAATCATTACAATTAATAAAAATGCTATTGAAAGCCACAAGTTTATTAAGAATAATGCAACTGTTTCAAGTTTTTATATCTACTTTTATCTATAATTTCAGATTAAACTGCAGAAATCGGGAATGCGATCGGTGGAAAAAGTAGTTCTCTGCTCCCAACTTAAGTTAGAAGTACTTCAATGCTTTTACAGCGTTTCAAATCTGTATTTGGATAAAACTTGTGACTGGTAAATAAGGGATGATTGATTGGAAAATCGAAACAATCGGATATTTGTTTAATTATTCTAAACAAATCAAACTTTTTCCACAAAATGTAATTAAAAAAAAGCGGCAGTTTGAAAAAGCTGTTTATATCTGTAATTGGTGACAAGAATACAAAATAACGAGTTCAAAATGTGCTACTTAAATAATAAAAAGAATTTAATTCAAATATACTTAAAACTTGAAATAGATCGGTAATATGTAGAAAATTTAAAAAACTTTAAAACACTCAATTTTTACAATAGCATATAAAAAATTAAAATTTTACCATAACGTTATTCAATTCCTTACCTTTAAAGAGAAACAAAATGTCGTTGATGTGGAAAAGTTCCAATTCTTTATACTTCTATTGTTACCAACACTCAAAATATACAATACGCCGATCAAAGATTCAGTGTTGTGGTCAAAAAGACTAGCGACAAGTGTTGCCGCATTAAAACAAATTGACAGAATAAATATTAACACTTCGCGTATGCATCTATAATTTGTCCGTCCCGGGAAAATTATCTTCGTCTGAGGTTATTACTCTAGAAAGTAGTTTATTGGTGAATGGTTCATTACGTCAGTCGACATTGAGCTGTGAGCACGCTCATTCGACGAAAATAGCAGATCCGGAAAAGAAGGAAGAAAAGTAGATTGGAAGTTTCATTGAGAAGTTTTTGGGTATACACAATTTGTAATACGTTAGCGAGAAAAGAGAAACGTCATCTGTTGGCGAAGTCAGGCATTAAACTGAAGTTTAAGAAGCAGAAATTCGTAAGCGTTTCCTCGACTTTCTTTTTGCGGGTGACTTAAATTTCTGTGTTTTTCTAGAAAAATATTTTATTTAAAACGCCATTCAATCTATTTTTTTTTTCAACTCATTCTTCTTTCAACGTTTTCTCATTTTCAAAAGTGATTTCAAAATAGTAGAGTGTAGCATTTTTAAACGATTGTTTTTATTTTCATTTCTGGACGCAAAACAATTGCCGCGTCTTTACTCCTCAAAAATACAGATGGGAAATGTCTATGAAAAATTAATTTTTCTATTTTGAAACAGATTGTGGAATTGTTCAACTTGTTTCAGTTCCAGAAACATTCAGAGATAAAACATGATTTTACCCTTTCAATCTTTATTGTTGTCAAATATATTCATTGTCTTTTTTTCTTTCACACAACATTGCGTGCTTTGAATGCTTCAGATAAGGTTGACTTCAGTTGCAAATGTCCATATTTGTTGTTTTCGGAAGAATTATGTTTATTTAAACTATAATTAGGGCAAGCCTGGTCGCGAATCGGTCATCGACCTTCAAATGAAATAGACGGAGCATTTGTACGCATCTTAGGCCCGGTGCCCACATCCAGTTTTTCAACATGCGGCGGCGCTGCCGCAACGCAAGTGCGGTCTGAGATACATTAGATCCAATGGAGCAGTGCACACTAAGGATGCGACATCGATGTCGATGTTTTCAAAACATCGATGTTTTTTTAAAAAACATCGATGTATTGGGGTCGATGTTTTTGTAACATCGATGTTTATACTTGTCGATGTTTTTACGTTGTCGATGTTTTATTTTTAAATGAAAAAAGTACCGTTATAAAAATTTTAAAACTAACCAAGTAGCATAATTTTCATAATCAGCCAATTGAACATACTTTTAGACCAAAGTGACCAAGGATGAAGGGTCTGAAAAGTAGGGATGCGACATCAATGTCGATTTTTTCTAAACATTGATGTTTTAGAAAAAAAACATCGATGTATTGGAGCCGATGTCGCATCACTAGTTGCTAAACCAGTTTTAGGAAATGGGGAAACAAGTTTAAATACTCTGAATTTTAAAAACATCGATGGTTTGGGGGCGATGTATTATCATCATCGATGTTTTAATTTTGAACATCGATGTTTTGCTGTCGATGTCGCATTCCTAGTGCACACATGCTTCCAGCGCCGCTGGGGCGACGAACGTCCAACTTGCGTGCAATTTGTACCGCAGTTCCCCACGGAACCGCACGGTCGTGTAAAGGATGTCTTAAAGATCAAGAAGGATCTGTCTCGTGGTGATGGGAAAAAGTCCGAATCATAATTGACTGGTAAATGTGATTATCGAGTGCAAAGAAAAACACTAGTTGGCGCAATTCCATAGCCAATCAGCCTAATTTGATTCGCAAGTCCTTGTAACCAACACTTCTGATATGTTTTACGAAAGATCTTCCACTCTTTCCAGATAAAATCGAAATGTATCACCCGATTATCACCTCAAAGCAAATTCGTATCCAAGGATTGAAGTCAGTTATTTGCCTGGTGTTATTTCGACAGTGATCCCAATCGACATTACTTTCATAACAAACGTATTTTTTTTTGTGTGAAATATTCTCATCAAAGGATTTATTGAATGATTTTTTGACGGAACACAATACCTCTCCAAACAGTGACCAGATCTCAATTGAACTTCACAGTTTGAAAACTTCTTACACTATCCCACGCTTTGTTAAACAACCTCTGTTGAGATTTTATCCGTTTTGATAATCGTGGCTAGAAATGTATGTGAAATCTTGATCGAAGCTCACAGGGGCTCGTACTTCCCCCTCTCAAATGACCTTTCTTGAGGACATTTTAGGAAAGGCATACCTCTTTTCAAGTACCACTAAAAATCGATCAGGAATACCTCGGGTAGACAACACTGCCATACCAGGGGCGGGGATTAATGCTGCGTAACATGCTAAGGATCTGGAGGGCCTACACTCTCATAAGAGCGAGGAGTAAATATAACTAGGGGGCCTGCCCCCTGCTCGCTAACGCTCGCCAGCCCACGGAGGATTGCTTCGCAATCCTCATTGGTTCGCTGCGCGAACCTATGCTCGCTTCGCTCGCCTCAATGAAGACATGTGTCCTAGCAGAAGGGATTGTTTACAAAAAATGTTACCAAAAAAATGTTTTTCAAATCTAAATTTGCTGTATTACAGAAAAAATATATACAGTATCTCTAAAATCAGAATTCAAATGAAAACTTTGTGCAAATTTTGACTCGAAATGTGAACGTTGCTTTGGAAATTGAATACCCAGCATGTTGTTTGTGTGTACATTTTCCCAGCACTCATACGACCCACACTTTTTCATTGAGTTTGTTGCCGAAAGTTGTAGTGCAAGCGTCTTGTTGAACTATAATTGTTGGCCCTGAAAAGATCCTCCGCTTTCTTTCATTTCTATTATAAACTAACTGCAACAGCTCATTAAAATTTCCTTCTTTTTTTTCAATAAAATTTCGTCCGATAACGCTATAAATTCAATCGATGCGCGAGACTTCGCGATAAACAAACAATCGTACAGTGTTGCCAAAACGCGATTACAAATAACGTCTTTTTTGCGTGCCACGTAAGAGAATTATATATATAGATCGCCTGTTTACACAAATGTTAAGGCCCGGTGCACATATCCGGTTTTTCAACGTGCGGCGCCGCTGCGGCATCGAAGCCCAAGTATGCACACATAACCGTGAAATGACGCAAGTTCTCATTTCGCGCCATTTGCGATAAATATTCTAGCGAAGAAAACGTGTTTATTTCGCTTACTGGGTGTAAAAAAGTATATTTTGTAACAAAATAGACGTTACTGGATACAACCATTTATGAATTATTATTTATATTCCATTTGTATATGAAAAAGGTACTTCAGAACGGAGAAACGTTTGCGGCGACGGCGCCGTGGGGAACTGCGGTACAAATTGCACGCAAGTTGGACGTGCGTCGCTGCAGCGGCAACGGAGGCATGTGTACGCTACTCCATTGGATCTAATGTATCTCAGACCGCACTTGCGTTGCGGCAGCGGCCCCGCACGTTGAAAAACCGGATGCGTGCACCCGGCCTAAGAGTTGTGTTGCTCCAGTGCGACGTTAATTAAAATACCTAACCAATGCTTAGAATAAGAAATTTAAGTTCTTAAAATAATGAAAGTGCAACACAAAGAACAAAATACATAAAGTAAAATTTAATGTTGAAAGTCTGCTGATCACAGTTTTAAATGTAAATATGAAATTAAATAGCGGAATAAAAAATTATATGATTAAAAATCTTGGATTGGCTTTCTTTATTTGCATCCTCAGGTGACATCGTCTTTAGATTCAACGGTTATCTTGTCAGGCAGAACTCAGAGAATTTGAATCTGGGAAAATAAAATTTCGGCAATGTTAACAATTATTAGTCATCGACCTTCTAATAAAATAGACAGGGTCTGCGTCGAAATTAGAAGAGCAACGATTGAATGTATCTCATTTTTATTTACAGCCGACGAATCGGTCTGGTGGTTAAGGTGTTAAACTCTAGATAGGAAGGTTCCTGGTTCGAATCCTGATAAGTGCATGGATGTTTGTAAGCGTATGGTGTAGAGGTGGCTGGTGCACCTTAAATCTGACTTGGTCTAAAGACCTCACGTTGGGTTGGTGTGGAAGTTTGGAGAATGGGGTGCCAGCTCAGGTGGTTGCTTCGTCATCTGACCGTGGTTCAAAATTACGTGTTGTCCTCGGATCTTTCCCTCAAGGGACTGATCCCGGACCGTCGTCAATGGCCCGTTGTGTTGTGTTGCTCTAGTACGACGTTAACTAAAATTACCAAATTTTTTTTACCGTCGATAATCTGGCTTGGTGCTATAGTTTATCTAGATTTAAAACTGTTCACAAATTTGAAATAAAGCATAACTCTAGCCTACAGCACTATGAAATGCATATTGTATTTTTTTATTATACCTGCAACAAACTTAAGAAAATCGAAGAATATTCTGTGTTTTATTGGAATCCACGCACTAAAAATTTAACGGTAGTTAAGTATTTTAATTAACTTCGCACTGGAGCAACACAATGGGCTATTGTCGACAGTCCGGGATCAAGCCCGAAGTGAAAGACCCGAGGACTTCACCATGTTATTTAGAACCACGGTTAGATGACGAGGTCTCACATGTGTTGACACCCCACTCTCCAAACGTCCCCACCACGCCAACGTGAGGACGTTTGAGGGTGCATCAGATTTAACGTGCACCAACCCCCTTGTACACGTTCTGTGGTTGGATTCGAACTCGCACCCCGCCGTTTGCTAATCAGTTACTCTTCCAACCGGGCTACCGCTTCCCTAAAAATGTAACGAAACTATTTTGTTCTCCGCCAATTCATCTAACTTTCTGGTTACCAATATCCGATTTTTATTCGGGAGCCCGGTTGGAGGATGAAGGGTTGCGAGTTCGAAATTAGGTCCAACCAAGACTGTCGTGTATACGGGGGCTCGTACACCTGGCCTTGTCCTCGCGTTGGTGTGTGGAAGTTTGGAGAGAGGATGCCAACCAGCTCAAGTGTTTACCTCGTTATTTGACCATGGTTCAAAAATACGTGGTGATGTCCTCGGCTTTTATCTTGGTAATTGATCCCGTTACATACATACATTGAAGAGCCAAAACATTATGACCACCTACTCAGTAACGCGTGGCGCATCCTTCGGCCAGCAAAACAGCTGCAACTCGCCTGGGCATAGATGCCACAAATTCTTGGTACATGACTGGATACAGGTTGTACCAAATGTCTCAGCAGCGGTCACACAAAGTCGAGATATTCGGACATGGTGGTGTTTGAGCTCTAAATTGCCGCTCCATGACACCCCAAATGTGCTCTATCGGATTAAAATCTGGCGAGTTAGGTGACCAGGACATTAAATGGAATTCATAAATATGCTGCTCGAACCACTCCAACACAATCCGAGCCTTGTGACATGGGGCGTTGTACTGCTGGAAGATTCCATTTCCAGTTGGGAAGACAGACTGGCGTATGTAAGGGTGTAACTGATCCGCAATGATGTTCAGATAGTTCGAAGCGTTCATGGTCTGTTGTACCACAACTATGGATCCAAGAGTCGCCCATGAGAATGTCCTCCAAAGCATAATACCTCCACCAACAGCCTGTGTATTACCTACTGTACAAGAGGGGAGCAACTGTTTGCATGGCAGACGGCGCACCCTGACACGACCATCGAACTGATGAATGAGAAATCGGGATTCATCTGACCAGGCAACTCTCTTCCTCTCATCCATGGTCCAGTCTCGATGTTCCTGGGCCTACTGTAGACGTAGTTGACGATGACGCTTGGTCAACAGAGGCACACGAGTGGGACGTTTGCTACAAAGTCCCATATATCCAACAGTGTCCACTGAACTCTGTGTTCCGAAACACTTGTGCTTGGACCTGCATTGTATTGGGCTGTCAGCTGAGCTACTGTCTCGCACCGATTTTGCTTTACCAAGCAGGACAGTCTCCAACGTCCTTTTTCTTTGATGACGCGTGGACGACCCACACCTTGGCGTCTACTGCTGGTGTCACCGTCATGTATCCATTTTCATGTATCCACTAACAATGAAAGGTACATCGTGAACAACCTACCAGTCGTGCAGTTTCTGTGATACTCGTTCCGAGTCTTTGAGCCATTACGATCTGCCGTCTATCAAATTCGCTTAGATCAGCAGCCTTTCCCATCACTCGCAAAAGTAAGTGCAAGAATGATTACTTACCTTCTCCAGCAGCAGTTAAATACCATTCTCATTTAATCACGTGCCCTCCACGTCATCCAGACCAGTTCATTGAAAAATGTGGGGATGGCCATAAAGCTCAGGTTCTCGCTCTCTCTCACTCTCTCGTCAGTATATATAGTATACAGGGTGGTCCCGAATTCATGGTACAAACTTTAATGGTAGGTACAGGACATTGTAACAATGATTTATTGTATAGGAATGTATAGTCGCAAGTGACGCGGTGAGGCGAAAACAGGGGAAATAACGGCCGAAAGGAAAAACAAAGATTTTATTGAAAGCGTTGTTGACAAGTGTCATGTTTACAGTAATTGTTCAAAATTGCGTCCACCAGTATCGATACATGCTTGACAGCGTCGGTGGAGCGATTGGCGTACACGTTCAAAGATGCCTGGTATTTCACGCACACCTGCAGCAGCTACAGATAAGCGAGCGACGAGATCCTCATCTGAGTCAACTGGAGTCTCATAAACAAGATGCTTTAGATGTCCCCATAAAAAGTAATCGAGGCTCGATAAATCGGGAGATCGGGGTGGCCAAGGGACTGGTCCACCACGCCCAATCCATCGAGTACCAAACGTGGCATTCAGGTAATTCCGTACATCAATGCTGAAGTGTGCTGGCGCCCCATCGTGCTGAAACCACATGCGGTTACGAATGGCGATCGGAACATCATGCAGCAGTTGTGGTAACACTTCTTTCAGAAAAATAAGATAGCTTCCGCCAGTGAGCCGCGTGGGTAGTAAGTATGGGCCAATCAAAAAGTCGTTCACAATACCAGCCCACACATTAATACTGAAACGTTGTTGAAACGCATGTCGACGCGTTGCATGTGGATTATCGGTTGCCCACACATGGGAATTGTGCGCATTAAAGACACCCTCGCGTGAAAATGTCGCTTCATCTGTAAATAGCACATAATCTACGAAATCCGGCTGCAACGCACATTGCTGCATCACCCACAGGCAGAAGTTCACGCGGCGAGGATAATCTGCCGGATTCAATGCTTGTACTTTCTGAAAATGGAAGGGGTGTAAGCGATTTTCGTTTAACACTCTGCATACAGTCTGATGACTCACACCTACGTCACGCGCAACAGTTCTTGTGCTTGACTCGGGTCTATCAGCCACAATGTTCAAGATGCTTTCTTCCAGCCTTGGAGTGCGTAAAGCTCTTACTCGACCAGCGCCATGTCTGTTGACGTCGAACGCACCTGTTTCACAAAGTTGACGATGTAACCGTTGAAAAATTCTATGATCCGGCATTCGTCGATCAGGATACTCCGCGCGATACATTCGTAACGCAACTCTGCCGTTACCATTTGCACGGCCGTACATGTAATGCATGTCTGCTTTTTCTGCATACGTAAAGTCACCCATCGTCTACGGCAGCACAATTGTGAATGGCGCTTTTCCCTACTGCGATGCATCATGTTCAACAGCGGCTAGACATCTACTGCCCTCTACCGGCAATGATACCAACCGATCACTCCATTTCTCTTTCCTTTTATTTCCCCTGTTTACGCCTCACCGCGTCACTTGCGACTATACATTCCTATACAATAAATCATTGTTACAATGTCCTGTACCTACCATTAAAGTTTGTACCATGAATTCGGGACCACCCTGTATATACCAATTTTTATTCATCTTTCCAGGGGAAGTTCAAGCAATTCTATGTCATGATGTATGGCGATTCTGTCACTATGAAATTGCAATCGCGGGCAATATCGATAGAAATGCTTAAAAAACCTTGGACAAAGTGGATTCAAAGACCTTGACAGGGATTCGAACCTGCGTCCTGCTACGCCGGAGCTCTCAACCACCAGACAAGCACTACTTACCACCGCTTCTAAGTGGGACGTCTGTCATCCTCTGCAGGACATTCCAGTAGTCCAAACCATGGTCTTCGCACATCTTCTGTACCGCACTTTTATATTGACTGACGGTCAGCACCACTCGGCCTCTGGAAAACAAAATACCGTCAGCCTGCATCGAAAAGCTGCTAAACTGAAGAATTCAATTTTCAAGGTTAAAATCAAACTCGTACTGCATAATATCTTATCCAACTGTTTCTTATTTCCTTTTGTTCACTCATTCTAAAAAGCACCAGCTATTTCAAGGGTTTTAAAGAATGTTTTTGAAAAATAAATGGTCAGCAAAAAAAGGTATTTTAGTTTAAATTCAAGAGGAAAGTTTGTCCATAAAATCCAAGACAATCTTTACATCATAATTTAACTAAAGTTCACGATTTGCATTGGAGAAGTGAATATAAATTAATTTACATTATTAATTTATAATTTTTTTTTCCTGAAAGCAAAATATATATAGAGAGCTAGTGTTTTGAGAAGAGTACGTATTTCCTGTTTCATGCAAGAAGTGACGTTATCTTGCTTTTACGAATGCTATTTCAGCGCGTCGCTTGTAGAATCGCTTACGAGTCGATTTTCAGAGAGCACATGGACCGAAGTCCCTCCGTTTTCAGGTGTGTATTCTGTGACAGGAACAGAACGAATGAGTTCATCCATCGACCTTCTGAAGAAATAGACGAAGCATGCGCGAGCAGCTTTATGTCATTTCTTCCGGCAGCTAGGTTTGAAGATCGATCACGTTGTTGTAGGAAAAAGTATGAATCCTAAATTATTAATTGTTAAAGTGATTCCCCGCCGTGTTCAAAAACACTAGCTTGCTACTCAATCAGCCCGAGTCGATTCGGAGCCCAGTTGGTTTTCCCTTCAGAGATCGATCTTACTATAGCGACTCCTTCCACAAGCTGCCTATTTCATTAGAAGGTCGATGAGTTCAGCAGAGCGTTTCATCTTATATAAATATGGAGTCGAGCTGATAAAAGAGGATGCAACCAATCAGGATCTTCTTGTGCTAAATTTGCTTATGCAATTAATATTTTGTTTAATTATTTTTATTGATCAAACCAACTTGAAAAAAATTCCCAATACAAATTGCGGCTCCTTTTTGATGGTTCAGTTGGGTAAGAGCTCTTAGGACGTTATGAAGCCTGAAGAAGCTCTTCCTGGCCGCCTTTGGGAAGATTGGGTGATTGGGGTTTTTACTTAAAAGGCTGCTCTATGAAGTTTGATTCAAATTGATCCACTTCGAGGAGAGGGTAGCTTGTGGCCTTCTTGATCCTTAAGTATGGCCTTTTCACTGAATCTTAATTCCACAGAACATATCCTTTTATTTTCAATAATTATTTTATTATTTTAATTATATTTTATTAATTTAATTTTATTTTTTTAATGAATGTATTTAAAATACCAAACAATAAAATAATTTTAACAATAAGGTCCTCCCTGATCGACCGGTACAATTGGTAGTAAGTCATAAGGGCTAAATAGACGGCTAATTAGATTTTTTTTAAAATAATGTATATTTTTAAGGATATCTAATTGAAAAGTTTCTTCGACGTGGCTGTGTTTGATTACATCTCAGTAAATGCCGACTTCCAACGTGGAAAGGTTCCCCACCCCTGATCCAGGCGAGTAGGTGTTGGTGGACATTATAGCCAACACATCGCCGAAACGGTGATGAATAAAATTAACCTTCGGACTACGGTTTTAGAGTTCAACAAGTGCGATTCTTTCTTGGCGCGTTTCTTAAGATTTTTAATATACTACTAATGTACTTGGCCATTGTCAAAGTTCTTTCTTTGTACCAATCATGGTACAACTTCTCTACCGGCCGAAACTAAAGGTTAATTAACCAGAAGTATTTTCCAAGTCCCTCTTGTTTTATGTTTGCACTAGAAACTCTGGAACTGAACGACGACTTACTTGGCGAACTTCTTGAAGTTGCTCGCGTCTTCGTCTTGTGTGATGCCTGCCAGCTTCATCCAGCGACTGTGACTAGTGGAATCGATGATGTTCCCGCAGTACTTTTTCTTGGAGACATATCTGAACATTCGCTCCAGCTTTGCGTTGAGTTGGCTCCTGTGGGCGATCACTGTCTTGGGGCACCGAGAATGACCCTCGCCACCCTCGAACCTCAGGCTCCTCACCACTGGGTCGTACGCATTGTCCAGAGTGTACCTGCGACAGGTGCACGGTCCACTTTTCCTGGCCGGACCCCTTCTGGTGTCTTCCAGACTCACTCGTCTTCCGCTCTGCATGGGAATCTTGCTCTGGACACGCTTAGGGGGTTCTGAAATGAGAACAATGTTAACCATTCAGAATGAACTACCTGAACTAAAGAAGGTGCTATTTGCAATACGCTTTGAGAGTTCATGTCAATCAGAGTGTTCTTCAACCACCGGGCCGTGACAGTATACAACTAACAGTTCGTAACTCAATATCTACTGGTTGTATCTTAGATTTAACCTTACATCTCTACACGTGATAAGATGACATAGGGATAGAAACTAATGCGTATTTTGTACAGGACTTTGCCAATTGTTTATGAATCCCAATCCCTGAAGTCATCTTAATGCTGCAAAGGCTCTTTCTAAGGCAAAGATTATTCGTTACTTAGATCAGTTGTTCCAACTTAAAATAGGGGGCCGCGGTGGCCCGGTTGGAAGGGTAGCGGATTGGGAACTGGAGGGCTGCGAGTTCAAACCCAACAAACACCGTCGTGTCGTCGGGGGTTGGTGCTTGTTAAATCTGCCGTGGCCTCAAATGACCTCACGTTGGCGTGGTGTGGAAATTTGGAGAGTGGGGTGCAAGCTCAGGGGTTGCCTCGCCATCTGACCGTGGTTCAAAAAACATGTCCTCGGATTGGAGATTGAATCCCGTTGAATCCCCTTGGGGATTGATCCCGGATCGTCGTCAATAGCCTGTTGTGTTGCTTCAGTACGATGTTAATTGAATACCTACCTACCAACTTAATATAATTTATTTGGAAAATTTATAAATTAAGTCTGTACTAGTAACATGAAGGGGAATGTGACAATTTATACATTTGTGCAAGTGTTAAGCATAAGGATACTTGGTATTTCATGAAGGTCACGTTGTCCAATCTGGTGTTGCGGCCCATCATCTAACAAGGTGCCTGGAGTGCAGATTCAGGAGGCTATAGAACAACCTCACGTAGTGATAGTGAGTTTTGTTTGCTTAAAATATTTTGTGAAGCAGTTTGCCACTGGACAACTATGCATTACATACCAAGTGAAATACATGTACAAAAATGGGTCGATACACACAGGTCAATGAACTCGCCTTGTTGTATTCGCATTTTTTGTACGTACCTTCTTCGGAGGAATACGGACGAGTATAAAATGTTTCCACTCGGTTTTCTGGTAATGCTGTTTTCAACTCGGTTTTCCTGCTGGTGTCAAACAGAGGAGTGGGTGGTTTAATTTCCAAGGAGTGGGAACGCTTCAAATAGTGTGGAGGTCTCGAACTTCTGAGAGGAGTTTGGTTTCGAGGGAGCCCAAAAGAGTGCAGAGAATCACTTGATCCTCCTGAGAAAAGAAAAGAATAAGGCGAAAATCTTGAATCGCGTTTGTCAAACTGAAATTCAGAATCGAAAAATTATGCTGTGTCTTCTACCTAAAATATATTTTGTGTCAGAACAAAATAGGTTAGGTCTGAATTTTCATGAGCCCAAAGGAGTCAATTAATCATTAATGTCAAATATAATTTAAAATGCTTAAAATCAAACTAAATGTGTGTGTATCTACTAATCTAAATTACAATTATTTGTATCATGGCATACTTTTTTTTCCACCTGAACATTTGGGAGAAAGAGTGGAACATTCAACTGAGAAGTAGCCATTTTGACTTAACCCTTTTTGCCCTGAAACGGAAGATATTAGTTGCAACTTTTGGATCCTTTTGCAGTTTCGATTCAAAATTTCAAATTATTCATAAATTAGAAAGAAAAAATCGTAACACATGATTGTTATAATTTTCATTCGGTTGGAAACAGCAATATTTTTCGAAAAGTGACTGTCCATTTTAAAGAAGCTGCTGAGACGGGAGAAATCATTGACACCTCGTATCTTTCAGTCGAAATGAGTGTCAACTCAGTTCTTTTTTACTTACGAACAGAACGGATAACATTGTGGCGTTCATTTACAGTATTTTCTAGGTTAAATAGAAAAGTCCACTCTTGAGTTTATAGTGTTGCCTTGTTTTGAACGAGTCTATTAGCTAAATCAAGGGGGGAGTGATGGTAACGTAAACAAAACGGTTCCACAACTGGCGCCTAGCACTTATACAGATTCTAAATTTGTCGTTCAGTGCCTAAAGCGATATCATTGATACAGTTGGCAGGGGGAACATCTGCAATCACCATTCATGCTTTTCTGTATGGTAGACTTCAAACGAGCTTTCACTCCTTTTCAAAAATAGACTGTCCCAAGGTCGACTGCCTTCTCGTCGGAACCGCACTTTACCAGACATCTTAACATTTCCTCTATTCTGTTTTTTATTTTTTTAAATGCAGTTGAAGGAGAGGAATTTCTTTCGCTTCTGTTTTATTCATTTTTTAAAAATCAGTCACTATCTCAAAATGCATATTTTAGTTGAACAAATATTCGCCATTGCTGCATCGAAGCCCAACTATGCACACATAACCGTGAAATGACGCTAATTCTTATTTCGCGCCATTTGCGATAGATATTCTATCGAAGAAAACGTGTTTATTTCGCTTACTTGGTGTAAAAAAAGTATATTTTGTAACAAAATAGACGTTACTGGATACAACCATTTATTAATTATTATTTATATTCCATTTATATATGAAAACAAGGTACTTTAGAACGGAGAAGCGTTTGCGGCGACGTGGGGAACTGCGGTACAAATTGCACGCAAGTTGGACATGCGTCGCAGCAGCGGCGCCGGAAACATGTGTACACTACTCCGTTGGATCTAATGTATCTCAGACCGCACTTGCGTTGTAGCAGCGGCGTCGCACGTTGAAAAACCGGATGTTTGCACCGGGCCTTACCGTTCAATTGCAGATTATAATATTCGGATATAATGTATTTGAGATTGGTTACTTGATCAAGGTTTAATCTAATCAAATACAGTATTTTTTAATGTAAGGACACCATTTTGTTATGGAATAACATTTAAATAAAAGTTTTTTATTAATTTTTGAACATATATATTATTTTCTCCATTATAGACAGTTTATGGAATATGACATCCATCAAATAAGCGCCTCTGGCCGCACTGGAAATAGGTTTCTATGGACCACGTATAGTTTGTTCATTTTTCTTCGTACTTTATTTCAACATCAGCGGATACGTAAACGAACCGATCAGCCGTTATTGGGAATCAGAAAATCCAAGGTTAATTGATGCACGGCATTTTCATCTGCGTAAAGAGCAACAGTTTAGTGCGTAATTTGGAGAATGTTAATGAAAACGGCGGTTACTGTCCCGGTTACTGTTACGAAATTTCTTTCTATCCGAAATCGATCGAAAAAAGATTAAAAACACGTGATTTTAACAAGATGACGCAGCATGTTGTGCAGTTCATGCAACCATGCGAATTATAAAGGATGCTTTTCTTGATCGAAAATTAAAATTTGATGATGTCGACAGATGCCTTTGTTCCCTTGATATGACCACATTGGGAATTTTTTTTTGTATGGGACTACTTAAAGGAACGAGTCTACGCTACTAACAAACCGAGAACAATTTAACAGCTTAAATCAGGGATGGGCAAACTTTTTCGGTCGCGGGCCAAAAATCGAAAAAAAAAAAAGTTTGGCGGGCCAAGATAAATTTTTCTAAAATTTTAAAAACAATATATAAGTATTACAATTTAAATATGTTAATGTGGTAAATGAAATTGCGATTTCATTTTTAAAAGTTCCTTACATTGAGGTTCGAAGTGAGATGTACTGATTCTAAGGAACGAGGCTAAATGCTCATCTGTCAGTCTACTTTTGAAATAATTCTTTCTAAGGTTCATAGTTGAAAACACTTGTTCACATATTTAAGATGAAGCAAACATAGCACTGATTTTCTGGGCGTGAGATATTAAATTTGGGAAATTTACTTTCGATAATGATTTGTAAAACTCTTACTTTGGCATATTTAGAAACAACTGCATGAAATGATTGTTAGATTACAACTCAATTAATTCAAGCTGCAAATCTGACCTCACTGCTTCACAATTTACGTTGAAAGGCATGGTAAAAATATCCAATTCTGTTTGAATGGTACTGAAATCTTGAAATCTGCGTTCGAACTCAAAATGCAGTTTTTTCAAGCCATCTTCATAATTCTTAAGTTTCTCTTCATTTACTGAGGGTATTGAATTTAACCTCGAGAAATGAGACAGGTCGTTCTTAGCTAGCTGCCCAGCAAACAGATTAAGTTTAAAAGCTTTGAGATGGGCCCAGATATCGTCGATAAATTGATTTTCCCCTTGCATCTTGACATTCAAGTTGCTCATATGACAAAGAAGATCTGTGAAAAATGCAAAGTCCGAAAGCCATTCTGTATCTTCTAACATTTCACACTCCGCAGAACACTGTTTCTCATGGAAGAACGACACAATGTCGTCTTTCAGCTGCCAAACTCGCTCGAAAACACATCCTGCACTAAGACCCTTACTTTCGTGTAATACAGTATATCAGAGTATTCAGATTGCACGGACTGAAGAAATTCTCGAAATTCTATCCGCGGGCCGGATAAAACCTTCTGGGGGGCCGGAGTTGACCCGCGGGCCGTAGTTTGCCCATCCCTGGCTTAAATGAAAACATTCGCCAAGAAACTACGTTTTCGAAACAAGGTGCAGTCAAAGAACGCCGTGTACATGGAAGGGGGGGGGACACGTTAAATCTGTCGTGACCTCGTGTGTCCTTACGTTGCGTGAAATGGGTGTTTGGTGAGTGGTGGTACCAGCTTAGGTGTGACCTCGTCGTCTGACCTTGGCTCAAAATTACTTGTACTCGTATCTTTCCCTTTGGATTTGATCCCAGACCCCCCCCCCCCGAAATAGCTCGCTGTGTTGCTCCAGTGGGATGTTAATTAACTATATACATACACACGAAGTAATTGAGCTAACTCCCGGAAATATTATCAAACTTGATTAAAAATGTGGTTAAAAGAGCCGATATTTGCAGCACGATAGTTTATTTGACAAATATCATGTTCCATAAATTGCCCTGCCGACCAACCGGTATAGCCGTTAAGGTCGGCCTCTAGATCGGAAGGTTCCTGGTTCGAATCCAATATCATGTTCCATAAATTGCCCTGTCGACCAACCGGTATAGCCGTTAAGGTCGGCCTCTAGATCGGAAGGTTCCTGGTTCGAATCCAATATCATGTTCCATAAATTGCCCTGCCGACCAACCGGTATAGCCGTTAAGGTCGGCCTCTAGATCGGAAGGTTCCTGGTTCGAATCCAATATCATGTTCCATAAATTGCCCTGCCGACCAACCGGTATAGCCGTTAAGGTCGGCCTCTAGATCGGAAGGTTCCTGGTTCGAATCCAATATCATGTTCCATAAATTGCCCTGTCGACCAACTGGTATAGTCGTTAAGGTCGCCCTCTAGATCGGAAGGTTCCTGTTTCGAATCCGGGTTCGGGCGTGGATGTTTGTAAGCGTATGGTGTTGAGGCGGCTGGTGCACCTTAAATCTGTCGTGGCCGAACATCCTCACGTTGGGTTGGCGTGGAAGTTTGGAGAGTGGGTTTCCAGCTCAGGTGTTGCTTCGTCATCTGACCGTGGTTCAAAATTACGAGGTGTTGTCCTCGGATCTTTCCCTTAAGGGACTGATACAGGACCGTCGTCAATACCCCGTTGTGTTGCTCTAGTACGACATTAACTAAAATTACCATTACCATTACTATAAACTGCCATTAATTGAGTAAACGGTATTGGAAAAAAATGGAATAAAAAAGTTTTATTTAAAGTTCAGCAACCAAAACAAAACGGTTTGCTTACATAAGAATCCTCCTGTTTTAACCAAGTTTACTCCAAAATTCTGCGTTAAGTAATAGTGGCTTTGAGGTTATTGCATTTAGGAAATAAAGTATTAATATTTGGCTCAAGAATTGCCTCATCGTCTCCTCCAAAAGGCATTATACCGTCAACCGGATCAACAAAAATGCTCACTAACCTGGAAAATCAAACCAGCTGCACTCCAAGGGTCGGATAGGCCCCATGAAATCACCACCACCTCCATGACTGCAAAATATTCCGGAATCATATGGCGTGAATCCGAGGCTCCTGGAACATGGATCAGCGACCAAAGGGAAGATCTTCCGTCTCCTCAGGACTGCTTCAGGTGTCTTCCAAATGTCCTCCGGGCTACCGTTTGTCTCTGGCTTTGGTTTGCGACTCTCTGCAAAAGATATCGTTAACGATGTGGCTATTGTGTCTGTCGTCCACGAGAACTCCTTCCGCCCCAAAGTCTACCCATGCCTGTTGTAGAAACGGACCTTAACTTAGTTTGTCACATTAGCGCACTCGACGACAAACTGGAAAAAAATTGTTAAGATTTTTAATTGTAGCCCTGAATATCTAAACTGGTAAATTAATTTTTTTTCATTTATCTACCAACAGAACTCCTTTCGTCCCTAGATCTGTGTTGGTTGACTGTTCTGGCGTTTTAATTCACAAGGACCATATTTAGCCAAGCTACGCCAAACACAAGACAACCACTAGGTCTGGATGGCGGCGAGAATTACAGGTACAAATCTCGCATATTTGAACAATTCTACCTCTGTTGGAGTTCTTAATCTTATTTAGGTTTTATGGCGAATGTTGGGTGGTGAAAATAGATAGTTGACTTGTATAAACCTCGGTAAAAATCGCAACAACTAATTTATATTAGTCATTAAGTGCACCCATATTTGACAAACGAACAAGTTTCTTCGAGCGTGCTTCTGCCTGATCCTATGGCACAAAAGCAGTCGGGAAGAATTTAGTGGCAGACAGACGGTATAATCAACCTGGTCCAGTGTCAAAGAAAGAATCCCATCCCATAGATTCCATCGATAAATTTCATAATTTCAATTTATTTTTGTCTAATTCAAATTCGGCAATTCAGACCACCCTGGAATATGAATAATAAACAATTTTCCATGTGTGCACTTACTTTTGTCGCTTTTTGAATAAGTTGTGGATGAAAATATGACACAAGTTTTATTTTTGTGCTATTTACTCACACTAGTTTGTATGTATTTTGGAATGCCTTATAGTTATTTAATTATATAATCCTATTATTTCTTTTGGACTTATCTTAAGGCCTGGGTATATACAGTGTTTTAAAGCTTTATTTTACATTCAAACACAAAATTAAACCGCATTTACACCGGGATGCATGTCTACAAGTGCCACCCGGATACATCAAGACGCACAAATGAAACGCATGTGAACACTTCAAGATGGGTGCTCAAAGTTTCGACCGTCAAGAGTAACGTGCGTCTGATAACGTCGGTACGTGGATTGTACATGTTCGAAAATTCCTGTAGACAATCCGGCCTTAGAGATCCACTGCTGTTGCTTTTCACCCTGGTCTAGAAAATACGC
Organism: Metellina segmentata; assembly: GCA_947359465.1. Taxonomy (NCBI): domain Eukaryota; kingdom Metazoa; phylum Arthropoda; class Arachnida; order Araneae; family Tetragnathidae; genus Metellina; species Metellina segmentata. The sequence continues at coordinate 72,324,505 of OX375877.1, read as the reverse complement.
GACCAGATTGATAAGATCTTGTCACCTGAGAAGCTACCTCCTCTTGGTCTTCCACTAATAAATTCAAGGAGGCGCTGATGTAGTCCGTGATGTGATAGGGGATTGTAAGCGAGATAGTGAGAGGGGAGATGGAAAAACCTTTCCCTGCACTCGGAAAACACATTCTTGGTGTGCCCACTTCTGAGTCTTATCAAAGCAGTTTGCAATGATTTGGGACCATTAAACTGAAGGCAAAGTCCTACTAACTGTCTTACCGTAGTAAGGGAATGACAAAGGAGGAATGGGACGAATTTTTTTTTAAATTGAATTTTTCTCTTGGCTGGGTCATCCTAGGCTTGAAGGCTATTGCAATACATTCAGCCATCCTTTGAGATCAGATAGCATATAGCTAGGAATAAAAAGACTACAGCTTTTCGAATGCCTCGAATGCTCTGTGGAAGAAAGAAGTCCAATCCGAGATCTATTATTTGTCCTATTACAAATAGTTAATTCCTTTGTAATAAACAGGTACATGACAGTTTCTATGGCACAATATCCCCATCGTGATTAACTCTCCGAGTGTCATAAGATTTCCGTGTTATGTATTGCTTTAAAATCACTACACAACTCAATAACCATATGTAGTGGTTGAAAGAATGCCAGGAAAGATTATGTTGGTCAAGATCAAAGCTAGTGTGAATTCTTGAAGGGAAGACTAATATGTTGCAGAACCAATGAATGCGTGTGAACCCCACCGAGGATGAAACGTAAAAAATCAAACCCACATGGAAAAAAATCTCGTTAATAATTGCAAAATTGTAAGGATTATTAGCTTTCAACGAATTGACAATGTATACGTATTTCGAAATTACCTTTAGGATGGTCAATTAATAGCTAATAGGGGTCTATGAACAAACCTAAACTCACTTAAAGGTACTATTTTGTCTTGTATTAAAACTCGTCAAATAAATTATAGTTACTTTGTAGCCCTGATAACTCGGGATAAAAAAAATCTAAATTGATGGATGATAATTGATTGAACAACGCCAATTAGATTAAACGCCAAACTTCAACAAAACGGCGATAAACTTTATTTTAAGGTTACTGATGTGTATTATGCCAGAGCCATTTGGCTATCAGAAGTAAAATCTCAAATCATTTGGTTTGCGAGATGCGCCTTACAAATTTGGCTCCGATGATTAAGTCTGTGCTCAGATGGCAAATGTTGAGTCACTTATTTTAATTTTTCGTGACAGCAATATTACGATTCAAGATTCAACATGTGGTTCTGTGGTTTTTAATTTATTACTATTTTCCCACCTTTGTTTTCTCATAAACTGAAAGAAAAAGACTTACGACATTTTGCCACCTTCTAAACATTAACAAACCAGACTCCAGGATGGGACTTACTCAATTTTTTGGGAAAAGTGACATACAACATTTTGCCATCTGAGCACAGAAGTTATCTTTTAGTCTCCTCTCACCTTTACTATTATTAAAAAAAAATTTCATTTATGATTTTTTCCCCTTTCGATGAGCAGATGAGCTGCTTCGCAGCGGGTGCTCCGTGAGTGATATATTCACTCCAGTCCAGTCGTCTGGTTTGTTTGTTAATGCTGAAAATCTCTCATGCGAAAAAACGTTCAACAGTAGCAAAAATCGCTCTGCCCGACAAATGTGCGATCAGCGAGAGCGATAAAGACATTCTGACATGTTGCGCGCATGTACAATGTAGCGAACAAGATTGGTAAATTCCGTTCCATTGGTCAGTTTTCGAAAATATGCTGAGCCCTATATAGTACATATCAAAATCTCGAAACATCTTTTTCATTGAAGTAATAAATTAGTAGTCATTACAAGAGCGTCTCCGTGAGTTTGAGTGCAGCCTGCATTGTTATCAAGGTTCGGAAAAACGAATGCTTACCACGGGGTGGAGTGACGTCACCGATCGAAATTTCGTTTCGAGATGAGCGGTTTTCTTTCCTGAAATATTTCAAGACGTGTCCAACCAAACTGTAAAGGTATCCAGGCATGATCTAAATAAGAGAAAGATTTATTCTTCAGATGTGTGTGCCTTAGAAACAACTATCAATTAAATTACATTTTTGTTCTTGTTTTTTATCGTCTAGCTCTGTAATCTATTTCTATCGACAAATATTTACAATAGAAAAGACATTAAAACTAGAAACTATTTGTAATAAATTCAAGAATTTTTTTTAACGCTTTCATTGTTAAGCTTCGGTTTCCTAAGAAACGGTAGCCGTGATCTAGCGGCCGTGATGTATCGGTGGGTGACGTCACTAAAACGTTGCTTATACTGACACATGGTGTTGGTTTCCTAGAGTGCGTTGTTTGTGAGCGTAACAAAAATGATCGGAGCCGCCATTTCCATGACTGGCGTCATAGCGGTCTCAAACAGATGGGGAACGTTTTTTCTCTTGTAGCGGCCAGATTTCATTTCCTGCTCCAAACGATTCGAACGGAGAGGAGCGAAATAAATAAACATTTTTGACTGCCATTGATCAATTCGGTTTTGTAAAATCGGGATCGTTAAACACAGAATGAAAATTTCAACGGATTTGAAAGCTGCGGAAAATTTGACCCCAAATCGATACCTTAAATGTGATTTTCTTTAAATAAATAAATAATTATTTAAAAAATAATTAAATAATCAAATGGTAAATAATTGAATAATAAAACTGTTTTTGATATCGATCTGGCGTAGAAATTTACGCTGATTTGAAATCTGTTGAAATTTTCACTCTACCTTCAACGATCCCGAAGTTAGAATCTTTAAACTAGAGAATAAAAAAAACACTTTGTTTTGTTTCTCGAATAAAACAAACCACGACAGCCGTCTGTGTTGCCCATTCTCCAACGTATTCTGTCCGTCTAAGTTGACACGTCGGGATTTTTGTTTAGACGGCCGTCTAGTTATGCCCGCGGAATCATGACGTATCACGGCTGTTAGATAACGGCTCCACTTTCTTAGGAAACCAAAGCTTTACCCCTTCAAGCGGTAGTAATGCTGCCAAGCTCAAGCCAGCGCTTTGAGCTTGCTACTCTAGACTTGCATTATAACGACTTTTAGGGATCTAAGCTTCACAGGAGTTATATCGAACATCCCTTACTATGGCAAAGTGGAGTGACGGCCCAAGAACATTTTCTAGGTCGTGTGAGATGTCCTAGTTTCGCCCACACACCATAAATTTCAGAGTACTTTTATGCAGTCGGTTAACCGATCATTTAAGCGACATATAGGCTATATTTTGTTAATTAGTAAGAAATATGATAAGTGTTTTGTATAAAAAAAAAAATTTCATTCGATAGGTAGATTTTTATTTAACAGCAGATCTCAATTTTAAAAAATTCATCGTACTATATGGGCACCTTTTTTGATTTAGCACTGGCAAATTTCTGTATAAGGTTGGAATAATTTATACTTTGTACAATATCGTTTTCAATGGATATAATTGCAAGATCCGGAAGCCTTTCCTGACACATCGTCGAGCGTTTGTAAGTTTTAATTTCTAATACTTCGTTCACCTTTTCTCAGTGACAAGTATAGTTAGCAAGTAGTCCTGCATCTTTTTCTGTATAGCATTGCTCAACGGTTATTCTATTCCTAGAAATACTGGTAAAAATGCAACATCAAACCATTTTGCATTAGAAAACTTTTAATTGATCGAGAATGGTTTTTAGAACCTGGTCCTCTACATCTAGGGCATCTGAGGCATATTCCAAAAACTTATTAAAAGCATGCTTGAATGAATTCCATACTTATAAAGTCGTTCATGGTAGTAAAAACGCACAATCCTGGATAAGCTTGCAAATCTGGGCAGTCAAAAAAGCATTCCTTTACTTATACGTCCGACAATGGACATTTTCGCAAAATATAATGGATAGCAAGAGAGAGGGACAGGGAGAGCCATTTCTAAACTCATCCAAAATTACTTTAGCATCCCTAGTTTGGTGAATACGGTGAGAATAAACATTTTGTGTGTCAATAATTTATAACTTAGCAGTGAAAATAAGCTCCCAAAAAACTGTCATGGAAACGCAAAAGAATTTAATATTCCTTAAATTATTTGTCAACATAGGGGTAGCGATACTTTAGATGAGAATCAATACTAAAATCAACTCACATTTTGACTCGATTTAACAGGACGAAATTTAAAAAAAAAATTAGATCTATCAAATCATTTAAGTTTCAAGCACTAATAATGGCTGAAATAATTTTATTTATGAAATGTAACCAATGAAAGTACAAATATGTAACAACTGCTCAACATAGAAACGAGAATTGTGGCTTATCGAAACACACACACTTAAATTACAAATTACGTGGCCTTAATTTTTGTGACGAGTGAAAAAAACTCACATAAGGGTTAATATTGCCAACACCTTTAACAGTACAGGATTTCAAATCTCAAAGGGACCACCATAAAATGCAGATAATTTTCTTGGGGGAATCCTTTATTATGGTATTCAAAATTTGCATACGTAATGAAGGTTTGTTGCTTTGGTTGTGGCAAATGGGTTAATCATCTCACTTGCTTAGTCCTTGTGAAATTGCTGTAAACCTGTTCTCATCGTCTCACTTTTGCAATTCTAATTTCATTTTTTTTATCATTAGCAAACGATGTGCATCAAACTGGAAAATTGTTAATGTTGATTTGAAAAGATGTTCAATGTTTAAATATTAAGAAATAATTTGTATTTGGGCAACGAGTTTAAGTTGTTGCTTACCATTTCAAGTATGTGTTTGAACAACTGTAATTGTATTGACGAAAAACTTCTAGTAGCGGCTGTACGGATTAATAAATTCCTCGTTACAGCTCGAGTTTCACTTTTCTGCCACAAAGCTGTCAGTCGAATTTATTTCATTGTTACACCTCAGAGAAAAGTTGAACGCAAAAACATCAAAATCAATGCGGGGCGCGGTAAGAAGAGTAACGAACTAGTAAACGTAAGATTGCGAGTTCGAATCCAAAGACCGTCGTGTACAAGGGGCTCTCGCGTCAAGTTGCTACAGTGCGACGTTAATTAAATATCTATCTACAGTGCCTCCAAATGTCTTCACGTTGGCGTGGAAGTTTGTAGAGGGGCGTGCCAGCTCAGGTGTGACTTCATCGTTTGACTTTGGTTCAAAATTACGTTGTATGGTCCTCGGATCTTTCTCTTCGGGGGTTGATTCATTCCAGACCATCACCAATACCCCGTTTTGTTGCTCGAGTGTGACGTTAATTAAATATACCAAATACCCGGACCGTCACCAATAGGTTTATTAAAATACCTACCTATCTTTTGCTACCTCCATTGAATTCGGCTAATGCTAAATTCTGGAGTGGTAACTAATCTCTCTACAATGCTTCCCCCTCCAGAATTTAGCATTAGCCGAAATTCGACAGATGGCGTCACTAGTAGAATGATTGCCATTTTGCGTTAGACTGTAGACTGTGAGAGCCGTATTAAGATCGCAGTTGTAATCATCCCATGTTGCCTGAAGCAGCCGAAAGCTGAGCGGCAATACACGGAGAGAAGCCGTGATATGACATTAGCAGTGTCTGCTTTCACAGCGCCCCCAGGTGGTTGAAAAGGAAGCATCACCACGGCGATTCAACTATCCATCTAATTTGTAAATTTTTGTGTGTTCAAATCACGTCAGGTCATCACTACAAGCCGGAATGAAACAGCGTAACTTTGTACCCACCAAAAAGTACTCCATGGTAGAAAGTTGGGTTACACTGATATACACATATTGATATACATATATTGATATACATATATTGATATACACAGTCCAGTCACATTAATGTGACCACCTGTCAAAAGCCAGAATAACCACCTTTGGCAGAGCGGACCGCTGCGAGACGTGCAGGAAGAGAGTCAATTAGGTTTCTGAAGGTGTTCACTGGGATGTTGACTCCAGTGCCGTCGTGATTACCTCACTCCTCCAGCCTGGATCCTTCCGGCAATTGTTGCAGGGTGTTTGCTTTCAGACGTTTCACGCCGTATACGCCAACGTCCATCTGTCCGATGGAGCATAAAACGTGATTCATCGGAAAAAGTCACCTGTCGCCACTCTGTGGACGTCCAGTTGCGGTGCTGGCGTGCAAATTCCAGCTTTCGTCGCTGATGAACAGCAGTCAGAATAGGTGCATTAACCAGGCGTCTGCTGAGGAGGCCCATGCGCAGCAACGGTCGCTGAACCGTTGTTGAGGATACACTCTTGGTAGCCCCTTGGTTCATCTGGGCGGTCAGTTGCACGTCTATTCGCCCGAACGCATCTCCGTAGCCTTCGTTCGCCTCTGTCATCTATAGCCCGTGGTGCACCACATGTGCCGCTAATTTTGGATAGTGCCATTTTGCCATGCACGGTATACTTTTACCACGGTGGCACGCGAACAGTTCACAAATTTAGCCGTTTCCGAAATGCTTCCACCCTTGGCCCGAAAGCCAATAATCATGCCCTTTTGAACGTCGGATAAATCGCTACGTTTCTGCATTACGCCAACGATTGACATGCTTTCCGATGCCCTAGGACATCCTTTATAGACACTCCACTGCAATGTGCTGCCACCTGTCTTTTGTGATTGGTTATTTCGCGTTGACGTCGAAAGTAGGTGGTGGTCACATTAATGTGACTGGACTGTATGTTGAAAGTAACTACAGTTGCTCTTCCCGCAGTGAAATGAACTTTGCTGGGAACCAACTTTTCGAAAATGCGATCCACAACTACAGGCAAAAGCTCGGCTCCAAATCAGAAGCCAAATCCTGAAAGAAAGAAAATACTTCGTACCATTTGAAAAAGGTAGAACGAGGACGATGGAGGAGTGGTTGATTGTGATTACCTGGATACAACACGCTAGGGATTTCCGCTGCTTGAAGCACGGTGTTATTGTGATTATATCGTCGGCTGTATTCAGTACATATCGTGAAAATATTATAATTTTCTTCGGTTGTAAATGAACTAAATTTTATTCCTCCAATATCGAACCCTTCATTTCGTTTCGGAGTCATCTATTCAGAGTTCCGGAGACTACGTAACAATATACTATTCAATCGTAAGTTAATTTTTGGAGTGGTAGCTAAGCTCGTTGCAAATTAAAGGTAGCTAGGTGAATTAACGTCGCACGGCAGCAACAGAACACGCACATGCACCATCTATTTCATTATATGAAGTTAGGTGATAGCTGGGCTTAAAAGTGGACACCTTACGTGTCTTTCTTTTGAACGTGACAGAAAAATCCATCCCACTTGCAGAAAATGCTGTGACCATCCAGCCTCTCAGGAGCACATACTGAGTTGCGTCGGACTTTCCAAGGAGGACTTGACATCTACCCCCCTTATTGTTATTGATTTTCTGGCGGTCAACAACCTACTGGAGGGTACAGCTACACTCTACGTTTATGAGTGATGGCAACGGCTTGGCGATTTTTTTTTTGGCGCGCTTCTAGTAGCGAGTTACGATAAATTAAGGCAACCCATCTTTCGTTACGTTTGTTGTGGTTTTCATGGCAACCTCGGCAAACGGAAACTTTCAATTTTCATTTTGAATATTCTAGAAAGTTCTTCCAGAATCCGTTAAAATCGTTTTATTTCATTGATTCGTTTGAAATTTTTTCTTTCCTCCCATTGGTTATTTTGTTTTTAAAAATTTCCTTTGATTGCATTGGTCCTTTTAATTCGTTTTGGGCGATACAATTGGTCCATTTATTTGTAGTTTGACAGTTGTGGAATTTTTATTTTATTATAATAGTTTTTTCTTGAAAGGATTAAGAGTTTTTTTTTTACCATTTTCGTATTTATTATTTTTTTACGAAAGAATTCTGACGTTATCAGGTTGTATTATTTCTTGCTTTTGTTTTCTTTTGTAAATCTTTTTCTTTTTCAACATGCCCACTGTATTTAGTGTAATTGATAATTTTCACGGTATTCTTACCCAACATTTGTAGCTTAGTTTCTCTGCTGGTTCACAAATATGTTTTGATATGTGCTTAAACTTACTACTTTTTGTGAAAGTTTTTAAAAAATATACTTTTTAAAACGTTCTGAAATGTATTTAAAACGTGTGTTGTAAAAAGAAAAAAATTTGCGCCAGAAAAAGAGTTAAGAAATAATTCTTTCTTGGCGACTTTAGAAATGCGCCAAAAATATCGCCAAGGCCGTTGCCATCGCTCATAAACGTAGAGTGTAGCTGTACCCTGGAGTTGATCTGACATATGTCAGATCTTTTAAAGAGGAGAGAGAGATAAGCAACGACAAGTTAGGTATTTTATTCACATCGTACTGGACCAACACATCGGACGATTCGGGATCAATCGCCCGAGGAAAAAATCCGAGGACAACACCTCGTAATTTTGAACCATGGTCAGACGACGAGGAAAAACCTGAGCAGGCACCCCCACCCTCCAAACCACCCTAACGTGAGGACATTTGAGGCCACGACAGATTTAACGTGCACCAGCCCCCTTTGTACACGACGGTGTTGGATTCGAATTTGCAACCCTCCCGTTGCTAATCCGTTACTCTTCCAACCGGGCCATCGCGATTTCGGGAAAAAAAACATGAATCCTAAATTGTTGATTGGTTTGTGATTATCCAGTGATCTAAGCCACTAGCCAATCGGCTAAGTCGATTCGTAGGACGTCATCGACCATAGCATAGCACAAAATCTGTAAACCGCTGCAAAAACAGAACAAAAAATTATTGCCAAGCACCTTTAATCTTATCCTTAGAATTGAGTGGTCCACTTAAATTCCAATTCTAAATGGCGATTGTTGACATCGAATCTTATATTAGTTTCTTTACTCTTGTGCCGACCAACCGGTATAGTGGTTAAGGTGTTAGCCTCTGGATCGGAAGGTTCCTGGTTCGAATCCGGGTTCGGGCATGGATGTTTGTAAACGTATGGTGTAGAGGCGGCTGGTGCACCTTAAATCTGTCGTGGCCGAAAGTCCTCACGTTGGGTTGGCGTGGAAGTTTGGAGAGTGGGGTGCCAGCTCAGGTGTTGCTTCGTCCTCTGACCGTGGTTCAAAATTACGAGGTGTTGTCCTCGAATCTTTCCCTTAAGGGACTGATTCCGGACCGTCGTCAATAGCCCGTTGTGTTGCTCTAGTACGACGTTAACTAAAATTACCATTACCATTACCATCTTTACTTTTGAAAAGTAGATTAAGTTTATGAAAGACGAAGATTACAGTTGAAATGCCCAAATTTGGGATAGATTAGTCATTAGACCTGATAAAGAAACGTTATACTGGGAAAATCAATCAAGATGATTAGAAAAACAAATGGGAATTGCGATGCAGTTAATGGCCCCCGACAGCCCTCATGAGAATTACTTAAATGGAAGCTGTAAAACGTCTGTTGATTAAATACGCTGATACTTAAGAAGAAATACTCGGAAATCGTGAGCTAAGTTTTTTCGCTAAGTATACTACCTATGTCAATCCATAGAATATAGAATTTCACGGAGAAAAAAAAATCACCAGTTTCACACCATATTTGGAGTAAAAGCTATGAATGTAATCCATATTAAAGCCAGGAGCTTGACAAAACCAATTTTTTAGTTAGTATAGCAAAGCAGATTGCTCGGACTATAATACATGGTTCCCACTCTTTGGTGGGAAAAAAAAATTCAAGTACTTTTCCAGGCCTATTTGAAGTTTTTCAAGGACTATCGTAAAAAGGCAGAAATTAAAATGTAACCCCCCAACATAGTAGACTACTTTTCTGAAGAACCTCTCCTATAGGCCCCGTTCACATGAGGCGTGTAAAACGCGTGTTTAGCGATGCTATCAGGGTCCCCGCTCTTAAAGGTATCGAGGTCCCACCATTAAATTAACATAATTTAATGGTGGGACCTCGCTAGCCTCGCCATACGCGTGTTTAAACGCCTCATGTGAACGTGGCCATAATGTAAACCTCTTCATTACCATTCACATAATCAACAATTTCAAACATATTTCTAGTCAATGTTCAAGCATGTTATGGGAAAGAAATCAAATTTTTTTAGAAAAAATAGAATAATTAAGTTATTATACTTATGTTATATACAAGGGGTGTTCAAATGAAAAGGTACGAAACAACGTAACCGTTAACATATTTGCCAATGCCGCTATAGGAGAACGTAGCGAGGTAATGGTAATTTTAGTTAACGTCGTACTAGAGCAACACAACGGGCTATTGACGACGGTCCGGAATCAGTCCCTTAAGGGAAAGATTCGAGGACAACACCTCGTAATTTTGAACCACGGTCAGATGACGAAGCAACACCTGAGCTGGCACCCCACTCTCCAAACTTCCACGCCAACCCAACGTGAGGACTTTCGGCCACGACAGATTTAAGGTGCACCAGCCGCCTCTACACCATACGTTTACAAGCATCCATGCCCGGACCCGGATTCGAACCAGGGACCTGAGAACGTAGCGAGATATCTAGGGATGCGATAGGAATCTCCGGCGTGGATCGGAGTATGCGCGTGCGCAGGAGAGAGCAGAGGCTCTTATAAAGAGCGCCGTCCAATTGATGCGGCAGTGCGTGCGAGGACAGGATGGCGTTCACGTTGCAAAATTCGACGATTGAGGAGCAGCGAGGCGTTATCCGATTTCTGAAAGCGGAAGGTGTTAGACCGGCCGTTATTCATCGCCGGATGGTGACCGTATACGGGAAAGACAGTGTGTCCGACACGTCAGTGAGAAAAAGGAGTGCCCGTTTTTGTGCAGGCTGTGAGAGTTGGGTTGATTACCCGAGACCAGGCCAGGCAAACACAGTCATCACGGCCGATCTCATCGACATGGTGAGAAGCGATTGGCGTCACATTGAGAATGTTGGCAGTGAAGGTGGATGTCAGTGTGGACAATTGTTCACGACAGGTTGCGTTATCGGAAGGTGTGCGCTCAGTGGGTTCCGAAGCAGATCACCGACCAGCAAAAGGAACTGCGTATGGGGCTAGCACTTCAACATCTGTTTCGGTATCATGAAGACCCCACTTTCCTGGATCGTCACAGGTGATAAGAGCTGGTGCTATCACTATGAGCCAGAGACAAAGCGGGACAGCATGCAGTGGAAGCATGCGTCGTCACCTCCCCCTAAAAAGTTCAAAGCCGTGGCGTCAGCAGGGAAGGTGTTGCTCACCGTCTTTTTCGACGTCCAAGGTCCGCTACTTGTTGAATTCCTCGAGCACAGAACCACCATTAACTCCGATGTGTACTGTGAGACACTCCGAAGCCTACTCAGGTACATCAAGAACAAAAGACCGGGGCTGCTCCCGGAGGGTGTGGTTCAGCTCCATGATAACGCGCGTCCACACGTCTCCAGGGTCACACACGCGGAACTGGCCAAGTTCAAGTGGGAGCAGCTTGACCATCCGCCCTACAGCTCAGACATGTCGCCCTGCGATTTCCATGTGTTTGGTCCACTGAAAAAACATCTGAAAGGGAAGCGCTTGAACTCAGACGACGAACTCAAAGACGCTGTGAAGGACTGGGTCTCGTCACAGCTACAGGAATTCTGGAAACAAGGAATCCTTCGGCTCGTTAATCAATGGGATCGTTGTGCTCAGGCATATGTGGTGTATACTTTGAATAGTCTTTATTTATACCCACGGTGTAGTTTCATTTGAACAACCCTTGTATGTTCAAACTGACACAGAATCCCACTGACCTTGAGTAAAGAAAATAAACACGCCTTTTTGATGAACAAGCGTATTCTTCGGAATCCGAATAAAACCACGTATTCTAAGCACGTTGTGAGGCGCATGCGTTTCAAGCCAATTCATACTCGAGAAAATTCCAGATTAAAATTTTTCCAAAATAAATTCAAGGACTTTCAAGTATTTTGCACCAAATTCTAGTACTTTCTGGGGCTCTTGGGAAGCCTGTAATATTGCCATCATCAAAGACGACAAATGTGTTGAAAATCAGAAAGACTTTTGGTTTCAAAATATCCCATATGGTTGGCCGAGTCTCCTGAATTTGTGTCAAGCAAGATCACAAATGAGACCCAAACCCACATTTCGAATTGGTCTGGAATACTACAAATGAACGTTTCCCCGTCATATCTCATAACATGTACGCAACTATCGCGGCGATGTAAGCTGAATCGTGACTAATAAGAAATTCGACCATCGTCATGTAGTAAGGTGTGTATTGTGCTAAATTTCCTACTGAAGCCAGACATCTGTGGCAAAGGATAAAGGTTGGTTGGATTGTGGCGCAATGGCTATAAAAGTTGATTATGCTGTGACAAACAAAATAACATCAAGCAATGGACACACATAAAAAGGAAAGTTTTAATAGCACAGAAGAGAAATATAGCCATGGAGAAATCTAACCTTCGCAGCCTATGGAAATTTAAGGACTATGGAATCTGCAGCAATCTGATAGCTTCCAATCTAAACTTAACTATCATATAAACACCAAAAGCCACTGAATCCCAGAAAAAATTTGAAGTATCCAAGATATACATTTTGATATGATATCACTCTTGGCATACACTTGTACATATTCTGTGGGGATAGATGTACCTTGCTAAGAGTCGTGCTCCTGGTCTTTATTCACTCCGAAATAGACATGGTACACTTTTTTCAATAGCGCAGCTCCAACAAGAAAGCAGTTTTGAAAAAGGAAAGAAAAATCGTTAAGAGAAGGCTGCCATACACAATAGCATGAAAGATGATTGTTGTGGATGGTTTCTCCCCTGCAAAGTCTATCAATGTTATCACTTTTGGCAGTGAATGATAAACTTGGAATCAGAACTCGTTAAACACATCAGTTGTGAAAAAGCTTTGTTTATGTTCCAACTTATCACCAGATTTTAAAGCAAATTCGTTCAAAAACGACTCAACAGGCCATTTGCCAGAATCTGACTAGAAAAGTATCCTTGATATATCCAGCTTGTCAAGATTTAAATACAGCACATGGTGTAAGAATCTTAAATTTATTACATGATTCTAGAATGGGTTAATCTTGACATACTGTCAAAACTCTTATTTGATGTGATAGTAACACGAAAATCCTGAACTGATCTACCAATAAAAATATTTTATCTGGAAATTTAGTATCTGCATTAAATAAAAAAAACCCAGGGAACTGTAACTAAAAACAGCTGTGGAATGACTGTGGTATAATACTTTATTTAATATTACAAATACATCAAAAATATTAGTAAAATTTTTGGGTTTTTTCATTTATGGTTAAATTTAGAATATATATATATATATATGCATAAGTGAAAAACAAAATGCAAGGAAAGAAGCACAAATTCAAAAAACAAACTCCATATAGTTAAAAATATTCTTTATTTGTTTCTCATATTCCCAGTTTAAGTTTTGTAGAAGCATTAAGTATTCCAAAAGCCAAGACTGAAGTATTCAGCGATGATATTGGCACTCTTAATAAAAAAATCAATATACACACTTGAATACGAAAAACTTGTTCTAAATTATTTATTTTTAATAACTTATTAGTTAAAATAAACAAAAGTAAATGCTATTTCAAAAGTAAAAAAGGATGAACAGTTTAGTAATCACCCACACACGATGAGTTCATATTAAATACTACATGAGTTTGATTCTCTACGCATATAAAGATATTAACAGGAAATGTCTCACGTAGCCTGATCTGTGTATTCATGAATGGAAATCTAAAAAAATAGTTGATGCATCTCAGATGGAAGAACTTAAAAAATCACTGCAGGTGATAGACAACAATTATTACAGGACTGATCCAAAGCACTTCTGCACATTCATGTTTCCAAAAAACAGCAACAATCGAACGTTTTACATAAATCATTGCAAGCAACAACAAACTTATCACTGGTGTCCGAAGAGAAAAAATTCTCCGGTACACTTTGCTTTTAAATACAAAACTGATAAATAAAACAGTAAAAAATTGGATTAGGTTTTACTAAAATTCATTAAATGAAATTATGCTCTCCAGAAGTAGCAGGTCTTCTGAGGGCAGCAAAGTTTATCTACATAGGCTTTGATTTTTTTTTTTAGTAAAGTCAGGGTATATACATAGAGGCATATGTATACACACAGAGGCACAGAGATGACTAGGCTGAGGTAGGCCATTACCTACAAACCTATTAGTGCAAAGATGGAATCCCAAGCTTTATTCTGTACAGGTTAACAAATTGCAAAGGGGTGAACCAAGAAATCACTTTTTCTTCATTGTTTTGCTGATCTTTTCTTCTTCTGCTAAATGTTGACGGAAGATAGACACTTTATCTACAAAGGAGAGAGGAACTGCTATTAAAACTACCTGATATCCAAACTAGTTACATGAAATAGAGATAACATATTTCATATTATTTACCTCCAATATAAATCACAGTTAGCACTTCATACACAACGAATGGTCATGTATGTTTACAGTTTTTACAGGCAAATTAGATTTGTATCTATGACTTCAAGTGTATTCCAAACCACTATGAACATCCATGCCATGACTGGGACTCGAACCCAGAACCTGCTGAACAAGAACCACCAGAGCGCTAACCATTCTGGCTTTTTTCCTTTATTGAATAGTGGAATTGAAAATAAGAAGCTTAACTACACAAAACAGGCAGTACTCAATAACAATTTGTAATGTGTATTTCTACCCTCGATATCAGATGGGAAAAAAATCGTTACAAGACAAAATGAGTATTTTTTCAGTGAACAAGCCAAAGGGAATGTAAATACAGTAAAACCCTGATTATCTGAGTTTCCACTTTAACCAAGCTATCAAATATTTTTAAGATATTTTTTTTGGTTCTACATTTTCCATTTTTAAAACTACCGAAAACAATTCTGCACCTAATCTTACAAACACTCGGGAAAACGAAACCTGTGACTGGATAATCGCTGACGACGAACAAGAATACAGATAAAAAGATAGTCAATATCATCAATAAGGTAAATGAATCTAGCGATGATGACAATGAAAATCTCCCATATAGATGAACTAAAAGCTATCAAAAGTGCTATTGATTATATAGAGCAAGAAGCGACACCAGCAATCCTGTTTTCCTTTTTTTTAAATGGCAAAACATTGCTGCAGAAAAACGCCAAGTAACGTAAAACAAAAACAATTAAGGACTTTTTAAGAAAGAACTCTAATTATCGTAACAATATGAATTGCATGTGGTGTATCTGTTAACTTTTATATTTGTTAAAATCCTACACGATTTATTTTATATACAAGTTTTGCTTAAACCGAGTTTTATTTTATTATTTTTAAATAATTTAAAGCACCAAATTAGTGACAGCTGAAAAAGAAATTAATTGTAAGCAATAAAAAACAGAAAAGCTGTTGCTTTATACTACTGTCACTACATGCGTAGTGGAACCAATATGGCAATAATTTACCACAAAATTATGCCAAATACACCCAAAAATGAGAAATGAAACAGTTCCTTGAGTTTTAGAGGCATATTTACAGGTTTTCTTAATGAAGGTTTTTACAAACGAGCAAGCACTCATGTTTTACTTTCATTGTTATTGCGGTTTGCCACCAAACCCTCGAAATTGGTGTCACTTAAAAACTTTCTTAAAAGAAATAACCGAAATATATTTTTTCAGAATACTTCCGTTAAAATTCAGACATGAGGAGGTTGGCCATGGATACTTGATATGGCAAACTCAAATTTCATATTGGAAAATTTACCAGTATAGTTATTTTTCTCCACCTTAAGCCGATTTCTTTTTCCACTAACTATCCCACCAATTAGGGACAAAACTCTTTCTGATGGGACGAATGTTGCCATTACTGACATATACTTAGTTGCAAGGCTATTTAAAAAATTTTTTATTATGGTACTTTTTTTCATTAAAAAATAAAACAACGACGATGTTAAAACATCGATGTTAAACAAACATCGGCTCCAATAAATCAATCTCTATTATTATAAAAGGAAGTGTTTGTCTGTTTTCCTTCTGTATGCAAAGTCATGACGAATCTATGGCCCTTACAGTAATGTCAAACAGGTAGTAAGAATTTTTTGCAATTCTTGGGTTGCAGCGTATTGAAAAATTTGAAATTGCTTTGAGTGAAACAAAAAAAATTAAAGTTATCACTGGCGTTCTTCAGTGCTTTTTTCTATATCAGCGATTGTTACAGGTAGAATACAAATTTTAAAAGGTTTGAAATCTGCGGAAAATTTTACACCAGATACATTATAAGTTTATTTTTTAATAAATAATTTTTCAATTAAATATTTATATTTTTTGGTATGCGGAGCAAACCAACACCACAGGCAACTTTGTTATGGCTGTTATCTAATAGCTTACAAATTCTTATTTGGTTTGCAAGGCAAACCAATAACCCCACAAAAGCAACTAGCACGGGCAACTCCGGGCTAGCCATGCAGTGGGTAGTGTTAAATATATCAGTTTCTATAAAACAACAATGTTTTGAAAACATTGACATCATTGTCACATCCCTAATTTGAATAACTTGGTAACTTTTAATGTTTTTTTAATAATTTTGTAACAAGAAATTAAATAAAATAATTACTTTTAATCATTGATCAGCTTTAGTTTACTATGCTTCATACATACATTTTATTGCATATAAGAACCGTGCTATTGTCACCCCTGGGCTATACTAATCTTAAAATCTCTTACAGGAAGGAAAATTCCTTTTCCAGAAACAGAACTACTACTGCCTTTACCTCGCTATTATAACTTATGATTGTTAAACTATGAAAAAAGTTATAATGCTGTAGTCTTTGTTTTAAACTCCTAGAAGATGTGAAAAATTAATAAAGTATTTTACAAGATTAACTTAAAAATAATTATATGTTAAATTTATATAATAGTTGAGATTAGCTATAACTACTTACTTTTAATAGTACTTAAGAGCTGGATATTTTCAAATAAAAACAAATAAAACCAGTTAAAATATTCAGAGCCAAGTTATTTTACAGTAAAAATAACAAAACGAATCTTAACTTTTAGAATTGAAAATTTAATTCATTAACTGTAAATTACTGATGAAAACAAGTGCAAAATAATAAACAAAAGATTTCTGATACAGATAACAATTAGTAACATAAATTGTTAACTTTCAAAAACAAAATATTTGACAAGTGGTCATATAAAAATAATTTTTAAAATCATACAATTGCTTCAGAATGGTTTTAAAATATTTTGTGGCGAATTTCATATCTTTAACTATTGTTCTGCGTTTTTTCAAATTTAAGTGCGCTTTGTTCTTATTATTTTGCTACCACTGATAAGGAGTGACCTTGATTGAAGCAGATGTTTAAATTCGGTCTTTTCTTACACTGCATAATTATAGCATGTGTTAAGGCATAATATTTGTTTCACTGTAGTGCTTAGAATGGAGAACCAGAAAGTTTATTTCCATCATATTATCTCTTTTATTTTAAGAAAGGAAAAAAATCATAGACTGCTCATAAAATGTGTGCTGTACATTAACAAAGTGCTGTTTCTGATGACACAGTTCAAAGGTGGTTTGATAAATTTAAGGCATGGAAATTTCAGCCTCGAAAATGACGTTCGCTCTGGACGAACATCCTCTGTAAATGAGGATCCATTAGAAGATGCTATTGCAGAAAATCCACACACATTACACAAATCAGGAACTATCAGACTAAATATTCCAAAAAGTATAGTTCATGATCATCTGAAGACGATTGGGGAAAAGCTGCTATGATACATGGGTACCCCATACTTTAACACAGAATATGCTTGCTCGAATTTGGACGTGATTCTTTGCTGAAACGAAATAAAGAAGCTCCTTTTTCGAAACAGCTCATTACTGGAGATGAGAAGTGAATACTATGCAATTATGTCACAAGAAAAAGATCATGGGGTAAGCCAAATGAATCTCCCAAGTAACATTGAGAGCGGGGGCTGCATCCCAAAAAATTAATGATTTGTGTATGATGGGACTTACAAAGGAATTGTTCAATATGAATTACCACAAAATCAGACAATAAATTTGGGGAAAAAAATTCTGATATGGCAGTGTTAAAAGCAGAAATCAAAGCAAAGCGGCAAGAACTGACCAATCGTCGAGGTGTTGTCTTTCAGCATGACAATACGCGGTCCCACATTTTGATGAATGTCAGACAAAGACTTATTGAGTAAGGGCAAGATGTTTTGTGTCACCCACCCCCATATTCACCAGACCTTGCCTCTCAGATTTTCAACTCCAATTCTCTGAACAGCCTGGAGTTCAATTCTTTGGCGACTGGTCAAATAGCACCTCAATAACTTCTTTACAAATAAACCTAATAATATTTTTTTAATAATTTTTCAGCTGCCGGAAAGATGGCAAAAGGTCATAGAACAAAATAGTGCTTATGTGATTCAATAATATTTTTGTATGTTTTTGAACTGATTCGTTGATATTTATCATTAAAAAAATGCAGAACTTTCTGGATGACCCATATTTTAAATATGATGGAAAATAAGCACTGGTGGAAAATAAGCTTATTTTGTTTTCCAACTCAACTGATATTTCAAGAGGTAACTTTGTGATTAGTTTATAAACACTCATACTTACCACTTATTTTTGTTAACACATCTACTTTTTCAGCTAGTAAAGCTTCTAACTGCTGTGCATATGCTGAAAAAGATAGAACAAGATTGTATAATTTTTGAAGGCATGAACTTTTTTTCAACTTTTAATCTTACTTAAAAGTAAAGATCAACCAACTAAGTTTTAAATTTTTATTGAAAAAAAAAAAAAAAAAAAAAATTGACTGTAATCCTGGGAAACCTAAAATGTAGAGTTTTTAGCTATATTATCATCAGTAGCAAGATTGCATAAAATAAGCTCAATAACCCTAACTTGCCAAACAAACTGTGTCAATTATGTATTTGATAGGAAAAACAAAAATATGAAACAAAATACTTACAATCTACATCATAGTCAACATCATTAGACATAGCCAATAATATATTGTCACGGTTGAACCATTTTTCTGATGCCTAAAAAGTAGTCAACAATTCAAGGACATTATAGAACATAGTCAACAAGAAATTAAAACATTTTATCCCATATTTATAACATAAATTGTTATTTTAACAAAAAAATTAGTCACCTTACATCAGAACAGCATCAATAAGCTGCAACAAACACATTTATTAGGGTTGAATAAAACGTCTACTAGATTTAGGGTTTTTAAGCAGTGAAAATGTGTCGTCATATTTTCCGTGTAGGTAAATTTATAAAATGTGAAGAAAAAATGCATATCTTGGACTAAATCAAAATGTGTGTAACTGAACAAAACCAAAATTAAGGAAATATAAAGTACACAAAATTGAGTAACTTACAATAATTATTAGATTTCTAATGCAGTAGAATTTAATGAAATATGTCAGTTGAAAATTTTTACAACAATGATACATCCTGTTCACAATACAATTTAGAATGGATAAACTGCACTTTTTAATAAGGAATGCTTGAAGGACTATTCCATAAAAAAGAAGTATGCTTAACAAATGGAAAAGCATATAACTAATAGTACAGGTGATATCTTGGCATAGCTTAACGATAATTAAAGAGTTTATTTCTTTTATTTTCTCTGGATATTTTATAAAATGCTTATGGCAATTGACTATTTTTAGCCGGTATGTTTAATATAAAGTAACAAAATAAAAATATGCTTAAGACAAGTGTAAGCTATACTGACCTAAAGCTAGATATGCAGTACAAATTTTCATATGAATGATTGTTTTAAATATTTTATTAACTTTAACCATGACATTAAATGTTAATTTATTACGTTACCCATCATTTTGCATGGCAGCCCTTCTAACAACCTTCTACCCCCTATTCAAATTCAACTGACCCAAAGTTGACTACCTTCTTGTTGAAGTAGAACTATACTTTTTTTTGGAAAAATGAGTTTTATCGCTGTGTTTGTGTTTTGATTTTAGGTTGTTATATATGTCTCTGTAAGAGGCTGTCAACAACTTCAGTTCACATTGAAACTGCCCAGTGTGTTTCTCATTACTGCATGTAATATAAAATACTACTATACCACAAATTAAAAAAAAATGTTCTTTGAATTTAAGCAAAAAATCTTAGAAATTGGCTTGGCCTGCTCGAGTTAAATCAAATTTGTGTAAAAAGGTTCCTGCAAAAACAGAATTAAGTGTATACATGTATATATTCCATCTGAATAATGCACAAGTTGGAGTAATTATCTCCATATGCGCTTTATAAATACTTTTATTACTTAATCCTGTTGCCAGTTTCCACTTTTTAAAACCTGAATTTTTTGGGTTTAAAACCTCAATTCATGGACTTGGCAGAATCTCAAATTTGTGTTGCCAATCACTAAAATCTATTATTTTCTAATAAAAGCAGATTAGTCAATAGACCTTACAAGTAGGTGTTAGAGATATTATTTCTGAAAACAGTCTTGAGCTATGATAAAAAGGCAGCAAACAATAAAAGTAAAATCACGTATTGAGATTCAGTATTAAAAGTACATACTTCTATCACAGCTTTATGAGAATCAAGAACTTCTTCCTCCATTTCTTGGACATGCGAAATAGCTTCATGGAAGGAATATAAATCTGCAGATAGCTCTCCTTCCTGTCAGAAAATATGTTACTCAGTAAAATTGTGCTTGTATATAGCATTTGTAAGCACTTGTTTAAACTAATGAGCATACTATAACAAAATTATGTAGGTTTTTTTTAATGCAATGGTGATAACTAGCCAAGCTGCACCAAACACAACAGAAAAAACACATACGTTTTGCACTCAGAAACACATCCAGAGAGGTTGGTTGGGTTTTTATGACGCTTAGGCTACACATGGCCAAGCTGCGTCAGACACAAGACAAAAAAGTTTAGACAAAAGAAAGATTGATAGTAAAACTTTATCTATTTTACAATTTTGAATCAAGACTAATCAAATGTATAAAATCTAAATAAAATTTTCAAAACCGATGTTAGATATAAATAAAAACACATTTTTATTGTAAGGACTCCTTAAAAGATCTTTTAGGTTTGGGTTTGAAATTCCGAATTGGACTAGTCAATTAAAAACCCTACATTCAGTCAAAATGCATCCAGAGAGGAATCGAACCTACACTACCTACAAATCATACATAGCTGGAGTAGTAAGCACATCCACTAAACCAGTGACCCCATATAAAATGTGGATGTGGTACACCTGTAGTGAACAGTTAAGTTAAAATGAACTAGATTGATTTTTCAATTCAGCCTGTAAAATTTAAGGAAATTATTAAAAAGTCTTAACTAATCTTTAAATTATAGAAATGTAAATAGTAGAATCTATGTCGCACTAGAGAAAAACAGGCAATGGTCCAGGATCAATCCTTTGAATCAAAACAGGCTTACTATCTCTATACAATCATTGATCAATTAACACCATAGTAAAATCATTCTTACATCATTAATCATATTTTTAGGATATAGGCGAATAAATTTTGCTTTTCAGCGTGTTATGCAACAATGTAACTACAAATGAAAAGGTTTAAGAATGTTAACTCATAAATTTACTAAATATGAACTCAATGACACAGACATCATGTTATTTTGAATTCAGGGGAGGAATGAATCATTTTATGAATAGATTTGAGTAACCCACCGATCAAAAATAATTTATACAAATTTCCACCTTCTTTCTCTCTTAGCACTAAATTTAAATATAGAACTATTTAAAAAATGAATGTCCAAGTGATAGGCTGTTTCCACAATGTCGGCAAAAGTCAACGCCTGGGTCACCACTGGCTTATTCTGTTGCCGTCTTTCACACATGATGACATTGCTGGTGCTGTTGACTAGTGTTTTTGGATGCGATAAAAGATAAAGATATAGGCTGTTTTCAACAGAAATAGTCTCTTTAGGTTATAATACCTTAGCAGTAAGTACTGAAGAGAAAAAACAAAGCATCATTTGGGAACATACCCTTTTGCCCAAGATACTTGAAAGGCAATTTTAGCATGTTATTAAAAAAATTTCAAAGAATGCATACATACACTTTCTTTTACTTCGTTTTGCAATTTTAACAAAAGGTATCTGCTGTTTTGTCTCACAAACAAGGTTACTTTTAACGAATTCAATTAAGGGTGCAATGTTGTACTTAAGCAATTTATCCTTGAGAAATACAAAAATTTATGAAAATAAAACAAGAAATGCTTGGCTTGCTATGCGAATCAAGACAGAACGCAAGTAACAGTAAACAAACAACAGGTGGAGGAAAAGTAAGGTGCTCTGATCACCAATTCTGGCATCAAGTTTGCCAGAATCAACAAAGGCTGCAAATTCAGGTGCTGGTTTTGGGTCATGATACATGTTCCATTTGATTACATTGCATCTGGCATCAGCACTGGTTTTGCTGTTGTTCTCCAAGATGTATTATTACAATATAGCATACCACTTAGAAAAAGCTCAGTAATGTTAAGGAATGCTAAATAAACAATTTAGAAGCTTTAATATATTAAAAATGCTTTGGAGTTCACACACGATTTTATTAGGTTACTTACATTAGAGGAACATAAGAGAGCTAAATCATTTTTATTATTTTGTTGTTCATCCCCATTCGAATTCTTCAGTTCTGGATTTTCAGCACCTAATTCTTTAACTCTGTAAAAAATATTTAATGGGGATGATTAGACTTACATGGAGTATTCATATCATTTAAGATATTTAGGATGATTAACTTTTTAGTTATCCGAACATAATAAAACAAACAGCCCTGACTAGTGCATATAATCTGTACTAAAATTTCTCAATTGCTATTAATTTGTCTTTACTCACATTTCATAAATTATTTTAATCCATTTATTATGAAAAAACATATTTGAATGTATTTTTCAAATGTATTCCTATTGGTGTTAATTCTTATTTCCAATTAAGTGCATGATAAAAAGTTCACACAGCAGACATTTTACTACAGTTAGCTTCAAAAGATCCACTTCAATTGCTTGTTCAAAAGCAAAGTTATTATGCCTTAAAATCTATTTTCGGGTTGTTTCAAATTCTCTAATCTGCGCTAATTTGTAACTCCCACATTTCTCATTGCCTTTGGTAATTAAGACTGTTGTAGAATTTTTCATTAGTCATAAAAACTCTTTCCGTGCAGTTCTAGCCACACAACTCCAAGCTCAAATCAAGCAAAACTAAAATTTTTAGCAGAATTGGCAGGTTAATCTAAGTGATAAATTCTACATTGTTGAATTTTATCAATGTGTGAATATACTAATGAAGCCAATTTCTGTGCAATGTATACAAGTGAACTATAGTGATGGGTTTAATGTGGAGTTTGTGGTGAACAAACATATTTAATATTTAAAGACTTGCACAAGGAACTCTTAAACAGTTGATATTAACTTATTCAAAAGTTAACATTGAAAGATGCAGTTACATAAAGAGATAATCTTTCAACCTGCATTTTCCCACTCAATCTGTAAAATATCTGATACTGACAAAGGCGAGTAATTTTTCGCAAGAAAATTTTACCAGGTTGACAATGTTATGGATAGAATTAAAGTTTACATAGCATAAAGGTCAACTTAATTTTTGCAACAATAACATTTTTTTAAAGTAACAATTTGAAAAGTGACTCCAATTAATTAATACTTCAGTGAAGGCAATTAAGCAATTTAACAAATTTAAAAGTTGAGAAAATGTTTGAATAGTAGTCCTAAACTTAGTTTAACCACAGTACCCAAGTTTTCACCAGTTTCCTGATGTTTAAAAGGAATATCTTCCCCAGAGTAACCACAGTATAAATAGCCTCAGTTAGGCCTTTAAGTGTGAACTGCGATTCAGGTATGGATACTATCATCTAAGAAATATGAACCCACCTGATGTCAGTACATACCTATCAGCATAACGTAATGTGTTTAAGGAATGTTCACAGGAATTCATCCCAGGAGAAATCATCGCTATCTGAAACATTAACACATACATCATACATAAAACAGATTATTAGGGAAAATTGTTATGTAGATCGAAAGGTAATGCAATTTTATTTTCAGTAAATTGATTTTAATTTACGCTAACAAAATATTTACATTAGGAAAACATATATAAAACAGATTATTAGGGAAAATTGTTAGGTAGATCAAAAGGTAATGCAATTTTATTTTCATTAAATCGATTTTAATTCAAGCAAACAAAATATTTACATTAGGAAAACATACATTAAACGAGATCATTGCATGTAGTTCAGTTTTCATTAAACAACCCCATTTTTGAAGATGAATAATGGGGAATGAATTTGGGAATGACATACTTTTGAGCAATTATGCTGTTTAATACTTGGAATTTGACACTATATTTTCAGTAAATATGCAATTAGAAACCTAACTAACATCTGCTATGTAATTCCTACTTGTATTCTAAAAGGTTTTGGATTTCAACCACCTACTTTTATATACACATTTTTTAAAAACATAATCAGATTTTCAACATCTGCATTTAAAAACATGGCTTGCATAATATGGATGAAACCATATTATTCATTTTCAAATAATAAGCTTAAAATTATTTTATTAAAGTAAAGAACTACTGAAAGGAAAAGTGCAAACATGTTGCATAAGGAAACAAACTATTTTCAAATCGTTGGAATTTATTCGAAGAATAAAATAACTTCCAATGCCTTACCATACACGTTCGAGAATTTTCACCAATAAATGAATCCTTGAGGACCTGAGTGAGTTTGCTTGCTCGAAATGGAAGATGAGCTCCTTTCCTTCCCAGGGCACGAATACATTCCTGCAAATAATAAACTCTTCAGAAAACAGTTTCAAAGCCACCTGCTAACCTCCAACAAAAAAAATCCAGAAGATTTTTACAGCACAAAAAACAACACACAACTGCCAGAAAACAAATATGTCCAAAAAATATTAATTAAAAGTACTAATAAATAATATATAAAAACAAAATATTAATAAAAAGTACCAAATTGGGTAACAATTGTGTCAAATACTGCATAGTGTTTTTCCAGAAGACTTACAGTAAAGTTGGCAGGTTATGCAATACTGTTTTGTCATAGTATGGTCCCAAAAGCTGAATTTGGTGTCATTTGAAAATTTCTCACACTGGAAAGAAAAATCCGCAAGATAATTTTTTCCATCCAGAAGATTAAGAAAAAAGTTGGCAAATATGTTAAAAGTATTCGAGAACTAAAAATTTTAAATAGTTGTTTAACATACTTCATATTATAAAAGTATGTAGAAAACAGTGAATAAAGTACCAGATAAGTGTTGTTTCTTATGCCTACACTGGCAGACCGGAGGAGTGCCAGGCCCATCGAAGACGGCAAGAGGCGAGGGGGTGCACCTTCCATGTTATTGAGCCCCATTGGGAGGAAGTCCGACTTTGCTCGACATACATGGCACATCCGTTTTACAGGAAGGCCCCTTTCATACATCCATTCACTCACACATATCGTAATTTAGATCCCAATCAGAGGCCGATAACCCCCTGATCAGGTACCCCCAAAGGTATTGATTCGGTATGGGAACATGGGGGACTTTGTGACCACGACCTATTTAACGTGCCCCAGTCACCATTAGTGAACACGACGGTCTTTAGCCAGGTCTAAGCGCCGATCTCGCAATCATCAGAATTGCAGGCTCCGCCAAGGACAGAACCCATAACCCTTCTGATGCGAGCCGACGCTCTACTGACTGAGCTACCGCGGCTCACCAGATAAGTTGTTATAAACAGTTTACACATGTTCTAATTGATAAATTTCATTATATAGAATGCTTGAATGAAACAGTAACAAAACATTTTTGCATTCAATTTTAAATTGCTTATTTAAAAAGTAGGAAGTCAACTTTTCTGATTAGATCCAGCAATGATTAGTCACCAGGAAGACAAATTAAAATGCAACATTAGAAAAATACAGAATCTTATACTTCTTACTCATTTTATATCCATGTTGATTTTGGAGCTTTTAAAACTAAAATATGAAATAAGTGGCATTATTAGTTTATTATATTCAGTATCACTTCATTTCTAAATTTTACAACTCCTCCAATTTAATATGTATAGCAATTTCTAAAAATAGCAAAAACTCAAATATTGCACTTCAATTCTAAAAACTAGTAAGCATTCTTTAGTTATTAGAACACTTACGAGACAAAAAAAACCAGATTTTTATCAAATTGAATAGAATTGGTATAAAAGGTAGGAAAAACACTCAATACAATATGCATTTTACAAACTCATACAAAATGGCTTTTGAGGTAACACAGATAAGCAAATTTTAAATCCTGTCACAAAAAGAAACGTTATAAGCATCGAGAGGAATGAAATGTTTACTTTTAAAGCTAGTAGACTTTTATTGATTTCTGCGCCTTCCATTCTTGTTTGCCTGTTTGCACTGGAAGTGTCTGCACCACGTTCATTTCCAGCAAGATCAATTAAAGAAAATTTGCCATGTAGACGCCCGCTAGGTCTGAAAGAAAAGCAAACATAATCAGTCTGACAGTGAACAATCATGTTAAGCATTGTTTCCAAAACTTTTTTTAAACTCACTGCTCCTTTCTCAAAGACAATTTTTCAGTACTTCCAATAGAAACTATCCCAATTAATATTAAATCTCTACAATTATAAAAGGAAGTGTTTGCGTGTACTGTCCTGACGCATCTATGGCACTTACAATAATGGGATTGACACACAGATAGTCCGAATTTTTTGCAATTTTTGTACATAGCCCGAATTTTAAAATTCAATCTTGAGCAATTTCAAATGAATTTTATTATTGTTGTTTTCTTTAGAATGGCAACAGCATAACGATATGACAGATTTTAAATTTATTTTTTCTGTGTTTCCTTTGAACACTTTCAGCTGAGAACAAAACAAATACAAAGTTTTAACTGGAGTTATGTAGTTTTTTTTTTTCCCTAGATTGTTCACGATAGAGTAATTTTAGACATTAGATTGATGCCTAGAAATATGATTTTCTTTAAATAAATAATTTTAAAATTGTAACTTTTATATTTTTTGCAATACGAATGGCACTAAGAAGAATGACCTTCGTTTGATTCAAGAAATCAGATTCCATTTCCTGCACTTAAACGATTCCATAGTGAAGGAAAGCAAAACAAATAAAAAACATTTTGACTGGCATTGTTCAGTTTTTTTTTTCCGGAAAATCGGCATCGTTAAAAATAGATTGAAAATTTCATCGGATTTGAAATATGAGGAAAATTTTACACCAGATAGATACACCTGATACATTTTCTTTCCCTTGATTAAATAATTTTTCAATTAAATATTTATATTTTCGTTAGAGATCGTAACGTCATGCCGATTGGATCTCTTCGCAATTCAAATTTGGCCGCATTGACAATGAGCATTGCCCGTGGTGGCTGTTATCCAATAGGCTACGAATTTCCAATTGGTTTCCGTCGGAAACATATTCAGAATTCATAGCAATCACCGGGGGTTAGAGAGCAGTAGTTACACATGACCCCACGAACGCTTTTATATGAACCTGACCCACTATCACAGGCCACGCAGTGACTTAGATAAATTAAGCTGCACATGATTTTTTAAAGTTCATTAAAACATTTTTATACCTGTGTATGTAATTTTACAATGAAATACATAGGCCTAGTGCTGTATAACCAATTTATAGTATTGTAAAGTATACTTGAAAAAAACCAAGCAGATTCTTGTCACTGCAAACTGCACGTTTATGAACCTGCTTAAATCGGAAGTGTATGTATATACATAGATGCTATTACTTGCTTCTAAAGATGTATTGACACTAATTAGTTCTAACTTGCCTTTTACAACATAATTCTTGAAACAATGCATTGCTGTAGTGTCTGGTCAAGAGGAGAAATGTTTGATTTAAAAGTTTTTAGGAGACAATTTGTTTTACTGCTCCTTAATGACCCCTATTTCCACAGAGATGCCAACCTGCGATGGAAATTTTCAGTAGTACCAAAGGAAAATATCAGTAGTTTTAAGAATTTTTCAGCAGTCAAGTAAAATCTTAACAAATTGGCTTACATAACATAATACATATATCATTAATTCAAATATTTAAATACAAATGTGAAACATACAACATGTTATTTCTAATTACAGTAAGGTATATCATACAAATACAAATATTGACAACCAGCTACAGGCTCGAGCCCAACAAGGCTGGTCCTTTGTTTATGAATTCCCCAATTCCCACTAACTATCCAATTGTATCTTAAATTCGTACACTCCCTTTGAATTAACTATATTTTCTGGCAACACGTTCCAACTGTCTATTACCCTATTAAAGTAGTAGTTTTTCCTTAAATCCCGATTCAAATGTGTCTTATTCAATTTATACCCATGGCCCCTTGTTCTGTTATCCCTATTGAAATTTAAGCCCTCTGTGTCCCCTTGTTTTACAAACTTGAAAAGCTGAATCAAATCCACCCTCCTTCTTTCCAGTGTATACATGTTTAGCTTACTTAAACGTTCATTATAGTCGAAATTTGCTAGCCCCTTTATTATTTTTGTAGCTCTGTGCTGAACCCTTTCAATTGATTCTATGTCCTTTCTCATATATGGAGCCCAGAATTGTACAGCATATTCTAGATGTGGTCTTACTAAACCCTTATATAACGGCAAGATTATACATGAAAAGCTCATACATGAAAACATGTATATAGAACCAATAATTGTGTGTGAAAGAATTATATCACATCACTAAAAATTGAAAATTTTGTTCATAAAAACATTTAATTACCAAAAATATATAATAATAATACAAAAATAAGTAAACTGAAAAAAAAGTTTAATTTTTGGAGTTAAAAGGTAATCCTATGAAAGGCAAGATTAGTAAGTTTCAACCTAATTTTTCAGCTCATAGCAAGCATTATTAATTAGAAAATCTGCCTATTAAATACATGTTAACATTATAAAATATATATTAATGAGTAAGTTTAATTTGTTCACTTGAAGAACAATTGATATTTAAAGATAGTTAAAAACTTGGGAATCAAATTTTAATTAAAAAAACAGTTCCCCCAACTGGTTTCTAAAAATAGAAACAGAGGGAGGGGACCAACAAACAGTGTTGTTGGATGTCAGTTAAATTTTTGGGATTGGGTCATGGATGAAAACAAGGTCAGGTTCATTGTTTATTCTCTTTCTTGTGATTACAGAGTTAATACGTGTGTCAAATTTTTCGACTACACTTTGATCCAAAATTTGTAATCCTCGAGGTCTGGAAAATTTCAGATTTGAGACTATACTGTATATATTGAAATTGATGTGTTGTGAAAAATAAAGTAAATTAAATTTTTGTGTGGAAAAAATAGATCCTGTAATTTGTAGTACCCGATTAACTTCCGTAGAAACTACAGAGAATACGTAGTAGTTGACATCTGTTTCCATTGGGGCCAGCATTGCCCCTAACTGAGATTCATTCATCATGGTAGTGACCACTTTAAGAAACTGATTTCCATAATCTAGTTAAGCATTTCTCAAATACCTGTTTACTGTTTTTATATTTTGTAAGAAAGTAGTGAGCATATCAACTTAGAGAAACAGCAAAAACGAAACACGTGATAAGTATTACTAAATTAAATGTTAAGATAAATAAGTTACTTTAACACTTGGACTTTGCCAGTTTAAAGCACATAACCTATGTGTACTGTAGTTTCTGAAACCATAAAACATTTTTGCTTGGGATAAATGGAAAGTAAATTATTTTTTGCTAAATGAAACAGTTTTCACAAGTATGACAAAAATTTCTTACTTCTTTAAAATTATTTGGAATACAGCATGTGACCTAGAGGAATGCTGATTTGCTGATGTTTGTCCTGACGTCCTATAAAAATTAAAAGCAGCAATAAGATCATAAATTCAAAGTTTCACTAAGAGCATTCTTTAAACCATGGGTTCTTAATGTTATATGCTTCACGAACCCCTTTTTGAAATGTGTATGTATAACTGGAGCACTTCTGGTATAGATAGATACTAACATATACTTAGAGTTGACAACAGCATATTCTTCAAGAACAAAAATATTCTCCTAGCATTAAAATTTGGAGAACATTTCAGAATTTTCTATTTAAAGCCTCATTTTACAAAATTGCTATCTATCATTTATAGAAATGAACCTAAAAGGTTATTGTATCCATCATTCACAATATATATACAAGCCCTGTTTTACACAATTTGTTTGTAATTTCTATTACAATACGATTGAATTTTTTTTTTTATTGAAAACCATACCTTTTTCACATATTACTGATAATATTGCTGCCAGTGAAGTCTAGAGATATGATAAGCAACACCCATCCTCACATTTCTACATATAGCTGTGCAGTACACGTAGTACAGTTGTTGATGGGGATATATTAAAAATGAACTCTTTGAATGAACATGAAAATAACTACACTTGATGTGAAATAAGTTGATAATTCACACTTGAAATAAAATTGTTGAAAAGAGCAGAGCACAAAAACATATGAAACTAAGAAAAATTTGTACACTATCGCAAAATTATACTATTCATAGCATAAAATTTATTTATGAACCAATTTAAAAAATAATTATACCTTAAGAAAGAGTGTATTCTAAGATTTCCAGTGATGTTTTCAAATTTAAAAACTAATAGTATT
Organism: Metellina segmentata; assembly: GCA_947359465.1. Lineage (NCBI taxonomy): Eukaryota > Metazoa > Arthropoda > Arachnida > Araneae > Tetragnathidae > Metellina > Metellina segmentata. The sequence goes on along the minus strand of OX375877.1, from coordinate 72,293,940 downwards.
AAGCTATAAATGACAGTTTTAACAAAAAATTATAAAAATGTCCCAATTTTTCCCGAATTTCAAAAAAATATTATCGGGAATCAAATTAAAATTTCTAAAAAACCTTGGCATGGTGCAAAAATTGATATTTAAAGGTACTCTAAAGAGGTTCAAGGCTGAAAATTTGTACATCTTTCACTCATTCGCGTTAGAAATTTCGCTTTTTTCGACTTTGACATTTAATGCACCTTAAACTAATAGTCGGAAAAAAAATCTTCTTCATCGTGTTCCCTGTGCAATTTTGAACACGCTATGTTAATTTCGTAATTTTCTGATCCATACTTTCTTGGAAAACCTTCTAAAAATCGAGCGAAAAAAGCGAGTTTTCAATCCTGCAGTAGCGGAAACTTTTTTTTAATAGAGATGTGTTCTTCTATTCCTCATTTCTAAGGTTAGTCACTACGTTTTTTAACTCATTACTTTTCTCATTTCTGTATTAATTCATCAATTCAAAAATATATTGAGAGTAATTTTTTTTATGCCTTCAGAAGAAAATTCTTATTAATTATTCTCCTCAAGGAGAATATTCTTAAGCATATTTTCCTAAAGATTACCAAGAAATTAGAGCCCTCACCCCAACTACACTTACTGTATAACAATAACAAAATAAAGTTAAAATAAATGGATAAACACAATAAATGAAAACAATCTAACAAAGTTTCTAACTTCAAAAAACTTTATCGGATAAACATGAGTTTTGATTGTTTACACTTGCTCAATTCATCAATGGTTGGGGTATATGTCTAAGATAGTCTCAAGTCATCTTCAATATGCAACTTGTCCTTATATTTATTTTTTAAAGCAAACAAAAAAAAATCCAGTTTCACATAAATTGATTGCAAAGATAACAAGTATTTAACAAAGTGGGATAGTCCTTCTGCACTCCAATCCCAAAGCCAATGATTCTTTGCAATTAATGCTTTTTATACTATTGTCATAAGATATCACAATTAGCTCTTCTCTATTGGATGATGGAAGCTTACATTTTCCCAGATCAATTGAAAAGGGGTTTTGAACTCATTCTTCAGATGGTAGAAAGTACTAGGTACTTTGGAGCTTTGATGGCATACCCAAAAACATTTTTCAATGGACTCCACATTGAGAAACTCTACTTTAAATTATAGCACACAAGATTTAAAAAAAAAAGAAAAAATCTGGAGTTATAAATATGGTTTTCAGATTTTGTGACATACATCCAATTTGCATAATGCAAGATTGTGAAAGAACAGACTGATGATACATTGAATTATCATATTACAAGTTTATATTAGCAATATTTTTTTAAGTTAGAAAAATATTTTCAGAAGAAATTATATTAGAAATTAAAGAGAAAAACTACTTTATTGCCAGGCACAGTTGTAAATTGTCTATATCGTCATTTTCATGTAGCAATTACAATGAACAAACAGATGTCTGAGTTGCATCACCACATACTGATTTTAAGATAGAAATCTAAAATCCCTGTGCTCAGTTTTCCAGTATCATGGTTCCCACACCTTTATCCAAAAAAAATTCAAGGACTTTTCAAAACCAAAAAAATATTTTTCAAGGACCTAAAATTTTTTATAACGACCTAGAACAAGGCATACACAAAAGTTGTCAACTATAAAGAAAATTATAAAAATAAAAAAAATCATTTTTTTATACAACTGATAGTCCAAAAAAGAAAGATTATTGTCAATTTTGGGAACAATTAAGATTTTCTTTTTTCACAGAACCTGATTTTTTTTTTGTTGCAGAGTGGGCTTCTTGTTTCAATGCTAACTTTCAGGTTACTTGCACACATATCGATTTCCGTCGTGCGATAAAATATCGTATGATAAATTCTTTTGGTGGCACGAAGAAGAGTATGAGAAGCGGCGGTCTTAATGGAAACCAGAGGTGTCAACTTAGATGGATAGCCATACTGTGGAGTCTAGACCTAGCATTATAAGTATATCACATAGTGTCAAAGCGTGAAACACCGGTTTCATTCAGAATGAGGCTCAAATGGCACACATGCTGTGGAGGAAACTAGTCTGGACAATTTCCAATGCAAGACGAAATTACACAATTATGTACTTGTTAAAAAAATCAAGTACTTTCAAGGACTTTTCACCAAGTTCCGTAATTTTCAAGGACTTTCAAGAGCCCCTAGTTAGGATAAAAAAATTCAAGGACTTTTCAAGGACCGTGGGAACCCTGAGTATACAAACAATTACTGAGACTGTTTTAAGGCTAAAAGCAACTTTTTGGATGTAACATTAGTATAAGTATAAGAACTCTAGAAAAAGCTAATTTGGAGTTCAATTCATATAATTTTGGAAAAAACATATATAAAAAGTAATTTTAAATATTTCAAAAGGTATCATAATTTAATTGAAATAGAATTCATTGTGATAAACCATATCCTCCCCACACAGAAAAAGTAGGTAATTCAATACAAACTCATGTTTTAAAATCAAAATCACCAAAATTTGAAAAGCATTTGCATTCTATACACAAGGCAAATAGAATTTTTTTTACACATTTCCTAACAGAATGCATTATTTTCAAACACTCAATTCATTGATCATGATTTATCATTTCTGCTTTCTTTAATAGAATATTTACTGACTAAACGAATAAAATGTTTAACTACTGCGATCAAAATAACCCAATTACATATTTATAAATGGCCATTTTGTCGCAAATTTCCAGACATGCAACACATTCAGATTTTGTCAATTACTTTTGCTGCATAAAATGTGTGAGGTGTTGCAGTTTGTTTATCTTGTAATTTCCTTTTGCATAAATTAAAAGTAATTATTGCAGTAACAGTTTTGGGGAAAGATGGTCAAAATGTATATATTTTATGAGCCTATTTTCTTGTCAAAAGAACAAAATTTTCAAAATGTAACTCAACGTCTTTCACATATGCTAGTTTGCTTTCAGTGAGGATAAGGGTAAAGCACCCCAAGTAACTATTTCAGTAAATATAGCCTGTAACACAACACCCATAGACACATTGAAAGTCCAGATACTAGAAGTTTTTCATCAATCCAGTTAGCTATAGTTAGTTAGGTGGAATCAAAGTAAATTTTTTTTTGCAGTTTTGAACTAAAAGTCTAATTTTCCTCACAATTTTCAGCGTGTTTCATTCCCTTGGAAATGGGCTGTTTTTAGTGGACTATTGATTCTGATGAATGAATCCAATAAAATTCTTAATAAAAAAAAAATTTCACCAAACAATGTCAAACTGGAATGTGTTGACAAGTCCAGCTCAAATTTAATTCTTATTCTCACCTAACATTATTGCCATGTTGAATGAGATCCAGCACACTTTCAACCGTATGGACTTCCTTCTCTCGCAGACCTACAATTTGAACTTGCTGTTTGCCATCTTCTAGCACCCGTAATTTGGATTTATTATTCAACAGATCAAACACCTAGAAACATAAAAGCAAGATCTCAGATAAATCCCAATTTATCAAACACAAATATTAGAAACGCTTCATAATAACAAATAACGGGTGAAACAATTCAAGGAATTTTGCAAGTTTTTCAACTAATCACTATTCTAAGACAAAAAAAAAAAAAAAAAAAGATTTTTATACTAAAAATTAGACACAGAACAGTCACACTCGATAGTTCAGAAGAAAATTCTAAATTACAGCATATTACAAAATGTGGACACCTACCTTACCACTATATATTTCAAAGAAACTGCAATTAACAGAAAATCCTTCATGCCTGTATTGAGGACTATTTAGAAGGGTAAATACTTCCCGTGCTGGAAAAGAGAAACATGATAACTGTACACTATTTGAAATAAGATATGAAATACTAAAATTTATCAGTAACACAAGTTGAGATCCACTTGCAATTTTGAAAGAAAATTGATTGAATATTTTTAAATGTAATAGTGATAATGCATTATTTTTTTGCAAAAGATGTTGAATGCTATCACAAGCTTGACAACTTTTTGTGACTAATTGGCCTTCCTCCTTCCATACTCATGGCACACACCTCACGTGACATGCCAGTCTTACTTTTGATATAATCCAACATTAATAAATAGTGAGATCTCAGTGCACATTTAAGTTGTTCCAAATTATACCTTGTAGAAAATTTTTGGATGTATTTAGCTTTCCAAGACTTTATTCAATAAGCATAAGATTGAAACTATGAAATTTTTTTTTAATTTAAGTTTTAGAAACCAGAGTAATGACATCAGTAAAATAAAATGGCACTACTATCCTTCCATTTGAGGATCCTTCAGTTTGAATTAGCAAAAAGTAAACACAAACAAAAAGTTTACAACCATAGAAATCGTTTTAGCTTTGGATATTCCCAATTTCACTTTTTAGGATCAAGTTCTCTGCTTTACTTATGCTATTCACAAATCATGGTCACATGATGGCCATATTAAAAAAAATAGCATTCCACAGTAGTGATACCAATGCTGTTTTTCTACCAACAGGTCACAAGATATTTTCTTATTAAGATACCGATTAATTTTTTGATTAAACTGAGGGGATATAAAAACAATTAAATGCAACAAATTCAACTATAATAAATTTTACTTATGTAAATCATAACAATCTGGATAATTATGCCTATGAAATACATTTTCACCATTAAATTTAGAAATATCCGAGTCCACATGTATTTTAAGGCTTATTTCAATGAAATAATTTTATAGTTTAAGACTACTTACTTGATAAAGCATAGATGCCTTTGCTGCAATCTTGAGACGACTTGGTTATAAAATCCCCAGCCATCGTCTGAATAAAAATTATAGTTCATATACAGATTTTATTTTTATGTTAAATGTATACATCTTTAAAAGCTTCAATACTAAAGTAACATCTTAAAATATGCACTACAAAAATAAAGTTTCAATTGAATGAATTCACACAAGACAAATTGAACTTACATGTGTTTTACCACTTCCAGTCTGTCCATAAGCAAAACAAGTAGCCATACCTCCTTCAAACAAAGATTGCACTAAAGGCCTAGCAGTAAATCTAAAAATAATAAAACAATTTAATTAAAACCTGAAAACACTTATACATTCTTTAAATCAACAAAAAGGTAAAAAAAAAAAAAGATTAAAATCAACACAACTAAGCATTTTAAATATAAATTTGGTAGCACTTCATTTGAGGTTACAAATGATTCACTTGACTGAAAACACATACAAAAAATATTTGACGACTAAACCTTCAGTAAAAAATGCATCAACTTAAAAACAATGAAGAAAGAGTGAGCGCTGAAAGTATGCAAATAATTAACAAATTACGGTTTAAGTATGTAATTTTTAATCATATATTTTCCTAATATGCCTCTAAAGCAGAGCAAACCATCCATCATCAGGAAAAAGCCAAAGCGAGCTTAAATATGTTATCTTAAGATGTTGTCACAACTCAAAACGTTGAATAACAGATTCATCAGTTTCCTTATTTTCAACCAATTGCATGTGTTCTAGTTGGAATTTCAAGGTTGCTAGCAAAAGCATTACTATCATTCACTAGTGTTTTACATATTGTAAAAATAGACAAGGCATCTCGAATGTTCAATTCCAGAATAGATCTCCGAGATTGGACTACAAAACCAATTGAGAAAATTCTCGAGCGTTGAGCAATGGAAGATTTGTTATGATTTCCTTTTTTTACATTTATGGTACCATATGAGATTTTGTAATCAGAATGGTTGTTAGGCTTATCAAACATAACCTGTGCCACATGTGCAGGATACCTTTCCCCACGCATTGGTGGTTTGAATAGGATCAGGCTGAAAATAGATCTTGTATAGAGAAAAAACAACTTTGAAATTATATTGTGAGAAGTTTTCACAAATGCATAATTTAAAGGAGGAATACAGGAAACAATATGATTTGAAGCCATTTTCAGATGAACTTGTTGAACTATATCAAAAAGCAACAAATTTTAACGTCTGTTTTATCTTTATTGGTCATTTTTCAAAGTTTTTAATTTTTGATTAACAAAAAATGTCTATGTTTTTGTAAGGACTTAAAAATTTTAAAATGTTTAAAATATCTATATAAATCTTTAAGACATTTAAACATTTTAAACAATTTACTTACCTATATACAATTTCATTATCAGCATTTTCATCAAATGAATAATCGAACCTAAATAGTTGATTTTCTAAATACTTTGTTAAATCTACTTTGTGTTTAGGTTCATGAACAACTATATGCTCTTTGTTAGGGACAGTAATAACATCGATTTCCTTCCTAATAGATTCTGAAAAATTAATACAACTGAGATTTAAAATAATTTCATTAATGACCAAATCTATAATTGATTAACTATCAAACAAGGAACAGGGTAATAAGTAGTCTTGAAATTTTAAATAAATTTTTACAATATTGAAATACATAAAAGATTATCAGATTAATGAAAGATGTAAAACACTCAACAGGATTACATGAAACATTTACTTAAAATATCATACTAAGTCTAGCATTACTTTACAAGTCTTTTCAAAGACAAAAAAGGAAAATATCCCAACCCAAGTGAAATAAAGACATTGAAAAACATTGTTTTAAATAAACTTCCCTAACAGTTAAGTAGATTTAACCACCATAAAAAGTGTTTGTTGAAATAATAAAAAGGTATTCTTTAAAAATTTGGTTGTATCAATATTTGTACAATTCACTCCATACATAGATAAAATGGAAGGAATTTTTTAAAACATTACAGTTAAAAGGAAAGAAAGCTTCACCATTTAAACAATATATTCCTTAAACCACAAAATTCAATTTAATTTAAAATTCAATATAAAACCTGACCTTTTTAGACACCAAGTGCAATTTCCATATTTGAAAATTACCAAAAACGTTTTTCATAGGAAATCCATTGAATGCTACAAAATGACACGAACAATAATTGTTGGATTTTTAGTCTCAAAAACAAAGTAATAAAAAGTGAGTTTTAGTGAATCATTACAAAATTCTCAGTTACAATTATTCACTAAGATTACTTGCAATATTGAGAAAGGTTCGGTCAAATCTCACTAAAATCTGACCCAGTTTTACTGGCAGCATACTAATTACATATTCCACAAAATAGTCTCACCTAAAAAATACTTTAACCTAATTTTAGAATATGATGTATTAAAAACTAGATTACCTTTTGGACAATACCATGGTAAATGATGAGTCATATTTATGTATTATACATACTAGTACATTGCAAAGCTTAAGTTTTGTATTTCTTTTTGAGTGTGACCATTCAGATTTCATTTTTGTTAAATTATAACAGATTATATCTACAGAAAACTTCAGAATCAAAGCAAATTAAAAATTGTATCTAGCATTTGGAATTTCAACCCTGTCCACGAAATTATCCACCTAACTTTAACACCACTATCGACAAACCTCCATATTCAAAAGCATAGTTAAGATCAGCGTGTAATGTTTATGAGGCAGGTAATTACCTTTCTTGTTCATGGGTCTCTTCCTAACTGCAACACATATCTGAAGTGGCTGGATTGGGTCAGTTATACTGATTGGTTTGTAATCAAGTTGATTTAAATATTCTCTGAAAAGCAAAAAATGATAATATTAGAGTTTATTTCTAAATCAGGACTCTTGGGAGTGCGAATAGATTACTTCAATGGATAATCAAATACAGTCAGTACCATGGCCATATGGTCACCCTGTTATAAGGTCACCCCGCTTATAGGGTCAGTTTTCTAAAGTCCCATCTAACTTAATAGGGAACATGTGTTAAAGTGCACCACTTATACTTACATTTTATTTTCCTGGTTATCGGTTATAGGGTCGTTTTTTAATCTTTTCAATGAGATTATCAGGGTTTTTTTGTTGAAAAATAGTAATTGTTATAACATTTCTTGAGGCGGGGAGCAACACAGGGAATGACCAGAAGAAAAAAGTCCTCGAAAGATATGAATCTGCCAAGGTGTTCAACATTGATGAATGCTGACTTTTTTTCGGATCTTGCCAGACAGAATTCTTTGTCTCAGAGGTGAAAAATGTGTAGGGGGAAATAAAAGTAAGGAACAATTAAGTGCAGTATGCCTCGGTGTTGAGCTTACCATGAATTTGGACCAAGGTCGAAATCCATACCAGGAGAAACACCCCCAGACCATAATTCCACCTCTGCCGTACTTTACTGTGGGCACAATGCATTCTGGCAGGAGGTGTTCTCCAGGCAGACGCCAGACCCTGCCATCCGAACGGTAGAGGGTGAAATTTGATTTGTCACTCCAGAGAACCCGTTTAATAGAATTAATTTTTAAAATGTTCTTAAAAGTTGAATTATTTGCTTATGAGCACTATATTCTGATAGGAGAATTTAATCCCGCCATAATTAAATAGTGTAGTATTGTTCCGCATATATGGTCACACTGCTTATATGGTCTGATTTTTCTGGACCGCTGAGCTGACCATATAATCGATACTGACTGTACTTCCATTGTAAAAAATCAAATTTGGAGGAATAAGAAACCTCATATCTCTGAAAAAATCCTCACACCCATAGCTGGTACCAGAGCTAAAATGCCTAATTCAAATGCAATTTAGATCAGCAGACTACCAGTGGACATTTGAGGTAAGGTAATTGAATTAATGTCGCACTGGAGCAACACACAGGCAATTAGTTATGGTCCTGGATCCATACAGAAGGGAAAAATCAGAGGACGCCTCATAATTTTGAACCATGGTCAGATGATGAGGTGAACACCTGAGCTGGCACCCCACTCTAAACTTCTACACAATGGCAATGTGAGGACATTTGAGTCAAAGGAACAGTTGCTAGAGCAGTGGGCAAACCTACTGAACCCCAACAGCTTTGCTAGTCTAGGGACTTTTTGAAGGTGCATAGACGAGGTCTAGCTTGTCTAGATCAAGTGAGATAAGGAACATGTGGCATGATGCATATAAAAATGGATTACTCTAGCAGTGGTGATATGTTACTCTCCTACAATGTAAATTCTGCACATTTTAAACACTACTTAAAAAATCAGGTATTATTCACTTTAATACAAAAATTAAAGATTCATACTTTATCATAGTTGAGAATTCCCAGTTGGGGTTTCCAGAATCCATGCTCATGAGACCTTGCTGTTCAGCCTTTTTCTCAGCTTGGCGAGCTCTTCTTTCTTCCCGCTGCTTTTTGATTTTGTCCACCTCCTTAACGACATTGGAACAGCGGCGAGCTGAAAATTGAAATGAGTTCTTTTATGAACAAGAAGCTTAATTGAGTGAAAAATCAAAATCAAAATAGGGACTGTGGAAAAAATTCTTCAAACATCAACATCTGAACAAAAAGTTTTAAATGGCATTATCTACAAACAGAATATTATAAAGTAGCTTTCCACTATAAATGTTCAGTAAAAATGTAAAAGATGCATTAAAGCTTGATGGAAACTAATGTAACTTGAGTAGTCAGCCAAAAGAAAAGTTCTATCACTGAATTTAATATTTCAGCACAACATAACCGACAGAAGACTATCAATCCAAAATACTATTTTTCAAGTCCCAAAAATATTTTTTTTTACTGCAGATGCACAAATAGTTTATCAAGGTTTCAACTAAAATTCATTGGAATCAATATCTAAAAAACAATCAAAGGATATTTATTGTGAACAAAGTAGGTATCTTGAATACATATAATAAATTAGGTGGGCCATTACAAACATGATTAATAGCTCAGTATGTATTGATCTTATCATATATATATATATATAAGCTCAATTCATATAAGCTCATATTCAACTACACGATTTGTAATTGGGGTTGGATATTTGGGTTTAATGGAGCAGGGTTCAAAAGTGGACAAGCTGCGGCAGATTTAGTTGGGAGTGAATCTTTCAGTACAAATCCTGAAGATACTTCAGATTCTCTCATTTCTTTAATTAGCTTGCAATTTCCACTTGTTTTGGTTCATAACTGAAATAGTTTGTCCCACATATGTGCTTCCAAAGATGCATAAAAAGGTTCTGGGTAGTCGCAATTAAATTTTTAAACTAACCCGTTTCCAGGTTTTTGTAGAAATAAATCTAGATTTGTTTATATTTCGACTTGTTTTGAATCATTGAAAATTAATTATCTCCTTCCACACCTTAGAATTGGATCTATACCTTCCCCCTCTAATTCATTGACATTCTTACATCTGCCTTTCAGAAAACAGCCTATCAAATTTTCTGTAAAAATCAATTCAAGCAAAAATATTAATCTCTAATCTGGTAGAGATGCAATACCCTCACAGGTTGTGTGATATGCTCCCTGGTTTAAAAGAACGTACTTGTACAGCACATAAAGTTTTAAAATAGTAATGCCAATATATATCATATACAATTTTACTTAGAAGAATCAGCATGAATGTTATCACATACAAGTAAAAATTTTAACAAGACAAAAAATGTTACAATGATAAAAAAATATGTTACCCCCAGTCAGAAAATGGATACAAATGGCTGCACAACTTACCACCAGCATTTAGTGCAGGAGGAGGTTTCTGAATAGGCTGTAGAGGCCCTACAGACGCTGTAACTGCTGAAGTAGGAGGAGGTGCATACTTAATTTCCAAATTTGTATTTTCTAAATGTGCTTTCTTATGATTGGGTCTCATTGGTAGAGATGAACCTAAATATAAGCAATTCATATAAAACATAAGCTTAATACCACTAATTTATAAACTTAAAAAAAATCAAGTACCTGTACAAAACCTAAGAGCTTGATGTCTCTTCAGTACACACGCACAGAACATACTTCTTTCAATTACCTTCATTATTATCTTAAAATATAGTATTTTCCTAAATGCTTTCTATCCTGCATGTCAAATTTAGCGTATGTTCTTAACCAGAAGTCGGTCCATTAAAAATACTTGTAATATAAACAACCCTGTATTGTAAATTGACCCACAGCTCATTTAAAGCAGATTCACATAGTTCACTTTTCAACTATGATGCAAGAAATCAATTTCTGTATTTGATGAAACTCAAATGAGATTATATCTTTAGTTGTAATTATCATCCTTGTATATTAAGGTAATGTTGATGATCGGTTCAGTATGCTTTCATACAGTCATGATTCAGGATCTTAAGTTCTAATCTAAGTTAATAAAAGCTCCAGTTAAAAAGTGAAATTTACATGCATCATGCAATGATCACTAAAGTGGGCAAACCTACAAGCTTAGTGAAAAACAATGCAAAGCAACTGACTCAGATCAACAAAGTTCTGTTTATGAAATTATTGATAGCATCTATTTCAATGCAGTAGACTTGCCTTCCAATGCCCCTTGAATGACTCAATGGGATATACCAACTGATTGGAGAGACCCTGGCAGTTATTCATCCTATAGGTGTAATGCGATTTTACTATTGATATAACATACCTACTAACCACCAAGAAAAAATACAGATTATTATAGCATAAAAAGCTATGCACAGCTGTCAAAACAAAAACCGACCCCCAAAATAATCTTTAGTGTGAAATTCACACTTACGCCAAATTAGACTGCCATGAAATCAATTTAAAACAGATAAAGCAACCCTGAACTCTCTGTTGTGCATAACCCTGAACTAGTGTTCTATATCCTAGGTAGAAGTTTGAACTCGGTAAAACAATTTGGTAACATTTGACACAAAATGGCATCAAACATGCAAAAATGAACAATGAAACTTTTTCTAGTGTTTTAGAGCTATATTTGTAGTTTTTCTTAAAAATTATAATACAAAAAGTTTTACAACAATCCCTAGCAACCACTGGTACAGATGTTTATCCATAATAGCTGCCAATGCAGTATTTTTTGTGTCAAAACATGAAAATTCCGTCTTTTCCAAGACTTTCAGAAACATTGGCAGGTATGTAACCATTAAAAAAAAAAATTCAAAACCATGATGCAGCAAACCCTTGACACAATGATCTGCAGATTTTAAGAGTAAAAAGCTAAATGCTTTAAGAAAATGGTTTTAAACACTCTAGAAGGTTCAAAATTTGAAGATTAAGAATGCTCCTCTAGAAAATATATACTAACGAAAGCTGATTGTTTACAATCTTCTCTTGCTCTGCATAATTTCCAGTGTATCACAAATAAATTTTTTAACATTTAGTTCATATTAACATTTTTATTACACCATATTTTATAAAAAATTTACTTTGCAAGAATTTCTAAAGCAAAGTACTTTTTTGTAAACTTATAATTCAAAGGTTTCAAAAATAGAGCTTCTGCCAAGCACCTTAGAAACAACTGAGGTGTCATATTTGATACAACCATTTCAGATAACATCATTTAGATATTATTCCTTTGACGTTGATATAATGGGATTCTGATGGATTTTGCTCCAAAGAAAATATCTTATGAGATGTTAAGTGAGGAAAGAAAATTTATGTATCAAAAAATTAATCACGTCAGTCTCATGTTCTGTTCTCAAAATTAAATTCATTTAAAAGAAAACTGATGCATATATATCTGGATTAATTCCAGAAATAAACATCAAAATGGATTGAACAAAAATATTCCATGTTTATATGATAGCTTTCGATGCATCTAGCTTACAGACGTTACATGTAACCTTGAATCCCATGATATAAACCTGCAGTTTTGAAATTCAATCACTATAAAATTCATTACCATGAGTTTCATAAGGTTTCCAAAAGGCGTATTTATCTCTCTGATTCCCAAACACTTGTCTAACTAATCCCCAAATTAAATCCCTAATTTTTAAAATTAATATATTTAAATGCATTAGTCAGGAATAACCATCTCTAAAATTTTAAATCCTTGATACGTTAAAAGATATGGAATTCTAAATACCCTTAGAACCTCAAAAACGCCTAGAAAAAAAAAGGTCATTTTTAGATTTAAAAACTGTATGCTGAATTTTGTATTCAATTATTGTCCCAGCACATTTTTTTCAGGTGACAGTTATGTAGATCAGTAAATCAACACTATGAAGAATAAATAATACACCAGCTTATTTTCCCCAAAAGAAATTTTTAAATTCAACAGCATTTAGAATTTATAAAATGAAATAAAATAAAAACGAAGTTTTTGTTAATGTTTGATACACCCATCTACAATAAAAAACAACTTTTATTTGAAGTAGTAATACTTAACTAGGAACGTAAACTTAAAAACTCGATTTTGCATTGAAACTTACAATAATCATGTCTCTTTTGCATAATGAATATATACTAACTACCCACATTTCAAAAATATTTTACAGGTCGTATTGAATTACTATGAAGCATACAAAATAGCTTATAGTAATGGTACAAAAAATATAATTTTTACTTTTTTTTAAAATTACGGCGGGCACTTGATTGTTAATCATAGGCCACTGCAAGACCGGGAAGCGATGGTCATTTGTGAAGGGGAACCCAATGGGCGACCATCACTACCCCTAACTAAGGACAGCACAATTACATCCATGCCCTGACCCCGGATTCGAACCAGGAACCTTCTGATCCAGAGGCCAACACCTTAACCACTAGACCGGTTGGTCGGCTAGTGTAATTTTTACTGTGGATATTTAGCTCTTGTACTCTACCATAAAATTTTAGTAGTTTTCCCTTAACTGTTGATTAATTTAACAACTAGAAATGCGTTGGAAGACTAAACACCAATGAAAATATAAATTAGGAGCACAATGTTACCATCAAACAATGCAACATTTTGCAGAAGGTTTGACAGAACATAACCCATGCTTTTCAATTTCTTTATCTGTAACAAATTTTAAAATTGGATCCATTACCTGAGACATTCCTGTTAAGATTTGAAATTTGAGAACGCACAGCTTCAACTCCTAAAATGCAAATAGCAAAATAAAGCAAATTCAGATTTTTGGAATATATTCGTTTTGAATAAATATTCCGAAATGTAGAATACTCGCTTTTTAATTAGCTTAAGCAGTGACTAGCTGAGTTACTGATAGTTTACCTGCATTGTTCTTGTTCAGCTTCGTAATTTCAGAGTGTGCTACTTCGATCCCTGAAATGTAAACGGTGAGTAAAAAAGGAACATTTACCCCCATTTGCAAATGTACTCATTTTGATAAGTAAACATAAAATGGAAGGTTAGAGCCAGAGTGCAGTTATAGGTTTGAAGTGTTTAGTGTAAAACTAAGTTCAGCATTTGTTAAATTCAAAACACATCCAAAGAATCAATATTTCATACAATTTTGTGCAGTCAATACTTTACCCAAAATTTCCTCTTAAAAGAATCATATAAACCCTTGATGAAAATGTTACATATCGCTTGAGTGTATTGTACATCTGCCAACAACTAAGAAAAACAATCTGGAAGATTTTTACGATATAAAAATCAAAGCGCATGTCAGGAAATTGTCTTAAAATTATTTTAAAAGTCCAATGAAAAAAAAATTTAAAGCAATTTCTTGTAATTGCTATTACTATCAGCTTTACTACACATAGACCAGTAAATATTTATAACCAGATTATGAATATGTATGACAACTCTAGATCAGTCAGTCTAACAACTGATAATCTGCTTCCTTAACAAAATTGAAAGAGCCTAGATTTGATTGGATGTTAATATATATGTAAAATCATAAAAGGTACTTTTTCATCATCTTTACTCCAAATTTTAGTTTTGTGTCCATAAAATTTTCAAAATTATTACACATATAAACCTTTTTAAATGTATATTGGGTGGAGTGGTAGCATCCGATACGTTAGGCCGCCAAAGCGATTGTTTACGCCAAATCAAGATGGCGGCCGATGTAAGCAATTCCAAGATGGCCGCCATATACAACGTGAACCTTTGCATACAGTGCATAAATAATAATAATAATTTGTTTAAAAATTTAAAAAAAAGCAATATAAATTTCACTTGAAAATTTTCTAATATTTCAGTCTGTTTTTCTCCGAACATGTACGCAATTTTGCGTCAATTTCATCCTAGTTTTGTCACTTAAAAAAAAAAATTTAATAAAAAAAAATTCGTGATTTTTTTTAAAACGGCCGGATTTTCATCAATTTTGAATTAGAAACTTTGCAATGCATAGAAAATTCAAAACAAGAAATCTTTTTTTAATAAGGTAGTTCTTTTCTGTGATCATAATCCACACAAAGGTTTTTGATGAGAAAAAAAAAATCTAAAAATTCTTCTGCTATCCATAAGTGTGAAAAAATATTTTCCCACAATTTTTCTAGCAATTAGCATTATGTGAGCAACTCAATGGGGATATTCCAGGTTATAGAGCCATATATGGAAAAGCAAGACAAATATTTTTATTGTAACAACTTTACAAGAGGAAATTGTTTTTTTAGAGAAGTCAAAGCGTATTGCGCTTAAGGTTTCAATGCGTTTAAACCAGTATACCGGGAGAAATTTGTTTGTAGATAAGTCACAGCGTATAACGCGCGATCCCCGCCTGCCGGCTACCTCGCCGCCCCTCCGGGGCCGGCGAGGACCTTTCACCGTTGGCTTCCATGCGTATAAGTCACCGTATTGGCTGCCCACCCAAGCATAGTCCAGTGTTTGTAATATAACCAAAAGCTAAACAAAAATTAAACTTACCCTCATAGCCGGGTCCTTGAAATTCTGACTATGGTTAAGTCATATGCTTGAATCGATAACCCTTGAACTCTTTGTCCTTCGGGTATTGATACCAGCATATGACTTCCAATAGTCAGAAATTTTTGTAGTTCCTTGCAAAATTCAGCTCTGAATTACCTCAGCCAAAACTTTCTGGTTCCTATTTTTCACCTCGACCATAAAACATTTATCCGTCCCTCGTTCAAGTCCTCCAAACACCCATTTACCCTCCAATTTCTTACTCCTGTTATACTTTCTTTTGCAAAACTTTTGTCCTATCTTTCTACATTTCCACTCCTACCTATCACCAGCATCCATTCTCAACGTTAAAATCATATCATTCTCACATGAAAGACATTTCACCCTCTTCCCAATCAAGCTACTACATGTTTGCAAAAAAAAAAAAAAAAAAAAAAACATTTTCTAACGTTCAATAACACTATCCACTGCTATATCAAATCAACTAAGGGGAAATAAGCAACCAAAAGAAGAAAAAAATTCTAAATTCCAATCTGCAATTTCAAAAATCAAATTTAATCCAAATTTTTTTTCGAAATTTTAATTGAAATTTAAATAAAGTGACAAATTTAAAAAATTGTAACTTACAATCTGCTTTCCAAACTTATCCTAAAAATTTTGAAAATTAATAAAACAAGTCGATTTTATAAATCAAGAGCAAAATTCATATGCACCCAACAATTTCAAAGACTGTCTAAATTTTAATTCCGTTCTACATTAAAAATAAAAGTGGAAAAGCATATTTTCTTCCTTAACCAATCATGAGACCCGTTTATATCGTCAGGAGAAAATATCTAGGGTTGCCTTAAAACAAAGAAGAAGAAAAGAAAACGGGAAGGTTACCACAATTGGCAATACATCGCTCGAAAGTTGTAACGTATCGGATACTACATACCATCCGTATATTGAAATAAAATCAGATTCCACAAGTGTTTTCTTCGAAGTATTGAACATGAAATTCCTAGAATTAGTCCAAATGAGTTGCAATATCATACATAAGGATAAAATGTTTTTCAAAAACTAGGAATTTTATAGCAGTCATGTTAGTAGGTAGACTGTTGGTTAGTTTTTTATGGTGCAAGAGTCAGATAATATTAAGCAATGTTTTTCTGTCAAGTAAATGAACATACATACACACAGGGAAAGTTTTTGCTGACACAGAAAAGAGGAATACATGCAGGTTAGGTATAGGAATGGAACGTGCACAGCCTACAATATACTGAGCCATGTATGGATCTTTAACTCTGCTAACTATATATTTCTGTTCTGTATAATCAGTACTTTTAAAAATTAAACTTTAACGAAGTGTGGTGCTACTTTGCGATTAAAGGAAGTTTAGTCTATGTAGCTAGACCTTTATTGGGATTAGAGAAAGTTTGGCAACTACAACACCTGAACTGTTTGTAATATGAAAACTATGAAACTTACAAACATATATATAACTAACCTTTATTTGGGTTGAATACTGTATGACGATTTATCTGAAATAAAAATATTTTAAATTTGAATAAGTAAAGATGTAAATATACATGCATGATAAATACATGAAATAGCACATTTACACATTCACATCTGCCTCGCTATTTGCGCGAATGTGTAGATGTGGTATGATATAAATACACATGAATCACAATAAATATCCATTTTGTAATACTATTTAGATTAATTATAGGTCTAAATCTAATTGAAAAGTACTTTGTTGATTTCTTATTATGAAACAATAACGAAATGAAATATCAAGAAAAGGTGCCACTAGAATATAAAATTACTAAATTAAGTGAAATATTAACAGTGTCTTTGCACTCTGAATCTTATTCTACAGCATGTTGTATTGGGAGTAAATGGCATCTTAACCATCTAAAAAATCATTTAAATAACTACTAAGAAATACTACTCTAACAATAAAGCAAGCAAATCAACAAATATTTTTTTATACGTTTATTTTGATGATTAGGCATTAAATATTAATCCAACGTACAGATAAAAATAAAACAATGCTTAACCTAATCTTAAATTAATAATGCAACAAGTACTTCTTAAGCTATGGATAAAATGAGACAGGAAACTCCATACCTTTCTCACAGAATTAATCGTATTTGCAGTTTTCTTCCCAGTTTCAGCAAAAATATCAGGGTTTAAACTAAACACCACATTAAATTCAACCTGTAAATTAAGTTATGGTAATTTTAAAAAATCATTCATATATCAACAAATCTATAATACTTCAAGAGGTACACAAAATAAAGGCCAACTGGAAAAAAATAAGTTTTACAATAAAAGCAAACTATCATTACACTGTTGGTCTCAAATATGTAGGCTTTTATATAGTTAAAAACATGCAAATAGCAAATACAGTTGTATGAATTGTTATTTCTAGTACTAACCTCCTTTCCTTTTGTTTCTCCACTTTCAAACCATTCCACTGTCAAGCTCCTATTGGCGGTGTTGATTCCACTAATAACTGCAGAGTGGATACGGCCTAAAATAATAGTTAAATCTAATTAGTACACCATAATTGCATCATTTTACGATTAATGATTTAAACAAGGTAATAACAGAACTTGTCAATTATGCTCACATTCTTTCAGACTATAGAAGAATTATCCTACATTTCAAGAGGAACATAAAATACCCAACCTCTCGGCCTTATGCACTCACCACATGGAAAGAACCTATATCTACTCGTAAAGGAGCACCTGATGGATGAGATGGCATTGCTCATAACAGACACAATCACCAACATATATGTGCTACAAACCAGGATTCGAACAAGCAACCTATTGTGTGGCAAATAAGCAATATAAATTCTATACTTGTTAGGTGGCAATATTAATGATACACACAAACTATTACTCTTCAACAAGAGAATAATTTACATGTTTTGAGTGGTGTTCCCAGTTCAAATTTGGAAGAACTATGAGAATTATTATTTATTTAACCTTCTCAGAGGCGTTTACACATATAAACAATTAAATCGCCTCACCTTCAGTCTTTCCTGCATGACTTCTAACCATTTTTGAACAATTTAAACAGAATCTTCCCCACGATTCTTTCAACCAATATATGTGATTCTTTAGTCATGTTGCGAGATGAAAGTACAGCTACTCTACTTTGAAATCTCAAGATGCTCAGAGGGTTAAAGACTGGGTAGGAAAATAGTATCATGGCAAGTAGATGTCTTCAAGTGGATCTGGTGAATTTGCAGAATCTAGTCTAAAAACATTTTGAAAATATTTACAACTACAAGCCCTTTTACAAATTAAACCTGCTGGAAAAAAATTGGAACAGCTACACTCTACGTTTATGAGCAATGGCAACGGCCTTGGGGGTGGGTTTTTTTGGCGCACTTCTAAAGTTGCCAAGGATATAATTATTTCCTAACTATTTTCCTGTCACAATTTTTTTTTCTGTTTACAACACTTTTTAAGCACATTTCAGAACTTATTAAAAAGTATATTTCTAAAAAACTTTCACAATAAGTAGTAAGCTTAAGCAATTATCAAAACACATTTGTGAACCAGCAGAGAAACTAAGCTACGAATGATAAGAATACCCTGAAACTTATCAATTACACTAAATACAGTAGGCATGTTGAAAAAGATTTACAAAAGAAAAAAAGCAAGAAATAATACAACCTGACAACATCAAAATTCTTTTGTAAAAAAATAATGAAAACGAAAATGGTCAAAAAAACAAAACTCTTAATCCATTCGTGAAAACTATTACAATAAAATAAAAATTCCGCAGCTGTCAAAATACAAATAAATGGACCAATGGCATCACAGAAAACGATTTAAAAGGACCAATGCAATCAAAGGATATTATAAAAACAAAATAACCAATGGTAGGAAAGAAAAAATTTCAAACGAATCAATGAAATCAAACGACTTTAACGGATTTTGGAAGAACTTTCTAGAATATTCAAAATGAAAATTGAAAGTTTCCGTTTGCTGAGGTTGCCATGAAAACCACAACAACAGCAACGAAGGATGGGTTGCCGTAATTTATCGTAACTCGCTACTAGAAGTGCGCCAAATAAAATCGCCAGGCCGTTGCCATCACTCATAAACGTAGAGTGTAGCTGTACCCAACAATTATGTTTATAGTTGAAGTATAAATGGAATATCCTTTTCTGAAAATTAGTAGCCAAGCAAATAGTTAGCTAATTAATATCGCACTGGAGCGAGCAACACAATCGGCTGTTGACGATGGACACGGATCCATCAAACACCTAAGGACAACACCTCACTTGAGGCCTTGACAGATTTACTATGCACCAGCTCCTATGTACACAATGGTCTTTGGCTGGACCAAGTTTCAAACCTGCAACCTTCCAGTTGCCAAATCCTACTTTTCCAACTTGGCTACCCAGCCCTCCTTCCCCAGCAGATAAAATAAAAACACGAACAGTGAGTAAATTCATGAAGCAGATGACAATTTGTAAATACATTTGGATGAATTATTGGAAACAATGGCCGTAAACATTTATGTCTTCGAACAGTAACACATGGAAAACTGGGTAATCAACCTCCGAGTACAGAATTCACCCATTTCAAGGATTTTAATGTTTATGCACTTAACCTAAATCGAGTTGAGTACATTTTCTGACTACCATGTGTTTTAGTTCCTGTTGAAAGATTGAAGGGGTTTTATAATGCAACAGGTTATAGTTGGCAAACTAATCAACACAAAATAGACAACAGGTAATGAACATACACACACAAGGAAAGTTATCGATCAGAGAAATAACACCTAAGGTACAATACAGGAATTGAACCTGTGCTGCATACACCTGTTGAAAGTATGATGGATGTTTGGTCGGAAGTATGTATAGATAATCAAATTTTCAGTGAGGGTCAATGCAGTAATCAATGAATTATTAAAATACATTTGTAGTTAGTTTTAAAAACTAACTATTTAAAAGCATATCTCGAGAAAGAGTTATATTAAGGAGTTCCCCATACCTGAACTCTGATAACACCACAGTACAAAAGTGTCCAAGTTTGTGCAAAAAATATGGCAACACTATCCTTTAGAAACAAATCCACAGTACAATCAGAACACACACAAACAAATCCATATCTGAACTTTTATGTGAATTTAACATACAAACTAGTTCAAAGAGAATTTATGTTCTCATGTGCAAAAATAAATAAAATGGTTAAAACCCACAGAAATTTAAATAAAAAAATTGATTAAATACAAAAAAAATCCAATCTCAATTTTAAAAAATTATCTTATTTGGTGTTAAGCACTGTAGCATAATGGTCAATTTCATTCATCATTTTGCTTTTATAAACCATAATTGACATAAATTTTTGGAGGTGTGACATCGCCCATCTTTTTGCTTGGAGAAAACGTTTTGGTAGTTTCAAACTAGTTGTAAAAAACACTCTTATCAATTATGACCATGTTTATCAAAATTACACTGAAGTGATAAATATAACCAATTATTTGCTTTAATAACACTTTTAAATAACATGCATTTCTTCAGAAGATAAAGATGTCGAAATACTAAATACAAAGAAAATTTGCCACAAGAAAATTTACATAAAATGAAGAAATTTGGATAAAATGTTTCAGGATTAAAGCTGTTGTCAAGGTTAGGTTTATCACTAGCTGGTCATATTTTACTATTACAGGAAGCTAATTAGACCAGGCAGTTTTTAAGAATTAATTCTGCTTGTTTTACGTAATTGCAAAAACACTACAAACTAATTTAAGAAAAGTCAATCATAAAGTCTGTCTGTTACACATTGCTTCACTTTGAAATGACAAATCAAACTATTTGAAAATGAAGAAATTCAAAAGGATTAAAATAAACTGAATAATATATAGAATGAATGTTTTAATTTTTTTATCACTAACATATATTACAAAATTATTGATGGATAAATTAAGTTAACATTTAAAAACTATTTAAAGCATTTGTTATTCTCTTGGGATTACTCTCTCAAAAGCACATAACCTTTTCATCTTATAACACATTCCAGTGGAAATTTAATTTTTATTTCACAATACAGCACTACAGAGCAGTTTTCACACGCCTAACATACAAAATGGATAGATTAATCAGGAGTCTAACAATAAATTACATCCTGTCATCACAATATCACGGATCACTGAAAATAACATTCTGAACCGGTGCCGGTACATCGACCGGTGTTTAAAATGACAACACATCTCACTCTAACTAAAATAAAATGTTAGTTTGATGCAATTAATATCGCATACGATACTTAATAAATTATATTATAGCATGGAAAAATTATTACGAGTGTTTTGCAGTCATTGTGTGGATGGACACAAGAACGGCGGTTAATACGTCTGTTGAACAAGAAATCCTAGCAAATAACAAAATTTGAATGAAAATTTATATATTTTTTTTCAAATGCTTATTTTTCTGCACAGGTGGAAATTTTCAAATTTCGTTCAAGTATTTAAATAGACCAATTGAGTAGGCAGAAAATGTTGCACAGCAACGGCAATGTTTATAATTAAAACTGTTATCGAGGGTAAAAAATCACTCAGTACTATCTTTAAACAAAATTAAGCAAACACATGAACACCGAAAATGTTAACATTTGAGTAATAATTCAAAGAAAATTCTTTATTTACCATCTGTGCGTTGAATGTTGACATTTTGTCCAATTCTCAAATTATTTGATATATCTCCATCCATATCGTTCAAAGGATTTATACGAATGGAGGAACTCGCTTTAAACTCTGATTCGAGAAGGCTACAGTAAAAACCAAATTTGGAAATTAATAACTGACCACACCAACACCTTCGCACGGTGGTGTAACGTCTCTCCGGCAACGAACTAGTTACTTCAAAACGTCTATGCGGCGCTGTCAGGATAGGATACCAGCTCAACAATCAAAATTGAAAAACGAGTGAAAGTTTCGCCTAGGGGCAGTTTTTCGAGCTGCGCTGAAAACTCTCGCGCACTGCAGAAACCATTTGAAACAGAACGAAAGTTGCTTTCGGGAGCGAAAGGTAGCGTCTCCGTCTATGTTACTATAGATTTTGTCGTCTTGGCTCGAAAAAATTTTGGCATGGGAGTACGATTGAAGCCAATTTTGATTTTGGAATGCATTGTTGTGGGAAATCACGCCAGGTCGATCAGTGGATTTGATTACGCTCAATGACATCGTGAAGCTGGTGAAGATGTAGTATCTGATACGTTAGTCGCCAAATGAAGATGGCCGCCACTTCAAGCAAATCCAAGATGGATTCCAATGTGGCCGCCATATAGCCATAACCTTTGCATACATTACACAAATGGGAATAATTTTTTTAAAAAGGAAAACGAAATATATTTAATACAAAACAACAAATTTTACTTGCAAATATTTTTATTATTCTGCGTGGTATTGACTCCGAATATGTCCGTTATTTTGCGTTGTTTCATCAATTAAGTCCAGGTTTAAATTGTATTTTTCAAATTAACTGAATGATGTAAAAAAAAGAAAAAAATCACCGGTAAGCAAAACGTCCGGATTTGGAACTTTGTACTGCATATGGAATTGAAAATAAAGATTTTTTTGTAGATAAATTAGTCCTTTTCTATGATCCTGATAATTAACCAGATATTTTTCGATGAGTGAGAAAAAAAGTAATGGAGTTTGTTCTCCTATCCATAAGTGAGATGGAATATCATTTAAAATTATTCTAGAAATTTACTTGGCATTATGTGGCCATCTCTTTGGGGGTATTCTTGGTCAGAGATGAAGATATGGAATCGAAAATTAGGATTTTTTTTGCAACCACGATACCAGAAAGAATATTTTTGAAATAAGTCACAGCGTATAATGTACAAGGTTTCAATGCGTATAAACTACTTTACCGGGAGGAATTTTTTATAGATAAGTCACAGCGTATAACGCACGACCACTGCCTGCCGGCAAGACACAGTCACCATTGGGTTCCATGCGTATAAACCACTGTACCGGAAAGAAATTTTTGGAGATAAGTCACAGTGTATAATGCATGTCCCCCCCCCCCTTCCGCCTGCCAGTGAGGCACAATCACCGTTGGCTTCCATGCGTATAAACCACTGTACTAAGTGCCCACCCGGATATGGTCCAGTGTCACCCTCATTTTGGTTCCTAAGCGTTGTAAATTTTCAGTATTTCCTAGACAAACGCCATCAAGTATTTTTGATATAAGTTACTGAAATATATCTTTAGAGTTACTAAATATATGCTCTCATCAAACAGTATTGCAAAAAGATAAGAACTAATGAGATTAGTTATACAGTAGTATATATATATGATGTTAATTAAAGAACCTACCTACCTTCAAGCAAAATGGGCATATATATTAGCAAAAAAAATTTCTAAACTGAATGGAGGGGGGCCCCCCCCCCCTCCCCTTGGTTACGCCTATGTACAGTACAAAGTCCCAAAACCTGACGTCCAAAATCTGGACGTTTTTCCAAGCGGCATTTTTTTCCCCCTTTACTTTTTTATATGTTTCCGACAATTTTTAAAAACCAAGGAGTTAAACCTGGACCTAATTGATGAAACAACGCAAAATAACGGACATGTTCAGAGTAAATACTACTCAGAAAAATTAGATGATTTGCAAGTACAATTTGTTGCATTGTATTAAAAAAGTTATTTCTTGTTTTAAGAACTATTTCTATTTATATATCTGATATTTTACTTTACTTTTAAAATACTACTTTCAAACGCAAAATTCGAGATGGTTTAACCCTAATAGAACAAAATAAAAGTGCAACTTGCTTGAAAGAATCAACAAAAAAATACCCGAATCAACGTAAATCCAACAAACGAAGCATTACAAAAAAATTTCTGTATAGGGTTGCCTTAAAACTGGATGAAAAGTGCAAAAACTGAAAGGTTACCACATTTTGCGAAAACCCTTAGGGAATTGATTCTGGACAGACGTCAATAGCCCGTTGTATTGCTCCAGTATGACGTTAATTAAAGAACCTACCTACCTTCAAGCAAAATGGGTATCAACACAAGGAAACCTTTTACGGACACAACAGCTAAAGTTTACAGTTGCTTTCAATGCAAGCGACATTGAATAAGCTTGCATTGAGTAAGGCCCGTTGCACACATCCGATTTTTCAACGCGCGGTGCCGCTGCTGCAACGCAGGTGTGGTCTGAGATACGTTAGATCCAATGGAGTAGCGCACACACGCCACCGGCGCCGCTGAGGCAACGGACGTCCAACTTGAGTGCAATTTGTACCGCAGTTCCCCACGGCGCCGCAGTTCGCCGCAAACGCTTCTCCGTTCTGAAGTACCTTGTTTTCATACATAAATGGAATATAGGTAATTAATAAATGGTTGTATCGAGTAACGTCTATTTTGTGTTACAAAATTTACTTTTTTTACACCAAGTACGTTTTCTTCGATAGAATATTTATCGCAAATGGCGCGAAAAGAGAATTTGGCGGTCCAGGCTCAAGCTCGAAAGGAAAGATCCTAGAACAACCTCACGTAATTTTGAACCATTGTCAGATGACGAGGTCACACTTGAGCTGTCCAAAGATCCACACCACGCTAATGTGGGGACATTTGAGGCCACGACAGATTTAAAGTGTAACATCCCCCTTTGTACACGACGGTCATTGGTGGGATTCGAATTCGCAATCCTTCGATTGTGTGCGCTATTCCGTTACTCTATCTACCGAGCTACCTCGGGGCCTCTATATTTTTGCTTGATTTAATGTGCACGTGCATCTGCTAAACATTGATGAGCGAAATATCGAAACATAATTGGAATGTACAAGTAATTATAATGATAAATTCACCACGGAAAAGCGTTGGGCAAATGAGAGACTGTATAGTAGTACAATGGACTCGCGTTTTTACGAACTCGTGGAGACCAAAAACAAGTTCGTAAAATCTTAAGTTCGTAAATGGGAATGGGATTTAAAAAATATATATATTAATGCAACTTTCACTAACTTTTATTCAATCATCAGGCGATTCCAAAAATAACCAAGCTATATTCATTTTCTTCATGACAGCACTTCGGTAAACATACAATTCCATAGAGTTGATGCCTGTTAAACATCTAAAAAATGTCATCTGCTTCAAAGAACCGATAAGTCCATACAACCATTCCGTGGCTTCTTTGATAGTTGGCCTTGGGATGACCTCTACGCATTCTTCTTCATCGGATTGTTCTTCGGCATTCTCGTTCAACACCTGATTAATGATTTCATCATCCGATATCTCCTCTGTGCGCGCTTGAACATTCTCGTCCACAATCAGAACATCATAAAATTAAGGTTTTCACGAATTTGAGGATCTCTTCGACGAAGTTCCTGGATCAAGGCATTATCTGCACTGACTGAGATCGGAATTGCTCTTATGGATTTTTACTCCCCTCGAATCAACATGTGAGGTAAAAAGTCTAACCAGTCAGAAGAAATTTCACGCTTTCCCGTCAAATTTTACCTGTCTAAAGGAAAACAATGAAACGAAAGTGAGGAAACTGAGTTCGTAAAAAAGAGAGAATATGTAATTTTGGTTCGTAAATAGTAGGAGAAATTAACATTATTTCTATGGGATACTATACGGGACGAAAGTACTAGGTCGCAAAAAACGTGCAGTTCGTAAATTGGAGGTTCGTAAAAACCCGAATCTACTGTATAACTATAGTAGGCCTTCGGTACGAAAATGCCTCTCATTCTGATAAACCTAAAACTTATAGACTTCCCAAAATTCAATTGCAACATTTGGTGGGGAATTAATCAATTACCTTTCCTTTGATCTTAATTTAAGAAAAATCGTGTGAACCTGGTAGCTCTGTTGGTAGACCAACGGATTAGAAACTGGAAGGTTACGAGTTCGAAACTTGGTCCAGTCAAAGACCATCATGCACATGCCGGCTGGTGCACCCAAATGTCCTCAAGTTGGCGTGATGTGGAAGTTTTGAGCGTGGCTGCCAGCTTAGGTGTTGACCTCGTCATCTAATCGTAGTTGAAAGTCACGTACTGTTGTCCTCGAATATTTCACTTGAGAATTGATCCCGGAGCGTCACCAATGGTGTTACTCCAATGCGACGTTAATTATAAAGTTCATTCAATAAATAACAAGCCGGAGCCTGATACAGAAAATCGGAAAATCGTCTATTTAAAATTTAGAAGTATTGTGGGGAAATACGGCGAACTAATGTAGAAACCATTCCGTACCCGTCATTGACGTAAGAGGGCGTGTGTGTCGCGGCTAGTGGAAAAAGGTGAGGTATACGCGATCAAGCGCCTTCCTAAACACATTTCATGTTCGCACTTTTAAAAGGAAGCATCAAAAGAGGAAACGAGGCGTAGTGCGATTCCTTCGGCAGAATGATGTGGAGGAACGGAAATTCAAAGGTGAATGTCTTTTGTTTACGGAGAACATTACATGTCTCTTTCCAGAGTGAAGCTGTGGTGCATACGTTTTCACGAAGGCCGAGTATCACTAGCAGATGACGAACGACCTGGAGCTCGAAAGCGAATTAGTGATGTCATTGTTGCTAAAGTGGATGAGTTGATTCGTCAACATCGACGCCTAAGTGTTTCTAACATAGCGGAAAATATTAACAAGTGTCGGTGCAGTTCATACCATTATCAAGAACACGCTGCAGTACTGTAAAGTCTGCGTGAAATGGGTTCCTCATCATTTGGAAGCAGCACAAGAAGCCTTTCGCATGGGCATGTCATTGGAATTTCTGTACCGTTTTGCGGACGAAGGTGCAAATTTCTTGTCCAACATTGCTACGAGGGACAAGAGTTGTTGTCACCATTATGAATCGGAATCAAAGCGCCAAGGTCTTTAATAAAAACACACAGGTACCACATCGCCAAAAAAAAAGCAAGGCCGTTCGCAGAAGTGGGGGCACAGTCATGTTAACATTTTTTTTCGACCAACACGGACCACTACTCATCGAGTTCCTGTCTAAAGGGGTGTTGCTTCGTCATCTCACCGTGGTTCAAAATTACGAGGTGTTGTCCTCGAATCTTTCCCTTAAGGGATTGATCCCGGACCGTCGTCAATAGCCCGTTGTGTTGCTCCAGAACGACGTAAATAACAAATTACCAATTACCTGCCATAAGGCGCCAAAATTAACGCAGCCCGTTATCAAGAGACACTGACCAATTTGCGAAAGGCAATCAAATCATAAAGGCCTGGCAAACTGTCTCGCTGCGTTATTCTCTTCCACGATAACGCCCGTCCCCATACAGCAAATGCCGTCAAAGATCAGCTGGTGAAATTTAAATGGGAGGTCCTAAACCATTCCCCTTACAGTCCTGATCTATCTCCCTGCAATTTTCATGCATTTGGAGAACTCAAAAAACATTTACGTGGAAGAAGATTTCTGTCGGACGATGAAGTGCAGGAGGAGGTTCGAAATTGGTTCTTGCAGCAACCGAAGACTTTCTATGAGAGGGAAATATCCGGCCTAATTTCACAGTGAGATAAATCCTTGAACCACCAGGGTTAATATTTTTGAATAAAAAAAACTGATGCTGTCACAGGTGAGCATGGTTCGTTATTTACTGAATATACCTTATACTATTACCATAAGGAAATTCGTGAAGATGATGCGTAAGACGCTTCAAAAAAATTACAATATTTGATTCAATCCATATAACAAGAGGTTCCCGTTCACGAGAACTGTTGGAGTAACCCAGACAGATAAAAATTATGCGAAAGTTGTTTCTGCGCATGTCAGGGGTCAGGAAATAGTTAAAACTGACTGTCTGTTGCAGTTAGCAGTGATTAGTTACCCCTTTCACGTCTTTAATGTAATATGAAAACGCAGTTGAGATTATTAGGAACAATCGGAATTGAATCGGAAACCAATGCAGATTGGTTACACTCAATGATAGACTCAATTTGGTAAAAATAGTGACTCTGCAAAAACACCTTGATACATTACAGACAAGCCAACAAAGCATCTCAAAGCATATGAATTTAGATACTAATCCATTTTGTAAAGTGTTAGTAAATGTAAGATATATTGCAAAGATTAGACAAAGAAAGTATAAAGCCATTTGAAATGTCTCAACAAACCCTTACTGATTTAACAAACTTGAATGTGTTCATTGAATTTTTAAATATTGCTGCCAAATTTTCGTAAATTTGCAAGGCATTTATTCTATACCTAAATACAAATTCAAAATTTGCCATCCAGAACATTGCACCAAATTCGTTCATGTTATGCACAGATCATCACAGTATCAAAAAATACTAGTGGTTCTTAGACATTATTGTGAAGCAACGGTACAAGTTTTTTGAAAAAATGGGTATATGCAGCATGAATTGTTTAGTTTATTTTAATACTTTGGTACACTAAAAACTAAAAAATTATCCTGTCCCCATCTGAAAGGGTAGACACATCCGAAGGCGAAAACGAATTGCGAATAACCTCCGCACTTGCAGTTCGTTGGAAAGCACTCGGACAGCAATTGGTTATATCCAAAACATCCTCTGACAACTGTTATCCTGCCAAGCGCTTCTAGATTTATGCTTCCAAAGCAATTTCATCACTAGAGAGTGCGCTGATGAAAAAGCATTTGTACACCTGTTTGTGAATTGAATGCTTCTGCAATGACCATTAAACTCAAAATGAATGCCATTTTTCTAAACCAGTATGGGGACTTTTGCAGAACTATTGATTTCTTGGTTGTTCCGAAAATGAAAGACACAATATTTCAGTGTCTCGAAGCTTAAAAGATATGGAACTAGTGAATTCCAGTTTTCAAAGCCTGAAAAAATAGACACACTACTTAGAGTTAGGAATGCGACATCGATTGCAAAACATCAATGGTTTGAAACATCGATGTTCAAAATTAAAACATTGATGTTGATAATACATCGCCCAAAAACCATCGATGTTTAAAACTTTTCCCCTCATTTCTTAAAATTGGTTTAGCAACCTCAAACATTAATGTTAGCCGGGGAGGAGATTTAATTTGTCAGTTGCCATGTTTATTAATTTGTAAGTAAGACTTTTCTTAACTGTTAAAACGAAGTAGAAAAAATTAATACGAGCAATTATTAAATCTTTTATTTTTAAATTGAATAATACAAAAGAAAATAATATTAACAACAATTTGACATAGGTACTACCAACTACAGGGTGGAGCACGGTAATTTGCTTATTTGGGAATGAAATAAAAAAATAATGAACACTTAAAAACTTACATTTTTATTTTTCTCATATTGGACAGTAATGGAAGTTTCTAATTACATGGTCTTAAACAGTGTATCTGGCAAATGTCTACCTTCACAATCCAGACACTGCTGCAGTCGTTTTCTGAAATTCTCATGCACTCTTTCAAGCATGTCTTCTGGTATTCTTGCAATTTCAGCCTCAATATTGTTCTGTAGGTCTTTCAGGGTGTTGGGACGGTTGCAATACACCTTCGACTTAGGTAACCCCAAAGAAAAAAAAAATCGCATGGGGCTATGTCCGGTGAGCGTGCGGGCCAGTTGAGATCCCCCATCCGAGAAATAAGCCTTCCAGGGAACGTTTGCCTCAAAAAATTCATGGTAATGCCTGCTGTGTGTGCAGTGGCACTGTCTTATTGAAACCAGGTATCCTGTAATTGCATTGTCTCGAAAGCCGGCTGGAAAAACTCTTGCAGCATAGTTAAGTAACGATCCGAATTCACAGTTACAGCACGACGATTTTCCTGGAAAAAGTAAGGGCCAATGATGCCTACTTGTGATATGGCGCACCACACTGTGACGCGGTCTGAGTGCAGGGGTCTCTGGTGAATTTCCCTGGGGTTCGTTTCGCTCCAGTACTGCATATTCTATTTGTTTACACACCCACTGAGGTGAAAATGTGCCTCGTCAGAAAAGAACACATTTGCATCACGGGGTATGGTTGCAAGCATGTCTTCAGAAGATGTTCTTCGTGTTACATAATCCCGTACTGACAACTGCTGGACCACGCACATTTTATGCGGGAGAAAATTCAGTTCATTATGAAGAATCCGGTGGAGAGAACGTCTTGAAATGCCAAGAGCAAGTGCTTGTTTCCGAGCTGAGCGTTTCGGAGATTGCAGTACTGCTGCTCTAACTCGTTCGACATTTTGTGATGTTGTAACGCTTCTCTCAGGTCCTCTACGTACAGATGACACATCCCCTGTTGTTCTGAATGCATTTACCCAATTTACAATTGATTGCCGTCCAGGAACACGTCCGCGTGGGGGAACTACAAATCGCAAACGAAAAGCACGCTGCACTGCAATGATCGAGTGGGAATTCGAGAAATACACTTCAACACAAAATGAGCGCTCCTCACGTGTCTACTGCATTATGGCAACTGAACAGCAGATGAATACAAACCTCCCGTCGGTCACTATAAACCACGCCCACTCTCCCCTCTCTTCGACCAACAGCGCCGCCACAGCGTTAATTCTAAAAAAGCAATTTATCGCGCTCCACCTTGTATAAGTATAATTAGGTAGGTACATAACAATAATTATTGTTAGTTATTATTAATTATTTATCAACCTATGGGGGAGGGTAAACATAACAAACTTATTTTTTATTTACTGTAAATAAAAAATATTGGGGCATATAAATATTATATGTCCCAGTATTTGTTATTTACAGTTTGTAATAATAGAAGTTTGTTAACTTTCTCCACCTTAAGTCTTCTTTTTTCACTAACTACCCCACCAGTTAGGGAAAAAACTCTTTCTAATGGGTCAGATATCGCCATCACTGACAAATACTTAGTTACACAGTTATTTTTCTTAATTATTAACTATGGTACTTTTTTCATTCAAAAATAAAACATCGATGTTAAGCAAACATCGTCTCCAATAAATCGATGGTAAATACAACAATGTTTTTATAAAACATCGATGTCGCATCCCTACTTTTCAGACCTTTCACCCTTGGCCACTTGGTCTAAAAGTATGTTCAATTTACTGATTATGAAAACTATGCTTATTGGTTATTTTTAAAATTTTTATAATGGTACTTTTTTCATTCAAATAAAACATCGTAAAGTATAAACATCGATGTTACAAAAACATCGACTCCAATACATCGATGTTTTTTATAAAACATCGACATCGATGTCGCATCCTTACTTGGAATTGTACTTTTCTACGAATTGTTTAAAAGTAACATAATTCATGTTGCGGACAGATGTCTTGTTCTTCAAGAAGTGTTCGGTTGAAGGTTAAGAAGGGTAAAAAAAAGCATTACGACAGCAACTTACGGAACTGTTATAAAGAGGTATGACTCTCCATAAAGGTTAATCAATCGATGAGAGAAATCAGCATCAACAAACGAATGACAGTTCTCTCAATGCGTTGATGTAGTGGCGGATTTCAGGAGGGGCGATCGCCTCGATCGCCCCTCCCAAACGCAAGACAAACGCCGACGTTTTTTCAAATAAATTACAAAATTTAAAAAGTCATTAGGGGGAGACTTTGGCCTTGCTCTCCCTCTCTCAGTTTCTCCACTGTAACGATTATGGTCTTTAATTAAAGATTAGACTGGTCACAGCACAGTAAACTTTACTTAGAAGATAAATTGGAAAATTATTTACAAGTTAAGATTCATTAAAGAGTACGAGGGCACAGTATTATTATGGATCAAATCTGCCACGGAACCATAAGGCTCGTCAAATCGGACCATATTAAAGAGCGACCACTTCCTTCTGATGTTCGTCTCCTTATTTAAAGGAGGTGAGCCCCACTATCATAAGCAAGCATTAGAGGCAGCCTCAAACTTTATTAAAACTTACGAAAATCCTTCTCGAGATGTTGCTAATCAAGTATGTATTTATCACCAAGAATTAATCGATTGGAATCGAAAAATTATGCTATTAATTATTGAAACGGTAAAGCTGTGTGTGGCAGGCAAAACCTAGCTTTGCCTGGTCACCGAGATGATGGTAACATTGGACTTTCATTGGCATCAACGGCAAATGAAGATAATTTCCGTGCTTTGTTGCGGTTCAGAATGTCCGCTGGAGACGAAATTCTTCGTCAACATTTCGAGTCTTCTAAAACTCAGTTCATAAGCAAAACCATTCAAAATGACATAATTCATTGTTTTGTCATGAATATCCAGTCTCATATAGTTGCACAAGTTCGTTAAACAGGCATCGTTTATAGCATAGTGTTTGATGAAACTACAGATGCTTCCCATAATTCTCAGCTGACATTTGGACTAAGATACGTGACTGGTGAAGCAAGAAGAATGGAAGTTCATGAAAATTTCTTGACATTTTTTTATCTGTTTGCTGTTTTACCAAAATCAAATAGTAGCATTCCAAAACTCAGGTGCAGAATTATATTCAGTGCTCTTCAACTGAACTCCAAGTAATTGCAATTGTACTACAGTCATTTTATCCGAATTTAGAAAACTGCAGTCAAATCAAAAATAGACGTAAAACACAATTATCGGCTAAATATGTATTACATATTTATAATAAAACATCAAAAGTAATTTACTTACTTTATTTAAAACCAAGTCATACTTTCAAAATTTGCAATTTTGTCGATAACTTTTGAAGTTAAATATTTTGTCATTGACATAGAAGATGTGTTATTTATAAAGTGTTTGTGGAAATTTGGGTGGTGTAGGGAGGTTATTCCGTAGCTAAAGAAGAAACAAAGGTGTGGCAAGGAGTGCGCTTTGCACTGCAGAACATCGTAACTTATGATTGAAAAACAATTCGGCAAAATTTTGTTAAAATTAAGGAAAAATAGTTTTGCGACGTACGTCGCAGTTTTAAGCACATTCTGCTCCTGGTCTCCCAAAGAATCCCGTTACC
Source organism: Metellina segmentata (assembly GCA_947359465.1). NCBI lineage: Eukaryota > Metazoa > Arthropoda > Arachnida > Araneae > Tetragnathidae > Metellina > Metellina segmentata. Next base: position 72,260,586 of record OX375877.1, on the reverse strand, counting down.
ATGTCAACTTCGACTGAATAAAAAGCGAACTGGAGTAGCGATTGGTGACAAAGTTGTTAAGATAGTGAGAATTCGGGACTGGATTATATATTCATATATAATCCAGTCCGTTATAGAATGGTTAATATTGGTACAGACTTGTGTAGTGTGATGACATCTAATCGTTGCGATGCAGTAAAGGAATTAAAAAAAAAATTGCTGTAAATGCAATCTAGTGTCCATGTTTTAGCCACGACTGAATTTGACTCTGTCCAAATCTTCGTCCATTTTAAGCGTGCGTAAATCTGTTGGCATCATCAAACAAGTTGTGAGTTTTGTCACGGGTTCAGCGGAAAGTAGTGTCTTGAAAAAACATTAGGGAACAACTTTCTGGACTTTTTGAAACTCGATGGGTCGAAAGATACTATGGTGTTATAAAATTCAAAGCAGATCTCATTAAGATCGTGGTTGCGTTAGAGGAAATATCAACTTATGGCACGACCCGAATTCAGCACCCAGGCAAAAACTAATTTATTCATTATGCACTTCAGAATTTATTTTTGTCCTAGTCTCTCAAAAGTCATCAACATGTCGCACCCCGACAAGTAAAGTGACACAACTCAAAATTACTGAATTTGAGAAACATCAACTTAAAGGATGCTATAAAACTTATATTGAAATAGTATAAACTTCTTTTAAATTTTAGGTATTTATGGTGGTAACTTTTTTTATATTCTATAGAATATAAATATAACATGCTGGGGCATCTCATACATATTTTTCAATGACATAATATCAAAATTTTTTATTTTTTTGAGTCGGGTCACTTTTCTTGCCGGAGTGTGACATGTTTTTACAAACCGAATGTTTGAACCTCAAGAAAGCTCGAGATGCTGTATCTGATCTCTTCAATCACGAGAATAGTGAATTTAGAAAAATGTGGAATCCGATTTCAAGAATATATGCAGAGAGGTTGAGAAAATGCTTAATGGTCTTGGAAATGAAAGAAAAAATTCCACGTACTGTTGGACGCTATGTTCATAGATCTAATGATCCTGCCATAACTCCTGAAATTATTATAGAATAAATGTTTACTTACCTTTGTTAAACTCCGCAAAAGAAGACTTAAAAGATCGACTCGCACAGGAATATCTGGATGTCTTATATTTACAAGATTTAGTGCCATCGACTCTTCGCGAAAATTAAAACGGACGAAGAGTCACTCTTTGGACAGAGTTAAGCAAGGAGTGTCACAGAATAGCCGAATTAGAAGAGGAAGAAATGAGCAGTACACACTTCAAGTGAGGTGATTAACTGAAGAACCAAATGGATACGAGAAAATACCAATAACCGGCAAAGTACCCAAATCTGCTTTTGAAGCAGTACAAAGCTGCGATCCTGCAGTGTACCATGACATCTACGTATTATTGAAACTTTTTGTAACATTACCAATTACTGTAGCAACCGCCAAGCGTAGCTTATTTGCACTAAAACGATTGAAGACATGGCTTTGAAACACAATTAGAGAAGATCGGTTAGTGGGTCTGGCTTTGTAGCAAGTACAATTTGATATTGCAATTTCACCAGTAACAATTTTAGATCGATTTGCTAAAGAAAAAACAAGAAGTCTTGAGTTGATATTATGATGATAACCATATTTAGTGAAGTCTTAAAGATTGTCTTAATATAAATGTGTTTCTAGTTCATATTCAGTATTAACCTTATCACTAGGGCAACTTTTTTGTTGCAGTAAAAATGGGAAAAGTTGCATTCATCATTCCCTAAAGTTGCATTTATGGAAATAAAGTTGCATTTATTTTTGATACACTAAATTCTAAAATAAATTATTCACAAAAAAAATGAAAAATATTCAAAATATATTGACAATTTTAGTCGTGTACAACAGTATTATAATACATACTGAAACACAGAAAAACGTTGAATGGCCGATCCTTGGCCAGTAATTTCTTTAACATTGAAAAACTGCGTCAGCCGCAGTCATATAATGTGCTGTATTGGATAGCAGAAGAGCAAAGTCCTTTCGCTCAAGCCGACCATCCGGTATAGTGGTTAAGGTGTTAGCCTCTAGATCGGAAGGTTCCTGGTTCGAATCCGGGTTCGGGCATGGATGTTTGTAAGCGTATGGTGTAGAGGCGACTGGTGCGCCTTAAATCTGTCGTGGCCGAAAGTCCTCACGTTGGGTTGGCGTGGAAGTTTGGAGAGTGGGGTGCTAGCTCAGGTGTTGCTTCGTCATCTGACCGTGGTTCAAAATTACGAGGTGTTGTCCTCGGATCTTTCCCCTAAGGGACTGATCCCGGACCGTCGTCAATAGCCCGTTGTGTTGCTCTAGTACGACGTTAACTGAAAATTACCATTACCATTTTTACCTTTCGCTCAACACTCAGAGATTTTAAAACGTCATCTACCAGGCGAAGTGCGAACATCATATTGATGATCAACACTCACCTCGTAAACTCAGTCGATTACGCAAGTTTCCTCTGGATTATCAAGAGTGCCAACCAATGTGTTAAAGTACTTCTTGCCATTTATTTCACTTTCGTCTTTAGGACGAACACCTTCTTACCATGAACTTGTTTGATCCGCAATACTTCGGCGCGTTCGCAAGATCAGACACACGTGATCGAAGGGTTGATTCAGAGAGCAAAAAATGAAATAGTAATTAGATATGAATTAATTTTAAGTTATATTTTAAAAAGTTGCAGGTGGTTGCATTTATGCAAAAAGTTGCATTTATGCAGAAAGTTACATTTATGTTGCGGTTATAACTCACTATACACCCCATGTAAGAGAAAATTTGGTTTTTAGTACTTAACATGCAGCGTAGAACGGGTGAAAAAAAAGTTGCATTTGTTGCAAAAAGTTGCCCTACTTATCACATGGACATCTGTTACGTGTGAATACTTTTGTGTTTAATACAAAATATAATTTAGTTTTCTGTTTCGACTTCAACAATAAGTTTTTTTTCCTTATATAGTTTCTTTATTCCTTGTTTTGATTTGGTCTCAAAAATGATAGGCCTACACATAAGCTGCAAAGAACTTCTGTACATTTATGAATTTGTTCTAGTTATTTAAAAAATGTCAAATATATATATATATATATCCGTATATAGGAAGCCGTTAAGAAAATTCTAAGTGAACAAACCTTGGAGCACATTTCGATCTACAGATCGCCCCTCCCAAACAAGGGGCCAAATCCGCCACTGCGTTGATGGGATATAGATGATCCTCCCCCTCATCGGGATGGACGGAATAAAGACTTGGCCTCAACTTTCGTCGCCAATCGTGTGATTATCATTCAAAAATCGATTGACACTGAGTGTAATCACATCATATCTGAACTGGATCCCGCGTACTTAATTTGTTTATTGTCTAGAAAACCTGTTCATATGAATGAAATGAACTGTTTGTGTTCATAAAACGTGCTACAGAATGAACCATCCAGCTCAGAAGCTCATGAGATGACTACTTCAAGACCCCCATGTTGATCTCAATCATTCTTTAATCATATAAATTGAATCATTTTTACGATTTACCATCAAAAATAAAGTTAAGAAAAACCGTGTTTTCCGAAAAATGTATGTAGAAATTTATGCATTTTGTGACACAAGCAATTGACTTTGAAATTTTTTGTCTGAGAGATAAAAGTTCAACAGTGACAATGTTGAAACCTTTGTAGGTGTGCATGAAGAATTAAAGAGTCTGTAACACATCCAGATAAGACTTGAGCTGCGAAAGGATAAATTAGAAAGTTTTACCCACACATAAAGCACACAATTTTGGTTACTTAGATAGAATGAGTATTGAATTCTAGAACTAATATCTTCTTTATCAAATGAAACCTTGAAGCACTGACTCCAGATTTCCTAGTTGTTCTTTTCTAATTGAAAAACCCATAAATTTCATCGTTGAACCTATTATCCTAGATCAGGGGTGGTCAACCTTTAGGACACCATGCGTCAATTTTTTACACATACGAGTTCAGATGCGCCTTACAACACAAATACCTTCTCTACCTTCTTACGTTCATGGGGGAGGGGGGGGGGTTGGAAAATATGAATAGGGGGAGGATTTGCTTCGCAAAGGGGAGGAAGAGGAATAGCTCAATCACGCCAAACTAAATTATTTATACTTCAGTTCAAAAGATGCACATTTATTAGAGCACCAATCTACAATAGTAAGAGATAATCTCTTGAACGTGAGGGCGATCGTTGTCGTGGACCCCACTGATGGTGCTACAGTTTCCGGAGAGTATCGTTTGGTGAAGGCTGTATGAATTAAACTGAGATCACTCTGATGTTGAAAATATGGAGATGTTAAATTATGACACCTGTTCAAAAGAATAAATAGGCGCAAGGATGCAATGCGCCACTTGTAATCATCCAATGCGCCACTTTTGGCGCATGCGCCACAGGTTGGCCACCCCTATCCTAGATTGTCCTGAAAATCATTTTTCTAAACGGAAAAAGCAACTAAACTGATTCTATTTTTATGGGTACGGTGTCAAAAGAATTACATTAGCAAATCTTCAACAACGTACCAAATGGCAATTGAAACACAGTAATTTGAAAGTAGGGGTTCTCTTGTTTAAGTTAAATAAAAAGATTTGCCTACCACTTGTATAAACGGTAATTGGGTAGAATTGTTGAAGTACACTCTATAACAAAAAAAATGGACGCACCAAGAAGGGGCAGAGTTACAGTGTTGCCGGGCTCGATCCACTTGGAACGGCGCTGACTGGGGACGTATAGTTTTCAACTGCGTCCTGACGTCAACCGCAGACGTTTCTGGAGACATCCAGGGCAGTGAGGGGATACTGCTCTTACAATCGCACGCCACACATGCCCACAACAGGGCGTTATGGTCTGGGGTGCCATTTCCTTTGATAGACGGTCCCCTTTGGTAGTTGTTTCTGGCACATTTACATCTCATCGGTACGTAGGTGACATTCTATGACCATTTTTGTTACCGTTCCTTTCTCGACACCCCGGAATTACTTTTCAACAACATAATGCCCGGCCGCACACGGCACGTGTTGCTATGAATTGTCTTCAAGCTTTCCCAACACTTCCTTGGCCAACAAGGTCTCCTGATCTCTCTCCCATAGAGCACATTTCGGACGTTACGGGAAGGCGACTGCAACCATCCCGTAATATTGACCATTTAGCCCGACAGTTGGAGATAATTTGGCAAGAAATACCGCATGACACCATCCGGGAACTTTTTCAGTCTATGCAATGCCGGGTGACAGCTTGCATCCAGGCCAGAGGTGGACCAACGACTTATTGACTTCCTCCCTTGGTAAGGGGTATAGTGGTTAAGGTGTTAGCCTCTAGATCGGAAGGTTCCTGGTTCGAATCCGGGCCGGGCATGGATGTTTGTAAGCGTATGGGGTAGAGGCGGCTGGTGCACCTTAAATCTGTCGTGGCCGAAAGTCCTCACGTTGGGTTGGCGTGGAAGTTTGGAGAGTGGGGTGCCAGCTCAGGTGTTGCTTCGTCATCTGACCGTGGTTCAAAATTACGAAGTGTTGTCCTCGGATCTTTCCCTTTTGGGACTGATCCCGGACCGTCGTCAATAACCCGTTGTGTTGCTCTAGTACGACGTTAACTAAAATTACCAATTACCCTTGGTAAGGTCAAACTTTGAAATAAATCGTTCAATTGTTCTGAAATTTTAATCGTTTATTTTTGTATGTATGTTTTTTACATCCACCAATTTTTATCGCAATCGGACAATTCCTTCTTGGTGCGGAAGTTTGGAGAGTTGGGTGCCAGCTCAGGTGTTGCCTCGTCATCTGACCGTGGTTCAAAATTACGAGGCGTTGTCCTCGGATCTTTCCCTTGAGGGACTTATCCCAGACCGTCGTCAATAGCCCGTTGTATTGCTCTAGTATGATGTTAATTAAAATTACTATTACCATTACCACTACCTTCTTGGTGCGTCGATTTGTTTGTCATATAGTGTATTTGCAGGTGATGATGGTCTGATTAGAGTTGTAAATATCAAATCAAAATGCTCTCAAAAACGGTCTAGAGAAAGTAGATTCTAGGATTTTTACGACTTGTATTCTGTCCATAGAAACTTGGTTATTCAGTGATGTTTCGAGAATAAAGTTGAATTGTGTAGGTAGATAGGAAAAAGTATTTAATTAACGCCACACTGGAGCATAACAACGGTGTATTGGTGACGATCTGGGAACAATCCACAGTAAAAAGAACCGAATAAACTGAATTGATGTATCTCATGTATTTTGAATTTTTTTTAAATAATATTTTATTTATTATTTTCAATATCTGATAACTTTTTTAATTGTTTAGGCAATTTGTGTAGTGTTTGAATTTTTGATCTAAGCTATAATCTATTGAATATCTTCGGTCATTCAACGTGGGGGCAGGTTGGACCTTGCGGGCTCGATCTCGCGATTAGTGTTTCAATTTGTTTTCATTTTAATATTAATTGCGCTTTCCCACCCAATTTTGATTTTATATTCAACCGATATTGGAATTCTGATTTGGAAGAACGAAAAGGAGGGAAAGTAGTTTTCAGAACAGAGTTCGCGAGTTTCGGAACTTTGGTGTTAAGTAAATATGCAGTTTTACTAAATGTCTTGTTTGGTTTTGTAGTTTTGAATTCCAGTGCAGCTTCTACATGCACAGCCCACTTTAGAAATTTGTAGGAAACTTGGGTCTCTCACGCAGGATCAACGGCGGACAGTCGAGTCAAACATCTCGGAAGACATCTTGCTAGCTGCCGTTAGCATATGCGGATAGTGTCGAGAGTTTGAAGCCTCGTGCCTCATGATTGTCGCAACTGATGTTATTTTTAAAAGAGGGGAGTGAGAGAGAAGAGAGGTTAATCTAAGCTCAGAAAGAGTTTGACAGCGTTGTTCCGAGAGATGTTGTTGAAATTATTTGAATCTTAGATGGCGCTGGCATCGTTGACGTCATGCGCCTTTCCCGCGCTCCCACACCTGCAGCTTTGTCAGTTGATTAGTTGAAGTTCGACTCGATTCGATTTCGAAAGAACCTAAGTGTTCTTAATTTGATTCATTTGATTAATCTCGATTTGCATTAATGTATTCTTTATCTGTGTATGCAAATAGTGTGTTAATTGTAATCAAACTTTACTTTAACTGAAAGAATCTCTAATCGTCATTTTGTAAAAAGATCTAAAAAATACCACTGAACCACTCGATATTAGAAATCCTGTCATTTTGCGTCAGATGTAGGCCTTCCGAAAGATGGAAGAAATGCAACAAAAATGGGGGAAAATGCAACAAAGGCAGGGAAAAAACATTCCTACTTCGGAAGGTTTGCTCACTGTAAAAGAGAACAGGTGCATATTTTGTCTTAAAGCTCATGAGAGCAAAGATCGTCTAAATACGAGACCGCTTTCGAGGAAAGTAAAATTATGAAAATTAAGGCAGGGGAAAGGGTTTTAGGTGCTTGAAACCAGAGCATGCATTTGCATATTGCAGGAGTTCTATCCGCTGCCACTTTTGTGAAACATTACACCCAGAGATTTTATACCCTAGCCTGCCACTTAGTAAAGATACGGTGAAGGAAATTAGTGCTCCATAATTAATTCTATCCTCAACTGTTAATCAAAATGTGCTAAAAAATAGCCTCAATGACTCTGGAAATATTGTTGATATGAAAGGAAATTACAAAAAAGGTTTATGCATTATTTGGTACAGGTTCTTCAAAACGTAACGTTGAGGTCGACAGCAGAAGAATTAGAATCTATTTGTACAGCGAATCTTTCATGCATTCATTATTTCTAGCATCATTCATTATTTCTATCGTATTTATTCATTACATCTATCATGCATGCCCGAAAACAGGAGCTAGGCTTTATAAAAAGAATAATCCTATGTCATGTCAATCAAATACCGTCATATACACGGTGGCTGGCCCATGTTAAATCTGTTGTGACCTCAAATGTACTCACGTTGGCGTGGTGTGGAAGTCTGAAGAGTGGGGTGCCAACTCAGGTGTTGACCTCATAATTTGTAAGTGATTAAAAATTACGTTGAGTTATCCTCTAATATTTTCCTTGGAATTGACCCCGTACAGTCGCCAATAGTCCGTTGTGTTATTCCAGTGCGACGTTGATTAATTAACATTACCATTACCAAAGGTATGTTTTTCTAGTTCTCATTGCAGAACGGTGTTAAAATTCGCTTTTTTATAGTTCAAGATACTATTATTTGTTGTGATATTATACGTTTGGCCCAAAGGTCCACCTATAAAAAACTCCGAATACATAGAATTTGGCTATCGGTTATTCAGACAGGCAATTCTAAATTAGAGCTCCTAATTGAAGAGATGTCTACGGAAAAGTCGTAGCCATAGAGGAGAGATACGGAACGCATCTCTGCTCTGAGGTCATAAGGGTTCTTGTAAGAAAACTCAGAGGGGGCTTAGCAACTGTTCAGACTAAAGTGGGTTGAATAGTTTGAGGTCAGGTTAAAATCTCTCAAATTTGCAACACAAAGAATTTGTTTGATTACAAATTTGGCTATAAAAGATTTATAAGCTTTCGAATTTGGGTAAGCAGTTAAATAACTTCGTAATGGAGCAATATAAAGGGCAATTGACAAAGGTATGGAATCAACACTGAAGGAGATCCCCCTGTGAACGAAACCTCATAATTTTGAACCACGGTCAGATGACCAGGCAAACACCTGAGCTGGCACCCCAATCTCCAAACTTCCATGCCAAGTCAGCGAAGTTTGGAGCAATTGTTTGGCATAGATATCCGATAGAAAAATTAAAATAATGAAATTCATTATGATTTCAAAACGTTCCTCTGTCACAATACAAACGTTCGTTATTGTCTCAAGTCTTGTTTTGTTTTTGTCAAATTTGTTAGATTGACAAGTTTAAGTCTTCCTTGACTAAGGAGCAATGCGTTCCTTCCAATAGCAATATTGGTGAGAGACGACTGTCTAAGGGACTAAAAGTGTCAATGAGATATTGTGGATGGACTTTCGATATGAAATTATCTTTTTTGGAATACTTTGTATGTTTTGCCTGCAATGTACTAAACCTATTAACTTGTTCACTTAAATGGGACTTATTTGAAATAATACTAAGGTAAAATTTAAGGACGTTGTAGTCTGTTTATTAAAATAATTTATCGAAATCAAAGGTATGTGTTTTTTGTTTCTCGATTTAATATTCATTGCGTGCGTGCATCCGCTACTAGTATTGCAAACGTTGTTGTGTCTGGAATTTAATATCAACTATGCACTTACAAACTAAGACATTATGAATTTGTTTTTAATCATGCACACTGTAAACGTTAATTAGTGAATGCATAATGCAAATACGAATTGTATCCCCGATATTGAATGTTATTTATGTTAATTAAATAAGATTAAAATATGTTTGTGTGTAACAAAAATAGATGTAGTTAGTATATTCAAGCAAGGAAGACGAAAAATTGATTTTATGAGACTCGATTAACAGTTTAGTCAGAAAAGTTGATTTTCTTCTAATTACTGAATCAAAAAGTAAAATTCTCATTTCGTAAGCTTAGAGCAAAACTTTTTTCCCGACTAGTTATAGAATACGGTATGTGATAATTGTCGTAGGTTCATCATTATGGTAACGGTTTCTTCTGCTGATTTGTAACAGTTCAATGATGAAAACAGTTCGCTTTACTGATAGTGTATGGCCATGTTATAAAGTGATAGAAATAATTTTCAAATTGAAAATCTGCACTCTTTGAGACCGATAATTTAAAAGACGAATAGTTCAGTGACGAATCTTTATTATCATAAAACGGAGGCCGTCTGAGTTAATGATATATCTCTCCTCGGAGAATCAACAGTAGCTGATCAGGATGTCCCTAAAAATTTAGTAATCGCAATGGTAATGAATTAACGTCGGACTGGAGCCACACAACGGACTATTGGTGAAGGTCCGGAAGCAACCCCGGATAGATCCGAGGAAAACCGACGAACCGACGGTAAATCTACAATAAATTTAGATGAACTGTTTGAGTTAGGCCGCTGTACTTTGACCTTCAAGCACTTTTTAGGGATAACTGACCTATCAGTATGAAATATCAATTAAATAATTCATAACAATCAAACAATACAATAATTATTTCTATCACATACATATCAGTTGTTAATTTAAATCATATTTCTTTCTTCTCCCCGACACACTCGAACTCTCTCACACAGAGAATTATAATTTACAACGCCATTAAACTAAGACACATAAATTTTTTTTTATTGAATATGAATTATCATTAAAACTTCTAAAAAAAACAAAATTTTGCATAAACGTAAAAACTTTATTTAAAAATTTAAATATAATAAGAGCGAAAATTTTGCTAAAAATTAAAGTGTGAAATATTAATTGATTGCTTCAGATTTTAGTGTTTCTTGAGTTATGTTTTCAGTTTCAATTCATAAAATAAGTTGTCTCTTACTCCTTCAGTTGTAGTTATTATTTCGGTAGAAAATGTATGGTTTGACTCAAAAAGTTAAGCGCAAGCTGATCTTGCAAATATTTATGTAATAGGTCAAGTTAAAAATGTTTTTGTTATTGTGTAGTATATAATATGCATAAGCACTGTTTACAGTTTCATTATAATACACAGGACATTTTAGGCGATACAATTTATAGAAATGAGGCTGATTTTCCTCCTAATTGGTTTTAAGGCTGGGCGTCCTTAAATGGTGAACTTAGCTTTTAGTGAAGGAATTATAAATTTTAAAAGACAAAAATCAAAAGAGTTTTTAAGAAAAATGTGTCTTTCGTTTCCTTTAACTGTGAGTTTTTCAATGAAAAACTATACTACAAGTCTAGCAAATTGCAGAAAGTATAGTGTACAAAGTATAATATAGATGGCGCCAGGTCACTTACCCAACGTTCACTTGTTAAATGTTTCCACACAGTAACTCCAGGAGCGCCAAACGCTGAAGGCGCGCTTTCCTCAGTTGTTGATAGTCCCTGTCCGCGGACAGTCGCTAAGGCCACCGTTGTTTATTAATACCGTTCGCTGTCCATGGCGCTAGATCGCCGCTGACAATCGGCATGGAAGAGAGGACAGTCCACGACAAGTCGCTCGGGACTCGGCCCGTAGCCGACTCGAACTCGTGTTCGAAGCGCAAGAGACTGTTCCCCGCCTTGCCGTGCTCGGCCGAGCGCCTGAAGGCGGGTTCGCCCCTGCTCTGGCTGCTGTGTGCGGTTTCGTGGGCCCTCCTGTGCGCGTACAGTTTCAGGCTGTCCCACGTGGAGGACAGACTGACAGCGCTGGAGTCACGGCTGCTGCAGGAAGCAGGATCGAACCAAGATCCCCTCTCATCTGCGAATCATCTTCATACTTATGTAAAGGCCGTCGTTCGACAGGTGAGTTCTTTGACATTCTCCGTAAACAATCAATTTATTCATATTTTCTAGGAATATTATTTTGTTAGGAATTTCAGAAACACTACCGCCACTAATATTTGTCTTGACAGAGAGGTACTCTCACGTGAATGGGGCCCGTTAGCCCAGTTGGTAGAGTTGCGGACAAGCGACCGGAGGGATGCAAACTCGAAACTTTATCCAACCAAGGACGTGCATGTTAAATATGTCGTGACCTCAAATGTCCTCACGTTGGCATGGTGTGAAAGTTTGAAGAATAGGGTGCCAGCTCAGGTGTTCACCTAGTCATCTGACCGTGGTTTCTAATCACGTGGTGTTGTTCTCAGACCTTTGCTTTTACTATGCTTCCGACCAGTTGCCAATCTCAAATAGCGAATTGCTGTTGAGTAATGTTATCTCGACGAAACTATGTGGACAAACTTTCGTCTATAAATCTCCATTTTAATTCAAATTCGACGATCCGAATTCAGTTGCAATACCGGCTGAAATGTGACTCGGAAGATATAAAGGGCCTCAAAAAGCAAGCTTCAAGCAATTTGTTGGTGAATTCGATTGATATTGCTCTGCCTGCACGTCCCAAAACGAGACACGACAGTTTGAGAGAAGGCGTTTTGTCGTATCGGAATATTGTAGCAAGAGTTAAGGCGGAAAGTTAGTACATTTACTTGGCTTTTAGTACTTGGGAACAATGGATAGATACAGCGCATCGTCGTGAGGGATCTGTAGCACCTATGGCTGCGTCAAAAATGGAAAGTAATGAATTGCTACGCACGGGGTGTAGCAGTTCATAGCGACATCCGGAACTTTTGCATAACGGAGGGTGGTGGCATATCAGATGATATCTACCAGCTCTGTTAGTCGACGATTTCTCCAAAGGCATTGTGGCTCATCGTTCGTTACTATGACATCCTTTAACCGAATACCATAGACTGCATAAGTTGCAGTGCTGCCACGAGCGAATTGGAGCGAATGATGTTTTCTGACGAGTCTAGATGCAATCTCGTGACCTATGATGGCGGGATACTAGTTCGCAGATGTTGCGGGGAGCAACATCTGGAAGGAGTGCATTGCAGAGCGTCGTATTGTACCTGCTCCAAGAATTTGTGTTGTTGACGCTACTTCATTTCATTCACACTTTCGCATTATACGCATCGCAATCACTATGAACAGACTGCAATCATCATAGGTATTGGAGCCAGAAATCCTTCTTACAGACCCTTTCAAAAGTTGTCTTTGAACTGGACAATGTTCGTCCCCATGTCACACAAATTGTACAACGTTTCTGCTTTAACTGAGCACCACTTCTTTCTTGGCCTGCTCGAAAATTGACACTAATGTCATCACCTGCAATCACATCTGACGTATTGTGGATTCTTATTGAATTTACATGCAACAGCATTTCACGGTCTGCGATCTTTATAGGCCAATGTCACTCCTTGTGAAAGCAGTCATAACCTCTAAAAGTGGACACACAAATTACTATATATATATAATGTCAGCATGCTTCTTTTAACGCAGTTCTGGATTTACAATTGTTTATATACTTTGTACTACATGTTTCACTCAAACAAATTTCATTGCTGTAACTCGAATCTTTGTTCGTGGTGCATATTCAATGAACAGCATCCGCCAGGGTGTTTATATAAGTGGACTTCCAACAATTATAAATTTGTGAACCTGGAAAGCAAACTGACATAAAAGTTTTAAAACTTTTCACACATCCTAGGAGGTTCCGTTGCCAATGTGAAGGCCATGAATCCATCCACCTGATTTTTAAATACTAGAGATAAACTTACTGATATTAAAAAAATACGCATTTTTAACCGACAATGTTTTACAAACCTTTGGTATTGTAATGGCTTATTTGAAACTTGTAATTATTTTTTATTTGTGAATTATTATCAGCATTTTTAATTTCTGACAGCATTGGTCTTCGGCATTGATTGTTATGTCATCGTGTTCTTAAAGGCTTGCGGGTATCAAACTGTTATTCTGTGTCCCCCCTTGCTCTTAGGATAACAATACTTGACTGGCTTCCTGTTATTTTGTTTATAATTTAGACAATAACATCGATACGCCTTTAACCCTCCTAGTAGTTCCGACGAGACATCTCATCCATCAAGATCGAACCCGTTTTGCTAATGACGAACTATCTTGTACTCAAGAATGTCGATTGAAATCTGAATAATGTAGATAGTACCGTTTTTTCATTACGAGATCAAGATCAGGTACCTTTTTTTTTAATGAGGGGTATCTCGTCCATCAGGATCTGGTTACTTTTGCTCATGGCCAGATACCCGGATGAGGCAACCACCAGAAGAGTTAAAGAAGGGAATGGGCAGAAATTGAAGTAGACGCGTTCTTAATTTAATTATGGTATCACCAAGAGGGCTTTTTGAAGTGCATTTTATTACACTTCAAAAAGAATTGATGCTTGTAAATTTCGGGTATGAAACCATTTAGGGGTATGAAATACATTCTGTTGAATATGGATACTACTGGATTCATTATAAATGGATTGAAATAAACTATGCGATGTGAGTAAAACGACCTTTTGCCGCCAATAAGCAATTAAGAAAGTTTAGCGCAGATGATATTCGCTGGTTTATTAGAAATTCAAGGATTACATTATGCGTTTAATTATACAATTTTATGAAAATTTCGAAGTTGAGGCTAAAGCCATTGATAAGCATTTCGAATATTTTTGAAAATAAAAAATTATAATGAGCATTTTTAGCCATTTCTTTGCCAATTCAGTTGGGCTTTTTCTCGGGGGCTGGGGTACACGCTCTTCTGTAACGCTGTTCTTAACAAGGAGATCGAAAAACATTTATAAACTAGCTAAAATGTAAGTAATTATTATCCTCTAACTTTATTTATAGTTAGAGGGAATGTGCTTCTGTACATCTGCCAAAGAGGAATTTTCACTGTAGACAAAAATACACTACCGGAGAAGAACAACTGATTACGTTTAAGATCTAATTTGATTTATTACCATTGACTACGTAATTGCTTAATAATCACTGACTGGATGGTTGTAGTTGTATTTTTTTAGATTCGTGTTGCATTCTATTTTACATGAATTTTGTTTCTCGGCATCTTAAATGTATGGAACACATTGGTAGTGCGTTAAAAATCTTTCTTCCGTTGTGCAACCTTTTTTTTTTCATCATTTAGATGTTCATAAAACCAATAAATTACCTTTTTGTTTTAAAAAATTAGCCGTTATGAGGTGTATTCAATGGAAATAAGGTGATCTAATGTTAATTTAGTGGTATTTTAGCTGAACATAATCTTTATGTATTCCACCAACGTATGTGGTACAAAAAATCGATATCTGTATGTTGGTGCATGACAACAAGCGATATAAATAATATAAAATCACCCACGACGACCTCGCCGAAGCTAATTTGGGTAACATGACTTAGGTGCGAACTTTTTGCTTGCATTTAATTCGAAATAAGAATGTACACCATTAAGAAGTATACGAAATGCCGTTACATATTTTTGGATGCTTGTATTTTTGGAGGTATAAAATGGACATTCGATGCTCCTATCTATCTACTATATACTATATAATTCTCTTACGTGGCACGCAAAAATTACGTTTTTTTTTAATTGCGATTTAGCAACATGAACGATTGTTTGTTTACCACGAAATCACGCTCATCAATTGAATTTATAGCGTTATTGGATAAATTTGATTGAAAAAAAGATGAATATTAGTCGAGTTGTTGCAGCTTACAAACGACATGTATTCGATTTCTAAAGAAGCGCTCACATTTCGTGTCAAAATTTGTTCAAAGTTTTCATTTGACTTCCAAATTGTTCGAGTTCTTATTCCAGAGGTACTGCATAATTTTTATGTAGTACAACAAATTTATATTTAAAAAACAATTTTTTGGAATATCATATTTTGTAAACAATGTCTACATTGATGTGAGCGAAGCGAGCAATGTTCGCGCAGTGAACCAATGAGGATTGCAAAGCAATCTTTCGTGGATCGGCGAGCGTTAGCGAGCAGGGGGCAGGCCCACTAGTTCAATATAATGGATTTAAATCATCATCATTTGTACTATTACAAAAGGAAGTGTCTGAGGTGTCCAGACGAATCTATAGGACTTACAGTAATGAAATTTGGCACACAAGTAATCCTAACTTTATGCAAATTTTGTACGAAGCCCGAATTTTAAAATTTAATATAGAACATTTTAAAATTCTATATAATAATTAATGTAACAAATATTAAATTATAACAAATATTAAACAAATATAACAAATATATAACAAATATTAAACAAATATAACAAATATATAACAAATATTAAACAAAAAAACAATAATAACAAATATTAAATTATTGGCATCTATTTATTAATTGTTTTCCTTAGAATAGCAATAGTTTAAAGACGGATCACAGATTCTGAATTTATTTTTCCCCTTTCATTTCCTGAGCAAAAACGATTCCAGCAAATTGAAACAAAACAAATTAAAATATTTGACTGGCGTTTATTCCTTTTTTATTCTCAAGTCCAAGTTTCTATCTAAGCGATCGCTAAAGATAAGAGTAAAAATTTCAACGGATTTGAAATCTGGTGGAAAATGTTTGCACCAGATTTCCTTAAATGTGATTTTCTTTAAATAAACAATTTTTCAAATGTAACCTTTTATATTTTCGCTATACGATTTTGGCATTTGACGAAGATATTCAATACGAACACAAAAAGGACTATTTGAGGTTTTCTATCTTCGTGATCGTTAAAGACACTGAAAATTTCAACGGATTTGAAATCTGCGGAAAATTTTACACCATATCGATACCTCAAGCAGTTCGAATTTTATGCGCGAATTTACGACATGCCAGTGTCATGTCGGGTGAAGATGGTACTAATTCTTAAAATTATTGTTTTTTCTTTTTAATGTTTTCAGTATCAGTAAGAACACGAAAAGAACTGTCACAAACTGTCTGTCCGTGCTGGCCTGCTGGTCTATCTCTAATATTATAAAATGAAGTGTTTGTCTGTTTGTTTCTTCCACGCAAAGTCCTGACGAATCTATGGCACTTACAGTAATGAGATTTGGCACACAGGTAGTCCAAATGTTTTGCAAATTTAGGGTCACGGCGAATTTTAAAATTCAATATAGAACATTTAAAAATGAATTTAATTAAATTTAATTATTATTGTTTTATTTGGAGTGGCAACAGCATAAAAGATCAGATTCTAAATTTATTTTTTCCGTTTTCATTTTGCGCGGAGGAATGATTCCGATTTCCAGCAGACGATAAATAACAAAGTTTTAGCTTTAATTATGTAGTTCTTTTTTCTATGTCCTAGACCGTTAAAGATAGAGAAAAGATTTCAACGGGGTTGAAATTTGAGGAAAATTTCAAATTAGATCGATATCTAAAAATGTGATTTTCTTTAAATGAATAATAGGCTACGAAACCAAATGGGAATTAGTAGCAATCACCGAGGGTTAGCGAGCAGTGGTCACACCTGACCTCACGAAAAGAACTGTTACGGGCAACGCCGTGCTGGCCACGCAGTGGCTAGTAATATATAAAAGGTAAACTTGCGGTAACGTACGTGGATCACTTTTTATACTCACTCTCCTCATTGGTTAAAATCATATTTAAATACTTCCTCCTGAAATTCCTAGCGCAAAATAAATAAGGTAGGTGGTTGAATTTACGTTGCACCGGGCAACAAATTCGATTCGTTTGTCCAAGTGATTTATCTTTCAGAGGTCTAACGACAACGACTCCGTCTATTTCGTTACAAGGTCAATGATCAGACGATAGTTATTCTTTTAAAAGTTACAAAGTTGATATATGTTTTGCAAACAATTTTTATAATTGTTTGAATTTCCTCATTTTCAGAATTAAATTTATATATTGTATTTAACTTTATTGATATTTGATTGTCTATATGTTAACAAAAAATGAGATACAAAATAATAAACCAATACATGTTCCACAAAAACTGTCGGTACGAAAAGTTTCTTGAAATTTATTATTGGAATAATGTCTAATTAAAATTAGTTAAAAAACAACTTTTATTACGCTCTAAAAGAATATGGACGCTAGGACCTTCAATAGTAAGTTAAGTAATCACTATTCAATTGATATATTGTTTTGAATATTGTAAACCATTTTAAGTTTTTTTATTTTTTCAAATTTCATTTTTAGGGTATATGATTCAATACACACTCATTATTTCCAAAAAGGGTACAGCTACACTCTACGTTTATGAGTGATGGCAACGGCTTGGCACTATTTTTGCCACACTTCTAGTAGCGAATTACGGTAAATTAAGTCAAACCATCTGTCGTTACGGTTGTTGTGGAAACTTTCAATTTTCATTTTGAATATTCTAGAAAGTTCTTCCAAAATCCGTTAAAGTTGTTTGATTTCATTGGTTCGTTTGAAATTTTTTCTTTCCTCCCATTGGTTATTTTGTTTTTATAATATCCTTTGATTGCATTGGTCCTTTTAAATCGTTTTCTGTGATACCATTGGGTCCATTTATTTGTATTCCGACAGTTGTGGAATTTTTATTTTATTATAATAATTTTCACAAAAGGATTAAGAGTTTTTTTTGACCATTTTCGTTTTCATTATTTATTTATTTTTCTCGCAAGAGTTCTGACGTTATCAGGTTGTATTATTTCTTGCTTTTTTTTTTCTTTTAAAAATCTTTTTCTTTTACAACATGCCTACTGTATCTAGTGTAATTGATGTTCCAGGGTTTTCTTACCCAACAAATGCAGTTTAGTTTTCTGCTGGTTCACAATTGTGTTTTGAAATGTGTTTAAGTTTATTACTATGTGTGAAAGTTTAAAAAAAATATGCTTTTCAAAACGTTTTCAAATGTGTTTTCAAGCTTTCATTTTCCGTTGTAAAAAGAGGTATAGTGGTTAAGGTGCTAGCCTCTAGATCGGAAGGTTCCTGGTTCGAATCCGGGTCCGGGCATGGATGTTTGTAAGCGTATGTAGAGGCGGATGGTGCACCTTAAATCTGTCGTGGCCGAAAGTCCTCACGTTGGGTTGGCGTGGAAGTTTGGAGAGTATGGTGCCAGCTCAGGTGTTGCTTCGTCATCTGACCGTGGTTCAAAATTACGAGGCGTTGTCCTCGGATCTTTCCCTTAAGGGACTGATCCCGGACCGTCGTCAATAGCCCGTTGTGTAGCTCTAGTACGACGTTAACTAAAAAATTACCATTAAATTACCGTTGTAAAAGAAAAATATTTTTGGAATAAAAATATTTCTGAAAGAATTCTTTCCTTGGTAACATTTGAAGTCCGACAAAAAAAAAAAAATCGCCACGGCCGTTGCCACCGCTCATAAACGTAGACTGTAGCTGTACCCTAGTAATGTAAAAAATATGTGTAAAGACACTGCCGTTAACATAGATAGGAACAAGTAAGAAACTACATCGCAACTACTATACGCAGGTCTGCTAGTTTAAATTAAAATTACTGAATTAACTACACGCACTAAGACAAGCTGCGGATTTTCGTGTTGCGACCTAGAGGCAGAGCAAACTGGCAACATTTCAGAACTCACTTTCGTAAAAAGAATGATATTCTGGTCTGATTTCGCACTGCGAGTGGAAGATGACGAGGAAATAAACATTCTAAGGATTCTTTAACAACTTTTGAATTTGTTGAATAATTGTCGGAATTTTATAAAACCGTTTAGTTTTTTAAAAATGCTCAAACTGTAATTCTTGCTAAAGCACTCTTGGCAATTGTAACATTTTTGAAAACGAATGATGAAGAATCCATTTTGTGTTGCTTCACTTGTTTTAGGGAACAAGTTTCAAATACAATACAAAATTCTGATTAAGGCTCGGTGCACACATCCGGTTTTTCAACGTGCGACTCCGCTGCGGAATCGAAGCCCAATTATGCACACATAACCGCGAAATGACGCAAGTACTCATTTCGTGTTATTTGCGATAAATATTCTATCGAAGAAAACGTGTTTATTTCCTTTACTTGGTGTAAAAAAAAGTATAATCTGAAACAAAATAGACGTTACTGGATACAACCATTTATCATTTATTATTTATATTCCATTTATTTATGTAAACAAGGTACTTCAGACCGGAGAAGCGTGTGCGGCGGGCCTTAGGCCCGGTGTACATATCCGGTTTTTCAACGTGCGGCGCCGCTGCGGCAACGCAAGTACGGTCTGAGATACATTAGATCCAATGGAGTAGTGCACACATGTCTCCGGCGCCGCTGCGGCGACGTACGTTCAACTTGCTTGCAATTTGTACCGCAGTTCCCCACGGCGCTGCAGCTCGCCGCACATGTGTCTCCTGTCTCGAGTACCTTGTTTTCATAAATAAATGGAATATAAATAATAATTAATAAATGGTTGTATCCAGTAACCGTCTATTTTGTTTCAGAATATACTTTTTTTACACCAAGTAAGCGAAATAAACACGTTTTCTTCGATAGAATATTTATCGCAAATGGCGCGAAATGAGTACTTGCGTCATTTCACGGTTATGTGTGCATAGTCGGGCTTGTGCATAGTCGGGCAAAACCGGATGTGTGCACCGGGCCTAAACTAAGGCCCGCACATAGTATCTTCGCGAAATTGTTTACATGTTTGGTGAAAAGTATTGTCACTCATGTTTAAGACTTTATTTGAATCCATCTATAGTGAATATAAGCACCAATATGCACATTTCATAAACCCAAATGATTAAATTTAATCAAAGCTATATAACAGCCTTTTGTGAACTTCTTACTGTTAATTCTTTCTTTTAATACAGTTCTCCGATGCAGTGTAGGTCCACGGTTGCCCGATTGGAAGATGAACGGATTAGCAACCAGAGGGTTGCGAGTTCGAATCCATCCCAAAACCGTTATGTAGAAAGTGGGCTGGTGCATGTTAAATCTGTCGCGTTATCAAATGTTTTGTCGTTGGCGTGGTGTGTAAGTTTGGAGAGTGGGGTGCCAACTCAGGTGTGAACTCGTCATCTGATCGTGGGTCAAAAATACGTGGTGTTGTCCTCGGATCTTTCGCTTGGGGTTTGATCTCGAACCTTCACCAATAGCCTGTTGGCATTGCTCCAGTTCGACGTAAATTAAAATACCTACCAATGCAATGAAATGAATAACAAAAACATAATTTCATCTTTATGTTTGAATTATAATTTCAATTAAAGAACGTGACAAAAAGTTCACATCTTAATCGTGTTACCAGTGGTTCAAAATTACGTGGTGTTGTCCTCGAATCTTTCCCTTGGGTCAGTGGTCGGCAAACCGCGGCTCTTTAGCCACTTCAGTGCGACTCTGCCATGAATCGATTTCGACTAAATGCCGGCAGTAAATATCCCGACGGTGTTGCGAGGAAGAAAGCAGTTGAGGAACTTCAGAAGAGTAAAGAAAAATGAAGTTTTGTATTTAATTATTGGGTGCAATTTTATATAACAATGTTAATGTTACAAGCTTTATTGTTAGTCAAGAGATTGCTAAGAGCAGCAAACCATACGCAGACGGTGAATACATTAAAATTTGTTTTATAAATGCATCCGAAGAGCTATTCCGGGATTTTAAGAACAAAGCAGAAATCTCTGTTTAAAAAAAATGTTAACGAAGAAAGAAATTTGCAATGTTATAGAATTGGTGATCAAGATTGTCAACACAATTGTAGGTAACCCTCTTTATCATCGCCAATTTAAAGAATTTTAGTTGAAATGGAGAGTGAATACACAGATCTACTGCTGCATAATAAGGTACGTTGACTTTCAAGAGGAAACGTTTTAAAACGTTTCGCTTCCTTATTCTTTGAAATTAAAACATTTCTCTTTGAGAAGGGTTGTTGACTATCTTAAACTACGTCTTATATCTAAATAATATTAATTGTAAACTGCAGGGAAAATGAAACAATTTTTTCGATTTTGGAAGAAGTCATTTCATTTGTAAACAAATATTATCCATTTTTGCCCAAGATTTTGAAAGATAAACATTAATTCATTTCCCAAGCCTGCTGAAACATTGGCATGAAAATAACTCGTTAAGTGACAGTTACTATTTCAAAACAATTTTAAATATGGAGGAAGCTTTTGTACGGAGGTTTCAGGAATTCAGAAATAGCATTAGCCTTTGTTAGAAAACCTCAGTGCTGACATAAAAGAATTGAATTTTTCTCCCTTTAATATTGACATTGCGCTTTTGAAATGTAGTAACTGGAGTTTAAAAATAAAGAATTATGGAGATCCAAATTTGAACGCCTTAATGCTGATATGGGAAAAAATTAATGTGATCTCAGTTCACAGATAAAGTGGTCTGCTTTGAAAGACCTGGAGAAGGAAGATGATGATTTTCAACACCTGGAACAGTATTCCTGACTCATATGATCAGTTAAAAAGTCTAGCATTTGCTGTTCTTTCACTCTTTTGGCTCTACATATTCATGCGAACACTCTTTTCCAAGCCTGAACCTTATCAAAAGTAAATGAAGAAATCGTCTTATTGATGAGAACCTGGAAATTTGCTTGAAATTATAAACAACGATATACAAACCTGACATCCAAACTTTCCAAGGAAATGCAAGGTCATTGTTCACATTAAATGCGTGTTTTATCATATATATTTTATTTTAATGCAAGAAAATATTTTTTTTTGTTAAAATAAATAAGATTTTTCTTATGATATCTGGTTTTATTTAATGTTAGTAGCTAGTTTAAACCGACTCCTAAGAACATGGTTCTTGAAAAGAAATTTGGCTCTCAAAGAAATCTTAATCGTTGTACTGCTGATCTTTGATTCTTTTGAGTAATGAGTTTGCCGACCACTGCCTTAGGAGATTGATACCGGACCGTTGTCAATAGCCCGTTGTGTTGTTCTAGTAAGACGTTAATTAAAAATTACTATTACCATCAGTCGTGTTACCATATTATATCTCTGAACATCTGCTTCAATGACATTCTATTCACTTGAAAAAGACTGATCGCTTCTTTTGGCGTCTAAACCTATTTCCACGTTTCCTCGCAATTTCTTTCCTTTGCTGATTTCAGTCTTCGAGATTTCTCTATGCTGAAAATTTCATTTGAGCTCATCACGTGCAGGTTTAGCAATATGTTACTCCATCGCTCAAATCAATATAAATATATATAGTTTATATCCGTTTGTTACCATTCTCCATTGTACAAGTAATGTGTATTTCTGTGTCCGTACATTAGAGAATCTATATATATATATAATTCTCTTACGTGACACACAAAAATGTCGTTATTTGTTATCGCGTTTTGGCAACACTGCGAATGTTTGTTTAACACGAAGCCTCTCGCCTCAATTGAATTTATAGCGTTATCGGATGAAATTTTATTGAAAAAAAAAAAAAAAGAATATTAGCCGAGCTGTTGCAGAGCTTACAGACAACATTCTGGGTGTCTGATTTCCAAAGCAGCGCTCGCATTTCGAGTCAAAATTTCCTCTAAGTTTTCTGTTGAATTCCAAATTGTTCGAGTTCTGATGCCAGAGGTACTGTATAACTATGTAATTTATGTTTGAAAAATATTATATTTTGGAATATCATATTTTGTAAACAATCCCTTCGACTAGGACATGTCTTTATGATGCGAGCGAAGCGAGAGTAATGTTCTCGCATGGAACCAATGAGGATTGTAAAGCTCTTCTACGGGGGTTGGCGAGCGTCAGCGAGCAGGGGGCGGTGCCCATAGTAGATTTTATATCACAAAATTTATCTCACTTTTTTCCGTTCCAAAATATGTTTGAAATATTTTTTGAAGGAAGCGAAAATTTATTTAAAATTATGTACGTTTATTGGAGGTAGGTAGATATTTTGATTACCGTCGCACTGGAGCGGCGACGGTTCGCGATCAATCCCAAAGTGAAAGATTCAAGGACAACACTATGTAAATTTGTCGGATCTTTGTAATCTGTAAGTTTATTAAATATTGCACTTGAAGACTTGATTGTCTTTTTCTTCAACAGAGCAACTTAACTGTCCTGAAGTGTTTGCATTTTCTGTACTTGTTTCAAAAGTGGTTATAGTTTCTGTCTTGTGGTCATGAAGTTTGGTAATTGGTAATTTTTATTAATGTCGTGTAGTTAATTAACCTCAGATCTCTCTACGATGAGAAGGATTTACAATCAATGTTTTTGCAACTATCGAATTAAACTCATATTTTTGATTTGCCGCATAACTGGTATAGTTATAACGTTTTCTACCTCATAGTAGGTTCGTGTTTGAATCTCTGTTTGTAAGTGCATGGATGTTGTTGATGACCTATTAAGAGTAATTACCACTGTGTAACCCGACGGGAGCTCCCTCACACACAACTACAACGAAAAAAAGGGTAATTTTTGGATATTCAAATTTTTTTAAATAAGAAAGTTGCAATTGGGTAAAACCCAGTTAATGATGGGGTCGCCTAAGTTTGCCATCTTCAAGCAATACCAGTTAGTTCTAATCGAGATGTCAAGGCATACAAGTTTTGAATCGACTCGTTCGAAAAGTGTTGAATCAAATTTCCAGATTTCTCAGATTTTACATGTTATGGCGAATATTACTTCTTAATAGTAACACCTGTGAGTGAAAACTAGATTTCCCATCCCTGATCTAGATCGCACGAATCCTTATGTATCTAAAAATTCAAGTATCACGCAAGCCACAAGTTCTTTCAAAATGAACGTTCGAAAACTTTTAAAAATTCTACATACGCAAGCGTTCCGTTCAAAGAGAGAGAGAGCTTTCCGTTCAAAGAGTAGAGTTCAGAATATTCTGCCATTTATTATGCCGAAATAACCACGGTGGTGAAAGTCTAAAGTCACGCAAACCATACGTTCCTCCAGAATAAATGTTTGATGATTTTTAACCCCTCAGTATTTTTGACGAGATATTTCGTCCACCGAAATCTGACTAATTTTGCTAATGAAGAGGTATCTCGTCATCAAGATACTGTCGATTTTTTTTATGGTGGCGAGATTAAGATATGTCTAGTTCTCTTCTAATGACGAAATATCTCGTCCATCAAGATCTGGTCAGTTTTGCTAATGACGAGATACCTCGTCGAGACAACCACCAGGAGGATTATCATTCTCCCTACCCCAGAGTATTTACCGTTCAGTAACGTTCAAAATGTTCGCCCACCGACGAAACATTCGCGGGGGTGAAAATCACAGCTCCAATTCCCGGCTTTACGCTTGCTGAAGACATCGCCCATCGTTGACACCGAAAGACCGTTCGACGCAGTGCGAAGGGGTGAGTTGTTGCCATGGTTCAGTCCTCCACCAACCCACTACTCATCCGGGGGCTATCGGGCTATGCGGTTACAGGGAGGCAGGCTGGACCATAAAAGACATTCTCCAGATAGCATTCGGGCTTTGTGATTCAGATGAAGTAATTGGCACGTTCAACAGACCAATTGGCACGTTAATCGATCGACCGTGTTCCCAGATTGTTCTCTTGGGGTGGGGGTTCACCCCCCTTAGACACGTGTGAGGGGGGGGGGAGGGCTGGAGGGAATTAATTGGCTCTGAATCCCCAAGAAGGAAGAGTTCCATTTTAACTTGTAGTCATTGTTCAGTGGATGAACGACGGAGTGATTACGCCTTGTGCGCTTATTAAGTGGTATGGCCTAGAGGGACCTCCTGTTCAGGAATCGGAGATTGGAACGGATTGGAAAAAAGTGGCATAAAGGAGAACTCTCGACTGGGTTTTCAAGGCCCCTTTGAGTTCTGTTTAGGGCCACGGGGGATTTTTGTGCTTTAATTTTCATCAATCCTTTTGAAAAGTGGGGATGCTTTATTTTGCTTTGTCATCAATCGCTTTGTGATTTTTGAGTGTTTTCATTTTGTTTCAGGAAATGAAAGAAAATGGTTTATCTTTAGTCAATGAAGGCGTACGGTATCTGAGGATTTTTTTTTCTTGTGATGTTGCTTTTGATGATGCCGTGTTAATGTACGCATGAATGCTATTTACGAATTTGGGAAACGTGTTCATAGCAACTGTTACTTGTAGCTTAATACTTTATTCTTTCTTGCGAAAGGAAAGAACTGAATGTTTTTTATTTTGCCAAAAGCACCCATAACGATATGAGTACATATATTACTCTCATACAGTTATAGTTGTATGATAAATCTATGAACGTATAAAACAATATAAAATATTCTTTTTATCTAATATTGTGTTTTAGTACGTTACTTAAAACAAGGTAAAATCTTAAAGTACACCTACTATTAATTTATGCAATTACTCAGGTTTGTTTTAAAGAATCTTTATGTCTGGTTTAGTGATAATTTGGGCAACTTTTTGCAACAAATGCAGCTTTTTTTCACGCGTTCTACGCTGCATGTAAAGTACTAAAACCAAAATTCCTCCTTCATGGGGTGTATTGTAAGCGAGTTATAACCGTAACATAAATGCAACTTTCTGCATAAATACAACTTTTTCCATAAATGCAACCTACCTGCAACTTTTTAAAATTTAGCTTAAAATGAATTAATATGAAATTACTATTTCATTTTTTGACCTCTGAACTAACCCTTTGATCATGTGTGTCTGATCCTGCGAATGCCGAAGAATTGTGGATCAAACAAGAAGTTCACGGAAAGAAGGTGTTCGTCCTAACAGACGAAAGTGAAATAAATGTCAAGAAGTACTTTTAACACATTGGTTGGCACTCTTGATAATCCAGAAGAAACTTGCGTAATTGACTGCAGAGTTTACGAGGTGAGTGTCGATCAACAATATGTTGTTCGCCTGGTAGATGACGTTTAAAAATCTCTGAATGTTGAGCGAAAGGATTTGCGATACAGCACATTATATGACTGTGGCTGCCCCAGTTTTTCAATATTATAGAAATTCCTGGCCAAGGATCGGCCATTCAACATTCTTCTGTATTTCAGTATGTATTATAACACTGTTGTACACGACTAGAATTGTCAATATATTTTGAATTATTTAATTCTTTACGAATAATTTATTTTAGAATTTAGTGTATAAAAAATAAATGCAACTTTATTTCCATAAATGCAACTTTATTTCCATAAATGCAACTTTATTGAATCATAATTGCAACTTTTCCCATTTTTACTGCAACAAAAAAGTTGCTTTAGTGATAATCTCAAAACTATTGTAATAATTTCATTTGGAATATATATGAAAACTTATCGTAATTGTCATAATGCTTTGGCCGAGTTTCTGTATTATTTAACAAGCGACAGTAGAGTTCAGCTCAATGCAAATTCAATTCATTTTATTAGAACACTCGTAAACATTCGTAAGCAATGTTAATTTTGTGATACAACTTTACCTTCTTAAAAAAACGTACATCTATTTTACTCTTTTTAATCTAATTCATAAATCTTCTTTTAAAATTTTATTCTGTTTTAATCCTTTCTCATTTGTTGAAAACAGCATAATTTAAATAGTGTAGATTATTTGAGTTTTGTATCGTTGAACTGCAACGGCACCTATTTATCAAAGACTTCTGCTCTTGTTTCGTTCTGAGAGATTTCTGTAAGACGTATGGATTCTCGAAAAGAAATGGAACTACATAAAATCGTTGTTCTATCTTATTTACAAGTTAGAAGGTTAAGCTAGTGGAAGATTTTGACACATTGAAATTTGTTCTCGAAAGAATACTATTGTTAATATTTCTAATTATGTTAAACATTGTAAAATGTGTTAAAATGTGAGAGATTTCAGTGGTGACAGACAAACCAGACGGAAGGCAGAGATTTTACGTCCTGCAATCCAAATGCTCTCGCACGATACGTACATGTTTTTTTTTTTGTGTGGCTTAAAAATGCTGTTTATTACCATTTTAGCGGCGTTTGGCGTTTAATTTGGTGTTGAAGAATTAACTATTACTTATATTAATTTAGAATTCATTCTTTGAAATTTATATTGGAGACGTGGTGAAATCGTCTTCGAAAAATAAGCCAAGTGAGAACACATTCGGGATGCGTACAAGAAGCGCATTCCACCACATAACCGTTTCCGCCACTTACATTGAATTTGGCAGAAAAGCATCTCATTGTTTGACTAAATGAAATAAATTTGAAATTAAGATGGGAGTCATCACCATAGTAACAGTAAATAGAAAATAGCTAACGCAATTAATTAACCAACAAGCGAGTGAATCTAACTTTAATTTTAAACTTAAATATAAATTATTTCCTAACTCAAGACTTTTCAAACCCATAAATGAACTTCTAAAAAGGAAAATATATTTTCAAGAATGCGGCAATGACATCTCCTCATTCCATAACATTTTTTTCCGGCTAAATAGCTTTTTCATTCTTTATTAAATAAATAATAAATCTTTTTACTTAGATGAAGAGGAAAGCTTCCTGCTGAAAAGACCCTAAAATCTTGCTAAAAGCTAAAATTCATTATAGTAACCGCTTTTAGAATGCTGAGTAACATTTTAAAATTTGTCATGTGCGTAAAATTTAATTATCCCTTCACGAGAAAGTTACTTCTCTCTCTTCTTGTTTTAAGACTACATTTCTTTGCCTTAAGATTTAATTCAATCAGAAAGGTACGATAACCCGGTCTTGTAACTCTGGAAATATCTTCTACTATAAAGTTTGAAAGGCTTTTCCTTTCCAGGCTGCCGCTCGGTGGCGGTAGTGTTGCTGCGATGGAACGTGCTTCCGGTACGTATTCCGGACGTGGCGTCACTTGGGTTGTTTATGATTTCAGCAAGTTGCCAATAGAATTTATCGTAATTAATTCTTAATTCAAACGCAATGGAAAAATAATAAGGGAAAAAAAAAAGAATTTGATTATGAAAATTTCAAAGAATAAATTCTAAATTAAAATATGATGAAGAATATCAATTTATAATGTGATATTGAGGTGACCCCAATGTGTATCAAGAGATAGCATGTGGGTAACTGTAAGTAAAATCCCCATCTTCTGTCTGGTTCGTTTGTTTTAACAATGAAAATCCCTCTCATGCTGCAACATTTTATCAATCCTGAACTGTCAAGTGATGATTTAACTATGGAACCCTCTTTATTCTACAAATTTTTGAAGCCCAGATAAAATTTTGTGTCTCAGATAATTTTTTTATTTCAACAGAACAAAACATGTTTGCTTAATAAGTATTATACTCAACTTAAATAATACAAGATCTTCAAATTTTGGATTAAAGGCAAAGGATGCCAATACGTATAAGGACCGGTGCACACATCCGATTTTTCAACGTGCGGCGCCGCTGCGGCACCGAAGCCCAACTATGCACACATAACCGTGAAATGACGCAAGTACTCTTTTCGCGCCATTTTCGATAACTATTCTATCGAAGAAAACGTGTTTATTTCGCTTACTAGGTGTAAGAAAAGTATATTTTGTAACACAAAATAGACGTTACTGTATACAGCCTTTTATTAATTATTATTTATATGAAAACAAGGTACTTGTGACCGGAGAAGCGTGTACGACGAGCTGCGGTGCACTGGGTAATTACGGTACAAATTGTACGAAAGTTTCCGCATCATTACATCCGCTGAGGCGCCGGATGCTGGTGTACTACTTCATTGGATCTAATGTACCTCAGACCGTACTTGCGTTGCGGCAGCGGCGCCGCACGTTGAAAAATCGGATGTTTGCACCGGTCCTAAAACTTCACATAAATGTAGATATGTCAACCTGGGATGGAAGTTTTCAGTAGTACCAAAGTAAAAAATCCGTAGTTTCAAGAATTTTTCAGTAATAAAATAAAAATTTAAGGAATCGGCTTTACTAACATGCACATATCATTAATTCGCACACCGGCAAGAAAAGCGACACAAGTCAAAAAATAAAAAAATTGATGTTATGTCATTGAAAAGTATGTATGAGATGCACCAGGGTGTTATATCACTATTCTATTGAATATAATAGAAGTTACCACCATAAATACTTACCTAAAATTTAAAAGTAACTTATACTATTTCAATATAAGTTTTATAATATCCTTTAAGTTGATGTTTCTCAAATTCTGCAATTTTGAGTTGTGTCACTTTTCTTGCCGGGGTGTGATATATAGAACCAATAATTGTGCATGAAAGAATAATATATAAAAAACATTTAATAATTAAATTTAAGCTCTCTCTCCCATTTTTTAAACAAAATATAATAATAATGAAAAAATACAGAAATAAGTTAACTAATTGATGTGTTGTGAAAAATAAATAGAATTGAATTTTTCCGTTTAAAAAAAATCATCGATTTTGTAGTAGTTAGCATCCCTGATAAATGTAATGAAATTTCTTATGACGTTTTGTAGCAATGACTTTTAATTTATGAGAAAAATTCTCAACGGTTGACCTTTCTTTCTAGCAGCTCAAAAACACTTTCTGATAGTGTGTATTCTCTTTCATTTTTGCGTAATGATGTTTTCGAAAGCAAAGATTCAAACGAAAATATTTCATGGAAAAAATAATGTAGCATCCATAATTAATACTTAATTCAGGTGTATTCAAATGAAAACAAATAAATAATAAATTTACAGTTCAATTCATGTTACAAGCGAAAGCGTTAAAAATAAAATAATTAGTGTTCATAAACGAGAACAAATAGTTAAAACAAATTGACTTATACTGCAAAAAAAACAACCGGGAATAGTGAATGTAGCGGGATAAATACTTCAGAATTATTTCTAAATTGTTCAGTTCACCACTCTGCTGTGGCAGACATTATGAATCCTTCTGAGATCAAAATCGTATCAAATCGAATTAAATCTTATAATCAAATCAAAATTAATTTTGCCTGAGCAGACGATACATAGTTAACCGAAAAAACACGCACATTTCGCTACAATTCCCGCCGCTCTACAGCAAACGATAAGCGAATGAGTAATCAATTTCCATCACGAGCGGATTGAAGCGACTGTAAACGCGATTGTTCTAAAATTAGCCGTGTGAGAGGGGGCCTTCCTCAGTGTTCCCGAATTAGCGGTTCTTTGTGCCAAATTATTAATGCGCGCGGAGACTCACAGCCGTCCATTCCCAACGTTCGTACCTTTCCAAATACTCCCGCGTGAGCTTCATAAAGCTGAGTTACGAGAGTTGCCGTTTTCCGTGCGCGCGCTTAATAAATACGTGATTACAGGTCCACAGCGAATGAGGTATTTGGCAGATACATATGTTGGGATGGTGACTGCAAGACCTAAAACCTTGTTTTGTAGGTGGGGGAAGAAGATTTATGGGTATGCAGATGGGGGGGGGGGTATGCGTGATGTTTTTTGTGATCCATTCTATTGTTTTCCCAAAGAGTGTTTTTTTTTAAGGGCAAACTCATGCTCTATTTTGTTTATGGTTTTCGTCATAAACTCAATTCCCATCAGTGGTATTACATTTGTATTTCTGTATCATGGTAGAAAACGGGCCAATGTTCAAATTCACTCATTTTGAGTTGTCCACAAATAACTTCAAAGTCTTCACTATGATGTACAAAAAGCCAATGTCCTAATGTCGACACCTGATGAAATATTCCAAACAGTGAAAAGTATTTTTTGTATGCTGACTTTAAAATAACAAAAATTACTAAATTAAAAACATGTAGGAAAAAAAAATAGACATTGCCCTTTTTCTAGCAAAATATAGGTTTACAATTTATAGTTGGGTTTTAGAAGTATTTCATTTGATTTTGCGTAGCTTTATTGCACGGTATAGCTTTATGCCACAAAAGTATAGTTCTTGAAACACCGCACAGTTGTCAAATAATAAATTAATGCAAATTTAAAAATGGAATGTTGTTTTGAAATTAAGCTCTTTACTGCTTTGATTCTTTTTTCTTACTGACTGCGCCACGTCTTAGCACTTCAAGTGGTTTTAACGAGATAACTCGTCCATCAAGATCTGAGCAATTTTGCTAATGACGCTATATCTCTTCATAAAGATGTTGCCAATTCTTTTATGGTGGGATCTCGTCATCATAAATAATCAGAATATCTTAATGACGAGATATATCATCATTAGAGCTCGAATCGATATGCAAAAATGTTACCTGAAATATACATTACAAAATCCCAAAATATGCACTAAAATCCCCAAAGTATGCAAAATTGCAAAAAAAATTTCATTCTTACAAAAAGGGTAGTGAGGAGGATAAAGTGAAATTGAGCCACACTTTTATTAAATTAATTCACAATTTTATTTTTATAGCGCAGATAAAGATAAGTAAAAAATATATAAAGCCCGTCTGTAGTGAACGCCGGGTCACTCCGTATCCACTTTTTGAACAATTTAGAAGACATTTTTGCCACAGCCGAAGTTTACACCACAAGCACACTAGGACTAGCTGCACAAACGAACTGTAACGTCCTGGCGCCCGAGTGGTTGGAATGGAAGGCGACTGCGGTGGAGGTATCCTGTATCTTGGATGAGTTTGATGCATCGTGCGGAAACCAAAAATATGCTCAGATAGCTTGCGGACTCCGCCTGACTGAGTGTCTCCGTAGCAGTTCGTTTTTTATAGAACTAAACAATATGTTTTGCTTTACGCGCTCTCGCTTTCATCATCGTTTTTCTGTTCCTCTATCTTATCTATATCCATACGGCTAAAAATAGAAAAGGTCAGGCCAACCAACCCAAATGCGTTTTGCTTCTGAAAATCTTCCTTCCAAACGCACTGAACAAAGTTTTAAATATTTTGTAAAAATGTTTGAAAATAGAAAAAAAATTGTCCAAATATGCACAAAACATGCAACCCCCCCAAATATGCAAAATAATCCAAAATATGCAAAAACTTGCAAAATAATTTTTTTTTTGCAAATTGCTACAAAACATATAATACGGATTTATATCAACATTAGGGGAAAAAAAACTATGCAAAATCCGAGCTCTAATCATCATTTAACAAACTTAGTACTATCTTACTATCTTGTGTTAACAAGTTTTACCTATCATTCAAAGCTGAAGATATATTCTTTGTCACAATTTGATACTTAGAAAGGCAAAACAGTTATATGTACTTATTTTCATTAAAAATTATATTAAAAAATATTTTTACAGAATTTAATTTATTAGATAGTATTACTAATTTTTTTTTAATCTTTTTTTTCAGCAAATGGGATTTGACCTTTTGTCAAGGCGATACAAAAGGAATATCCTATCCACAGACTGCAAGTGCCCTCCAGGTAAGCCTTAATACATACTTTTATGATTTCAACTGTTGTTCTTGTGCTCGTCTTAATTCCTTTTATGCCACAATCTATCCTGAAACACTAGATTCATTACATGAATCTAGAGCAGAAAAGCTCATAGCGTTGGCTTAGATCAGAATCTCATTAACTGATTTTTATCGCGACTCTAAATGCTTATTTTTATGATGAAGGGAAATATAGTCACATTTGAATCTGTTTAAAAGCAATACACCAATATCAAAATGCTTATAGTTTTGATTGTTTGACATAAAAGCTAGTATAGTTGATCTTTTAACAGCAGTATAGTAAAAAATTATTTTTGTCAGTTGATATGAGTTTCTGCTGTGAGTCAACAATATGTAGATATGTGAAAAAATATCAAACGACCCCTCTTTTTCTTGCAAGGTTCATAACAGAGCTAATTCAAAGATATCATTGAACAGGAAATAATGTCTTTTATAAATGTATGTGCACATAAATTACCATCTTCGTAACAAATTGCGTGCAAACTGTATAAAATACAGTGACAATACCCTTTTCAAAGCCATTTTCATACCTATATAAAAATTATATCTCGAATGCCAAGTTTAAAGTCATTTGGTACAGCCGTTTCTTGATTCTGAATGTGGTAAAATTTGAAATATCGAATGTTATAAATTTACTTCCTAGACTCTTATTCACTATTTATTCCTAAATAAAATTCCTATCATGTTACAACTTTATTTTTCTCTACGAAACACAAACAAAATCCTCGTAATGGTTTGCTTTAAGTTAATTTTTAATATGCAATATCAATTATGAAACAATTTTGCATAGTCGTATATGAAGTTTTGAATTGATTTTCATTAAAATGTATGAATATTGCTATTCAAAAACATTTCGAATATGTGTTTCATTTAATTTTGTTCCCGCAGCTGTACAAAAAAAACATAACAAAAGTATCAAACTTTAAAACTGAAATTTACAAAATTCTAAGTCTCATATGAAAAGGCCACGATATGTTTTACGTCTTAAATGTGTGAACTTCATTCCTAAGTTCTAAAGAGGGATTTGACTATTTACAGGCTAATTTTAAAAGTAGCAACACGATCGAATATTTGCTTCGTTGATACACTTTTCCGTATTTACCTGTATACCGACTACACAAGTTCTCCAAATCGAACACAAAATTTTACTAAAATAAACTTATTATTTTCTAATTTAGTTTGTGTTTTATACTTTTATTTAATTATTTTTAATTCAAAATCACTGATATTAAAATTATATCATGAACATTGATTGCAATAACTAATTAAATGTAACATTATTTTTGAAGTGATGCTAATATGTTCTGTTGTTTTTTATGAAACTTAACGTGTTTGTAGTTCATATAAAATGTTTAATCTTCCATGTAGTCTGTATGTCTTTATAAGTAGTTGACCCTTACAAATGAATGAATGAGCGGGATTTTCAATGTAAACAAACAAACAAAACAAAAGAAGTGGATTTGATCAAAGGCGATTTTTTATTGCTGAGTGATACCGGAGGAGAGTTTTCTAGAATAGTCTTTGGTTTTAGTATACCGGGTCTTACTTTTGGATCTTCTATTAAAATGTTGTAACGAACGGACTGGGACAAAACCAACTGCGAAATTGTAAATCTGCAGCAGATGAGCTACAGCGAAACGCCGATTACGGAGTTATAAGCCTCCGTTAGCTTTCGAAGTTTAGAAATAAAAGCTATCAGTTTTATTACATCGGCTGCGAGACTTGAAGCATCGAACCGTCGATTTCCCCGATATGTTTTTTTTATTTGGGTGTATTTTGTGATTTAAATTTTTTAGTTAACTTGCTGTAATTGGATAAAGACTTCCTGTTTCATCCATTACATTGTTTAATGTTTGCTAAATTAAAAAAAAAATGGGGGTGTAAATTTTTTACATTTGTAAGATATTTTTTAGGCCGTAACTAGTAACACGAGGTATCACGTATGCTAGAAAGTTTCAGCAACTGATCTTATTTTCGAAGTACGTATACCAGTATTTCACGAAACAAATGTTTTCCATTCACCAAATTTTATTTCTTTTTACCGACAATACTCTTACCGCTGGCTTAGTAGCACAATCTTGTTTTAATCCACCATTGGATTTTTAAATATGAACTAGGGGGCCTGCCCCCTGCTCGCTAACGCTCGCCAACCCCCGGAGGATTGCTTCGCAATCCTCATTGGTTCGCTGCGCGAACCTATGCTCGCTTCGCTTGCCTCAATGAAGACATGTGTCCTAGCAGAAGGGATTGTTTACAAAATATGTAACCAAAAAAATGTTTTTCAAATCTAAATTTGCTGTATTACAGAAAAAATATATACAGTAACTCTAAAATCAGAATTCAAATGAAAACTTTGTGCAAATTTTGACTCGAAATGTGAGCGTTGCTTTGGAAATTGAAACTGTTGTTTGTGTGTACATTTTCCCAGCACTCAAACGACCCACACTTTTTCATTGAGTTTGTTGCCGAAAGTTGTAGTGCAAGCGTCTTGTTGAACTATAATTGTTGGCCCTGAAAAGGACCGTTTTTTAAATGGCCCTGAAAAGATCCTCCGCTTTCTTTGATTTCTATTATACACTAACTGCAACAGCTCATTAACATTTCCTTTTTTTTTTTTTTTTTTTTTTTTCCCAATAAAATTTCATCCGATAACACTATAAATTCAATCGATGCGCGAGACTTCGCGATAAACAAACAATCGTACAGTGTTGCCAAAACGCGATTACAAATAACGTCTTTTTCGTGAGCCACGTAAGAGAATTATATATATAGATAAAGGCAATGTTCTCGGTAATCGGATATAATTGGTGCGCTGGTCAAGAAATGTAAATGCTTTAGGCGTTTTTATCTCTAAATATAATATACCAACAAGCATTGTTGAAAATATGATGCCATTTATGAATGTACAACATAGCTTAAATTTATTTAATATTTAAAAGGTTTTTATCTCTAAAATTTATTTGTTTTAGCAAGTTTGCCTTAGCATTTTCTTTTAAGTGATGTTTTTACTCGCTGTTTACTTTTAAAATCAAAATACCCTGTTATAGCCACACTAGACTGTTGTATTGCTCCAGAACTACGTAAATTTAACTACCTAACCTAACCCTCTAAACCAGAGGTTCCTAAAAACTTTTCATGTAATTTTTAATTTTAGAAACTGAATCATCAATCGAGAAACGGAACATTTACGAGTCATATTACTGAAAGGTAAAAATGGAACTATACTTCTCTGGGTCTATTGTTTTTACATTTATATCTCACAAAGTTAGAGCTTTGTATGTAGATTCAAAACCGATAATTTTGACACATTACCTACTTTGGTATCAGTCCTTCACGAGACTGAAAACAAAACACTTTCTCCACCATTACGAAGCTGCTTCTTTGTTTATTTTTACTTATGACTAACATCTAATTTCAAACATATTTTTTTATTTAAAGAATTAGGATTGAATTAAGAATGGTTTGGGGAGAGATGATCCTTTAGGGTCTTTCAAAACAAAATTTTGAATTTATGATCCGATTGTTATAAAATTTGCACTCACTGTTTGTTTCCCACTAAAATGATTATGTATACAGATGGGTTCAAAATTATAAAGTTTTGCGGTAGCTATTATACATTACGTGATCAAAGTTTTGATAAATTAGCTAAAATTGATGATTCCCATGCTCATTATTTTCCATTCATATTGTTATTGTTTTAAAATTCACATTATAATTTATCTACATATAAATCATATTAACTCCCGATTTAACAAGTTTATCGCTCAATTATAAAGTTTACAAAACCACTAAACACCTAAAGGTTTGCTAAAAGCATACTCAAATATAATAATATAAATTGCAATAGAAAAATTTCCAAACTAGAAAGCTCGATAAATTTGTCATTTGCATGTAGATACATACAACAGATTGCAAGGATTATACAAAATAAATATTTTAATGAAATCAAGAAAATCTAATGCGCAGGGACAGTACGAAATCAGAAGAACGTCAAACAAACTCAATAGGAGAAAAACAAGTTTTTGTAGTAGACCTATCAAACGTATTTAGTATATCGATTTTTGTTTATTTTTTTTTAATCGAAATATTTATACTGTAAAAGGAATGTCGGAGTGAAAGTATTCATAAAAGTCCATTTTAGATCACAATTTCAAAGGTCATTTAGATGAATGTAAATCATAGTTTCTTAAATGGGCATCTCTGCCCCTATGGGTGGGGGGGGGCAGTTCTGAACCCAGTGGAAAAAACGGGGCGTTTGAGGAGCAAGAGTGGGCAAAAAGAGGATTCCAAAAATCGCTTTAAGTAAATACTTACCTCTTTTGAAACGCAGTGATTACACTGATGTATTGTCGTTTATTCTGTTAGCTAAAACGATAAACCGACTGTAAATAGTTGACTGGATATGTATGTTGCTGTGTGTGACATAAATAAAACCTAATGTAAAGAAATTAATAGCACAACATCAGGACCATCTTTCTTTGCTGTAATAGTGAGTTTATGTGCAATTTATTTTCTCTTTTTTCCTTTTAATAGTTTTATAATTTCTAAGTTATTTTATTCAAGATTAACTTTCAAAAAAGTTCTATATCAAACACACCTACAAAAATACTTTGGTGAAATTAAAAAAAATCGTAGACACAGCTGTACTTATTTATTATTAGTTGAGACAGATTTTTCCAGAGGTGGCACCGAAAAAAATTGTCTTTGATAAAAGGGTCGTGGTCAAAAAAGTTTGGGAGATTAGGTTGTAGATTTATGTTTCTCATCAAGCCGGTCCTTGGATTGATTCTATCCCTTGGCATCAATTATGTAGAGAGGTTATGGAATTTGTCATTTTTATGTATTTATATATATCTCTGAACAAATATTTTTAGATGACACATTTATTCTAAGCAGAATAATATTTTTAAGTGCGTAGAAAAGCTCAGGTTCAGAACTCCTAATGATATAATATCAGTGTAGTAAATGTCAGAGACCAATCAACAAGGGGGATAAAGAAAAATTTCTTCTTGAAATTGAAGACAAAACAGAAATGTATGAGCTTCAAAAAATTAGAAAAGTATTTACGAGTAAAATGGCAGGGACAGTGTCCTCGTCGAATAAAGAAAAATTACCGGACCGCGGTATCACGAAGGTTGAGAACCACTGTACTTGACTAGTAATTTCCCTTATGTAGCACTTTCAGGTGCCGACCTATTTTCTAGTGAAATTGAACACATTTCTCGTTGAATTATTCGAACCGGAGTCGATCCTTTTTCGTGACTTCGACCGGAGTTTGAAAGCCGCCGCGTTGTGGATGCAAAGAGCAGCAGGGCAAGCAAGTGTGAGGCGTGGTAATCCGGCAGCGGTGCGTTTCTCACGTGGCTGACTGCATTGACATGATGGACTGCATCCGTCCGCCGCTGGTTCCTCCTCTCCGAGAGACACAACTCCTTCGGCACCTCTTCCAAAAATCCCACTTCGTCCGAATTCTCCAGAATTTTAATTTCCGAGCCCATGTGGTCACGATTTACAAAAACGTTGTCTGAAATTTTGGATTTGTTTGGGAAACAGAATATGTTTTCAAAATCTAAATTTTTGTGCCATGTATGTATCATGCTTAAAAGCAAGATATGACTAAATTTAACCTGATGATTTTATTAAAAAGACTATTTCACTGTCGTGAATCGAATTGTGGGTCCACGCCCGTTTGAGACGCAGGAGGCAGCTCAAAATTTTAACACATCTGAAATATATTAAAGATTAAAGTGTCGCGCAGAATCATTTTTTTCTAATGACATATATGGAGCGTGTGGGATGAATGGTGTGTTGGTCACGTGGTTTTGGGAATCGACTTGCGCCGATTGGCTATCGAAGCACAAAATAGCGTTTTCCAATCGCCATTATCAACTGGTCATTAATTAGTCCTACATCAGGATTCGTGCTTTCTTCCAATACCAGACATATGTTCGAACCGAGCGATCAGGAGAAATGTCATGAAACTGGACGCACATGTTTCGTCTATTTCATTAGGAAGTCTATGATATTTCTGGCGTTTCTCCTGCGATAGGGTATAATGTTTTCTGTCTATTTGTATCTTTAAATCTTATATGGGCGATTAATAAGCTCCTTTTTTCACTTATTAAATTTTATTTGAGAAAAATTGATACTTCATATTCAACAACATATTTGTCAAATGTTATAATGCTATTAATTCGCTCGCGCAGATAACTATGGAGGTTGGCAACTGAATGCTAGCAGGAGAAGGAGTAATGTAATATTGTATTGTACACTTAGTATTGTAGAATCTTAACAGTCTAAAAGAACAATGTGTTTAAATTGTCAAGATTCGATTACAAATGGAGATTTGGTTTGACGCTACGGATATATTTTTCTTATACGAAAGCTAATTAGACTAAGATCTACTACAAAATAGATTCTGAATCACTTTGTACCTATGGTGTAACGTGAATGAAAGCCCAAAATCCCGGTATCTTCTAACATAAAAACATTAAAATTAAACGGACAAAAAATTAAAGCAACGAGCAAAAACTATGATTTGTTAGCGTAAATCTGAGTGGGACATCATTTTCGATTTTAATATCCTTGATTTTCACCGCAAAAAAAAAAAAAAAAAAAAAAAAAAAAAAAAACAGGGAGTACTGGTGCACCAACCCTTCAACCTCAAATGGTTTCTTACTGTGGTTGGTTAAAGGGATTTGTCTTGCGCAATGGCTTCGTCACTGACTCTTCTCTCTTACTCCTATACCAAGTCTAGCATCCAGCTGAGATACTGTGCGCAATGGGTCCTTGTGCACGTGGTCTACCATTCTCTCCTTCGCAATCGCGCTTTTTGGGCTCCTTAACTTCAGGCTAAAAATTATTTCTATTGTATTGTCTTTGTGGGGGAAAAAACACGTCGAATCTAGTTGACTTATGAGCTATGCATAGGACATTTTTGCTTTCGATCCAGTCTCAGCATCCTCATCTTTTATGACCCAGACCATCCAGCCTAGCAATATGGGCTTAAGGCCGGACAAGGGGTGGCCGTGAGAGGCGGCATTCCCAATTATCAATTTTAGTTACGCTACTGGTTCGAACATTTATGACATCACCGGGATTCGAAAGCAAAGACAATCTTGATTCTAGATGACCAAAGCACGTCAAATCGGTCACTTCTTGATTACCATTCCCAGAGAAGGTAAAAGTATGAGCATGTAGAAATGGGTAATATAATGAGAGATTTCAAATTAAGTACATGCATTTAGTATGGAAAGAAGTGTTTCGTCGGTTTAATTTGAATGGGGTATTGGATTCCTATGATACCGTCAAGTGAAACTAAAACAGACAATTTGAGATAGATATACTTCTGTTTCATTTGGCAATGCTTAAACATCCAAGTGGTTTCCACTAGATATCTCGTTCAAGAACTGGTCAATTTTGCTAATGACGAGATAACTCGTCGAGACAAAACTGCCCAATTACTCCATGGGAAATGAAAATCTGAGTCCCGAAAGCATATTGTCCCTTTCTCAAAACTGGTCACAGTTTGGAACAGGTTTTTAAACCATAGGCCTGCTACTACATGATAGCTTTAGACGTGAAGATAAGCCACCAGGAGTGTTAACTGAGAGTCACGAGATTTCCCAGTAGTGTTGCTTTTACCCTATAACACTTAAAATGACTAAAAAAATTATATCATTCTAAAGAATCTAAGGATTCCTCTAACCTTTAGAAAAAAAGAGAGAGATTCGTTCTTTTCTTGAATTAGAATATTATGGAACAATTATCTTGGCTCATTTTCTGAGAATAAAATCCTTTGGAGAGATTCTATTGCTCATTTCCTTAAAATAAAATCTTTTGGAAGGATTCTTCTGCTCATTTCCTTAGAACAGAATCCTTTGTAAAAATTCTATTCCTCCAGAAAATCAAAATTGGTTAGAAGTCATGCTGGGAAGACTGCAGGTCGTAAGGTGGAATTATGCGTTTGAACCCCTCTGAGGGTTAATGTCGTACCTCACGTTTGTTTTCTCATTAGTACTCCAATTATCTCATTATACCCCCTCATTTTCTGTATGTTTTCTCATTAATATCCCCCAAAC
This sequence comes from Metellina segmentata, assembly GCA_947359465.1. Taxonomy (NCBI): domain Eukaryota; kingdom Metazoa; phylum Arthropoda; class Arachnida; order Araneae; family Tetragnathidae; genus Metellina; species Metellina segmentata. The sequence goes on along the minus strand of OX375877.1, from coordinate 72,219,967 downwards.
GGCTTATCAAAACATGACCGCCTAGTGATATTTCCACAGAATAGCTCAGATATCTTGTTGAAAACTTAAAAAAAAAAAAAAATTCTGGAAACACTGGAACAGTTGCGTGTTTATACTTCTTTTCGCTTTGAGAAGTAACGCAAGCATCCGTCCGTTCTCCTTAAATTCCAGGACCAATGGAAGACGAATCAGCTTCCAGTCTAATAATTTCCTGCCTCTGGCGTCTAGATTTGGGGCTTATAAATTATTCATCATCTGGGGTGGTAGAAACTTGTTCCATCTGTAAACGGAGAAACGGACAATGCTGTTATGGCTGTCATTTAACACAACACGCGTGGGGGAGGGGGGGTTGAGATGTAGGTTGGGCTAATTTTTCACACTCCCTCAAAGCGTCGCCAGATAAAATGTTGCCATTCTCTCTTCCATCAGAGACAGCAACGTAGTCTTTTTTTTTATCGCCGATCATCGATAAGGCGATTATTAGCCTCGTCCACCCTAATCTCCTCACTTCGTAATAAGGAAGTCTGCAAGCAATGTGCCGTCATCTCGCTGCGACCGTTAACTTTTACCGCCGTGCTCCTAATGGCCGCTATAAAATCCCGCTCTTCCATCAATATTAGAAAAGCCTGTCGCTCAGATGCATAGGGCTTAGGTGGAAGAACGACCATTTTTCCTGGACTGTCCGGTACATTCCATGTTTTGGACCATCGGCAGTGTTTAGGATGGGTTTACAGGAGAATCGGCGAGGTATATATAGGTGTGAAATTTTCTTCCTAAATAGAGAGTAATGCTGGGTTTAAATCCTTAGTCTACATTTCTGTTTCGAAATCCATCATGAGCCATTTTGAAATCTCAGGGCAATCGCGGCGTGATGGTTTCTAACTGTTATTTTAGGACTTTATCTTTTCAAGTAGTCGAATAATAAAATGTTATAGGTGTTTCGTTTATCCTGCCATGCTTCTGTTCAAAATGTCAAAATATATTGTGCTGCTTAAAATCAACCATTTTGGTTAGATATTTATTCTTTTCGCTTGGTAAACCGCTAACTGAAAAGTTACGACATCTGCATCTTTCGATTTTCTTTGCAAATTTTTTCCGTGGATGATGTAGCTCATGGTAGATTAAGCTGGTTAGGTATTATAAATATAATGAAACAAATTAATTATAGATTAGATGAATATGAGCATTTATTACTACATTTTTTTATCTTATTTAACCACATAGTCTATGCAGTGTATAAATGACTAAGAGTATTTATTTGTTTGGCCAAATATGCAGTACTTATAAACAACTAAACGAAACGAAATTATTTGCGTGGATCATTGAACATTACAAATACTTTTTCAGCCATATTTGCAACCTGCCCGGAAATTGGTTACAAATTCTATTTGGTGTTTATAAATTAGAAAAATATATTAATCGGAAAACAACTAAATATAAAAATTTGCAGCATATTTAAAAATAAATACTGTAACGTTCTAGCATAGAGCGAGCGTATGTTAAAAGGCAAACAAAACTCCTCATAAAATGAAACGCATAATTAATTAAACCAACGTCACATAAGTAGCGCCTACGCGTATGAATACAGTTTGCATGATGTCACTTAATTTAAGGGGTTGCAATCTAATTTAATAAATATCAAGCGATTTCAGTTTGAAAAGTTATTAGATCCAGTTCCTTTTAAATTGGAATCTCCAAATCCTTCTAAAGCTTCGATAGAACCCAAGTACACTGCCTAAAATGTTAGAGAACAAAATCATAACCCATAACATCGTAACAAAAAGTTATGGTATTCGGAGCTATATTTGTCTTAATCCTTTTAAACATCAATAAATATGTTCAGCTTTTATTCCTGTAATTAGGGTCCAAAGAAACTATAATCTCACAGATGATTTTTGTTTTCAGAGCAATAAAAAATACGATGATTACTAAAAGTAAATTATAAACTAGTTTTTTTGACGACCAAGATGCTATGCTTTTTTTTCAATATTCATTCTTTATCTGGTGTTTTCGTTTGACTTAAAATATTGTTTTAAATTCTTCAATATATGGTACTTATACAAATTAAAAATTGACAAATAAAATTCTATAAAACATCGTATCGTCAAGAATATTTCTTCGCTTTTTCTTCAGAATCTCAAAAATGGTTCTGTATCAAACGATTTTAATTAAAAATAATGTCGTAAAAGATTAAAGATTGTGGCATCTGTTATCCACATGTAAATGATTTTGTACAGAACAAGAATACGATTGCAACTGTAAGCTGCAGCCGATTGAACAGTAGAAAGTAGTATTAAATAATTTCTTTTATTTAAATATCTTAGTTGAAACGAATTAAATAAATTAGATTTTCTAAATTTTATAAGCGATTGTATGGTAATTTGCATTCCGAAGTAGTTTGAAAAATTTAGGTAAGATGATTTTGAAAAACCTTTGTGCCTACATTAAACTTTTAAGTATTCTGAAATTAAAGTTATCAAGGTTCGTAGAAGATTAAAGTTTGCATGATGCAATATATTAGTAAACTAATATACAGCCGGGTCACAAAAGTATTCATTCACCTCCACGTTGCTTAATATTTTCACGAATTTTGTGAGGTTTGTATAAATTACGATACAAAAAATTAACGTATAAAAGCACTGTCTTTCTATTTTATTCAAGTATCGAAATAATTGAATAATTATTAAAAGTTTTGTGAAAAATATTTAGAATGTAGCGTAACTCATGATATCAGGCACACAAAAGTTTTAGGACAATTTCCGTAAAAAGTACAATTATTACTCAAAAACGTGAAAATCAATACCAAAAGATCTTTTTTGCGTTTCGTGTTGCACTTTTAGATTGTTTAAAGAATGAGTAAAACTGTTTGCACCAAATGTTTAGTAAAACTGGAACCAATTTCATTATATTCAACTTCGGAGCTCCCTAGTGAAAATAGTTCAAAACAATGTATGATTTTTTCAAATAATTAATTAATAATAAGATACAAATCTCTTTAAAATGAAGTCAACTGTGACTTAAAAAGAAATTTTACGGATTTATGAAGTTGTTAATTTTTAAAACTTAGGCATCAGGAAATAAATTTGATTATAGAAAGTTCTTTGGTAAAACATTACACTTGTTTTTACTGCTACAGTGTTCATTTAGATAACTATTCAAATATGTCAGTTGTGTGGTTTAAAATCACCAGTATTGAGATATAATCATTCCAATTACGGAATTTTTTTTATGTCGTTCGTCAAGAAACTTTCCCCAATTAGGTAAATATTTTTCTTCTAATTAGTCAAATGAAAGATATGTCATGTTTGAATGTGTAATTTTTCAGATTTATAAATGAAATCAACCAATTTACCTGAAGCGTTGATGGGGTTCTTTTTTTAGTAATAAATGCTCCTTAGAGGTTAAGCGTAAAATAAATTGCGAACTTACTCAAAGTGCTATTGCATCTTCTCATTTTTGAAATACCCCACACACTTTGACGACAAATGATAGAATTTCAAATATCTGGTACCTCAGAAAATATTCTCCTTCGAAAGACGAAGTTTTTTTTTATTAGACTAATTAGAAGTTGAAAAAAAACTTATTTTCATAGAAGTGTCAAGGTTGATTTAGTTTGTCGCTCTCTACGTTTATATTTTGCTACTTGATGACAAATTGGACCGGCAACTTCATGTTTCGGCAAGTGTACATGCCTGACGAATTATTTCGTATATTTATGTTATATTTTTTGATTTTTTAGTATACGTAACAACTCGTTATACAACTTGTTATACGAGATATAACTCGTATAATAAGATGTAATACGAAATAACTCGTGTAATGTAATGCAACCTGTAATACGAAATTACTCGTTATAGCTCTTACATATAACTTAAGAATCTTTTAAAATAAATTATGTATATTACATTTACACTTGATTTGGATACTTTCATGAACGTATGTTTTTTGCATGGGAAAACAAAGCAGTTTTCCCTGTACCTTTCCTGATGATAATTTCTTCCAATAAATTGCATGTGTCTGTAGTAAGAAATACATAACTCAGTTATACGTTACCGCAATTATTTTCTTAAATTCAATTTCTTTTTCCAGATAATTTGGACTTTTCTAACGTCTAAAAACTATTTTCAAGTCTGCTTACATTTTTTTATTTCTAACTGCCTCCTGAAATCAGTTTGCAGAAGCTTTTATATACGAGTTGTAATCTCGCATGGGCCAAAATCGGTATGGCTGTTAGAAGTTCCCTGATTTCTTCTAAACGATACGTTAATACCGGCAAGGTTTCCCAGTCCTCCAGAAAGATATGTCGCCTACCACTTCACAGTGGGTGCGATGTAGCAACATTTCCCATGGTACCTAAAGGTAACGCAGACTACAACTTTCCCACTAATTAGTGCTTGAAGGGTCATACGATCCATAAACTGTGGCATTGGGGAAAAAATTGATTACTATAGACCGATCGTTATCCTGAAATTACCATTGGAAACTGAAATTGCAAGAGTCAGATGAAATTACAAGTTTGAGTTACACAAAATGTATATACAGCGATTTTTTCACAGCTGAACATTCAGAAAATAAACTTCTAAACCTTTTTATTTTTGGACACTTGGGTTGTATGTCAGAGAAAATAATTGTCTAATTTCATAAATTCTGTGCTCAGGTAGCAAAATGTTATATGTCATTTTTTTTTAATTTTTCGTGACAGCAATTTTAAGATTCAAGATTCAACATGTGGTTCTGTGGTATTTCCACTTTTCCACTTTTGTTTTCACATAAACTGAAAGAGAAAGACTTACGACATTTTGTCACCTTCTAAACATTAACAAACCAAACTCCAGGATGCAACTTATTCAATTTTTTTGGGAAAAGTGACTAATAACATTTTGCTATCTGAGCACAGATTTGTTGTAAGTCTCCACTGTTTTTATAGTTTACATTAGACATGCAAATAAATGCGTATATTTACGTATTTTTCGACATGTTTGTAGCAGTGGTACGTATGTCAGTAATTTATTGTATAGTAATTATAATCTCTGGCTTTAATTTACTGCCTATCCTTCTTAATTTTGCAAAGCTTCAGACAAATTAAAAAAAATTTTAAATTTTACTTAAGCCTGTATATATAATTGTTGTTTACAATATTTTTCAAGATTTATAAAACTACTTCCTCTTGATTCCTCTTATAATTTTTGGTGTGTGATAAGATATTAGAAATGTGAAGTACTTTATGGTAAAAGGTTGAGAAACATCGGATGTGCAGTATCAATTGTCTGTCTACGAGTGAAGATTACTCGTAGAAGATGTATCCTTGTTTTAACAGATTCTTTGTTTAATTCCAGTTTAAAGAGTGGTCGGAGGGAGGGAGCGTTGAAAGAATGCGGATCGTTTGCCTTTGGAGTTGCTGGGTGTGGCTTCTCCCTGGGTCAGACTTTCAGTACTTTGGTGCATTGACCTACCCCCATGCTTATGTCAGAATTACACCGCGCGAAATATTGCATCTTACTTTAGAAAATTAAGTGTACTCCTCTTTTCACAAGCTCTAATACTGAAAGTTGAGTGACTTTTTTTAATTGTTGGATAGACATTATCTTAATTAACTCTGTCAAAATAGAATCGTCAGTCTAGACCTCAATTGCTATCAAGTGTTTTATATGTTTATTATGATTTCCTAGTGGAAAAAAACATTTTGACTGCTTGTTTCACGAACATTTTGACATTGCGCTCGCATGATGGCAATTTGAATTAAAAAAGCAACACAGCAGGGATTTTTCCTACTGTATTTACTATCTTAAAGCCCTTTTCAGCAATTTGAAGCGATATCTTTAAATTCAAATCGACATGTAAAAGAGGAAACAGATATATGTACTGTTAGCCTTAGGTTTCTGGTTATTTAGAAAGGTCTGTCGCATTTACACACTACTTAAGTATTAGTATGATTTGTTATGAAAATTGTGTATAAATTCAGAAATGTATAATGAATAAATTTTTTTCGCCTGGATCTTTCTCAACCTCGCGTAGAATGCTTTCTTATATTTCTGGAATGCTCAAACTTCTCGACCAACCCGCATCACGCCTGCTGACATAAATCATATTCCGGTTGCACACAGCTTTCGGTTAATACTCCAATTGTTTCACAAATCGGTATTCGCCGTTTGGGGAAGCATTCACGACACAATATTTCAGCAGCTCTTCCGTTTCTATTAGCAGCCCCATACGTTAGATGCATGTCGATCAAATCGGAACTCGTGTTTTGTTCCACCACGAATGATTTATTAAACTTTATTGTAGATGCTTAAAGTTAAAAAAAAGAGAAGGAACGGTTAGCCAATGCACCTAACGCCCTCTAGCACATACATGCAAAAGTTTCGGACATACATTCTTGGACAAAAAAAATTCTTTTGGTGCACCCTACGGACTGTTTCACACCAACAGTAACCAGACCAATATGAATATAATAGAAAATAAGAATATTTAGGAGAGCTTCTTACATAAGAAATAATTTTTTTATGTTCAATGTTCACACTTCCTGAATCCGGTAAATAGGCATTTGAATATACCGCACCAGAGCAGCACGACGGATTATTGTTGACGATCCTAGATAAGTCTCAAAGAAAAAGATCTGAGGAAAGCACATCGTAATTTTGAATCATGGTCAGATGACGAGGTCAACACCTGAGCTTCCATCCCACTCTCCAACTTCTACACCATTCCAACGTGAGGACATTTGAATTCGTGACAAATTTAATCTGCACAACGGTCTTTAATAGATCGTTTCTAACTCGCTATTCCTCCGGTTGCCAATACGTTATTTTTCCAACAGGACTTCCACCTCAACCCGACTGAATCCGGAGAGTTTCGCTTCAATGTATCCAAATCTATGTTAGTTTCTACGGGATTCAGATTAATTTGGATTATGTTTGTGTGAAGGGGTCCCACACCCTTTAAAGTAGAACCACTGAATTTCGCATAATCTATATAGGTCGTGTAAGTATTTTCCGGGATAACCCTGTATTTATCTCATTAAAAGGATTCTCATTTCTGTTAAACTTAGGAAAAGAAACCTGAATGCTAGTTCTAGTTATAGAGCTGACCTGGAGGGCAATATTTATTCCGCTTGAAACAATTGGATACTTCGAAAAGGATATCTAGTTAATGACAGATAGCCTCAGTGGCATTAGAACACTCGGAAAATTATTATGGAATGCGGCATACTACTTTTTTTCGGTAGTAGGAAGCTTTCAAGACTTGAGGTTTTCAAGACATTTACTGGTGCATCTTATGTAAATTCTTTCTCATGTGGTAGGTAGATAGGTATTTTAATTAACATCGCACTGAAGCAAAGGAACGCTTTCTCGCGTGGAGGTACCGGGTAATGAAATGGCGGACCGATTTGCGAAAGCTGGCTGTAATTTAAATTTTAACGAAGAACATTCAGCTTAGAAGAAATAGACTTATTGTACAAAAAGAAGTCTGGGACTGTACTAGACTAGGAGAAGTAGCGAACTTCAACTTTTGTAGAGAAGTACAGGCAACATTTTCAAGATTTGGAACGGGTCACACCAAAGCAATGAAATATGTGACAGGAAAGTAGCAGATTTACCCTGACTGCCACAACTGTCAGGATAACAGCATGACTATTACTGACCACGTACTGCAGTGTTTCAGGGTGTCATGGAAGGACATTCATGTTGACCCGAGACACTTTTTGAGCAATTTGACCTGGAAGAAGATCGTGGAACTGATCTAATTTTAATCTAGGATAAGAAAGAAACAACCTTTTATTTTACTTTTACAAAAATTGTATCAACAAAAGCTACGCACATTTTTAGGTTTTTTTTTATGTTAGTTTTTGAAAAAAAAATTTGCTACCTTTCTACAGTTTCAACTTTCAAAAAGCTGAAGAAATTCAGACCCACTCATTCTGAAGCCGAGACATATTCCGATCTTTGTTTATGAGCCCAAAGAGTGCTGGGTGCTCGCTTTATTCATTCATCGCAAGCCATTTGTGAGCCGAAGGAGCCCCATGAATAGAACAGGAGCGATGCCATCATCTTGACTATTGCCACCGCGGCCGAAGATGTCTGTAAATAACGGTTTGTAACTTCATCGTCTTCTCCTGTGTGTTCTGTTATCTCCGTCAATCCATTCTAACTCAATTCGCGAAAGCTCTGTGTCAACAAGACAGAAGCAATTTGGGGCCACTCTCATGAGAACAATAAACTTGGAGTACTCGAGACAGGAGGAAGTTTATGTGATTTCTCTGCGATTCGCCTAACACTAAAACAGCAGAAAGCTTTCACTGATGACGGCAGAGAAAGGCATTCTTCCTGATTTCGAACGACGGTAATTCGTATGGAACCTCACATACGATTTGATTTTCTTTTCGATGGCAGTGCGGAAAAATAATGTTTTTCTTACTCAATTTTTGTTTCGATAGCAATTTTTTCCATTTTAGGAATTTTGGGTTTCTTTTTGGTTTGTGAGCACTTTGTCGCGACGCATTTTTCTTTTGTGTTTTTTGGTTTCCTTTGTTTGTCACATAAGATCTGATCCAACACCACGCACTCACACTTTTATGTGTTTCAAACACATACAGCATTCCTTGTGCTCATTCTCCTGGTTATCAACAATATTAAAATGGTTCAACAGTAAAATTTGTAATAAATGGAGTGTAAATGTATTATAGGGGATGTTCAGTTTGGCGCCAATTCTGGTAAACCCACTTTTATTGTTTAGCTTTCGGTCCTTCTACCTTAGAAAGGGGTTCTGCTACCGCAGGAACTCAAACCACGACCTCACTCCCTATGCAAAACGTAGTGCAAAATCTGCATCAATGTTCGAAGTAGTCATACAGCTTACAAAGGACAGTCTCTTATCTTTTTTATGTTCTCAGTGCAGTGTCACCACTTCAATTCAGACGTTTTTGCTTTTCGCTTCAGTTCTTCATGTAGTTTTGTTTTTACACAGCGATTCAGAGTTACTCTCGACTTACCTTTTGTATCCAGGCTATTTCACTGCAAAGTAGCTGCTGAAATCTCACTGTTTCTCAAGTTTTGTACACCAGTACACTTGCACTGGTGTACAACTTTTAAATACAGCATTTTTTATTCATTGCTTGCTTTTAGAAGGGTTTGTATTTAGAAAGTAAAATGGTAATGATCTGTTCATCCAAAACTAAAAACATTCCAAACATTATGAAGAGCAAGAAAAATAATTAATTTCAATAACTAATAATTTTTCTTTCATGGTTGTGTGCTTGTATTACGAAACCTTATAGCTTAGAATAGCGTAACTAAAACTTTTATAAATTATTCTTTTTGTCGCAACGCTTCTTTTCTATAAGCGCAAATTCTAAATAAAGAAAATTTGTTCCAGTAGAATAATACAATGGAGAAATATATCTCAAGACTTTAAATACTGGTGCCAGATATTTTATATAACAATTGTTCTTTAGTTGCTTTAAAATTTTGTTCCCTGTATTTATTGTTGTTGAGTGGAGGTAAGTAGTCATGAATGGTAAATGAAATTGTTCGCTGGCATAAAATGTCTGATTTATTTAGGATACTTCGCGTGCTTTGTGTTCCCTGCTTTTAAACCAAACAGTCTTTAACTTTCTTCTTAAATTAGGAGGGACAGGGTAAAAATTTCAGTTTTCGTCGCATAGAACTGTGTTGAATCATCACTAATTTAAGGCTAAGATACATATGGATATAGTGGCATTCCTAAATAGTACTATTTTTATGTTCAAAGATTTTTTAAGACACTGAAATGAGTTTCAAAAGTTGCATAAATTTATGGTTTATTAATTACATTAAAATTTTGATGTAGAACTTTCAAAACCTTGTTAAAAATAAAAATGATCTTCAAAACTGAAATACAAATATACAAATTCACTGTTATAAACGCGTCTTTAAAATGCTTGATTAAAATTTATAAAATTATAAATTATTTATTTTAAATAACAGAGTTTTAATGACAAATATAACGAAACTATTTCGAGAGTTTAACGTAACAGTTATACCCAAAAGTGATTCACATAAAATTAATTTTGTAATTTATTTTTCAAATATTCATAAAAGCCTCTGCCGAAACTAACAGATAGTTTTTATATATAACTTTTAGAAATGGTCAAGTGAAGTAAAGTATTTAAGTTAATCATTTGATTACACATATAAAGAATTCGTCTAGATTCAAGTTAATTCTTTTGTTACATCTAAACTAAGACCTTGAGGTCGAACCTAAAAGTTACAGTACACATACACTAGTGTAATTTATTTCAATGATGTATAGATAAGTTCACGAATTGAGCTAACTCGCATATCGCAATTAAAGGGAGGAAAAGAAGTGACGAAACCACAATTAAGCCCATCATTAAACTTGACATGTAAGCTTGGCTGTCCTGTTTTCTTTGGCTTTGATGTTTGCTTCTCTGACAAACATAGCTAAATCCGCTGATGTAGTAATGTCTCCCTCCTTTTTTTAGGAATCGAACGAGAGCTTAAAGACTGTTTGGTTAACCGTTCACGTTGGAAGTGTTTGTGTATCCTCCAGTGGGTATGGTTAGCTAAACGGTCCTGATCGTCCGAAGCAAACACATGCCGCACAGTAAGTACAGCATTTTTTTTTATTTAAGTCATTATATATCTCAGTCACAGGTATCCGTGAAATACCAGCGTTGATTTTTCTGGTTAATGTCTTTGAGGGTTGGCCTTTTTGTTTAGTTCTAATGCACTGAAACGTGTCTGGCAAAATTTTATTGGTCGTTTTAAGCTTTGTTTCACTCAATTTTAATTGTGTAACTCACGTCGCATTGGGATTCAGAATGATTGTTCCGGTGATTAACCATTTTTTTATAGACACGCATTCAATTAAAAAAATGTTGAAATCATATATGAGTATTTATAATACAGTAACCTCCCTCGTTATTTCGGAAGAGCTCGCCACTCTAACGAAATTCTTCAGAAGTCTGATGACAGAGAGAAATCTGTAAGATAGAAATATCAGCGCAGAAGGAAATATTGTCTTTGACCAAGTGAATGAGATCAATATGGGTGTATATTGATAAAGCTAATTGTAACCCACTGACCGAGTTGTAAACTTTTGAAACGTACTTTATGGGAAATAAGAATTAACACTGGTAAGAGAACATTTGAAAGATTCAAACAAAATTCTATTTTATACTTGTGACACATTTTGTTTCATTTGGATTTATGAACTGTACATAATGATGCTTTTTTTCATTATAACTAGATTTAAATCTGTGCTCAGATGGCAAAATGCAAAAGTCACTTTTCCCAAAAAATTGAGTAAGTCCCATCCTGGAGTCTGGTTTGTTATTGTTTAGAAGGTGGCAAAATGTCGTAAGTCTTTTTCTTTAAGTTTATGAGAAAACATAGGTGGAAAAATTGTATTGTAACAAATAAAAAACCACAGAACCAAACGTTAAATCTCGAATCTTAAAATTGCTGTCACGAAAAATTAAAAAAAAAGTGATTTATAACATTTTGCCATCTGAACACAGAAATAAGGTATGAAATGACAGTAACAGGTTCTGACAGTAAGGAAAACACCATCAATATGTATTGGAAGTTAAGAAACTTTATCCCAGAAGCAATGTTCATTTTTAATAAAAAATTTATTCTGATTTTCCTTATCAGCAAATTCATTCGTATTTGTTTTGTGCGTTGCAATCACGACTATTCTAAAAATTGTGAGCCCCATTATCGAGGCGGTTCAATTCTTAGCAGTAAAAGTAAAGTTGGGTCCTCAATTTGCATCAAGAATCCCAAATGATTATAAAATTCAAGCGTACACTTGTTTCTCCATAATATCCTAAACATAGTTCCACTACAAGTGAATGGTTTCAGCCGCGAGAGAAGCGACCCTAATCGCTGACCGCAATCAAAATGTTTTCTACTGCAATGCATCAACTGTCTTTGAGCAGTAATTTGCTGGTTAAGGGATCGGTCAATTTGACTAATGGAATCGGGACCTGTTATTTTTGAAAGTCGTCTTTCCTTTCAGCTAGCTCACTTAGGCTAATGATGCGATTTCTAGAAACTCTGACAGTCGAAAACTCATAATTGCGAAACATGCTCTTAACCAAGCAATCATTGCACATTAAGGGATAATCAATTCCTGCATTTTGTATAATTCATGCTTTCAAAATGACGCTGTTATAAGAACCCACTTTTCTCCGATATTTCTACATAATTCAAAGTAGTATTCCATGGTAATGAAACATACAGATAGTGTAAGTAGTCATGTAATTTGGAGAACCGTATTAATCTTATATTGCTAAGCATTTGTTCAATTCATCGCCATTACATTGTCACCGAATTGTATGACTTAATGCGAGGCATAGCCATCATAAGAATTGTTTTAACGATTCCGCTTTGAGCTATAGCAAACCAACTCAATGTTTAAAAGAATTATCAGTATGAAACGGCTATATACATTTTGATAATGTAACAAGCATTTAACAGCGTTAAAAATATCACGACTAAAATATGTCATTAATTTGATTTATTTTTGAGAAATAGATTATTTATTGTTAACAAATTGGTATAAACTTTTCTTACGTTTTATTCCATTTTAAATTATACTATCTATCAATAAGTATTTGAACACATGTGATAGAAAAGAAAAACAAAATTTATTCATATTAAATAGTTGGCAGTGCCTCAACGAGAGGCAATTACAGCCTCAACCCTCCGGAGCATGCTTTCCACAAGTTCTTGTATGACGGCTAGTGGTATTTTCTTCCACTCGGCTTGAAGAAGACATACAAGTTCCTTCACCGATTTTGGACGGTTGTTGCACCCCTTAATTCGGCGATCCAACTCGTTCCAGAGGTTTTCGATAGGGTTCAAGTCTGGGCTCTGGGCAGGCCAGTCCATTCGGTTAACCCCATCGTCACCATACCGATCCATGGTGGACCTCGCAACATGACAGCTGGCCTTGTCGTCCTGTAAGTAACATGGGTTCAACCCGTAAAACTGCCACAACGTAGGAAGCACACTGTCATCCAAAATAGTGCAGTAGGCCTCGGCGTTGAGCTTACCATGAATTTGGACCAAGGGTTCCAGTCCATACCAGGCGAAACACCCCCAGACCATAATTCCACCTCTGCCGAACTTTCTGTGGGCACAATGCATTCTGGCAGGAGACGTTCTCCAGGCAGACGCCAGACTGCCATCCGAATGGTAGATAATGAACCTTGATTCGTTGCTCCAGAGAACCCGTTTCCACTTATCTACGGTCCACTTTCGACGTGCTTTGCACCACATTAACCGAGCAGCTCGGTTGGACTTTATGATCAAAGGCTTACAAGCGGCAGCACGACCATGAAAATCAAGCAGATGTGCTTCCTTACGGATGGTATTCATCGAAACAACACTCCCGGATGCCTGTTGAAACTCCTGGAGTATGTAGGCCATCGGTTGGGTGCGGTTCTTCCGAATTTCTCTGGACAGCACACGTCGGTCTCTATCTCCCAGTTTCGTGGGTCTGCCGACTCGGGGCACATTCAACAATTACCACTCACCTTTCACTTCTGAATCACATAGGCTACTGTCGATTTTGAGTAATTCAGCTCGCTAAATATGTCCCTTAAGGATCGGCAATTTCTGTGATACCTGACTATTGCACCTTCCTCGAAATCAGATAACTGCACTTCGTGGCATCTTGCATGCGACTAATGCGAATGTTTTTTCCTACACGATATTTAACGGAAGAGGTCGTGACTTAAATCAGGACCGCACATATCGTCATTTACATGTGTGTCCAAATACTTATTGGTAGATAGTGTATTTACTTTTAGGCGTTTTGAACACGAAAATGTTTTCCCATGGTATTGAAATTTTTTCGGTTGGGCAGAATGAGGTGACGGATACACAAATATCTCTTCGTCTAGTACACAGACTAGCCTCGTAAAACCTATGAACAATTGAAGCTGATATCAGCCTTCCAGTACCGATAGTAAAAGCAGATGTGAGCTGCGTTTGTGTAGATAGTTGTCCTTCTTAGATGCGGAAAAAAACCCGAAACACCTCCTTTATTTCGAGCCCTATTCATAGTAGGGTAAATTCAAAGATATCATTCAATAGGGAATACGTCCTCTACAAATTCAAATCCAAAATAATTCCATGAAAAAGGGCATTTCAAATTTTTCACAAACAACAAAATTTCTAGAAGCGCTAGTTTTGATGCCATAATCAGATTCTGCATCGTTTAAATTAGTCTAAACATGAACTTTATTGACTTTATTCCTTTATATCCCTAGATATTAATTTTTAAAGTTTGTGCAAATTTCAGAAATCATCTCGAAATTGAAAGTACTACTACTACTACTACTACCTAATTTCAAATTTGAACACGACTTCGTATATTTCAGCGATCCGAGAACTACTACATTTATTACGCAAGTGCAAAAGCTTTGAGAACTACATTATTATATTAACTATGCATGTGCAAACGAGATCCAAGAACTATTATCCGAGGTTTTTCAGATGTTTCTAAAACTTTTGTTTGCTCCCTAAAATTGAAATAATGAGGAAAATTTAATGTATCCCAAAAACTAATAATAGAAACGACCTGAAATTTTGTATGGCTATACTAGAAGTCCTTCTGAATCAATTTCCATCAAAATTATAATAGGATTCCAATTCATAATTTTTTCAAACATTAATTTAATAATTATTATTGCATACTAAAAACTTTTTACAATAAAATATTAAGTTGATTTGGTTTGGGTTGTTTAACAGTAGCATGGTAAAATATATCAACGCGCTATAGAATTATTATTTAGGAAGATATGCTCAAAAGTGTATAAAATTTTATGATGAAAATGGTTTAAAGGTAGGAGCTTCAATCTTTCTGTACTCACAACTTCGAACCTGTAAAACTTAATGACTAGAAATTCGCTACCAAAAGTAAATTTTGATATAAATTCGAAATTGTGTGTCAAAATAGGGTGTTCCTATTGGAAATTATGAAGTTGGTGCTCAATTTAATATGAAGACGGCCCCTTCTGAAATTATTATGAATTTGAATTTTTAGAAGACGTTAGTTTCTGTCAAGCGCTATCTTTGAATTTTCTCTACTGTTAAAATTGCTCGAATCTTCATTCGAGCAATTTTAACAGTAAAGAAATTTCAAGGATGGTTCGTTTCTTTTTTTCGCGACTGTATCTTATAGATGCTGAATCTGTTCTTGGAAAAGCATTTCAAGTCAATAGATTACATAAATATACACATTCAGCCATCTTGCCATACCTGTCTGATTTCACCTGCCTCCGGTTGACCAATGGCTCGCCATCGCAGCTTGTGGTAAATGATGCCTCATATTGATTTTTACTAATTGGTTAGCTTCGATTTCGTCATCCAAATTATGAACGAATAAACAAATCATGTTTTGAAATGCACTTCCTTGTAGTACTAGCTTATGATGATGCCATAAGACATCATAGCTACTAATTTGCACATTATATTCTTTAGCAGCATTATTTTTATGTCCATTATCCTAGTTTTGTGCAAATCGATTTATTTTTTGTTGAGTAATAACGACTTTAGTCTTTGTATGTAATTTATTGAAACTAGTATATGGGCGGGTTAAAGTTACAGAGGTGTAAGCCACTTTTACCAAAAGAATACAGACTCAAAAACCAGATATAAACAACCAAATTTTACAAAAGATAGTTAGTTGACTGCTGTTAATTAGCTGGTAAACGAAAACCTGAAGTAAGTCAGATCTTCATTCAACTACCAATGGAAGTTCTGTCTTTTTCCCCCGAAAAAGTGACTTACAAAACTGTAACTTTAACCAGTCCATACAATGCAACCAATTTTTCAATTGAAGAGCTGCTTGGCTACGAAGTCATAAGTCACAGAAATGTGTTTCATAATGAAAACATTCAAAACAATCAAAAGAATTTTTGATTGTTTGAACGAGAGCTTAATGCTTGAAAGTTCTAGATAACATGACTATTGAACAGTGGATAAACTATTATAATTTTAGAATTCTTAAAAAGTTGCTATTAATTACCTTGCCTGAAGCTCTTTAGTTCTGTCTAAACTTTATGCGCTTGTGTTCCAGTTCATTTGTAACTAATTGTAATTTCAAGACACCGAAAATGCGTAATGTCGATAACTATAATTCTATACCTTGTTGGAAAAACATCGAATGTTAATTTTACAAGCTTTTGATAATATCTGAATCAGTATTATTTTTATTTTTAAGTTTTTAATAATGCACAAAATAGTTTTAAATGTTTTGATTATTTCATAATGTAACTATAATTAACTATTATTAAACTATCATTTTATACCTTGTTGGAAAAACATCGAATGTTAATTTTACAAGCTTTTGATAATACCTGATTCAGTATTATTTTTATTTTTAAGTTTTTAATAATGCACAAAATATTTTTAAATGTTTTGATTATTTTATAATGTAACTATAATTAACTATTATTAAACTATAATTCTATACCTTGTTGGAAAAACATCGAATGTTAATTTTACAAGCTTTTGATAATACCTGATTTAGTATTATTTTTATTTTTAAGTTTTTAATAATGCACAAAATATTTTTAAATGTTTTGATTATTTCATAATGTATTGACAGGAGGACATCAACACTTTTTCTTTCATAACTTTCTTTACCTTGCAATGATATCTGGACATAATACAAAATCAGCAAATTTGGACATCGGCCCTTTTTCTACCGAAGGTATAGAAATATATTTCCCATTCCTGTCTACTAAAACAACCCCACGGGAAGAGTCTCTCTTCAACTCCCCTTCCAATTTGTCTCTTATTAGCTTTTCGCCAAGATATTTATTTCACCGCAACTGTTGGAGATAGATCTACGGGGCAGCAGCAGTTTTTTTCATTGTGCCCCGTTGCAAGTCTCCTGCCAACTATAATTGACTAGCCTAATTTTAAACTTTGACGTCTTGTTAGTGTTTCCGCCATTCATCCGTCCGGTGGTATTAGCAGCTTTCTGCCTCTCATCAAGGGGCCTTGCCTCTCTTCGGCCAAACTTTGTGTCGGAATCTCACTCTAATCCAGGTTTCCAGCCTCGGGATTACGGGAAGCACGTGTAACGAGGTCGCCTCCGCAATCCCTCGATTTCCTTCAAGGATCAGTGGGGATTAGGCCACACACTTCAGGCTCCCACTTTTCCCGCTAATGACCCGGAGGATCTTGTTCCTGTTCGCTCTCTTGTTAAAGGAGCGGAGGAATTTTAACTACAAAAATACGCGGCGTTAAAGGATTTTGTCCTCTGGAGCTTGCTGTTTCGAGGGCGTTTTGTAACTGTAGCGAGGGTAAACTGTTGACAGGGAGAAATCTGGGCGATGATTGAATACACCCCGTTGTATAGTAGAGGTCTAGGACTGCGTTTTTCGGAAGAGAAATCTGTTTAGTTCAAATAGATTCCAGTCATGAAAAGGAAGCATCCATTGGCACATAGAAGCTGAGATCCCATATTAAAAAAGAATTAAAATTAAATTTTTTTTTATACCTATGCTATTTTTCTTCAAGACAAAACACTACAATTTGCCCTTTTTGAATTCAATGAAGTTAGGCTCATAACTGCTTCACGTTATGAGCCAATTACAGGGTTCTATGTACATCTTTTATTGAATCTGTTTAAGGTACGTCAACAAAAATGTTTGACGAAACAGGTAAAATTCTCTTCAGAAATTTAATTTATTGTGAATAAAATCGGTTATTTTGGGAGGAATGGAGAAATTTTTCCCCCATTATATTTCCAAGAAAACGCAAGTGGAATGCTAGGTTATTTTTAAACATACTGGAAATTATCTTGCGAAAAATTGATTTAAGCAATTCAATGTATCGAAATCCAATTCGCCTATCCTTGTCTTTGTGATCGTTTTTAAAGAATGGAAATGAAGAAATATTTAGTTTAGTAAGGATTAATATTTAGTTTAGAAATATATATTTAGTAAAGCACTCACAATTTGTAATACAAAATTCGTCATAATCTTATTTATGTTACATATTCTACTCTTCTCATAACGTGGGTAAAGAAATTCTTTTGAAAGCAGCTTTTTTTTTGTCAAAGAAACTAGTACTTTCACGTCCAGACCCTTATTTCGTATGTTTATTTTAAGCTTTAAAATTAGTGTGAACTTCTTTCGAAAATCGAAGTCTGTTCATGACTTTAAAAAATGGCTTCGAAAACTTGTTATCGAATTTTCCTTCCTGTTTTGTCTATAAAGGGTTAGAAATGGATATTTTTTTGTTTTAAATATGATTATTAATATATTATTTTTATAATAAAAAATCAGTATGTAGCTGCTGAAAAGCGTTTTGAAGGAGGGCTGAGCCACTTGGATCATTTGATGCTTTTCCAAAAAACCCTACATGAGACTTAATGAATGGACTCCACCCCACGTTTCCTACTAGGAATTTTCATCAAGATCTCAAACACAGTAGAGAGTTTGGGAATCACTAGATCATCTTTTAATTTTCGCATTGTCAATCGCCTATCTTTATTTATCGCAGCCCTTACTTGTTCAACATTATCTTGTGTTCTTTTTGTTAAACGCCTGTGGATAACTCAACAGATACTTGGCCATGTTTGAAACAGCTGTACCACATTTTTATTTGCGTTACATTTATTCCATCATGGCCGAAAGCCTTTTTTATCATCCAAATAGTTTCCGAGGACGAATTTTCAAGTTTAAACGAAAAATGTAATGCAAATTCGCTTCTCTATGCCGTACGGTCTCAGAACAGTGATCGTATTGTCTCAGATCGAACGCTCACTCATGGGCGTATAGCACCTAAGTAATATGTCCAATCGGTTGGGTGTTAGGCGTGACTTTTCACAAATATCTTTCATTCATGTCTTGAAAGCTAACTCCATCATATTATTAAAACATCCATCAAAAATTCATAGTACAATATATAGGATATACGAATTGAAAATAAATTATAGTTGATACAATCATCTGTAAATAATGATAATGAGAAGAAAGCTAGGTTTAACAAAGAAAATACCTCACTCCCGAAACTATTCATCACGTATTTCACTTTGGATGATTCATTCCAGTATCTCAATCATATGAGCATTCTTCGAGACTTCTGGTCGCGAGGAACCTGGCACGTGAAGAATGCGTAGAAACATTCGCAAGGTGATTGGATAGAGTCCTTTTTATCTTTTGTGTTACGCCTTTTCATGTACCAATAGCAAAACTAGCATACACCGGTATAATCTGATTGTTCTCTCCATGCCGTTAGTTTATTTCAAAGAGTTATGGACAGGATTCGCAAATTACCAACATTCTCATTACCGGTCAATTACCGACAGAAATTTTCAATACTGATGTTAAGATCTAATGTTTTCTTTGACGAATACATTTCCAAAAGGACAGCAATTAAAGCGGATAAAGCAATAAGACCCTAATAGTATGTTAACATGTAAATATTTCCAAAAAGTTAATTCTATACGGTAAAAGCACGAGGCGATGATATTGTCGTGTAGATTTATTATAGGTAAGCTAACCTCTTCGTGTATATTTGCAAAAGGCAAGCGAGGACAAAGATTACTGATCTCAACTCGAGACTTTATTATTCACTTGAACTCAAGTCAAGTAGTTGAATTTCTCGGAGCCCATGGCCCCGTAGGGGCCTTCATCTCCAGTATTGATGGATAAGTGGCATGACAGATGGTGCTTTCAGGTTAGGGAAAGAATGGGGTGGGTGTTAGGAAGATGTCAGGAGCTCGTTCAACGTGGTGCAGCCTTGTTTGAAATACAAGTGCCACCTACATCGAGGAGCGTGGTTTAAAAAGCTCTTGCCTTGCCGAAATCGTACGGCCAATGAGGGATTAATTGCTAATGTTGATGCTTTGGGGTGACAATCTATTGCCAATTAACATTGATGCTCTTGGGCGGGCTTTGTTTTTTGGAAGAGTTGGGTCGCAAATTTCGATTTCTTGGATGGAGGAATTAGAGTTATTGGCGATGTTTTTGAAAAAATTTTGAGCAAGGTTGCCGATGAACTGACCAAGATGGGGTATATTAGTGGCAGTTAGGATGTCAATATTTCTGTAAAACCATCTGACCTGGACAATGGTTCTGAGGGTGGTATCTTGGAGGACAATAATTTTATTGATGTTTGTCTTGGCGGCGTGGTGGCTCCCAGATGGGAGCGGCATATGTTAGAACTGGGCGTAAATAATAAATGTAGATCAGAAGTTTGTTTTGTATGGAGAGTGTAGAGCTACGTGCGATGAGAGGGTAAAGTGCAGATCGGGCTTTTTAAAATTTGGTTTGGATTGTTTGAATGTGGGGGGGCCCATGAGAGTTGATTGTCGAGGATAACTCCTAGATATTGTGTTTGTGAGACCCATTCTATTGATTGACCATAAACTCTGACTTTGTGTGTGGGAGGGTTAGCTCCGAATATGATAGCTGCTGTTTTGTCGACATTAAGTTTAATTCTCCATTGAATAAGCCAAAGTTCGATTGCCTGGATATTCACTTGAACTGAGTGATACATCTCCTTTTATACCTTTTCCGAAAATGAATCGAACATTCGAGAATTCGAAAAAGTTCTAGAAATTAACATAAGTATATTACTGAAGAAGCGAGAAACAAACAGAAAGGAAACTTTAAAATGAAATCTACTTTTAGGCCACTTGCCTCTAGTGGGATTGGAACTCCGTACCTTCCGATTCGCAGTAAGGTGCAATACCGACTGAGCCTCGATTTTCAGACGAAGTGAATAAGTTTCGCTACAATATGAGAAATACCAAGTGCTTCCTTATGTTGAGGTTAAAGGTGTAACTGTCCTCCAACTGACAAGGCAACTGCTACACCATGGTGTCGATATCGTCGGGCATGTGATTTCTTGCCATATTATCTTGTAAGTGCCGATCTCCGGTCACATCAGCCGATTTATCTAGCGGTGTTTCAAGCGAAATGTGTTGTCAGCGTGCTTAATGTAAAGCTCAAACTCGTCGCACTTGATATACTTGGTCTCGATGCCCATTTGCCTCAACGCAGAAGTCAAATTGGTTTCTGCATCCATATCTATGCGCTTGGACTGCACGGTGATGTCAACGGCTCAATAAGTTGATGGCTGCTAGTCCGAGGCCGTACGAGTTGCTCTTGCACCTACCCGCTCATTCCTCTCTCGAGCACCCTGCTAAAGTTTTCGCTCAGTCAATGTTTGCCTGAAAACTTTCTGATTCCTTAAACCTCAGCTCCCTAAGTGCAGCTCGTTGATCGCTATAGAATTTTGCTTTGCGTTTCTTGGACACCTTCGAAAATTTTAATTACATCAAATTGTTTAATTATATCAAATGTTTTATGTTTCAAGGTGTTCGTTACGTTTTTTCTTATACGGTGTTCTGAATACTTCAAAAAGCCTTCGTTTTCGTAGCTTTCCTCTTCAAACCCAAAACCTTTTATAACCGCTTTACTCAGCCAGTTTTGCTTATTCAATCTCAGATGGATAATAGTGGAATTTTAGGCTTCCTACCTAATTACGTATTTATCACTGCTTGTTTAACTACTCGGCCGATCGTAGCCAGCACTACATTCAACATACTTCGTCTAATTTTCTTTCTACATGTGCAGCTTGAGTTTTCTTTTTACATTCGAGTAAAAGGTTACATAGAGCTGCAGAATGCACTACCCTACAATAATGGACCGGACGCCAGAGGATTTGTATTAAATCCGACTACTTGTTTAGGGGTGTTTTTCGTGGTATGGTCTGGGACCTTTGCATGTTTTTCCTGGTCAATTGAACGGCGACGCCTACAGTAACATTTTGGACAATCATGTTCTTCCTACACTCTGGCAATTTTATGGAATGGACGAATGTTACTTCCAGGACGACCTCGCTCCATGTCATGTTGAAGCCTCTGTCTAGCAGTAGTATCAATATATGGATGTAAAACGTCTTCCCTGACCTGCTCAGAGTCCCGTCATGAACCCCATAGAACATTTGCGGGACGAATTAGGGCGACGCTTACGGATCAGGGAACCACGTCCGAAATCTTCAGCTGAGCTGACGACATTCTTACAGCAGGAATGGACACAAATACCTATAGCTGCGTATCAAAACCTTGTTGAAAGTATGCCCAGAAGGGTTTCTAGTGTAATTTTAGCACGTGGAGGACCATTCCCCTAATAAATCATGTATTATTTCCCTTATACCATCACATCTGTCAAGCAGTGGTATCAAGATATGGATGTAGAACACCTACTCCGCATCTGTCCCGTCGGTCATCAATCGACGAGCAGCTCAGAGTTCTGAAGTGAATATACTATGTGTTTAAAACACTATTATCAGTATTAGAATTTACAATCCTACTGTCAGGAATTTTAATTTAAAACGCCTACTCCGCATCTGGCCCGTCGATCCTCAATCGACGAGCAGCTCAGAGTTCTGAAGTGAAAATACTATGTGTTTAAAACACTATTATCAGTATTAGAATTTACAATCCTATTGTCAGAAATTTTAGGACAGTCCTTGAGGTAATCTCCAATCATTTCGTCCAGTTCGCAAATGGAACAGAGTGTCTTTGTAGGTAGTCCTGATAAGAAGTTGGAAGCAAGAGACTCCCACAGCTCTGGGCAAGGAATCTCGGATACAAGCTTTATTCCTCAATAAAACATATTTCCGTTCTCTCTTTTTAGCTAAATATTATGTATACGATTCAATTTTCTTAAGAGTTTTATATAGCGTACAGTTTACCCCTAAACCCTACCATAAGACACATAGGTGCAACCAATCCACAAAACCCAGTAAAAATAATGAAAACCCTCCAGACATGTTCTAAAACCCTGAACCTGTCAGCTTTATCGCTCCGCCGCACTACAATTAATGCGACGTAATTATTGCGTTAATTGCAACTGATTTTTCCTTAATTAAGTATCACCGGGAAAACCGCTTCACGGGCCATTGAGCCGACCCCCGAACGGGATGCAAGCGATCTTTTAAAGGGGTGCATCTGTACGGTATTGATTCAAGGGAGAGAGATGAGATAATTATAGTCTCTGAACTTTATTTCCGCTGTTATTGGCATTTCAATAGAGATTTATTAACTACCCTGCACCTCAAGTGAACCTTGGGAAAATATTTTAACTTTGCTCCCGAGACTTTAATTAGATTGCGTATAAAAGCCGCGCTACAGAGGAGCGTGTTAAAGGGGATGGGCATGGTGTTCGGTCGAATTCTTTTGTAACGATACTTTGTATAAATATCGCAGCGTTTCCTTAAACGCCAATGGAAATTTTTCCATTCAATTTCTGTGACAGCTTTTTGAAACTGAAGAACCTTTCAAATTTGATTATTTTCCCCGAATATTTGTTTAGTGAATTGTTTATTTAATTTTTTAACAAAGTTTCTTATTCTAAATTAAACGACCACATTTCCTCACTTTTATGCAAAAAATCCCGAATTAGTAATCGATCGAATACTTTCGTATAGTAAGTATGTATTGTATAAATACCGCCAGAGAAGTTTCTTAAACACATGTGGAAAATTTTTCATTCAATATTTCTGGGTTTGATTATTTTTTCTCGTAGGTTGTTAAGAGGTGAATTGTTCATTTAGTTTGTTAGTTCTTATACTTGATTATACCTCAAAATATCGTCACCTTTAGGCGACCGGTATAGTAATACCGGTCTAAATATACTTAAATCAATCATAATTTGGTAGTTTTGGAGAATCGAAATGTATGTTGAGTATTTCGATTACTTGTATTGTATTACCAGTACTGGTGAAAAAGCAATTACTTTTCCCAAAAATGATTTTTATGGAATTTTAACACGGATACTTTATTTATTTTGAGCCTTATTCTTGTTTACGAAATATAAGCTATTTCTAAATAGTTAGTACAGACTATTTGGGTCCCGAACTATTTGGTGATTTTCGGAACGAACTGTCGTGTTCGGAAGTAGAAGTCAGAAAATTCCATAAGAGTAGTTTATTAAATTCTTCAATAAAGTTGACAGGTAAAAACGTCAAAGTGAGTGGTGGGATTTTGTTTTTATAAGCAGCATGGTGTGTGTGTGTGTGTGTGTGTGTGGTGTGAAAGAATGAATACTTAAATATACACCAGTTAGAGCAGGGGTTCCCAAACTTATCCAAGTCGTGGCACCCTTAAGAGAATTACAATTTTCTCACGGCACCCCCTTAATGTAATATCTATCTGTGGTATATTGTGTGTGTGTGTATATATATATATATATATATATATATATATATATATATATATATATATATATATATAAAAGGTAAGTGGTAATTAATACAGCTCGTATTTAAAATTCACACAAATACTTTAATTGTACTTAATAAAGAAAACATAGGTGTAGGTGAAAATTAAAAAAAAATTACATTCAAAATTCTCTTGGAGGTATATGTGTGTGTTTAGTGCGACAGGTGAGCCAACTGCTCGCTGCAGAATTGTTCGAATCGTTATTAAGATACAACAACTCGCGATATGCTAGTGATACAGCTACGCATATTTCTTTTACGACATTGATTTTCGAACGATATTTGCTCCTTATAATAGCAACTGCTTCGTGGGCGCTTCGCAGCACCCTTAATCTCTCTACGTGGCACCCCAGAGTTCCGCGGCACACGCTTTGGGAACCCCTGAGTTAGAGGGTTAAAGATTGAAAGATAGAGGAGCCAGGTGAGCTCTATCAAGAAAGTTCATTGGAAGAGCCGATGTCAAGTAAACAAAAAAGCTGTTTTATAGATTTTTGGAAATTTTTTTTTCTTAAAAGTTAATGAAATAATGTTATGTAAATATGGATGCTATATTCATTGTAAATGAATATATTGGTTGCAAATAATATAGGAATTAGTAACGACTCTTTTTCATAAATAGATGTAAGAAATTAAGAAATTTTAGGGCAAATATACTATGGCGTGGCTCTACTAGTCACAAACAATATTATAATTGAATTTTTCTCATTAAGTATGAATATGCAATTATAATTGTTACTTTTAAAGTAATATAAGTATGTAGGTATTTCAATTAACGTCGCACTGAAGCAGCAAAATGGACTATTTGCGACGGTCCGGCATCAGTTCCGAAGGGAAAGATTCGCGAACTACACCACATAATTGTGAACCGCGCTCTGATAACGAGGCAACACCTGAGTTGGCACCCCACTCTCCAAACTTCCTTTTAAAGCAAATTAATATTGCTCATTTTCAAGTGGCATGATTTCAACTTTTCCGAATGGGTTTACCAGTTTCCCTCGTCGTTTTTGATGAACACGACAGTGGCACGTTGAAATCTCAATTCTCAATCAACTAAGTGTCCTTTTCCGAATCCAATTTACTCATCCTCTTTAAAACGACATTTAGACCATTTTGTACCCAAAGCATCTAACCGAAATCGGTAAATAAATATATATATATATATATATATATATATATATATATATATATATATATATATATATATTTTCTCATTAAGTATGAATATGCAATTATAATTGTTACTTTTAAAGTAATATAAGTATGTAGGTATTTCAATTAACGTCGCACTGAAGCAGCAAAATGGACTATTTGCGACGGTATGGACGGATCAACTATATCAACGGAGCATTTCCGGAAAGAAAACTTCCCACCCATGAAATGTTTCTGACATTCGTAGTCAAGAAATCTTAACTTTTGGCAAAATCGTTTCCCCGATGCTTCAGCAACATCCCCACAGGAAAATCGGTACCTTTTTATTTCTTTTAAGAGTCCTGTCAGAGTGTTTACCGCGTAACCTAAGGGTTGGACGTCCGAGGAGTTGAGTTGCTCCCACTCCTTCTCTCTGTCACGGTTGCAGTGATTGATGATCCTCGGAGGCATCTTTTCCCGCCGAAACCTTCCCATTCTTCTCTCCATTTGCGCCCAGGCCTTTATCTCTTCACTTCACGTCCACACCGCCGTCTCTTTTATTTCATCCTCCGGAACGGTTTCTTTTTTCATTGAATCTCCACCCCTCCTCCCCACTCAAGTCTGATTTCAAGGGAGGAAATAAAGAAGAGAAGAATGTAAATAAATAAGAAAAAGAAGGGCTAAATGCTCGAGTGTTGGAGACCTGTTCGGAAGATACTGCCACTGTTTCATGAATCGAGTCAGAGAGTTCTTCGGGAAAGCTGTTGGAATTTTTTGCACTCGAAGAAATGGGGCGTGTCGATGATGTTGTAGCTGGAATATCTGTGGGAGAAATGTGTGAGGGCACATTTCATTTTTTTAAAACAATTTTCTCGTCTTTTGTTTCTTCTAAAGTATTTCTGGACCTATGGTTTTCAAACTTTTCATCAGTACTTGGTGAACTTTGGATTCTCACAATGTACACAATAATGTTCAGTTTAATCAGCTATAATATACGGGGGTAGGAATATATATATATATATATATATATATATATATATATATATATATATATATATATATATATATATATATATATATATATATATATATAGGCTTGTGCCATGATAAAAATAATTGTAATTTAGATTCTTAGATTGATTTAAATTTGATTTTAAGCATATATTTTTTTTAATCTTGTGATACACTTGACTTTCCCCTTTAAATCCATCTAAAGTCAAATTTAACTCCTTTTTCCTAAAACATGAATGTTTTCTCAATTTTCTAAAGTTCTTAAAATTAAGAAAATGATCGTTGAAAACCAAACTTGTCTTTTATCCAAATATGATGGCGTCTGTTTAAAGGCATTTCGGAATATTTATG
This sequence comes from Metellina segmentata, assembly GCA_947359465.1. Lineage (NCBI taxonomy): Eukaryota > Metazoa > Arthropoda > Arachnida > Araneae > Tetragnathidae > Metellina > Metellina segmentata. Next base: position 72,193,214 of record OX375877.1, on the reverse strand, counting down.
ATGATAAAAAGCTTATTTAGGTCCCGAAAAAATTTTACTGCTTTCATGTTGAATCCGATAACACCACATATCTTTCAGCCAAAGCACGTACAAATGAAAACATAAAGTAAAAAATTTGAGGTTAAAGTATTGCAAATAAAAGTACAAAATAACCGGCATGCTGTCAGTTACACAAAAAAAGGTCACTTGCCTGCCAGTAAAGTCCACTGAGAGTTGTTTGGTTAGAGCTTCATAGGATAGGATGTGTGCTGTATCCATTAGTGCACCATACGGACAAAGAGGGCACATGGGGTTATAGCCCAACCAAAGTAATAGGGGAGGGAAAGGATTGACTGGATCCAAGATTTTGTTTTAGATTTGTAGTTCGATCCAAAAGGGTGATTTAGGCCCGGTGCACACATCCGGTTTTTTAATTTGCGGCATCGAAGCCCAATTATGCACACATAACCGTGAAGTGACGCAAATTCTCATTTCGCGATAAATATTCTATCGAAGAAAACGTGTTTATTTCGCTTACTTGGTGTAAAAAAAGTATATTTTGTAACAAAATTGACGTTACTGGATACAACCATTTATTAATTATTATTTATATTCCATATATTCTATATTAATTGTTCTATCGATAATTATTCTAGTGTTAAATATTCTATCGAAGGAAACGTTTTTATTTCGCTTACTTGGTGTACAAAAAGTATATTTGAAACAAAATAGACGTTACTGGATACAACCTTTTATTAATTATTATTTATATTCCATTAATATATGAAAACAAAGTACTTCAGAACAGAGAAGCGTTTGCTGCCACCGTGCGGCGCCCTGGGGAACTGCGGTACAAATTGCACGCAAGTTGGACGTGCGTCGCCCCAGCAGTGCCGGAAGCATGTGTGCACTGCTTCATTGGATCTAATGTATCTCAGACCACACTTGCGTTGCGGCAGCGGCGCTGCACGTTGAAAAACCGGATGGGTGCATCGGGCCTTAATCCCATTAGTTTTTGTATCCTCGAAGGATATCTTCATTAGTAGAATTTTTTGGATCTTTAGCTGAACGATATATATCGTCATTAGAAGAAAACTGGCCCTGGATCTCGTCGTCATTACAAAATGAAACGATCTCCACATAATGAAAAAGTCAGCAATATCTTAATGACGAGGTATCTCGTCATTAGCAAAATTCGTCAGACCTTGATGGACAAGATACCTCGTTGTTACAACTTGAAGGTACTTGATCAGTAGGGCAACTTTTTTGTTGCAGTAAAAATGGGAAAAGTTGATCAGTATTTAAACAGATAGAAAATATAATTTCATTACATGTAAGATTTCCACCTATCTGGCATAAGGAAAAATTCATTCCTTAACAAAATATTCATTGATAGAAAACACAACTTTCACGCGAATAAAGAGATTTGGCTTCTATTATTCACCCTACTCTTAAGTTGTTCCAGTAACCCACTGAGATCGTATTTACCAAGGCTTGAGTGGGATTGTTCTGCTTTCCTGCAGCGATCGAACGTGTTTTATGGGAGAAATTCTCAGGAAATACTCGCGCGTTGCGGATATTGCATCTTCCGCTGCGAGACGACTTTCATCGGAGGGATAAAAACCGCTATTCAGCTTCTTAGATGGAAATTCTGCCTGCCGACGCAATAGGGAAATGAGCAATAAAAACGGGACCGCTTTCGCACCCACAGCTCTTTAGATTCAGACCATTATCGATTGAATTGGATTTGAATTTTTCCAACGCAATGTACGTAAGCATCTGCATTGTTTGATGCTCATGACGGCATTTTTTAAAATTTAAATGCATTCTAGAAAATTAAAGACTTCAACGTACGTTTACTCTTTTCAGGAGTTCACACGTATAATTTCATCTTGTAACCTATAGTCATCCCTGCATGACTTCTAACAAATTATAATTTTCTTGACCAATGGAATTTTTCCAAAGTATTCTACTATATGAAAATTAGCGGTAGAATCATTCTAAATCTTTTAGGTATTTAAATTAACGTCCCACTATAGTAACACAAAGGGCTATTGGCGACAGTCCGGGATCAAACCCGAATTGAAAGATCTGAAGATACCACGTAATTTTGAATTGCGATCAGATGATGAGGTCACACCTGAGATGGCCCTGATCCTTCTTTCCAAAATTCTACATTACGCCAACGTGAGGACATTTAAGGCCACGACAGATTTAATGCGCACAAGCCCCAAAGACAGTCTTTGGTTGGATCGACTTTAAAACCTGCACTCTTTCGTTGATAATCCCCTTATCTACTTCTCTATCATGGCTACACGGCCCGTCTATCCTAAAGAAATTAGCTATTTAACTTTTCCCAATGATTCTATTCTAAAGAAAGGGCCAAAATAATCTTTCCAAACGATTCTATTCAAGGAAATTAGCAATATAACTTTTCCAAAGGATTCTATTCTAAAGAAAGGGCCAATAGAATCTTTCCAAAAGATTCTATTCAAGGAAATTTGCAATATATCTTTTCCAAAGGATTCTATTCCATAAAAAGGGCCAATCTTTCCAAAGGATTCCATTCTAAAGAACGGGTCAATGAAATCTTTCCAAAGGATTCTATTCAAAAAATGAGCAATATAATCTTTCTAAAGTTTGAAAACAATCCTTTGATTCTTTTAACCAATCGATTTACAGTAGAACTCCAATTATCCGAATCAATTGGGACCGGACCCCATTCGAATAATAAAAAATTCGGATAATTGGATTGTTTCCGAAAAAAGGGTCTGTTTGTATTTTAATTAATTACTGTATGTATGGTTGAAAATGGGAGAAAAAAAAACTTTGTAAACAAAAAGAGCTTTTAATTAATTAAATGAAAAGGAAACACTTTTACATGTTGAGCGTACTTACAAGAGCTGTACATTAGTACAGTATGTACGTACCGTGCTGTACTGTAAATGAAAGTCATTGCTTGCTAAACATCTCGGTCAAAGTAAGCAGTTTGACTGTCTTCATCCGTTTTCGGGCAACCAAGTCGCGCATCCGCTTGACAATGAGAAGTTGCATGTGGTCATACTCGGGCTGTCTCTCCATCCACTTCAACGCAGTTTCAAAGCCGGCAAATTCTTCACTAGCAGATGATCCCGTGTCTGCATCAACTTCGACAATAAGGTCATCTTCTTCAACGACACTTTCTTCTCTCAAACTTTCAATAAGTTCATCATCATTTAGAATTTGAAACCCAGAATCATTATTTTACGACTCGCAATACGTTTTTCCGTCTTAATTTTTTTTCTGAAATTCTGAAAGCGATTCGGATAATCAGCGATTCGGACAGTCGGAGTTCGGATAATTGTAGTTCTACTGTAGTTATTTAGTAATTAAGTGTGTTGTAGGGTAAAAGCAATGCTACACTTCTCAGAAATCTCGTGATACTCAAAAAGTTAACCCCTCGAGTGATTTGGACGTCATGTATGAAAATTTGACCAATTTGCTGATGACCAAACTTCTCGACATCAAGATACTGGCCGATTCTTTTATGATGGCGAGATCAAGATATGGTCGGTTTGTTCTAATGACGAGATACCTCATTCATCAAGATCTGGTCAGTTTTCTGCTAATGACGCAATACGTTTCGTCACGAAAACCATCAGAAGGGTTACGTTAACTACTCCTTGTGTAGCTTCAAACACTAATCCACGTACAATTTTGCATTTCGATTCGTAAGTTAAGAGGGAAAATACAAATTTTGACTTGACAGCTCAGTTAGTCTCACCTCTATTTTTCATTCTTCCCTTAGCTGGATAGATAAAGTGTCCCCATTTTCATTTGTACAGATATAGACGAACACTTCAAAAGCCAGACATTTATTAATAAATTATGCACAACACAAAACCACAAAGAAATGAAGCAACTCCTTATCTTGCGGCCACTCTACATTCCCAATTTTAAATTATAATCACATTCCATATGGTGGTTGAAGGAAACAGGAGCATAGTTAAAATACGTTCACTAATATCGCAGTTTGCGCGTGCATAATAAATATTAAAATCAGAACATAGCAGCGCTTATAAGTATGCTAGTAGAGATTACACGTTCAGAATAAATATTCAATGGAGATATAACATCGTGTCTTTATATCATTTTGCTTTCGATCAGATTGAACGCAGTAAAACTCGAATAAATTATGAATTTGAGTTTATTTACAGTTTATAATTTATTCATAAAGTTTTCTGGCATAGGGAATTTTTAAAACAGTTGATTATAGCCTATATATATATATATATATATATATATATATATATATATATATATATATATATATATATATATATATATATATATATATATATATATATATATATATATATATATATAATCAGAAAAGTAACAGAAATTATTCCTAATTTATTGCTCTTTGGCTATGTGTGCAACAAAACTTTATTTTATGTTTTTGTTGCGTTTCAGTATGAAATAAACAAGCTGTATAATCAATTTTGTGACATGGAATTTTAGAAATATGATAATTGAAACCTACCTTTAAAAGTATTGAAGCTGATATGAAATTGTTTTTCAGGCTAATTTGCTTCAAAATGTGTAATTTAATATACCTATAAAAATTAAGTTCAAGCCATGATTTATAAGTTTTCGGGTTTTAGAAAAATCTCTTTATGGTGTTATATTCAATTTGGGGAGCCACTGTATCTTCGTTTTCTTCTTTTGGGCAACCTTTCAAGAAGAATAAAACCTCACCTACTGACGATTTGTAACATTTTTAGAGTTCGAATCTTATAAATTTACAGACTAATTTTTTTGTTTTTGTGCTCTACGTAGGAAATTAATTTAGAATTCGAGTTTTTTCAGGGACGAAGAAGGCTTGAAATATAGTGAAAATATTTACAAAACTACAAGTAACTAAACATTAATTAGCATTCATAAATTGTGTGATATACATTCATTCGTTAACGCGTTCGTTGTTACACTTAACGAGCATTTAAACCTGTTCTATAATGAAATACCACTACAAGCTTCATACTTCTGAAAGAATCGAAACATGATTTTGGGGGAGAAGAAAAATAGTATTGTGTCAGATTTTAAAGGAGCAATATACATTAAATTCATCAAAATTTGTGTGAAGTAATATCAAAGTTTTAAATTTGTATGCTGCATGTAAGTTATACTACAACAAACTAAACTATAAAATAAATAAAAAGTGAAAACATTTTATAGATTGAATCCTAAATGTATGTAACACCTTATTATGATGAATTATAAACAGTCAATCCTCCCATTTAAAATTTAATATTAGTATTACAGAGATCATACATGCATAAAAAAAGTTTAACGCAGATATGCACAGATTTGCTGCTCATTTTAACTAGGAAACTATCACCAGTTGTGCGTTTGTGCAAATTGAGAAATCTTGAAAATTTATAAATTGTATTATCTTCCCAGTCATTAAAGAAGGTCCTACACATCTCTCACTTCTAGTACTCTGCTATTCTTTTAGTTCTATCCGGCTCTTAATAGCATTAATATAGTTCAAAATAATCACGATTCGGATTTTTAAACGCAAATCTCTTTGAAATATAAAATTAATGGTAACCAATATTTAGTGAAGAAAATTAAAAAATTATTCTGCATATTGGTAGAAAAGGGTTCTATGTCAAAATTAGCTGATTTTGAGTTCTGTCCATACATACTTTGGAAGAAAATGAGAATTATAACCGAAAAAAGGGATAATGTAATCTAGTCGATGCATTACGAAAGAATTGAAACACTGAAAAGCATTTTTTGTACTCTACCAAAATATAAAATCCTAAATCAGCTGTAATTAAAACTTCAAAATCGGTCCTTTTTTACCATGGGTACAGAGTTAAAAATGTGTTCAAATTTTCAAATTTCTGTCACTCGAGCATTTTATATAACAAATTTTTTCACGAAATGAATTTTGATGATACCGGATAGAATAACCGATCCAGGATATAGTAAATGGTAGAACAAACAAATAGTGGTACGGCTGTATACCTCCCCAGTTTCAAAGACGCCAATTGTCCATGTAAGGTTGACCTGGATGGCACCTACCTCAGGTCAAATATGAGCACTGTGATCAAATTGCCAGTCTGCGATCGACAAGCGAGATCTAATTTTCGTTTTCACAAACCTGTGAAAATCGATTTCTTAAGAAACTAATCCTGACCGTAACTAAATTTTCCACGGGGTCTTTCATGTATCCGTACTCTCAGAGGCATGTCATCTTTAGGCGTGTACGGACATCACAACTCCGAGGTACCCGAGTATCTTTCCTATCTTCTATGTTTACCCTCGTCTACCCTTGTGCTGTTTGATTTTTCTTCTTCCCTCATTGTGTGGTAGGTCTTACGTTTGGCGTAGTTTGGCCAAATATGGCCCTTTCGCCATAACCAACCAACCAATCCCTACATCTGTAGTGACTTCAGATGGACGGAGCGGATGGGCCGCTCCCCAACTAAGAAGAAGGGCTTCAGAATAACTGAAAAAGGAAAAGTTGTAAGACATTTCATGTATGCTCTTTCATGAACACATATTTTCCATCAATGAAAGATCCATCAGAGAAAAATGGTCTTCTTTCTCTCCAATACCCCCAATCGAAGTAAACCGATCCCCATATATTTTTCCACCCACTAAGACCCTCTACCGAACCGACCCCTCGAAAGCTCAACCCCCGTGGAGCCTCCATCGCGAATTCTCTTGCTTTCACTCAACTGGAGCAGCGGGATGCCTCCGCTCCCTTTTAAAATTTTATCATTCCATGAAATCTAAACATAAACGTCTGCAGCTGACTGGGTTTGGAAGGGAAAAAAGGGAACAGAGCGAGCCCTCATGCCAGCGTTCTGTGTCACCGAACACGAGCGGCGGGGACATGGGAGAGAGAAATAATATTAACTTGCAACGGGTAGGTGGCCTAAAACGGAACCCCCCTCTGTTCCATGTTCTTGATTGAGATGCTCGGTGGGTAGGGAGTGTGGTTCGTGATTGAAATTGCTCGGGATTTTGCATTGTCGGCCATAAAGTAACGTGGGTGGTTATTTACTTATTCGAGTGAAAAAGTCGGGGGATTGGGTTGATTTACTGTACATATACATGAAGTGACGCAGAGGCTTGTTAGGCTGTCATTTTTCTCGTTTTATTCCTGCGTGGATTTGAAGAGAAAAAGCTGCAGAAAGTAGACTACTTTAGAAGAAGGAACAAGAGGAATTGACGGATCGAATTTCGCGCGAGTTTTCAAGCCCTCTGGGGAGCTTTACGAGATTTACTAGTAATGCTGTGTTGCGTTTACCCTACATCGCATTTGAAGCGTGTCACCGTAAAAGGGCCTATATCCACTCCCAGTAATTTTACAGTATTTGGGGAAAAACTGTTAGAAATAAATTATAAGTGGTAATAGTTAAAAAAAAACTCTTTTGAATTATTCTTACCAACTCATAATAAAACCCTATTTGACGCATCAACAATTTACTATTTTTGGGTCGAGCTGCACATCTGTTACAACACCGTTCAACGCAATTCCAACCGAAAATGGATGTAGGCCCTTTTGCAGTGACACGCCTCATTTAACCTTCCGAGGTTCATGCTAAGACCATGCACAGAATTATTCCACTATGCAAACTGCAGTTTTCTCTGCAAGGCTCTGCAGCTAATTTGAGACTTCTTGACCATTGGATTCTTTTCTAGAATTCTTTCAACGAATAGATGTGACTATTTAGTCCTAATCCGTTTTAGATATCTTAACCAATGGAATTCTTCCCAGGATTCTTTTAACCAATATATATGTAACTATTTATTGTTTACGTTCTGCTTTTACCCTACACACCATTTAACATTCTAAGGTTCGTGTAGAAGAGACCATGAACTGATTATTACCCCTTGCAAAAGAAAATCTGTAGTTTTCTCTGCAAGGCTTCTAGCTACTTTTAGATCTCTTGACGAATGCTATCTTTCCAGAACTAGGATTACAACTAAGATAATTTCAACTCATAGTTGTGGCTATTTAGTCCTTAAGTATTGCTTTTACTCTACATAAAATTGTCACTGTATATAGGGGAAAGGAGGGTAAGTGTACGCATCTAGTTGTTTTTTATTTATAAAAAGTAAAGTCATTAAGATATGGGCTTCAAAAGTTTACACAATGTACTTTATTCAACTGTGAATCAATAAATCCAGGCTACATGAATTTATCTCTGATCATTTAAGTAAGAAAAATATAAAATAAAAAAATGAAAATTGCTTACTCTTGCCCTACATGAGGGTAAGAGTACGCATGTAGGGCGGCCAAGAGTACGCATAGGATTTGTCCTAACAATAGTCGCATACCAAAAGGCCTATTGCCTTCGTATGCACTGCAATCCTCGTGCCACCAATCTTTGCACAATCCACATCAAATTCAGTCTTCGTTATAAGAATTGTCACATCCTGGGCAAATAACTAAATTATCATCATCTTCAGCAGAAAATATAGGCTGGGCTGAGCTCGTTGATGGTTGTTGGTCGTCATAAGAAAAGGTCAATCGTTTTTTTACGTTTTATTTCTTTTTTGTTCGTTATATATTTACCCTCTCACTTCCCTTTTCTGATTTGTTAAGAATCATTGCCTTTTGCTTTTTTCTTTATCTTCCAAGAGGACTTTTTTGGCGAAGATGTCATGATTTCAAACTTAAGTGCAGGTCTTTTTTTTTTTTTCTGGTTCACATTTTCGTTTTTCTTTTGATTTGGAAGTGGTAAAATTGAATGAATGCTAACATTAATTTTACTGCAGGTAGAATTTTCTTCAGGCCTTGGTTAAATCTGTTGCGAACTCTTGGCCTCCTCGTTTGCGCTTGACTAAACCGCTGCTAAATGGAGGCATGTCACAGAAAGATAAACTCTAACTACACCAACTTGTAGCTTATGACATATACTTTAATCTGAAATAAGTTTATAAAAATTATTTCACTCTATATAATGACAAACACTTGTGTTCTATGATCGAAAAACTACTTATAAAAGTAAGAAAACTTGAAAACGAAGTGCAGCAAATCGATGGTGATAAGTTGTAACCTAACACAGTAGTAGCAGAACTCAAACGTCACAATGGAAATTTTCTGCAATGGTGTTGCCAAAAAGGTGAAATTTCCCCGCGTATTCTTAGACGCCTATATATATATATATATATATATATATATATATATATATATATATATATATATATATATATACAGGGTGGTCCCGAATTCATGGTACAAACTTTAATGGTAGGTACAGGACATTGTAACAATGATTTATTGTATAGGAATGTATAGTCGCAAGTGACGCGGTGAGGCGAAAACAGGGGAAATAACGGCCGAAAGGAAAAACAAAGATTTTATTGAAAGCGTTGTTGACAAGTGTCATGTTTACAGTAATTGTTCAAAATTGCGTCCACCAGTATCGATACATGCTTGACAGCGTCGGTGGAGCGATTGGCGTACACGTTCAAAGATGCCTGGTATTTCACGCACACCTGCAGCAGCTACAGATAAGCGAGCGACGAGATCCTCATCTGAGTCAACTGGAGTCTCATAAACAAGATGCTTTAGATGTCCCCATAAAAAGTAATCGAGGCTCGATAAATCGGGAGATCGGGGTGGCCAAGGGACTGGTCCACCACGCCCAATCCATCGAGTACCAAACGTGGCATTCAGGTAATTCCGTACATCAATGCTGAAGTGTGCTGGCGCCCCATCGTGCTGAAACCACATGCGGTTACGAATGGCGATAGGAACATCATGCAGCAGTTGTGGTAACACTTCTTTCAGAAAAATAAGATAGCTTCCGCCAGTGAGCCGCGTGGGTAGTAAGTATGGGCCAATCAAAAAGTCGTTCACAATACCAGCCCACACATTAATACTGAAACGTTGTTGAAACGCATGTCGACGCGTTGCATGTGGATTATCGGTTGTCCACACATGGGAATTGTGCGCATTAAAGACACCCTCGCGTGAAAATGTCGCTTCATTTGTAAATAGCACATAATCTACGAAATCCGGCTGCAACGCACATTGCTGCATCACCCACAGGCAGAAGTTCACGCGGCGAGGATAATCTGCCGGATTCAATGCTTGTACTTTCTGAAAATGGAAGGGGTGTAAGCGATTTTCGTTTAACACTCTGCATACAGTCTGATGACTCACACCTACGTCACGCGCAACAGTTCTTGTGCTTGACTCGGGTCTATCAGCCACAATGTTCAAGATGCTTTCTTCCAGCCTTGGAGTGCGTACAGCTCTTACTCGACCAGCGCCATGTCTGTTGACGTCGAACGCACCTGTTTCACAAAGTTGACGATGTAACCGTTGAAAAATTCTATGATCCGCGCGATACATTCGTAACGCAGCTCTGCCGTTACCATTTGCACGGCCGTACATGTAATGCATGTCTGCTTTTTCTGCATACGTAAAGTCACCCATCGTCTACGGCAGCACAATTGTGAATGGCGCTTTTCCCTACTGCGATGCATCATGTTCAACAGCGGCTAGACATCTACTGCCCTCTACCGGCAATGATACCAACCGATCACTCCATTTCTCTTTCCTTTTATTTCCCCTGTTTACGCCTCACCGCGTCACTTGCGACTATACATTCCTATACAATAAATCATTGTTACAATGTCCTGTACCTACCATTAAAGTTTGTACCATGAATTCGGGACCACCCTGTATATATATATATACACACACAAAGAAACACGTTTCATACAGGGTTTGTATATTTGAGTTAATGCAGAGAAATGTCACGGTCAATTTGAGACCCGAGCAACACCGGATTATTCAGCTAGTAAATCATAAATTTTCACAATAAATTATGTCATATACTCCTGTCCCCAGTGACGTGAGATAGTCCGGCTCCCACGAGTTGACAGTCGAATCACGTGGTTTGGATTGAGTCCATTCTTTAAATTAGATTATCGGTTGAAGTTTTAACAAAGCTCTTACACGTTTGGCATCCTTAAAGTGGATTCTAGTACTGAGTCCATCATTCTGTGACAGCGACAACAGTGATAACGAGTTGGCAAGAGAGAGACCCACGGTAATCGTTTTATCAATTTAATTTGATGACTTATAACGATCTTTCACACCTTTTCAAAAATCTATTTTGCTAGGTCAACTGCATTTGATAGAAGCAGCACTACTCTGTGGAGCTTGAATGAGAAGGCAGTTGACCTTGGGTCAAGTAATGTTGGAACAAGAGTAAATGAAAGCTCTCTAGGAGAAGGACTGCGACTATAACCAGAATATGTGCTAAAACGCCATGGAATCGCTTTGTTCACGCTTTATTCTATTACCTAAAGGCGCGTTCTCGCGAATCAAGTTTAATTAACCGATTATAGTTGATCAGCAAAAGTTGAATGAAAATTATAGAGAGAACCTTTGTTCTAGTAGAGTTGATCAACATTTTAATGGATCAAGAAAGGTCTGACCCATTCAAACTTTATCGTTCAAGTGATGAGTCATTTACCATTTGCTTTCAAGTTTAAACTTGTCTTGAAAGGTGTGAACTACGGTTTACTGTCAAGTACTCTTTCAACTTGTATCGCCAGGCGTGCATGTTTATTTGTTTTTAGATATAAAATAGTTAAGTATAAAAAAAATTAATAAAACAAAATCGTTAATATTTTTTTTAATGGCGGGCACTAAAGACTTGTTCTAGGCCACTACAAGGCCGGAAGTAATGGTCACTTGTGAAGGGGCACCCAGCGGGTCGACCATCATTGCCCCTAACGAAAGATAGCACAATTTACATCCATGCCCTGACCCCGGATTCGAAACAGGAACCTTGCGATCCAGAGGCCAACACCTTGACCACAAGATATTTAACATAAAATAGTCAAAAAATGAGCCTCAAGTGGTTTAAAAGTGTAATGCTAACATTTTTAGAACTGTATCATAAGCATGATTGTCTATGGAACCAACGATTGGATAAATATAGAAATAAAGATACAAGACAATATTGTCTGGTTTCTATTGTCAAAGAAACGGAAATTACTGGTCTTACTATTGCTGATCTGAAGAGAAAAATCAAGTTACTATTTTTGCTCATGTTAAATAAAATTGTTGTTAGTTCTTTTAACACAATTTACTATCACTACGACGGAACGCACAACTGCTTTCAACGCCATTTTGAAACTGAAATTGTTGATAAGTTTATATTGAAATGTGTGAACAAATACTGATTCAAGTCATATTCAACTTTTGTTGATCAACTACAATCGGTTAATAAAACTTGATTCGTGAGAACGAGCCTTAATTTAAAGAACACACTCATTCCAAACCACGCGATTCCCCTGCGTGCATTATACCTCTCCTTAACCCTCGTAGTGATTTCGACGAGATATCTCGTCCATCAAGATCTGATCAGGTTTGCTATTAACAAGATACTTCATTTAGACTAAACTGCCCTATTTCTCCAAGCAGGATAAACAAATTACTTCTTGACCAGAACTGGTGAAAGTATTGAAGAGGTTTTTGAATGAGAGGCTAGTCACTACGGGGCAGTTTTTGACGCGATAAACCACCAGAAGGGTTAAAGTTTGTAGAGGTAGTTTTGAAATACCCGATATGTGTAGAGACAATGAAGAAAGATTTCAAGAAAAAGTTATCTATATTTTGAAGCGCTCTCCCTCTATGTATTGACGTCATCTGACCGCAGTTCAAAATTACATGGTGTTGTCCTCGAATCTTTCCCGTTGAGATTGATCCCGGACCGTAGTCAATAGATGTGTTGCTCCGGTACGCTATATTCCACATTGACTAACTACCGGGCACTCGCGTCGCCAAGCTTGCCTAACCAGTCGAATTTTTAAGCTGTCTGTGGTTCCGCGGTAATCCCTCTCCCGTAAGTTGGCAACCCACGTCCTCATGTCAACGCGCCCGTCTCGTACCGCGAACTATTGTTTGTTTGTTTGTTATCCAGAGGCATGATTATCAATTGTCATCAAAGATGGACACGTTTACAGACAAATATTTAAGCGAATTAAAGAAGGAATTCTTTCTTGCATTAGACGAGAATAGTGGCACCGACGAAAAAAATCGCTTTTGGTGTGCAATCCAAACCGAGGAGGAAATAGAATTTTGGAAAGCTTCAGCTCACTAACCAACACGTGTTGGATAGAATGCCTTCGTCGCAAGAATTTGAACAAAATGTTATAGCAAAACATTAAATTCACCGTAAACAAACAGCGCGCGATCACTGCGGTTCGCGAATAAACTCGTGAAACGCGAGAAGGCACGAGGTTGGCATCAGGGATTGGCGTAGTTGCGAAATCCGAAGCCAAAGAGTGCCCGGGAGTTAGTCAATGTGGAATATCGCCTCCGGTACGACATTGAAATACCTACCCCTCCGTCTTGTCATAGTGGAATATTCGTACATACATTGCTAGCAAGAAGACAGCTTATCCTCATATCATTTTCTTTGGTTCCGTTATTTTTGGACTTTTTCCGCTCAGAACCTCACTTCTCTACGACATGACGAATGAGTCACGTACGGTCAAGAGCTTTTAATTGAGCCGTCCAATCCAATCTGCGAAAGGGGGAGGTAATTCGAGGACGGGTTTTTGTTCGGGGGCGCAGGAAAGTTTCCAATTAGGGAGACCGCGCGGGAAGTTCCGGTCAATCTAGGGAGTCCGCGCGGCCTAGATTGAGTCATCGAAATTCAATCTGTCCCATTGTGGCGGGAGGACCGACCACAGTGATTGACCTCTTCACAACTTTTCCCCTCTTCCCTTAACAACGTGGAAAACTTGCGGCTGTTACATGTCCCGTTACGTGTTGTTGTGAATGCTTTATTTGGGAATTTATTCGCTCACTCTTTGCCAATGAATTGTCTCCCCATTCCTGCATTCGGGTGGATGGACGTAATGTAATAGTCTACATAGCATTTGTTGCGTTTCAGGTACCTTATAAGAAGCTTTTGTATAGGGAAGGAAAGATCTTTTTCGCCATTTTTCCATTCATACACCAAACTTAAAACACTTTAAATCATAGTTTCCGAAACATTATTGTCTCAAACATTATTGGCTATTTCGAAAGACCATTTTTTTTCTGTATCACCTCTGAGGAATATTACCTCAACTAATAACGAATTGCAAACGTAGCTGTACGTTTAATTTTCGAATTTCCCCCAAAAATATATGTAGCTGTGTGTGTAATTTTAGACTAATCAATGTTTAAAAATATAACAACTTGAAACTATATGTTAAAATAAAATATCAAAAATAAATTTCACATAAACGCACTAGATTGCTTACTAATATTAGTAATTAATATTAGTTACAAAAAGTAAAAATAATCACTAATTAGAAGCATGAACCTGGTGTGCAACCATTTCGTTTAGGTCAGGCTCTATCTCTGTTTAACTAAATAGAATGACGGAAGAGTAATAACAAAATTTCAATCCACAGCCCACAGTACATGATAAAGTGTTTGAATATCGGCTTTTTCAACCTCTCTTTAAACATTTTACTTCCCACTTCTGCTCTTCAACGTCCTCTCTTTCCCCTGGAGCCAGCAATTGCACCTCCAAGATACTATAAGCGCTCATTGGGTAGAATCGCCTATTTGTGAAATTGGTTCAGATAAACGGATGAAAACCTTTGACACAAATTGGCAGTAAGAAAATTCAAAAACAAAATAGAAAAATGACTGATAAAGATTAAAAAAACTTAGAAAACGTCGTCAATAGCCATTTTGTTAGAGAAAGACGTCCACTATCTTCACAAGTCACAAGAGCAAAGCGAAACTTAAAGAACATCAGGCGGGAACTTATATCATGTATTCTGCCCATGTGTACCGAGTTATGTTAGTCAAACCAAACGAGCTTTGAAAGTTCGATTGCTAGAACAGATTGTCTTACGTCAAAAATAAGGAAATAAACAAATGTGCCACCGCTCAATACTGTTGGGAATTTTCTCACCGTTTGATTTCACCAGTCAACGAGCGAAAGTTCCCCGAGATCAATTCTTGAGCTGAACTTAGGTTAGGAAGAAGAGAGTCTTACATATTTTTACGTTGTCGAACACAATAAATGACGGTCTAGTGCTTCTTCTCCCTTAAACGCAACCTGGAAAGGCTTTAAAAGTGAGGCGTCTCTATACTATTCTAGAACAACACATTTAAAGCTATCGTTTTCTGTGTTATATTACTCGTAAAACACTAGTTGAGTCAGACGGTTGCATTCATACAAGAAACAACTCGTAGCCGTGGAATGGTCGTGATAAGTTATTGCATTGATTTCTTACAATGTCTTGATACAAGAACTCGAAATATCTGGAAACATTCCTATTTAAAATAAAGAATAAAACGGTTCGCGTTGTAATAATGATTGAAAAGTAAGCATAGTAATATTGGAATCTTCCTCTCTATTCGTATAATCTACTAATACATGAGTCATAGTGTTCTGATTTGTTTTCTACCTTTATCGTTCTTTGTGGTTGATTTTGCGATACATAAAGAGAAAAATAATTACGAATAGAAAGAGGGATTCCGACATTACTATACATACTTATTAAACAGAACGGTATACGTCAGTTTCATTCTTTCCTTGGTCAGTTTTTATTTTTATAAAAAAACTGATAGAATTACTCGGGGTTTCTCTTGAAAAATTGGTTAAAGTTTGATTGACATGTGCTCAGAAAATCACTTCCTTTCATAAAAAATACAAATATCATTTCAGTACACGGAAAATAATTTTGTAACATCGTTTTAACTTATTCATAGCTTCTACAATATGTATCGCAAATATAATATACATGATGATCCCGTCCATATAATCTATTTCATATTCGCACTTCTGCTGCAACAATCATTACAAATCTTTTTCTAATTAGAAATAAATTTAGAAATATTTTTGAACTACAAGGTATGGCTACCTGTTAACATAGCTTATCTTATTTTAAAATAATTTTATTTTCACTCTCTACCGATCATTTTAAAATAAGAAGTTACACACATTACTTAAAATGCTTCGTTTTTCATATTGTATTGATTTTTATGAAATAGAATTCTACAAACCATTGCGTATTCAACCAATTATTCACGAAATTATCCATATCTAGCGACATTTTGCAGAAAATAAAAAATAATTCATTAAAATTTTACTTCAGAATAATATACATATCTGCAATATGTAAAATGCTGGAACACAGAAATAAGTACAAACGGAAACGAAATTCCAATCATTGAAAAAATGTAGAATTCTGAAAAACGAAAGATATGACCAAACTTATCAAATTTCGACTTCCTGAGCATATTCTGAATTAGAACAACTCGGAAAAAAATGTTTGAAAAATATTTATAAAGACAATAATGATTTATGAAATTTAGAAATGCTCAAATGTGACCGTAACAGTTTGTTGCCTTAACTCAAATACACAAAAACTGGTTTCTAAATATAATTTATAAAATCTATATCTATAAAATTCAAAAATACCACTCACTGACTCACTGACTGACTCATCACTGTATCTCAAGAACTACAAGTCCTAGGAAGCTGAAATTTTACAGGGGGATTCTTCTTATATCGTAGGGGTGCACTAAGAAAGGATTTAGAAAAATTCGAATCCTAAAAGGCCTAAAATTGACCTAAGGCCTAAACCAAAATCAATTTGAAATCGCCATAGAAATAACATTGAGTATAAAACGATTGCTGCACGCATCTCAGATTGCTTAACCAGTGTTGATAGAAAAACAATTTTCTTAAAATAAATTAAATTATAATGTTCATGTTTGAACTGAATTTTTACTTCTTTCCCTTATGAAAATAATATTTATAAATATTTGATTGATGTAGAAAGAATATTTAGAACATTTAATTTTATATTTACTTAAATTTTATAATGGAGCACGAAAAGCCCAAACGATAAACTCATTGATCATAAAAGCGTAGTTTTGCTATTCGGTATCTGGCAACCTCAGAATTAATGTTTATTTTTTAATTTGATTTATAATTATTTTTTTGGGGTATTTGAGTTGAAAACGAGATGGTTGCGGTCACATTTGGGGATTCCCAAGTATTTTAAATATGTGTTCTTTTTGCTTATAAATCATTGTCTTTATCAATATTGTTCAAGTTTTTTGTCGAATTGTTTTACTTCAGAATATATTCAGGAAGCAAAATTCTACACGCTAGAAATTTTTTTTTTTAAAGAATTCTGCCTTTTTTAAGGATTGGAATAATGTTTCTGTTTGCTTATGTGTTCCGGTATATTTCCTATTAAAGAATTATTATTTAGGAGCTGGCTTTTATTTATTTATTTCCTGCAAAATATCACTAGACATTGTACTTTCGTGGTGGTATATGTATATTTACAAATCAAAATATTTTTTAAGTGTGTAATTTATTATTTTAAAATGACATGAAAAATTTCAAAAATAACTTTAAAATAAGATGGGTTACGTTAAATTTAAACTGGTAGTCATACTTTGTAGTTTAAAACATATTTCAAAATTTTGATATAGCTTTTCATTGAAAGACGATTAAAATAAACTAAATTTCATTTGTTTTTCGTGTTTCATGGGTGTTATTGAAAGCTTATGCCGTAGTCAAGTAACTACATCTATCATTCTAAATAGATACGTGCTTTACATTTAGAAACCAAATTTCTGATCTTAAAAAGTACCATAAGGGTTCAATTTAAAACTGTATGTGTGTTGGAGAAAACGGAATTTTTAACAAGACTTTGTTGATCTTGGAATAATATCACACTAAGTAATTTTGAAAAATTGAAATTTTATGTCTTAAGAGACAGAAAGTCGAGGTTACTTACTCTATTTATTGAAGCTATTCTTACCCAACTTAGATGCATGTGAATCGTTCGTTGAAAATTATTTTCTTTTTGTAAAAGTGCTGTAAAATCAACCTTCTGTTTATTAAAAAATTGTTATCGATTGGGTTTAATTTGTCTACTTTGATGACATGTATTTCTAACAAAAGCTCTGTTTTTCCACATGCCACTGAATGGAATTTTCTGGGAAAATGTGACGTTTGTTTCAAATTAAATTAGTCACGAATGCCGTAAATGTTTAGCCCCCTTGGGCATTATAGAAAGCGGGTTAATATGTAGCCTATCATATCCGCAGGGTTCTAAAATATAAGTGTATCAAATGTATGGATTGGTCAAAAGGTGGATTAGTGTAGAGAAGAGACAAACATCAATTCTGCTTTATATATCTAACAGAAGTTCCGTTATTCCATCTGCCTCTGAATGGAATTTTCAAGAAAAATTGCGTTTGCTTCTATCTAAATTAGTAACAAATGCTGTAACAATTTAATTTACCATCTTCTCATATTGATGATGAAATTCGAAAATATCGCATACTAGGTGAAAGAATGGTACAATGAAAACAGATTCATAGAAAAACTAAGTGCAAGACTATCCACCGAAATTCGTCCGAGTTTTACTGAAATTGAATGCACGGAAATATTCGTAGTCACTCGAAAACTTAAAATCAACTTCAGCAGAAGTGTGACGAATATGAAATGAATTATATGGTTGGATACAACATATATGCATATTTGCGTCCGAAGTAAATTGTAGAAGCGATGGAGAAGTTAAATTATAGTTAATTTTTTTCCCGTACACTTAAATGATGCTAACATTCTTTTATGAAAAATAATTCATGACTTTTCAATCAACATATTATTAATTCAACCCGAGCAAAGCCTGGTCTTTCTGCTAGTACTAGCATAAATACCCGGCTTTTCTCAGGTTGAATCTATAAAAATAAGAATGGAGTGTATGTTTGTACATTGAATATTTTCGACCCATTTCAAGTTTACTATCCGTTTTGGACCCTTCTGATGCCAAATCCGCCTCTTGCGCGTTTGGTGTCTGTCTGTCTGTTTGTCTGTATGTATGTGCCCTATACACATCCACACGGTTTAATATATTTTCATGGAAATTTGCATACAGTGAGTACTTATCTTCATTTAGTGAGAGAAAGTGGTTGCGAAAGTCTGTCTGTCCGTCTTTATGTTCTATGTTCGATTTTGTGTTTGTGTGTTTGTGCAAGCATCACATAAAGCTTCTTCCAGATATTGGATTGAAATTTGTTGTATTTTATACATAATATAATAGTTTAGTGAATGCATTATTAACACTTCTTTATTGTTATATTTAAATGTGTTTGATGCCAAAACACCTGAGTAAATATACTTAAATCAACCATAATTTTTGAAAAATCGGAATGTATATTGAAAACTTTGATTTACTTTACCAGTACTGCTAAAAAAACAATCATTTTTCAAAAAAAAAACTTTTATGGAATTTTAGTTTTGATACTTTATTTATTTCGAGTCTTATTTTTGTTCTTTGCGCAATGTAAACGATTTCCGTACATTTGGGACAGACGATATATTTCAACGAACGGGAATAAAGCGGAAAGTCGTGTTTCTTTCGCTCTGAATTAATTTCGCATTTTTAAATTTTGTGCACTTTTTAGTTGTAAGCTGTGGCAACTGCGAGATCAAGAGATAAAAAGGAATCTCAAACTAATAACTTTAGAATAACTTCTTTTCCGGCATCTTTTATTTTGTTTCCGCTGTTTTCTTTTATTTTCTGTTTTACATATTTATTATTTTAATAATTGTGTTTCTTTTTCATCACACGCAACACCACCACAAAGTATTCGACATAAAGTGGCAGGTAAGTCAGTATAAAGCAAATTTTAAGTGTAATTATTCCATTATTAAAAGAATAATAATATTTAAAAAATTCGAACTGGAACTTTTCAAACATTAAAACATTATTTGTCATAATGTCAGAAGATTTCGAAATTCCACAATTTCGTATGCAGGATGCAAGAGTGCCACAAGTAAAAAAATATTGTTTTGTTGACTATGAGTGCGAGAGCACTAACCGTAAATCGTCGTTTTTATTAACTGAGTTGAACATGAAAAGAACTTAAGAAAGGGAACTGTGAATTCCCCTCAAAATCATATTTTGTAGTATTAACCTTTATGTCACCTTTCGTCATTTTGTAGCTTTGTCATACAGCTCGGGTGCGATGAATGTGAAATGTATTACATGAATGGATATGCAAGTGTAGGATTTGTGTCCAAAGTAAGTGGTAGAAATTATAAAGATGGCAAAAGGTGTTAAGATATTATTTTATTCTACGAAAAAAAGTAAGTCATTATATATCTTGATCATCTCTTCAATCTAGAGTAAACCAATTCAAACCGAGTAAGGTCTGGTATTTTGCTAGTTAGTAATATGTTGATTGAAAAGTCATCATCAATTATTTTTCATAAAAAAATGTTAGCATTATTAAGTGTACGGAAAAAAAAATTTTAATATCCATTTTAACTTCTCCGTTGCTTCTACAATTTACTTTGGACGCAAATATACATATATGTTGATTCCATCCATATAATCCATTTCATATTCGTTGAACTTTTACTGGAAGTTTTTTTTTGCTTATGTGACCACTACAGAAGTTGAATTTTCGAGTGACTACTAATATTCCCGTTCATTCATTTTCAGTAAAAGTAGCGAATTTTTGGCGGATTTTCTTGCATTTAGTTTTCTAATGAATATGTTTAACTTATACTATACTTGCACCTAGTAAGCGATCTATATATATATAAAACACTAACGTACGTGGACCAGAAATAGACGTTATTTATGTATCGTTGAATGGCAACAATCAACGTAAATAAAACAACCCAGATATTTTGAATTATTGCTGTTTTCAAATAGCCGAGGTCAATTTTTATGCAAAATAAGGAATTAAATTGTAGTATTTATGTTTGAACTGACTTTTTATTTCTTCCTTTGATGTGAAAGTAATTTAAACGTAATTTTGCTACCTGGTATCTGGCCACGTCAGAATTAATGTTTACTTTTTTAATTTGATTTAGAATTCCGTGTTTGGGTATTTGAGTTGACTGCGAGATGTTGCGGATATATTTGAGGATTCCCAAGTATTATAAATATGTGTTCTTTTTGTTAATAAATCATTATTGTCTTTGTCAATATCGTTGAAAAGTTTTTTGTCCCATTATTCTATTTCACAATATATTCAGGAAGTCGAAATTCAACACGTTTGAATAGATACGTACGTGGTTTTTTTTTCAGTATTTTGTATTTTTTCAGGGATTGGAATTTTATTTTTGTTTGTATTATGTGTTCCGGTATATTACCTATTGCAGAAATATTATTTAGGAGTTAGATTTTAATGTTATGTCTATTTCCTGCTAAATATTACTAGACATGGGTAATTTTGTAGCGGTATATGTATATTTCGACCAACTTTCCTTAAATATTTGATTGAATACGCAATGATATGAAGATTTGTTTCATAAAAATAAATAAAATATACAAATCAAAACATGTTTAATTACGGTGTGTAAAAAAGTTTAAAAAAAAAAAAAGAACTATTACACACCGCCGAGCGATAGCCGGCGCAGCCCGGCTAGTATTTTTGAATTTCATCAACAATATGTATGAGATGATGATAAATTCAATTGTTACGGCAATTGTGACTAATTTAATTTGAAATAACTGCATTTTTTCCTGAAAATTTCATTCAGCGGCATGTGGAATAACGGAGCTTGTGATGGAAGTAAATGTCATCAGTGTAGACAAGATAAACTCAATCGATGACAATTTTTGAAAAACAGAAGGTTGATTTTACAGCGCTTTTGCAAAAAGAAAAGCATTGCATTCAACGAATGATACATTTATCTAAGTTGGGTAAGAACAGCTTCAATTAGTAGAGTAAGCAACTTCGACTTTCTGTCACTTACGGCAAAAAATTTCAATATTACTAACTGTGTGATATTATTCCAATGTCAACAAAGTCTTGTTTAAAATTCTCTTTTTTCCAACAGAAATACCGTTTTAAATTGAACTCTTAATGACACTTTTTTAAATTCAGACATTCGGATTCTAAATAGAGAGCACGTACCTATTTAGAATGATAAGTGTAATTACTTGACTATGAAGTACAGCTTTCAATAACATCCATGAAACACGAAAAACAAATTAAATTTAATTGATTTTAATCGTCCTTCATTGTAAACCTATATCAAAACTTTGAAATATATTTGAACTACAACGGATGACTACCTGTTTCAATTTAACGTAACCCATCTTATTTTACTGTTACTTTTAAAAAAATTACTTGTTATTTTAAAATAAGAAATTACACGATTTAAAAATATTTTGATGTGCATATTTTATTTATTTTATGATACAGCAATCTACACACCATTACGTATTAAACCAGAGATTTAAAGAAAGTTGGTCGAAATATACATATACCACCAAGGAATTATCAATGTCTAGTGATATTTTTCAGGAAATAAATAAATAATTACAATCTAACTCCTAAATAATATTTCTGCTATAGGTAATATACCGGAACACATAATGCAAACAGAAACAAAATTCCAATCCTTGAAAAAAATGCAGAAAAAACTTATGTTCTAACGTGTTATGTTTCGACTTCCTAAATATATTCTGAAATAGAACAATTCGACAAAAGACGAACAATATTGATGAAACAATAATGATTTATAAGCAAATAGAATCCTCAAATATGACCACAACATCTCGCTGTCAACTCAAATACCCAAACAAAGAATTCTAAATTAAATTAAAAAATTACACATTAATTCTGACGTTACCAGATAACGAGAAGCAAAATTACGCTTTTATGATCAATGAGTTTTTCTTTTAGGCTTTCGTGTTCCATTACAAAATGTAAGTTATGTGAAATTAAATGCTTTAAATATCATTTTTTCATCAATCAAATATTTATAAATATGCCGACTAACCGGTATAGTGGTTAAGGTGTTAGCCTCTAGATTAGAAGGTCCCCGGTTCGAATCCGGGTTCGAATATATTTCCTTGTCAGAATCCTCCAACAGAATATATTTCCTTGTTTCAGTTCACCCTCATTGATTAAAACAATCATTTATACAGATACTGCTTGTGTCACACTGTTATGTGTGGATATCTCATTCTTAGTACTTCAGTGATCATCTGGAGCTGGAAAATAATCCCGATCATCATCATCTTCAGAGTCTGTACGAGGCAGAGTTTGTTTTGAAAACAATCCCTTCTTAGTTTTTTTTCCCCTTTTTACTTTCTAATTTCTTAACCAGAGCATTTTTTACTTGTGTGGTTAGAACTAAACTCTTTTTTTTTTTCTGTTTTCCTACTCTTACTTTTCTTGGACCTGCCTTGGGGTAAGGTTTTATCTCTTGAGGATAAATGTATTTCCTCACAGGTTTAGAGCTAGTGCATGGTGTATGAACATTTGCTGATCAACCTGCAGTCGGTGATTCTGATTTACTTATGGCAAGATCCACCACTTCTGATTCTTGGGTTTTGTCTGTCTGGTCTTCAGTTTCATTACTCAGCTCATCAGTTTCATTAATCTGACCATGGGAATAATTTTCAGTAGGACAAGGCTTATCTAACACATACGAACACAAATAATCTTCTTCACAAAACATTTCTCTATTGAAAGGCCATATTCCAGTTGCTGAAAAACCTTTTGTAATATT
Source organism: Metellina segmentata (assembly GCA_947359465.1). NCBI lineage: Eukaryota > Metazoa > Arthropoda > Arachnida > Araneae > Tetragnathidae > Metellina > Metellina segmentata. The sequence goes on along the minus strand of OX375877.1, from coordinate 72,169,683 downwards.
TTGTGGAGTGATAAGAAAATAAGCAGTGCCAAGCAAAGAAGATATCTCATAGATAGAGATTGTACGACCTGGATTACACAACATCCAATCATTTGCAGCTAGATTGAAGAAATTTTTAAGTGACTTGAACACAGTTTTGTCTAAAGGCGGCTGCAATTTGTTACTGGTATGGGGGGCAGGGTTACAACAACAATTCCGTTATCTTTTGTAAAATTTAGACTGGAAATTGTAATATATGATTCATGATAGTCCATTATTAGTAGAACTGGATTTTCTTTCGTTCAGCATGTATGTGCCTGGAAATCTGTTAGAACATTAACAAAAATATCTCCGTTCATCCAACCCGATTTTGTTGCTTCACCCACAGTCCCACGTGGAGCTCCATTCAACATGCAAAACTTGAAATTTACTCTAGGAATACTAAATAATGGGGTATAGAATTTCCAGAAGCATTAATAAATCCACACATAGTAACAAAAACACCCCTTTGACCAGAAATTAATTGACCTATTTGTTTTTGGCCCCTTTGACCGAGAACTTTAGGAGAATTGTGAACTGTAGTAAGTGCAGTTTACGCCTATGAAATAAATAAACTATTCTTAAATGTTTTTGAATATAAAAAATCTAACTTACTATTGAAATCTGTACTTTTTTTAGAAGGAAAAAAAAACAGTTTAATTTTGCATGCTTTCAAAATGATTACTGTTTTGAGTTGGTGTTGCCTTCTCCTATTAATGTTAGGTGTTGCCATTTCCTTAGTAAAAGTATTTTTTTTAGATTAGTGACAACCAGTAATATGTTATTTTATATCAGTGATATTATATTTACCAGTGATATATTACTTCAAGTAAATGGATTCACCCGGGGAACAATGAAACATGTTTCATTGTACCCCATCTGCAAGAGTTTCATTGTACCCCGTACTGAGGTTACTAAATATAAAAAAATGTCAAGCTGCTAATATTTTTTTTTTTTTAATTTTGGTTTTGGAGGTATGAAGACAACAACACAAAGATAACAATGTATAGAAAAAATAATTATTACATATAACAACGAGGAAAAAGAAACAAAATTACTTTTAGTAAAGAAACTTACTTTCAATGGTGAAAAACCAATAATGTTGTAGAAGTGCGAATGTATCCAAATCACATCAGTAATTGGAACTTATAGTTGTATTACATATATATAAATTGCAACTCTTTGTGACAAATTTTACTGATTTTAGTAGTAATGTTTCATTGTACCCCTTGTTTCATTGTACCCCGTCTTCCCCTATTATTTTCATCATGAGAAAAAGTAAAAAGTCAGTTCAAACATGAATATTATACTTTAATTTGTTTAAAAAAAACTTGTTTTTCGATCAACACTGGTAAAGCATTCTGAGCTGAGTATAGCAATCGTTTTATACTCAATGTGTTATTTCTACGACGATTTCGAGATGTTTTTGTCTTAGTCCCTAGGTCCATTTTAGGCATCTTCCGAGTCGAATTTTTCAAATCCTTTCTTAGTACAACCCTACGGTATAAGAAGAATCTCCCTGCAAAATTTCTGCTTCCTAGGACTTGTAGTTCTTGAGATACAACGGTGAGTGAATCAGTCAGTGATGATTTTTTTCGTTTGAGCTTTCCGTGTTCAAAATACAAGTTAGGTAAAATTAAGTATTTTAAATATCCTTTTGTCATCAATAAAATATGCATAATTTATTTATATTATGAGAAGAAAGAAAAAATCAGCTAAAATGTTAACATATTAGTCTAATTTGTTTTGGAAAAAAAAATTGATTTTCGAGCAATTCTGTTAAAGCAATTTTATTGGAAAGTTCTTTTCCATCATTACTGGGTAAAACAAAATGAGTTGCGTACCGCACTCGTTTTACACTTAGTATTTTTCTTACTAGGGGGCCCTCCTCCTGTTTGCTAACGCTCGCCGACCCCCGGAGGATTACTTTGCAATCCTCATTGGTTCGCTGCGCGAAGATTGCTCGCTTCGCTCGCATCAATAAAGACGTTGTTTACAAAAAGTGATATTCCAAAAAAAAATTATTTTTCAAATATAAATTTGTTGTAATACAGAAAAATTATACAGTACCTCCAGAATCAGAAGTCGAACAATTTGGAATTGAAATGAAAACTGGGTAAATTTTGACTCTAAATGTGAGCGCTGCTTTGGAAATCGAATACCCAGCATGTCGTTTATAAGTTACAACAGTTCGACTAATATTCATTTTTTCAATAAAATTTTATCCGATAACGCTATAAATTCAATTGATGCGCGAGACTTCCTGGTAAACAAACAATCGTACAGTGTTGTCAAAACGCGATAACAAATAACGTCTTTTTTGCGTGCCACGTAAGAGAATTATATATATACTAGGGGGCCCGCCCTACAGAAAAGTTATATACAGTACCTCTGGAATCAGAATTCAAATGAAACCTTTGAGCAAATTTTGACTCGAAATGTGAGCGCTGCTTTGGAAATTGAATACCCAGTATGTTGTTTATGTGTACATTTCCCCAGCACTCGAGCCACCCACACTTTTTCATTTAGTTTGTTGTCGAAAGTTGTAGTGCAAGCGTCTTGTTGAACTATAATGGTTGGCCTTGAAAAGAACCGTTTTTTAAATGGCCCTGGAAAGATCCTCCGATTTCTTTGATTTCTAGTTATAAACTGCAACAGCTCGAATAAAATTCTTTTTTTTTTCCAATAAAATTTCATCCGATAACGCTATAAATTCAACTAGGGGGCCAACCCCCGGAGGATTGCTTCGCAATCCTCATTGGTTCGCTGCGCGAACCTATGCTCGCTTCGCTCGCCTCAATGAAGACATGTGTCCTAGCAGAAGGGATTGTTTACAAAATATGTTACCAAAAAAATGTTTTTCAAATCTAAATTTGCTGTATTACAGAAAAAATATATACAGTATCTCTAAAATCAGAATTCAAATGAAAACTTTGTGCAAATTTTGACTCGAAATGTGAGCGTTGCTTTGGAAATTGAATACCCAGCATGTTGTTTGTGTGTACATTTTCCCAGCACTCAAACGACCCACACTTTTTCATTGAGTTTGTTGCCGAAAGTTGTAGTGCAAGCGTCTTGTTGAACTATAATTGTTGGTCCTGAAAAGGACCGTTTTTTAAATGGCCCTGAAAAGATCTTCCGCTTTCTTTTATTTGTATTATAAACTAACTGCAACAGCTCATTAAAATTTCCTTTTTTTTTTCAATAAAATTTCATAAGTAACGCTATAAATTCAATCGATGCGCGAGACTTCGCGATAAATAAACAATCGTACAGTATTGCCAAAACGCGATTACAAATAACGTCTTTTTTGCGTGCCACGTAAGAGAATTATATATATAGATTGAGGCGCGAGGCTACGTGGTAAACAAATAATCGTACAATGTTGCCAAAACGCGCTAACAAATAACGTCTTTTTTGCGTGCCACGTAACAGAATTATATGTATAGATATAGATGGGATTTTCAATTTATTTCTAGCCCTCTTGGACAATTAGAATGGGGCTAATGTGTAGCCTACATTACCAGCAGGGTTCTAAAGTACATCTGTACCAAATTTGGTGTGCATTGGTCATACGGTGTAGATTTATATAGAAAACAAACAGATGCCAACAATAGATTTTAAATATGAATAATTCGATATGTTCTTGACAACTGTGCCCTGAAGTAGCGTCTGTGTTACTGAATATTTCAAGTTATGCTTTAGACTGTGGTCTCATTATTTCAAAATAAAGAATACAGTGCACACTCAATTCAACGACCAATAGATAATATTTTTTTAACTAACATCTATGACAAACACATTCCTTCCACATTCATCAGAAGACAATACTTTTGTTCAATAGTTAATTACATAGAATTTAGCGTAAGCCGATTTTTCCCTGTGACCATTTATTATTTATTTTAACATGAACATGTTCCGTTTGAACAATATCTCCCTTATTTTAACATTCAGAATGAAGATGGATGATGAACACTTTTTGCCATTTGTACTAGTGTACTATGCATATTCAAATTAAATTTGAATAAAATTGCTTCGCTGTTATATTAATAACATTTTTAGGTAACTTAATATTTTGGATAACAGTTATAACTGTTAATTTACAATAACAGTGTTATTTAACTGCTATCGACGAAATACCATCCCATCACTATCATCTTGTATGCTAAACGAATAGAAGCGTTTAGAAAGTGTTCCTATTACTTTGCAATGATTTGAGATACTGATCTCTGTATAACTGAATATTTCAAATAATGTTCGAGACAACGGTTTCATTATTTTAAAATAAAGAATACAGTTTACAACACACACACAATTCAATAAATAAGGGATAATAAATGTTTGAGAACTAACAACTATGTTTCTGCACATAACTTCCTTTGTCAGATGTCAATACTTTTATTCTATAGTTAATTGCATAGAATTTAGCGCAAGACGATTTTTCTCAGTAAACATTCATTATTCATTTTAATGTGTTCCATTTGAACCATTTCTCCTATATTTTAAAATTTAGGATAAAGATGGATGATGAACACTTCTTTAGATTTATGACTTGAATTAGTGTACTATCCCTTGCATTAAGTCTAAATATTTTACTGAGTAAATATTCAAGGTAACTGAAAAAATCCGCAATTGTTTTTGCAAAGAATCTCTAGCTGTTACTCTGGAACAAAGAGAACAAGGAATACTAATCAGTATCATCGAAGAAAATCTAGAACTTATGCACTTATGTATGCTTTGGAATTGAACGAAGAAATTTTACAACATTTTTTATTTCTCCTGGGAAAACCCGAAATATAAAAATTTCTTTTTCCTCTAAAAATGAATGCATAAACTATCACTATATCTCTAAGGTGGGAGGAGAAATGGACTATTTTTATACGACGACTTATCTAGAAAATAATTTTTGTATCACTTGTAAGTTTTGGGACTGGTTAAAAAAGTGTTTTTATATTTCAAATGAGATATACTCCCTTTCTGCAATACAGCGATGCTTCCTCTTCGGCTTCATTAAAAGGAGATAACCTTTGTTATCGAAAAGAAAAAAAGTTTATTTAACAAATTCCTTTCAAGGCTTACTAAGAAAACTTAACAAGTTTCTTAAATGTTTGTGATAATTTCTTAATTGTTTTATTCATATCAGAGAAATGATTACTTTAAAATGAATCTCTAATTTCACTTTTACATAGCTTTATATGTGAATTAATCAGTTTTAAATTTAAAAATCCCCTAGAAATAATTTTCAAAATAAGAAAAGAAATTTAGGACAAGAAAGTAACTTTAAGATAAGAATATAACTTTAAGATAAGAAAATAAAATTAACTTTATTATTGAAGAGAAGTGACACTCGAATTATTTGTGTGCACTCCACTCACTCACGCAATCAATCGTTTTTATCTTATTTTATGTATAAGGCACTTAGACGCATATACGCATTTCAGACTCCCATGTGGCACTTTATGATACATTAAATTAAAGCATGTTTAAAAAGAAAAGGCTGTAAAACAATCAAGAAGATATTCCAGTTTCTTCAAAAGTTCACTAGCCTCCTATTAGCGATTATGGTCGCCCTTTCTTGTTTACTCCGAGCATTCCAAAAGGTCGTCACTATTCATATCAGCCATCCCTCTGAGTCAAACACATTTTGGTCTATTATAGATGCCAAAACAATCTATATGCTTGGTTAGGCAATCATGCTCTGACAGTAATCTAACAGCCGCCATCGTTATATATCAAGGTCAAACAGGAATGTCAGACACGTTTCCCACTTTTTATGTTCAGTGCTACGTCAGTCATTCTAGATTTATACCTGCGTTTTAATTCTCTTGTAGTTTGTCTCCACGAGATATCTAGGCATCAGCACTAGATATGTCGTCCTTCTTGATTTGGTCCTGGTCTTGATTTCGTCATCATAAAAACAATAGGCAATATCTGGAAGACGAGATACATCTTAATTATCAGGGCCATAGTACCCCAATTGGAACAGCAGCGGTTTGGTAATCGGAGGGTTAAGAGATCGAATCCAACCAAATGCCGTCGTGTACAAGGGGGGATGGTGCACTTTAAATACGTCGTGGCCTGATATGTCCTCATGTTGGCATGGTCGGGAAGTTTGGGGGCTGGGCTGCCAGCTCAAGCATGACCTCGTCATCTGACCGTGGTTAAAAATTACGTGGTGGTGTCCTTGGATCTTTTCCTTCTGGGATTATCCCGAGCCGCCGCCCAGAATCCGTTGTATTTCTTCAGTGCTTCGTTAATAAAATACCTAACCTAATCCCTCCTCGTCATTAGCAAAATCGGTCTGTTCTGCATGGACGAGATAGCTCGTCGAAACCACTTGGAGAGTTAATTTAGTCTTTCTTATTCGAAATGTCGATCTCAGGGATTATCTTGTTGACATGTCTGAAGGGTACCCCTTTTTAGCCAGTTGGTCCTCCTCTATTTTATTTCCATAAGCACCACAGTGCGATGCGATCTATTGCAGAACAATTTAAATTCCGAGGAATTCCAGGTTCTCTAGACAATTTCTACACTTTCTCCCTCCTTCGATGGTATGAAACTGCGGAGTCCCAAATACGGTAATAGCCTTAATTTCGGCGGTAGATGAGATAAAATACACATTTTCTCAACTTTATCACATCCCTCAATTAAATATTCAATCTTTGTTTCCTCAATTTCGTCGCCAAAATGAGTGGTGTTTGAACCGGGAGTGGGGTAGAAAGAAAATTCATCCGAGAAAATGTCATCTCCCACGTTTCCTTTGATCGAGAGACGAGATCCATCAGTGATCAGTATAGATACCACACTACTCTGGTTATATTTAGTGTAAACAGTTTCTAGTTCATTTGTTCTTAATTCCTCTTCACTTTTCCAACATTTGCAAACATGAGTGATCATCCCAATTGCCAATCAATCGTAGCTTATAACGAACAATAATATAAACAAGAAAAGTGCAAAATAAAAGCTGTTTAAAAAACTTAAATCTCTTAAGAAGATATTAGAAAAATAGTGTTTCAAAACACTAAACTTTAACTTACAAAAATCTCACTCTTGAATTTATCTTTAAAAAAAAGGATGTGTGTATACTTTCAAAACAAATCTACACCCTTTAACCAATCCACGCCAAATTTAGTATACATATTTTAGAACACTGCGGAAAACAGACTATTACTTTCCTATCTTCAGACCAATCTGTACCACTTACAACTATGAAACGTGGCACACAGGTAGTCCTAAAAGTGCCCCTCGAAGCCCAGCCCCAATTTTATAATCTAAAGTTTGTTTTTCTGCAATAAATGGATATGGAAAAGGAAACACGTTCTACAGGAAACAATGGATACAATGGTTCTCATTTTGGAGCTTTCGTTTTTCAGAATTCTTTATTTTTCATCAGAATTTCGTTTCTATTTGTATATTTCTTAGTCTTTTGCATATTGCGATATATTATTCAGGAATTAAATGTATTTATTTGCATCAGAAGTAAATTATAGAAGCTATGAAAAAGTTAAGACGAAGTTAAAAAGTATTTTCCGTGTAACATAAATGATTGCATTTTTCTATGTAAGAAAAGTGATTATTCTAATTCACTTTTCAATCAACATTTAACCATTTCAACCAGAGCAACGCCGGGTTATTCAGTTAGTAAGACTGTAAAGAAACGAATTCTATAGAGCGTGTTTATAAGGCCTTTAACCAAAATAGTCAGATAACTTAGTATATCCTGAAAAATCATTGATTATGTAACAAAAATTAATTTACTCCACAATTCAACTTCACTACACTGACTACGGCACAGAAATAAACAATAATTTGTAATGGCATACAGTCTAGTCTTATTCGAGGAAATAAAAGTTTAAAAAAAATAACTCCCTAAAATTTCATTACAAAAAATCTAAAATTATAAAACACTGCTTTTTAATCATCTAAACTTCAAGGCCAAATAACTATCACCAAATGTACTCATACTTATTTTAGACGTAACTGAATCCACACCATGCGTTTAAATTTAAAAAAGACAAACTCGCGGATATCGTTCAGATGGTTTCCAAATGCCCCAACGTATTTTTTAAGCTGGATTGATATTGTTTTGGAATTAATCTTTTGGTAATGTTAATTTTAGTTAACGTCGTACTAGAGCAACACAACGGACTATTAACGACGGTCCGTGATCAGTCCCTTAAGGGAAAGATCCGAGAACAACACCTCCTAATTTTGAACCACGGTCAGATGACTAAGCAACACATGAGCTGGCACCCCACTCACCCAAACTTCCACACCAACCCAACGTAAGGACTTTCGGCTACGACAGATTTAAGGTGCACCAACCGCCTCTACACCATACGCTTACAAACATCCATGCCCGGACCCGGATTCTAACCAGGAACCTTCCGATCTAGAGACTAACACTTTTAACCACTTTACCGGTTGGTCGGCGAATTAATCTTTTGAGCATTACGAGATTTACGAGTTATGCAGTATTGCTTTTACTCTACACAAACCATGACTAAATAACCGCGACAATTGGTTGAAACAATCCTAGGAATCCTATTATTCAAGAAAGTGAAAAGGGGTTGGAAATAATGGAGGGAATACTGCAATTTGGAGATATATATACACACACATTCATCGGCATAAAAATTTCCGCACCAAGAAATAATTGTGGGATCGTAACGAAACTTGGCATGAAGGTACATGTCGGCCAGGTATGCAAATGATTAGAAATACAGTGCGATTGTGCATTGCGTAATGCCACTAGAGGGCGTTGAACTTCATTCTCCTTGGAGTACAAAACAGGTAAGCAGAGCTTGTTTGAGTGTACTTAATATTTTGCAAAGGAAACGCTGAGGTATACATGCCGTTAGAGACGCCATCGAAGACAGTATGAGCAGCTGTCAGAGTTCGAGAGGGGAAGAATCATCGGGATGATGGAAACTGGGTGGTCAGCTCGGCGAGTAGCTCGTCAAGTAGGCCGTTCGGATTTTATTGTGAGGAGATGTTGGGACCGCGAGGCTACTGGCTGAAGGACATCTGGTATCGCGGCGCCCATTACGTTTGCTGCTAATGACACCCACCCACCGACGCCTCTGTTTGGAGTTGTGTCGCACACGACGGGATTGGACTGCAACGGAATGGAACCAGGTCGTCTTCAGCGACGAATCTAGATTCAGTTTGAGCAGTGATGACAATCGTGTTCGTATGTGGAGGCCCCGTGGTGAACGCCTCAATCCTGCCTTCGCTTTACAGCTACACACCGCTCCCACAGCTGGTGTGATGGTATGGGGTGCCACTACTTACGATACACGGTCACCCCTAATATTGATCCATGGCACAATGACAACTCAGCGGTACGTCCATGACATCCTTCAGCCACGTGTGATTCCACTCATGGCAGGGCTCCGAGGGGCCATTTTTCAACAAGACAATGCTCGATTACACACAGCAGCAAGGAAATCACAAGACTGCCTCCGCCACATTATCACCCTTCCCTGGCCTGCTCGATCCCCAAATTTGTCACCAATCGAGCATATCTGCAATCATTTGGGACGCAAGTTGGACACCCTACGAGTTTAGTCGAACTAGAGGCGCGTTTACAGCAACTGTGGAATGAGATGTCTCAGGACATCATACGGAACTTGTATGCCTCAATGCCCGCTCGTATCGCATAGTGCATTCGCGCTATAGAGGGTCCAACAGAGTAATAAAACTTCCCGTTCATTTGTACTTTTTTCTGCAATAAATGGCCCTTTTTCTTTGATTTTCCAATCACTTAATCTAAGTAGTACTTACATGTGTAAAATTTCGTTTCATTTTGACGACTTTTTCTGGGTGCGCAAATTTTTATGGCAATAAGTGTGTATATATATGGGTGTGTGTGTGTCTGAACCTCTCTCAATGGGTCAAGATAATCATACAATTTTTCTATTTCCAACGCAGCAGGCCACTACAGACGCAAATCCTTCAGCCAAATTACACACCACTGAAACAAGAATTAAAACATAACACATTCCAGGATGAAATACAGCAAATAAAAATATAAAATGCCCATGCTGCCCCCAAGTTGTCAAAAGGTGCCTCGCCTGCTAGTAACAGCCACTGGGAGCCCTTTCGATCAGAGCTGTGTTGGTTAGAAAGTGTGTTGCATCCATTAGTACACCATCCTTACAGAGAGGGTACAAGGGGTAACTAGCAATGTTAAACTTATACAGACGAGAATCAAGGCAATCATGGTTCAAGTCTAAATGCTGCGACTGACACATTTCTTTTCATAATCTAGAAGGAACGGATTGACTCTTTGCAAGATTTATCTTTAGTTCGATACATAAGACGATTAACACTTGAATAAAACAGGCCACAATAGGGTTATAGATCTTTCCCGTAAGAAGTCTTGAGTACCCTTTTGGCTAATTTATCTGCGACCTCGTTACCTGGAATACCACAATAAACCGGAATCCATTGAGAGGCAATGACATTTAAAAAATCATGCAGATTAATTTCATTTTTGCAGATGGACATTGAAGAGAAAATAATCGGAAGTGGTTGAGCTCATGCAGCAAGTCCCCTTGTGCGAGGGAACCATTTGACGGAAAATATAAGCCCGAAAGCTTCCTTCCCCCCCCCGCCCCCACCCCCCGCGTCTCGTTTGCTTTTCGACTCCCGTGTTTTATCGGCCGCGTGAATAGAGGCTATTGCTTATTCATTACGCTCCTCCCCCTATCAATTCCGCTTCATTGATAACGCATTAATAACACGGAATGAAAAAGAGCCCACGTTCGTTGTTGGGGCGCGTGAAAAAAAGGTTCGAACTGCGCTATCTAAATTAAAGATCTCGGCAACGTCCGTCACCGCTAATTCTCGTCTTCAGTCTTCCACGAAATCGATAGCTAACGCATCGCACCCCCATTTTTTTTACATATTTCCTTCGCTAGTGTTTTTAATCTGGGAGGTTGTCACTTTTAGTGCCTTAACGGCGAGTTCAAAATGCGCGAAGATTACGGGGATTATGGTGGAATGGAGAAGCCGAAACAAAGGACGGACAAAATGTGTGAGAAGGCATTAACTTGAAAAATGACTGCTTGTTTCTTTGGGCAGGATCCTTTGATGACAAAGAGAATCCACCGCTCAGAATGAAGATGCGTTTTTTTCTCCACTGTTCTCTCAGAAAAGAGAAATTTTCTTACCACTGCACAGTGCAAATGATTCTTTTTTTTCCCCATAACCCATTTTTGCTTAAGATTTTAATGAGAAAATAATCTCGTTTCTGCATATTTGTTTAAAAACGGATTGGTACCGTATATTTACCAAACCAATTGAAAGACAGTATAACTTTGTCAACCGAAAAATACCATATGGATTACACTATTGTACTGTGAGTTAATTTTGGATAGGTACTGCACATTTAGCCAGACATTTGAACGACAGTACAACTTTGTCTACCGAAAAGTACTATATGGATTACACTGCTGTACACTATTGTATTCTGAGTTAATTTTCTCAGTGGTGGCTAAGTGCACCACAGTATTCCAACTACCCAATGTAACTTAGCCCTTCAAGTGGTTTCGACGAAATATTTTGTTCATCGAGATCTCACCAATTTTACTAATGACGAGATATATCGTTCATCAAGGTTTGAAGAACCAATTATTACCGATTTTCTGATGATGAAGAGAACAAGATCTCCTCACGATCAGTTTTGTAAATGACGAGATACCTGGTCGATACAATAACCAGGAGGGTTAACAGTGGTTTAATTCGATACATGATAACACTATTGATAAGTTGCCGAATGCGTGAGAGCTGTATTAAGATCAATTGTATACCTTCGTTTGCATGGTCAATTAACGGAAGATTACAACCGTAGACTGTCCTGTGTCGCCTTCAGCAGTCAATGAGTTGAATAAAACACTGTAATCACTATACACTACCCTACAATAATGGACCGGACAGCAAGATGTGATGGTATAAGGGAGATAATGCATGCTTTAATAGGGTAATGGTCCTCCACGTGCTAAAATTACACTAGCAACCCTTCTGGTCCTACTTTCCACAAGGTTTTGATACGCAGCTATAGGTATTTGTGTCCATTCCTGCTGCAAGAATGTCGTCAGCTCAGCTGTAGATTTCGGACATGATTCCCTAGTCCGTAAGTGTCGCTCAAACTCGTCCCAATAATGTTTTATGGGGGTTTAGGTCGAGTCTCTGAGCAGGCCAGGGAAGACGTTTTACATCATTATCTCGATACCACTGCTTGACAGAGGCTGCAACATGACATAGAGCTTGGTCGTCCTGGAAATAACATTCCTCCATTCCAAATTGCCAGAGCGTAGGAAGAAAGTGATTGTCCAAATGTTCATGTAGGCGTCGGCGTTCAATTGACCAGGAACAACATGCAAAGGTCCCAGGCCATACCACGAAACACCCCCCCCCTTCTTCTTCGAATGGAAGCAGACTCCTCCGTACCGAGTTATCTAAAACCCACAGCGTATTAGTCGAAGCTAGGGAACGCCTCTAATGAGAAACATTAGAAGTAGGTCCTGTCCTCGTCTACCCGTGATAAGTGCGACGTGGAGTAGACGTGGTCGACCCGTGATTGTGTGCGCTGAAGATATGTGGTCCGGCTCTTTATTATCAGTCAACCTTAGGTCCGAATTGAGCCGGAAAAGTTTTCTTCATTTATTCGTGTCGACGTGTGATCAGAGACGCACACCCAGGCATCTCCTAGGAACCAGTCGTTATTCCTGAGTAGCCCAGCGGATCAGCAGGCTGCCACAACTTCCCTGTTTATCCAGTACCATGGGCAGAACTGGCACCATCATCTATGGAGTTTTACAGACCCTTGCCGTCCGCCAGATAGCCTTCTTGCGTTAGCGTACAGGTATTAGCCTAGGGCAGCCGGGGAGTGGTCCCAACACCGCTAGTTTCCGTGTGGCACCTTAGAAGGTTCCTGTCGCTACTTTACCGCGGGAACAGCGGCATCGCTCTGTGCCAGTTCCTACGACCCAAACCGATAGCCTGCTGGCTAGAGCGGCATCGCCACGTTAGAGACTGACATATTCCTCCTACACGGAAAGACCCATGATCTGCGGAGTTACGGGATCCCCTAGTATCTTCTGAAAGAGCCGCGGTCCGAGTGGTGTGGGCCATCACTCTTCATTCCTTGGAACGATCTAATCCTCAACCTAGGGACCCTAAGCATATTCTACGTATACTGAAAACAAGTTATCGTTACTTGGTTCAGGATGCACACCGCCCCAAGTGCGCAGATCCCTCCCCCGATCATTTTGCCCAGATCTTGGGTCCTTAGCCCCATCATCTTGATATCATCCCTACGGACAGTCTTCCCAGACATAAAAAGCCACCACCAGCTTTCCGTCCGGGTTGACCCACGTCTACTTCCCCAACAGACAGTAGCGTGTACACCTCCCCAGGGTGTATTATACCTAGGTGGCATTTGGTACAAATACCACACATAAAATACAGTTTGGCTTCATAAATAGCAGATTTGCCACATAGATTAATACATTTTCGAAACTTCCGGTACAAGACTTTCATTTGTTGCTATAGACATAGAGTTATACATCACAGAGTATACATTTTCGCAACTTCTAGCAAGAGACTTTCGTTAGTTGCTTATTCGCATGCAAATAATAGTAAAAATAGAGAGAGGAATCTTCGGTATTGCCAAGGGAGACATCAGGAAAATATTTGCCACAGACTTCCAGCACAGGTGCCTTCGATTCATGCCTGTCCACCTCAGGCGGTAGGACAAACAGAGAGTAATGAAGATTATATTACCTCTAGGGCGGGAGAAGGAACCTTCGATGGGGAAATTGAGACGTCATCTTATTCGTCACATAGTTTCCCAAACGGAGGATCGTTGGGAACCACTCTGGGCGAGTAGTGAAGTCTTGAGATCGGAAGCGCAACCAGCCAAGGTTCTGATTGAGAGGTCTGACAAGTTCGCAGTCGAGGAGATAGTGGGAGACATATCCCACCTCTCCACACTGACACAAGCCTGATCCTTGTCGTAGAAAACATTTAAAGTATTTCGGGAAGCGACGATGACCTGTAAGCAGCTGAGTCGCAATCGGGTGGTATACGTGTTTTCCCCCAAACACGTAGTCGGATGTTATGCAAATCAGCTGGCGTCCGGTCCATTATTGTAGGTTAATGCATATAGTTTCTGGCACTCAATCAACCTGAATCCGCGCTAAATAAGCCACTCGTGGAAACACATTGCTGATGTCTTAACTCACCCCAAAATTTAGCGAATAGACTTTTAATTATCGTCGCACGCGATTTTATGAGCAACGCTACACCATGAGACAGGATCAGTAGAAATAAATATAGTCACCCACCTCACCCCGCTGCTCAAAATACCTCGTGCCTCACCAACCTTATCCAAATACCGAATACCTTTCTCTGCTGGAGACCTTTTTGTAACTTATTGCTCGAACTATCTTTCAAATAACGAGGTAATGGTAATGGTAATTTCAGTTAACGTCGTACTAGAGCAACACAACGGGCTATTGACGACGGTCCGGGATCAGTCCCTTAAGGGAAAGATCCGAGGACAACACCTCGTAATTTTGAACCACGGTCAGATGACGAAACAACACCTGAGCTGGCACCCCACTCTCCAAACTTCCACGCCAACCCAACGTGAGTCAAATAACGAGGATGAAATGATATCTTGAATTTGATTTTCTAATTCCGCTATATACACTCGTGCCAGCATTTAAAAAATATTGATGTCGTTAAGGCTTTCGTATAAATTGTAATATTTTTGTCGGTAGTGACAAAAACTTTAAAATAGTTCAACAATTTTGTCTTCGATTACAACCTGTTGCCACAAATAAAAGTTACAAAGGAAGAAAACAGGATGACTTAACAGAATTGGCGTCAAACTGAACGTCCCTTACTATGTATCTTTCCTGCTAAGAGAAAAATTATTTGGGACTCCCAAGACCTTGATTGGTTCAGAAATGATGTGTTGTTGTAGAAATTTATTCGTACACATCTCACTACCCATGTCATCTTCATATCTGCAATTTACAGATTTCAGGTACAGGCCTCTTTAATAGAATTATTTGAGTTCGGACCCTTAGGACTCGTCACACTGTCTCTTTATATAACAGGCATGTGACCTTGCGATTGATGTCACACTCTCATGTATATTTGGCTGCCCATAATATCTGTATATTTGTGTTGTAAGGTAAGTTATTCGGCCTCTTAAGACTTCAAGTGGTTTCGACCAGATATATCGTCTATCAAGATATGATCAATTTTGATGATGGCACGATACATTGTCAAGATTCCCTTTTAAATGCCGAAAGATGAAGACATTAACGTTTTTCATGACCAAATCAAGGTCAGATCACACATTTTTCTAATGACGAGATATCTCGTCCACCAAGGTGACGAGATTCCTCATTGAGACATCCATCAGGAAATTTAATGTTCCCATGCATATTTGGCTGTCCATAGTATCCTTATATATATTGTAGAGGTGGGACCCGATATCTTAAAAATTTTAAAGGTGCGAAATTTCGAACCCCTAGGAATTGGAGCCCCCTGCTTGTCAAATTAACAGAAAACGGAACAACTATGCAGTCTCCGAAAATGGGGTAGGCTATAAAGTGGTTTTCGATAGTTTCTGGGAGATTAAGGTAAATTTATCATTGAGTCTCTTAGTAAAATACCCATTCCAAGAAAATATGTTTTTAAAGGAGGTTGTTGATGAAAGGCTTTATTGCATATCGAATTATTCCTGTTATGAACAAAAGTGGCAGACAAATTTATTAAACATATTATTTCCGGCAGACGTAACTTTGTTATTGTTCTATTCAATCCAGTGGCGCCGACTTTTGAATGGGGTCAGGCCGTTACGTGCTCTAAAGCAGGTGGTTGCTATGGAAAAGTTGTGTACTTAGTTGTCTTTCGTCAGTCTACAAATATAATCACGATTTCCACCATAAAGCATTTAAAAATTCTATTTATTTTTGTCCATTAAAAAATAAAGTTTTTGGACAAATCTTTTGATTTTTTTTTATGGAATTGCATACAGTTTCGTAAATTGTGAATAAAGCTTTGCTTAAACGAGCGTCAACTGCACTAAAAGAAAAATGTACACTGTTAATTGTTTTCATTGAAGAAAAAAACACATTCAGAGTTATTCCATGTTAACCGCACAGAAAATGGTAATTTTAAACCCGACTGATTTCTTTTTAAACTCGGCTGATTTTTTTTTCCTAGCCCTATATAGGAAATCATTCTTATCAGAAACGTCACTCATAGTTTAAATGTAATATTTATATTATCAGTAGGGTTATACCTTATTATTATAAAATAAGTCTTTCATTTGGTTAGACAAACAAGTAAAAACATTCAGGTGTTTATGGGTATTGATTACATACTTCCGTTTGCTTCGAAGTTTTTTAAACTATCAGCCCTTGCGTGTCCCAATATGAAACTTTCAAAAGCAAAGATAAATAGTTTTCTTTTTATGTATATTTTTTTAGAAAAAAAACAAAAAATACATTTTTTTTGTAACCGTATATCAATGGTAAAATTCAATTACTTTGAAATTGAAAAGATCACTTAAGAAGTCATATGATACGTCACTAGAAAGGTTGTACATTTTTCTACAAAATAAACTTTTATATAGTATGATTTTACAATTAGGTCCAGAGGTGAAAGAGGTAAACTTAAAATTAATATATCTATAAAAATTGTTGCAAGTTGGAAGCTACAAATATCCAACATTTTTTATATCAGAATTCTGCGAAACAGATTGCCAGATTTAAAAAAAAAATCGATTGTTGTGTCGGATTGCGGTTTTACATTGAATTATCCAAAAAATGGTTGATTGAGTTAATGCCAATTGCATTAAATGCCAAACCTTATCCAAGTAACGATATAAGGTAAATCCAATATGTATCATCCGAGAGTATTTGAATAACAGTAAGGGAAATATACTTCTGGATTGTTTGTTTATATTGAAAATTCCTCTCGTATGTTGCCTAAAATGCATGTATTTAGATGCTTTCCCTTACAGAAAATGTGTAACTCACTCATTCTAAAGTACTTACCTTGTAATTTTAAGTGTGAGAAATACTATTCACTTCACTAAAATTTCTCTAAATATGTGCACACTCATTGAGGTAAAGTGGAGAGAAGAGAACTGAGCCGAGAAAAGAAGCCTTCAAAAAGAACGTAGCGTGGTGTAAATGAAATATCTTGCAACTCTAACTTTTTTTTTAATCAGGTTTCTCAGGAGAAATAAATTATCTTCTTGAGTGCTTCGCCTCAGTCAATTTATTTTCGCATAACTACCTTAAATCATTATTGTAACTGTGTTTCGTTTGTTTTTTTGTAGGACGCCGAGGTAAGAGGGGGATGAAAGGAGAACCAGGAGATCCCGGTACATCGGTGAGATAAATTTTATGATTAAAGTACCCTTTGTGTGTGTGTTCTTAACCTTCCAAGTGGTTTCGACAAGTAATCTCGTCCATCAAGATCTGACCAATATTTATAATTACGAGATACCTCGTCATCAAGACCTTGCTGTTTTTTTATGATGACGAGATCAAGTTCTAGTCCGTTTTCTTCTAATGGCGAGATATGAGGTGATCTGGAAGGACGAAATAACCATACCATCAAATTCTGATCAGTTTTCTTCTAGTGACGAGAAACGAGGTGATCTTGATGGAAAATATATAACCCTACCATCAAGTTCTGGTCAGTTTTCTTCTAATGACGAGAAACGAGATCTTGATGAACGATATAACCTCCGGTCAAGTTCTTCTAATGACGAGAAACGAGGAGATCTTGATGGAATATATATAAAACTACTATGAAGTTCTGGTCAGTTTTCTTCTAATGACGAGAAACAACCTTACCATCAAGGTCCGGTCAAGTTCTTTTAATGACGATAAACGAAGAGATCTCGATGGAATATATATAACCCTACCATCAAGTTCTGGTCAGTTTTCTTCTAATGACGAGAAACGAGATCTTGATGAACGATATAACCTCCGGTCAAGTTCTTCTAATGACGAGAAACGAGATCTTGATGGAATATATATAAAACTACTTTGAAGTTCTGGTCAGTTTTCTTCTAATGACGAGAAAAAACCTTACCATCAAGGTCCGGTCAAGTTCTTTTAATGACGAGAAACGAGGAGATCTCGATGGAATATATATAACCCTACCATCAAGTTCTGGTCAGTTTTCTTCTAATGACGAGAAACGAGATCTTGATGAACGATATAACCTCCGGTCAAGTTCTTCTAATGACGAGAAACGAGGCGATCTTGATGGAATATATATAAAACTACTATGAAGTTCTGGTCAGTTTTCTTCTAATGACAAGAAACAACCTTACCATCAAGGTCCGGTCAAGTTCTTTTAATGACGAGAAACGAGGAGATCTCGATGGAATATATATAACCCTATCATCAAGTTCTGGTCAGTTTTCTTCTAATGACGATAAACGATATCTTGATGGACGATATAACTCTACCATCAAGGTCTGGTCAGTTTTGCTAATGACTAGACACTTCGACGAAACGACCACCAGGATAGTTAAGCTTAACCGTTGAGTTCACTCAGACAAATTTATATCAATAAGTCCTATTTCCTCAGAATTCATCAGGAATGGCCTGGTAAAATTAATTCTACATAACTACACTTTCCAGCATACAAATAACTGTCGATTCCATCAGAATGCTTAGAGATGTCTATTGTATATTTCACTTACGTGTCAGAAATTGACATAATTTCTTTATTGTGGAATGGCAATAACAAATTTTTTTAAATCTGCTCACGCGGGATTCTTTCGCCAATTCTGTGCTGCTGAGTTTAAATGTGCTTTATTTAAACCATGAAAATATATAAAAATAAAATAAATACTTTTTTATTGCTTAAAAGTCGTAAAAGTAATGGCAAGATTATAAATCTCCTGAGAGGAAGGGGGCTGAAGGGGTTGCCATAATATATTGTGTTTGCTCACTGCGTTTGCAACCTTAGAGTTACAGGTGGCGAAGGTACTATTCCACCATGGGTCTATTTATTTATTCTTTTTTTGTTAGTAAAACAAATACATTCTTTGTGTGTTCCCATTGCGTTGTTTAGCGAATAGTACCAAACTGAAAATTCTTGATTTGAAATATGAAGCTTTATAATATGACTAAAACTACACAAATGAGCTCGCTGTTTTAATAAAATTCTTTAGCAGTCTTACATGAGGCCATCAGAAATCTGAGCACATAAAAAATACTGGCGAAGTCACGTAAAATACGTATAGACGTTAAAAAAATACCGAATCGACATTAACAAGTGAATGGGATGCAACGGAAATGGACATTCAGAAGCGGTAACATGAATGTAGTGTCCAGTTTTGGCAATTCCATGTGTTGGTGATTACAATGCCAGTAACAATAAAAAATTCAGTTTTATTTATTTATGACTAATTTAATTCCATTTGGTGATAATGTGATATGCATATTACAAATGCGTTTGAATAAGGCATAATGTAAGCAACGCCTTTGCCGTCAATAGATACAAGAAATTCAGAAAACTTGAGCACAGATATTATGCTGGGGTCTGTCAGTATAAAAAATTCTACGTGTGATGCAAGACATTTTGAGGGTCATTTTTCATTACGCATTTTCAATCGACAAAAAATATATAAAGTACAAACATCAATGAAAAACTACTCAAAAATGATTGTCACTCTCAGGACGACATGTTATCAAAATAATTGTAAAAGACCTCAGCACAATGACATGATTTTTTTTCTTTCAACTCGTGACGTTTTCTAGTACATGACACCACTTTAGGTAATGGCTCTCGCGAATCTTAATGGTTTAAGCTTTTACGATTCTGAGATGTACTACAGACATTTCGGAGTCCTTGTATTCGAGCAATGGAAGAAGACAGGCACTGCGAGATAGTCGGAAGAAAGCACTTTGTTCCACGGCTGCTACTGCAATGTTCTTGAAGTAATGGCTCTCTTTTTTCCCCCTCTCCTTGAAGTTAAATGGGATTGCGACAACTTAACATTTTAGTAGTTTGTATATGAAAAGATCCTTTGTAGTCCTTCTTCTTCTCTTTTTAATTGCGGGAAAGCTTGTAAAGCAAAAAAGTGAAGAATTCGTTCATTTATGTGACTTATTCTCCTGGAAATTTCACTTATTCATTTCAATTTAGTGTTCGGTTTTCCTGGAGATAATTTTATTTTCGAGAGTTTGCGGGGACGGGTAATAGGATTATTCATTTGCACATTAAATTTCATTACGCTTCTACGAATGTGAAAAAAATAAACTAGTTTGCAGAAGAATTTAAATTTTGAGGAGTCAAATGAATTTATATTAGGAATCGTTTTTTTTTTCATGTGCGTTGAAGAGTATGACGTAGAAGTCATGCAAAACTCATCGTTTTTATTTTGAAGTACACGTTTTGAACTTTTTCATGGCCTCAAAAAGATTAAGCTTGTATATGTTGCCTTCAATATACGAATTTAGGCATCGTATAAAATTCTTAGGAAATCAACAGGATACCGAGAAGGATATTTTACAGTATGAAAGGCAGTGCTCATCTGCCACACAGTAGGTCGCGGGTTCGAATCCCGGTTTGTACATAAGCGCGTGGATGCTATTTTTTGTCCTTGTTAGGTGCAATGGCGGCTTATTCATTGGGTGCTCTTTCACAAATAGGCGTCAGTTCGTCTCTTGCAGAACTGGAGGCTTTAGGTCAGTTGTCAGGCTTCGAAAAATTATTTCTTACATTTCCTAGGTAATCTATGTAGTACCAAAAGACAAAACGTATGAAATACTCCTGCAAATGATTGTTTAATCGTCACGTGGCATTATATATAGTGGCTAGGAAATCTATATAATGTCGTAAATAGTCATTATTAACTAATAAATATCATGGGCGTGTGTACTGTATAGATCAATACTAGTTCTTTTCTCTTGTTAAAAAACACGTGTAAAAAAAACTTTTACTTTGTAATTTATCTTACCTTTTAATATACGTCATTCCAAAAAGAGTTTTTTTATGACTATTTTTCCATACTTTACCTAAGTATTACTTGTTGTTCTGTATAATGCCTAGTATTATATACAATGTCTAGGAAAAGTATATATCATATTAAAGTAACACAATCTTTCCATGCTTTGCCTAAAACGTCACATTTTGTAAGATTTCCTTGGTGTTATATACAGTCCCTGAATTTTTCACATTGCCGATGTATACAGTGACTCCCAAAAAGGTTCGTACACTTTAAAAATTTGTAGAAAAAGCACTGTAGCCTGGAATTGAATTCGGATATATAAAGTTCGATGTTTTTTATATCATCTCCATGTGATTCTGAATAAAACTTGACTTTTTTTAAGATTGACTCTTTTGTTTTTTACAAAAATGAAAATTGAAGGATGCAAAGAAAGAACACTTCACAAAAGTGATCGTACAACGACACATTTTCAGATAAATTCATAAATAAAATTATCGTCAATCGCTTTTTTTATTTTTGCATGTGGTGACATCTAAACAATCGTTTAGCTTTAATCT
Organism: Metellina segmentata; assembly: GCA_947359465.1. Taxonomy (NCBI): domain Eukaryota; kingdom Metazoa; phylum Arthropoda; class Arachnida; order Araneae; family Tetragnathidae; genus Metellina; species Metellina segmentata. The sequence goes on along the minus strand of OX375877.1, from coordinate 72,148,095 downwards.
TTGCTTTCTTACTTCGTAATATTCTATTTATTATTTAACAATGGCTCGTAGTCATAAGGAAACAACGAACATAATTCGAAAACTGATAATTGTTCATCGTAGTAGAGGCAAATCAGTTCGAAATATTGCTAAATTAGTAAATTTATCCCATCTTACGTTGCAGTATGTGATAAAAAGCTTTAAAGAAGAAAATCGGATCTAAAACAAGATTAGAAAAGGTCATCCGGCAAAGTTAACTTAACTTGATCAGAGATTCATAGTTTGAAAATTTGTGAAAAATCCACGTTTGAGTGTCGTAAAAATTTCTACAGAATTTACAGAAAAATATTCTTTATAAATTTCATCTGAAACTGTTCGAAGAGTGCTCAGATCAGCTGGATCTTGATATTTGTGATATGTCTCGTGTGTAGTGTAATTTATTCACTTTTATAAACATGCCTCATGAAAAAGAAATGTCTTTTATAGGGTCCTATAGGTCCTCCAGGAAAACCCGGATTTCCGGTAAGTTTTAAGAGAATATTCTTTTAACATTTCCTTCAAATAATTTTTTAGCCAAAAATAGAAGAATGCAATTATTGATACTTTTCATCCATGGATATTTTAAATAATATTGTTATTCAGTGAAGTGTTATCAAATTTTACAACACCAATTTAGCGAAATTAGGAAAAAAAGCCATTTTAAATAGGCTCTTTTAATCTTAAAACATACTATTATATGTATTAAAAAAAATTTCATTATTTTGTAATTAGAAACGATAAAGTTTTCTCATACATTAAAAAGCAACATTTATTTACTATAAGTTGGCTGGCATGCCTAGAAATTTTTAATGAAACTGTTAAATTAAGAAAGCATAGCTGATGAAATATGCAAATATTTAAACATATGTGAAATCTTGTGTGGTTCAAATTCGATTCCTGATTAATGCTTTTAAAAATGAGAGACTATACTTTTACATTGACAGTTTTCTGTTACCTTTGAAAAATATTGTTTTTATGTAGCCACTGAACACATTTTTGACAAACTTCTAAATACAAACGATATTGAATATCGAGAAAAACTAATCCTTAATATAAAAAAAATTTCACTTTATCATGGCATTGCAAGCTTAAAATTGAATCACCAGAAAGTGGCAAAGGGGTAGTTACAGTTGAAGATCGATTATGCTGCATGACGAATTGAAATGCAGTGAGTGGTGACAGACCATGACTCACGGGACAATTCGAAAAACTGTAAAATGTCTGAATAACTGAACTTATAGTCTTTCTAAATTCCAATCACATCTTTCTTTTTATTACATAAGAAAATTAGCCTTGCTCCAAACAAATCCATTATATCGTTTCATAGATTCTTATAATAGAAATTCTTCATTGAGTGCAAGCATTGCTATTTTAAGTGATTGATTAAAAATATTTTGTTTATTTATAAAATATTTTTTCAAGGGTGCCATAGGAATCGATGGTCCTAAAGGCGAACCGGTAAGATAAATTTGCTTATAAATATACCATTTTATTTTTTAAATAGTGTAACATCTAATTGTTCAATACATACATGTGTGAATATACCTTAATGGAAACAACGAATTTAATTTAGAACTCAAAGAGATGTATGTACATGAAACTTTTCTGCTTAAAAATATAAATAAATTTGATTAATTCTCTAAATTATTATTTAAAATTATGTTACTATTTGTGTAGTAAAGTAAAAGTTGAAAGTACTATTATGACGCTTAATGTTGTAATAAATGTAATAATTTTTAATTATATTTGTATTTTGATCTTTTTAGGGTGAAAAGGGTGATAAAGGAGATAAGGTATCCATTCATTTTTTCACATTTCATACATTCCTTAACCCCAGATAATTATTTTATTAAGTTGTGATATTCTGTTGATTGAAAAATAGAATTATATTTATCAATAATGGGCTATTCTATTTTCTACATTATTAAGTAATCTTTACATTTATATCAGAGTTTCTACAAGCCTCAGGAAACCTTAAAAAGGCCTGATTTTTTGTTGTAGAATTTACTAAACACAAATAAAACCTTAATATTTGCTGAAAGTCCTTAAGAAAATTTCAAAATACTTAATCTTTAGAAGACTGCTGCATATTTCATGTCATCTGCGTTCAAAAGTTGTGGTCATGGATACTTGTAAAAGGTCAAATGTCAACAAAAATCAATAGCTTAATATTTATAGGTTATATAAAAATTGACGTTTTTATAACTGGATCCGTAAGACATAAACATGACATTCATGAGCATATTCCTTACATATGCACTCACGTGTAAATCTATTGTGATCTATGTGAAGAGATTTAATATAGCCTTGAATACATAAGACTTAATTTTTCTTTTGCTTGAAATATTAGAGCCCTGTATCCATAAACTTTATTTTTAACAATAAGAATTCATATTTTTTTATAATCGATATAATTTATATAATATATAAAATTTTAAAATATTATGGATTAATAAAACGGAAATTTAATTTAATATTTTAAGATATTTTAATATTTGTATCTTGTGTTGAGTGTAGCGTTTATTTTCAAACATAAAATAAAGCATGAAAAGATGAGTAACCTTTAAGTTTCGGACACACTTTCAATGACCAATTGAACACTTTATTGATAAATTAGCAGTTAACCGAGGGAAATATTACCATATCATAGGAATCGATTATGAATTCTACTTAAAATGTTTCAAGTCAAAAGTTGAATTGATTAATATGTATATTTAGAGCTACATCATTACATTTATATAAGAACGCATTTCAGTTTTAAACGAATGAGTACTTACGAAAAATTATTAGATATGCGTTGCAACTCAGTTTACTTTCATTACATGTAGTCCTTATTATTTACTTCAATGTATTTAAGATATTTCGAATTGTTTTATGATGTACAAATGACGTTTTCTAGTTTAGATAATATACTCTGCCATTTTACAAATTCACCCTTTTGATCTATACCTCTTTTATCGTAACGTCTTCAATAGATTATTGTTTAAATAGGTTCCATTGGGAACTATAGCAAGCTAAATTTAAAAAACTTAAACCTATTATGAAATGTAGAATTGTTAAATATACAACTTGGTATGTATCAGTTTCAAAACAACGTGTACTATAGAATGAATTTAAAATGAGTCAAAATCTAACGTTTCAAATGCATTAATTCTTCTCTTAACTAAAAGGAATTGTTAACTACCTACCTGCTGTGAGTTATTTATTAATTTACGAAATTTATTATTCCACCTTTATTTTTAAGAAAAATAAAGGTGGAATATTTTAGAGAACCTTATCGAAACTCGATCATAATAGTACAAGTGTCGCAACTATAAAAAGTGTTTGAAAATAAATCACGAAGTTGGTTGTCTACTATAAAAATTGTATTCATTTTTTACAAACTTTTTAAGCCCTGCAACCAACTGCTTCAAAACTTATTTTCAAACTTATTTGAAGTAAAGGTTAAGAAGTTCGTGACAGTTGACATCCAAAAAGGTATTTATCCTATTAAAAAAGGGGCCGCGGTAGCCCGATCAGAAGAGCATCGGATTAGCAACCAGAGGATTGCGAGTTCGAATCCAGCTAAAGACCGTCGTGTACAAAAGAGGCTGGTGCATTTTAAATCCGTCGTGGGCTCAAATGTTCTCACGCTCGTGTGGTGTGGAAGTTTGGAGAGCGGGGTGCCATCTTAGGTGTTGCCTGGTCATCTGACCGTGGTTCAAAATTACGTGATGTTGTCCTTGGATCTTTCCGTTTGGAATTGATCCCCAACCGTCGTCAATAGCCCATTGTGTTGCTCTAGTACAACGTCAATTAGAAATACCAAATACCAAAAAATACTTATTATAAAGGTTCGTCAACATAAGTAAATGATGACAAACTGAATTTAACACTCAATCGCCTTTAAAAAAAAATTATGAATACAACTCCATGTACAATAAAATGTATTAAAAACTCCTGCTTCAGTTCTGAAATCCAACCCATGTCGATACCCGACTCAGTGTATTACCAGGTGCTGAGCAATACAGATAAATTACTGAAAGAAAACAGAAATTGTTCCTGATTTAAAAGACCCGTTAGACTTTGTTGAGAAACAATTTTTTCCCTAGCTATATTTTTATAACATATAGTTGCTAGAATAGTTACAGATTAGCAACAGGAGGGGTGAAAGTTTGAACCTCGATACAACCAAAGACCATCGTGTACAAGGGGAGGATGGTGTACGTTAACTCTGACATGGTCTCAAATGTCCTCACAGTGCCCTGGTGTAGAAGTTTGGAGTGGGGTGCCAGGTCAGATGTTGACCTCGTCATCAGACCGTGGTTCAAATTTGCGAGTTGTTGTCCTCTGTTTTGTTTTTCCAGTGCGATGTTAATACACCTACCTACCTACCACGTTGAGATTTATTTTAGATTTATTTCATTGACTAGAGAAACTGCAACCAATGTTGATTTGTTGGAACATTATATATACCGTCGAGTTTAGGTGTAAGTCTCGTCTTCTGACAGTGGTTTAAAATTACGAGGTGTTCTCTTCATATCTCCCTTCAAATTCATTCGGCCAATACCCAGTTCAATTGCTTCAGTGCGTGTACATTAAATTACTTACCTACCATTAATATTTAAATATTCTTTTTGTATTTTTGGTAATGGCCTCATTGAACTTGCTAGAAGCTCTTGTAACAAATCCTTAAAACATCAAATGATGTTTACGATTTTATATAATGTAGTTTCTGTTTATTTATCATTCTTTTCCACTTCTTCGGTTATGCCTTGCTGTTTTTTGATTCTTTACTCCAAATAAACCTCTAAATTTTCTTCTTTAAAATTTTTGATTATTTCCACGCGACAATATAAACAATTATTTCCGCTCACCCATCGATAGAATAACACGCGCCTTACAAAAATTGCCTCGAAAAATTAATTAAACGCCTCTAAACTCCTCTAAACTGTGTCTCAAACTGTTAAGCTCAAAAAGGCGGCGAGTATTTTTTTTAAACGCCGCGCGACAATACCGGGTCGTTTCTTTGTAATCGGGAGTTTCATTTTGCTCCAGAGAGGACACCCTGGAGAGCACTTGGGCGAGCAGACGTCAGGAGCAGACTCCCGCGACGATTGAGTAGATTTTTAGAGGGGTGTAGAAATGCGGGGCCGCAAAAGCTGAGTGGTTCCTTTAATTAAATCAAGTACACTCCAATAAGTGGAAAACCGACCGAGCGTTACACTCTTTTAGTGCCTGGCACAAAATTTTCCCCCAGAATGATGAGCTTCGCATCGATTTCGCCTGTTTTAAAACCGATTTTACCTTCCTTTTTATTTGAATGGAGCAGTTAGTCCCTAATAACGTGAAATTGATAGATATTGATCAGACCTTTCCCTGCCAGCTTTGAAAAATCTGACTGGAAGAGTGTGTAGTTTTGTTATGTATAATACAGTTTATGAATTATCTATTCAGTTGCGTATATATTGATTGTGGTGTTTGTTATAATATGAAAATACTTTTTTTTTTAAAGAAAAATAGTTGTTGTTCTCGTTGAGAGATGAGTTTTAACCAGCCTGTAAGCGTGTGATAAATAAATAAATTGTAACAAATAGATCATATCACGTTTGCAGACCAGATATGGCCTGCATACGTTCTGGATACGTTCCCACTCAAATTGCAAAAAAAAGTCCCTAATTGAGAAAGTGTCCTTGGAGGGAGGGAATCGACTGTGCAGCTTGTTTTCCAAAGTACCCCACAAAGGTTCAATTATATTGAGATCAGGGGACTGAGGGGACCAGATGAGGTGCTCTATTTCATCGTCGTGTTCATAAAACCAGTCTCGGGCAATTCCACAGGTGTGAATGGGGGCATTATAATGTTGTAAGACTGGTCGTTTATTAGGAAACACAGTTTGCACCATTGGGTGAAGATGGTCGGCCAGAAGACTGACATAATCCTCTCCTGTAACACGGCTATTCAGAACAACAAGTAGACCAAGACAACGATGTGATATCGCACCCCAGATCATCACTGAACCGTCGCCATGCTTATCCGTAGGCCGAAGACAGTCAACTTGATAGGCTTCTGGTGGCCTTCTCCAAACGTAGACACGTCCATTTGCCTGGAATAATGTGGAAGATAATTCGTCTGACCATATTAAATTCTCTCATTGTTGTTGTGTCCAATTTTTATGCTCGCGACACCATATTCGTCGCTTCAAGGCATTGCATGATGTAATCAATGGTTTTGAAATAGCCGCTCTACAATGAATATTCGCCATATGCAGTTCACGCCGGATAGTTTTTGATGAAACTGCTTCCTGTAGATGTGTGTTCATCTCAGATGTTATCTGGGATGCTATTGTCTTGTTTTTTTGTTGTTTTTTTTCATAAAATCCGCTTCAAAACCCTTCTGTCTCTGTCATTCAGCTTCTATTTTCGACCACTGTTGTGCTTTTTAGATGTTTTTCCCTGTTTCAAATATGCTGATATTACAGTCGACACTGTACTTCTCCCAACACCTAGAAGGATGACCGTTATCGTTACTGAGGCTCCAGCAAGACGGGCCCCAACAATCATGTCCCTTTCAAAATCAGAGAGGTCAGCCATAATGCAATTTTAACACAGAAATATATTTCACATCCGACTTCTATCACTGCTAGTAGCAAACTGATGTGTGTACTTTCTCATCCGCTAGGTGGCATCCTTCACCGCTAGAGGGCAGGAGTATACGAGAGGTTTCTTTCGAGTGCTATTTTTTCACAAGTGTTGTGTGTGTATATATATTATTAAATATGTAAATTAATGAAAGATCAAAATACAAAAGCATGGGTATTCAACACCAGAAACAATAAGGGGGAGTATGTGAGAAATGCCTTAGTGTTTTGCGGCTCATATTCGTCGTAAACACCATGTTGTGTTGTATTGGTCAGGTTCCTCTCTGATGACGCCCTGATCAACCAACACTTTCATTTTCGTTTTCAATAAATTCCTTTTGATTTTGATTTTTTGAATTTCCTTTTGTTTTAGAAATTATATTCCTTACGATGCCCTGTCTGCAGTTTTAAGCGCACTTGCGTCGTTAGTTTTAACTTTCGTTTTCTGGTTGAATACCCAAGCTTTTTATTTTGATCTTTCATTAATTTACGTATTTGAATAATAATTTCGTATGCAAAAATGTTTTGACCAAATATGCAAATGATTAAAATTTGGTGTCCAATGAATGAATAGTGCGATATCCAGAGCATCGGAACTGCGCATCCAAAGCATCGGAACTGCGCATCCAGAGGATGTATATAAGGAGTTGTTCTTGAACTGTTGTTAAAAATTTCTGCTGCATTGCGATTTAGAATACCTTTTAACGACTGAAAAAATGCCTCGCCGCAGGATTCGAGCTCATTACGAGCAACTTTCAGAGTTTGAAAGAGGTCGTATCATTGGACTGAAAGAGGCAGGTTGGGCAAATCGGAGAATCGCTCGTCATGTGAGTCGAAGCGATGCGGCGATTAGAAGATGCTGGCAAGAGTGGATGGACAGTGGCAGATTTCAGCATCATGATGGTAGCGGTCGACGTGGGCCACAACAGATCGCGAGGACAGAGTGACTGTCAGATCAGCTGCCGCCTGATTCATCGTTATCAACCATCAGTCGTGCGACCCACACATGAGTGTCCACCATGATCATTCACAGACGGCTGAGAGAGCGAAATCTACGCTCGTAACCACCGTTACGCCACCTGCCACTCACGCCTGCACACTGTCGAGCCAGATTTCATTGGAGCTTGACTCGATCAGGCTGGAATGATGCTGACTGGGGACGTATAGTCTTTAGCGACGAATCCCGCTTCCAACTAAGTCCTGACGATCATCGAAGATGCGTCTGGAGACGCCCAGGGCAGCGTGCCGATCATGCTTTCACTATTGCACGCCACACGGGCCCTCAACAAGGAGTTATGGTCTGGGGTGCCATTTCCCTTGATAGCCGGATCCCTTTGGTCGTCATTAGATGTACACTTACTGCACAGCGGTACGTTGACGACATTCTGAGACCTGTTTTGCTACCGTTCCTTTCGCAGTACCCTGGGATTATTTTTCAGCAAGACAATGCCTGACCACATACGGCACGTGTTGCTATGAACTGTCTTCAAGCTTGTCAAACACTTCCTTGGCCAGCCAGATAATCAGATCTCTCTCCCATCGAGTATGTCTGGGATATGATGGGAATGCGACTGCATCCGGTAGGGAATGTTGATGACGTAGACCAACAATTGGAGCAAATTTGGCAAGAAATACCGTAGGAGACCATCCGGGAGCTTTATCGGTCTATGCCACGCCGTGTGGCAGCTTGCATCCAGGCTAGAGGAGGGTCAACACCTTATTGAGCTCGTTACTGTAACTCTGAAATAAATCATTCAATTGTTCTGAAATTTTAATCATTTTCTATTCTGTACATAATTTTCCTATCCACCAATTTTTGTCTTCATCGGACAACTCCTTCTTGGTGCGTCGATTTTTTTTTTGTTATAGAGTGTGTGTGTATATGTATATATATATATATATATATATATATATATATATATATATATATATATATATATATATATATATATATATATATATATATATATATATATATATATATATATATGAGAATGTATAATAATATATGTATGAGAATGTATATATATATATAATAATATATGTGAGAATTTCGCCAGCTCAGCTGTAGATTTCAGACGTGGTTCCTTAGCGTCGCTCTAACTCGTCCCATAAATGTTCTGTGGGACTTGGGTCGGGACTCTGAGCAGGCCAAGGAAGACGTTTTACATCCATATCTTAAAAGAGGCTGCAACATGACATGGAGCGTTGTAGTCCTGGAAGTAACATTCGTCCATTCCATAAAATTACCAGAGATTAGTAGGAACCTGATTGTCCAACATGTTCATGTAGGCGTCGGCGATCAATATTCCAGGAACAGCATGCAAAGGTCCCAAGCCAAACCACGAAAAACACCCTCAAACAAGTAATCGGATTTTATACAAATCAACTGGCGTCTGGTTTATTATCGTAGGGTAGTGTATATGCCGAAATTAATACTCTCTACTTTCAGTATCATGGAATCTTAATGTTTCTGACCGTCAAGGTAGTCTATAAGTAGTTGGATTTACATCATACTGAGCAAAGCAACAGGCTATTGACGACGGTCCGGGTTCAATCCCAAAGGGAAAGAACTGAGGATACCTCTTAACCTTAAACCACTGTCGGGAGACGAGCTGACCGTCAAGAGTTTTCTGAAGAGTGTCATTTTGCTTTTTCGCACAACACGTAACTGACTAAAAATTACTAGGAAATATTCTATTGGATGAAAAGACCTAAACTGGTTAGAAATTATACAATGACTGTCTCGCAGAACGAATATATGCGTGTGAACCCCTCAGAAGGTGGTTAAGCTTTCGGTGAAGGCAGCTTTTGATTCTAAATTAGAAAAACTATTATGCGCAATACTTACCAATAAATCGGATGATGTTACCTATAGCATTATGGACATCATAGGATTCATGAAATGGATTCGAAATTTCCGAAAGAATGATGGGTTTGTATGAACCAGCAAATAGAACCCACGTTGAGTGAGAAAATCATAATATGGGAGCTGACTTATATGCGTATTTCTAACAATTTTTTTTGTGTTTCCGTATTAAGTTTTTTAAATTGTGCTTATTGCTAGTAATACTAGCTTATACCTTTAATTTACTTCTCATTAATACTTTCATCAAAAGATTGTTTGCTTCTCTTGTTGTTAGATGTGTAAAGTGTAGTGCGGCTACGGCGAGAGAGCAAATGACCTTGGGGAAGTCCATTAGTAAGACTCACTTTATGTCAATGTAGTCGTAATTTGAGCGCAGAGTTGCATACGGAATGGTAAAGTCGACAAGGGAACAGCAAAATCATGCATGTGACGTTATAAGTGATTACTTGTTTCGCCAATGAGTGATCACTGCTATTGCTCACGGTACCGAGCTCAGAGCCAGAAACTGCGCTTAAGATTGTAATTGTGGGGACACATTGCTTTCGTTTAACCCTGTCCCACTCACCAGAGTCAGCTTATATACGTAATCTTTTTTTCTTTTTTTTCAAATATTGTAAGTAAAATTATTAAATGAGTTGAATGTGAAACTGTTTTTGAATATTCTTTGTAAGTTTTTGTCACCTTTTTCTACATTTGAAGAACAATATATTAACGTCTGATTGTTTTATTTAAACATGATTGATAATTATTTCTTTTTAGGGTGAAAGCGGCTTTGACTTATTTACTACAACGAAAGTAAGTTGAAAACTTATTCTCTCTTTTTTTATGGTAACCAAAATCTCAAATTGCATTCAAAGAAGGATTTTTACATTTATAATTATACTTCCTTAAGAAATCTCTGAATGTGTGATTTTAAGTGTATTTATTCTTTAGAGGTTTTAATTAACAAGGAAACATCGTCAACGCCTCAGAAATTTGCATATATAATGAAACCGTGCCTGCATTTTGAATAACTAAGCTTGTTTCCATCTCCTGGGATTATGAAAAAATCTTATCGATCTAAAGAAAATATACATCCAACAAATGCCATTTCCCTGTGGATTTCTATTCAGAATATTATTCACGGATTTTTGATTTGCGGTGTATAATAGCAATTGAGTGAAGTCCCTGGACGACACGAAAGTGTTGATGAACAGAAATTTTTATTATGAATAAAAAAAATTATAAGATATTCATGCGTTAAAATGTTTATGATATGACTGTGAGTTATTGTGATGAATGCAGTCGTTATAAAAGTATATTCAAATTCAAACGAAGGAAAAGGTGAATCGTTAAATGTTTAAATTAATCTGTTGATATTGAGCATTGTTTTTGAAAGTCTTTTAATGCTTGTAAAATTATAAATGCTAGAAAATTAGGAGAAATAAAATATTCTGCTAACATCACGCATTACTTAAGATGGTTTTACAGTTTGTAGAACTGTAAACGCTAGGGAAAAAAAAGAAATGAAACGATAAAACATTTTACTGTCTGGACGCTTAAAATGAGTTGGTTTGTTGTAAGAAATAAGAGCAGGGAAATAAATTAAAAGACATCCAAGCTTAGGTTTCTCAAAGTAAACTTATCTAAATACACTCCCGTGCACCACTCTTATCGACAATTTCGGTTAAATAGTGATAGCTGAGAGGAAAAAGACTAAAATATGATGCAGGTAATCAAGTTTGGATTTCTAGTGAATACATTAAAACCTCAATAACTCGTCGCTTAAGGGACCAAGAAGCTTTGACAAACTTAGCGGAGTAATCACAAAATGTACTCAATGTGCATTACTGTTTTAACTAAATTTTAAGTTTATCAAGCGGTATTCGAGATAGTATTATACATTAATGAAGGAACTAAACATCACGTAAATAATAAAGAAAATTTACCTTTTGAACTTTACTTGAACGTTCTTTAAGCTTTCATACAATTTTACATACGTATTTTATGCCAAGTACTTGACAAATATTAACTGAAACGAACACCCTATCATCACGCTTGTTTTTCTTCTTTATAGCATCTAATGAATAAAATTCACCCACCTGTATGTAATACATTGAACTCACGTAGGGTAATGTCGAATTGTTTCGAAGGCTTCAAGAACTGTGTTTTATTAGGGCGTGAAAGAGTTTCCACTTTCATCACTCACACTTTCATTATTTTCTTCTATATATTTTATAGATAATCCTTTTGTGGTCGCTTAGGAATAAACTGCAACGTTATTATGAATATACGTATGTACAGCCATTTTTGTCGAGAATAGTACATCCGCTTTCATTTACGATTTCAAGTAAATTCTATAAAGAATTAGGGGCAGTGTCTTCATTTTGGACTTAATTTTGTTTGCTATAAGGCCCAAGCCTTGTATGTTTAAAGTACCTCAGGGCAGGAACCAGGATATAAAAATTTCTTGAAATGAAAATTTTTAGAGATTTTAATATTGTGTGGTGTAAGGAAACAATTTCAAAAACTCAAGTTTTCTTCTACATTATTCCCACAATTCCCTTCAGGCAAATGTACTCTAAGTTTTTCTGTCGTAATGTTTTTCGTTAACGTAATTATTTTTAATAAATTTCACAATTTTTGCGAATTTTTAATGATTTAGAGGGCTTTACTTTCAACATTTACACTTAATAAACCCTAAACTAATAACCGCATCGGAAAAAGATCTTTACAAAACCATGTTAATTTCATATTTTTCTGATCCGTTCTTTCTCGAGAACACAGTTTTCAATCCTGCGACGGCGGCGGTAACTATTTTTTAATATAGAGAGATTTTAGTTGTTTTTGCTTTATAATGTGTTTTTAAACGACCTTAAAAAGAAAAAAAATAGTATAATTTGATCATTTTAAAAAAAAAAGGACTAGGAACGCATTCAGGGATTCCGTGAAAAAGCAGCGTATTATCTAGAATATCTTAGAATTTTATGGGTCAGCATCTGTGAGAAAGCAAACGAGAAAGTACCATCTGCATGCACGGAACTTCTACCCTGGACTGGTGTGTCGCACACATTCCAGCAATTCGCTGCTGATGGAGACATCAGACATTCTTCCACAGAACTCCCCTCGAACCCAAATGAATCACGAATCGCCGCGAGCCACCCACCGATTAAACGGAGTGTTCAATTTATGTCTATTTTCATCGTTCTTTTTTCGGTGCACTGATTATCCATGCTCGTGCCATTTGCAGGGTGGAAAGAGATCCATAACGAGGCTGCACGGCGGAACCATCGGTTATGCTGAGGTTATAGCCATTAAGGTCAGTTTCTCCCGACGATGACTAACCCCGTCATTAGCATTCAATCTTTTGCACCGTCCTTCCATCCGTTCACCCCTCACTCTGTTCTTGTTGCACCCATTTACTTACGTCACGCCGCTATGAATTCAGTCGTTACTAATTTTTGAGGGGTCGTCCCTCTTCCCTCCCTGCTGAAACCCCCTCCCTTGAAGACATGTCCCTCTTTGTTTGAGTTTTGTTCCGTTTTGTGTGATTTGTTGTGTGTGTTTTGATTTGGATCGACGTCTTTCAGGATTGGTGGTCAAGCTTCGGTGCGGTCTAGACGGTTTTGTAACAGGATATTTTTCAATGAGTCTTTTCTTCGTTAACGGTTTGGGGAACGAAATAGGAAAGAGAATGGGCATATGTTGTCTTATATAGATAAACGTCAGTGCAGAACAGTGATTTTCAACCTTTTATTTAACTCATGGTACTCATAAACTAACTACTGAAATTCTGCCTTGCCACCAAAAAAATCGTTATATTTTTGCACATTTGACAAAAAAAACATGTATAATTTTTATAGATTGTCATATTTTTATATAATAATAACCTACCATTTTTTAATCAAAATTACTTAAAAAATTTTTTGAAGCAGCTTATTTGTAATTTGTAATTAACCAGGATGATTAAAAGTATTTATACATGTATAACTTGAAGTTATTTTGAACATACTAGTCAAAAGTTTAAAACTTAAACGTTAAAATTAAATAAATCTTACATGATTCAAGATGTTTTATCATCCGAAAGGCACACCTGTTGGCACTTGTTGAAAATGCTGGTGTTGAGCATTAATTCCCTCAAGAAAATACTCTAATTGTTGACCAATAAAAGGTCTCAAAATAAACAACTATTTGTTGATGTTCGCATATTCTATTTAAAAAAAATTAATTAAAGAAACCTATTTCGAAGCAATCTAATTTTATGACATTAATAAGTAGTAAACACTTACCAGAATTGCATTTAGGGCGAGTCATTTGGAAATACTTTTTTTTTATTCCAAGTGAAAATCTCGACCGCGTATATAACTTAAATTAAACACAAATTCTCTAAGAAGGCTTTAAAAATTAAGTTTTTCACATAAAGTATTACGTAAGCGTAAAAATTAAGCATATCGATTTATCCGGGTATAGAAAGCACTGCACAATGCTAGTGTCACAAATATCCACGACCAGCTAAAAACCATTTGGAATACCATTCATATCTTGTTTCCTTAAACAAACTAGGGGTGATATGAAATACGTGATATCGTTTTATCATAAAGAAAATTCATAATTTCCCTACTTTTATACCCTAGTTAAATTAATAATTAATTTAAAAACAACTGTTTTTTAAATAAATAAAACAATAGCATTTATGTGTTTATAATATTTTTTTATAATGAAATAAAAATAAATAAGCAATTTAGTTTTGGAAGGATTGGTTTTCCAAAGTCCTATCTTTGTCAACACCACTGTGATATGCATCTACTTAAGTCTTTCTACGTCATATAGCTTCGAAACAAAGTTTAGAGAAGGTGTGGTTACTGTTTACTCCATTCAAAACATACTTCATACGCAATTGAGATCGAAATTTATTAAAGTTGTTCGTGAATTTATAGGGCACTTAATCTAGCACTAGATACAGCAAGTACCTGATTTTTTCATGAAACAGATTGTTTCAATGCAACTACCAAGAAACGTGAGAATGGAGAACATAAAAACAGATTTTCATTTTAGTTCAAATCAGTAAATAGGTTGTAAATATATATTCGACAGCTAATTACTACTGAAAGACGTTTTTCTGATATTTTTATTTGTTATATCCCTTTTAATGCATGTTTTTTTGTTTGCATGGTTTGTGTTGCACTTCGATTAACCCATTGCACTAGTGTTTGTGTTTTCCCCCACACTTTTTAGGGACTTGCTAGTGTAGGTGTTACTGTGTCCCCAGGTGATTTACTGCTATTGAAGGTAAGTTAACATTTTTACCGCCATCAAAACTCTTCATTTGTATATTTTCATTCTCTTTTAATTACTGAAGTAAAAATGAGAAACTTCCTCATTACAGAAATTTGGATTTAGCATTCAGAAACAGAATAGCGAGATAGTTTTACATAAATAAATTGGTAGTCTAAAATTTTAACTCGTATTGATTATATCATACTCAAAATTTAAGAATTATAAGCAAATTTTTTAGCTATTTCGTAATAGTAATGTACATTTTATGTCTCAGACTTGAATTAAACAAATGTACGTTGTACAGGCTATTTAATGGAAATGACTAAAACGGTTGAAACATAATTACTAATGTAGTTCATTAATTTTAAATGATAGTGTTAAGAAAGTCTACTCAAACGAAAAGCGTATGGTAAAAAAAAAAAACGTTTGTGTAGTGTTTTAGTATTATCCTGTAAAAATTACGGATATCATTTCAACCGTATTCAGGTTTAATGTTTTGAATCTAGAATAAGTTTTAAAATAAAACTATGTAACAAGATAAGTTTTTCGATAGGCATAATGTACGATGTCAACCTATACAGAACTCAAACTCTAACAATATAAGGATTCAAGAGTTTTAAACGAGAAATAAAGTACTATTAACTGAGGAATTAAAAACTCATTTGAAAACTTTATTGATAGTCTACATTAATCTTAAACACCAATCTTCATGTTAAATATTATAATTACCTATACATTTATAAATAACAAATCCTCAGAACAATAACCTTAAAGAACTTATTTTCTTATCGTTAAAAATAATTTAAAATCTTCTGTGTGATTCGAAATGTATGTTACGGTATCATCATTAGCCATAGAAGCATACTTCAAATTAGAACGTGTTAAATTCTACGCATGAATATTGAATACATCATAACTTATAGTAATAAATGCAAAGCCATCCCTCCCAAAATCAATTTTCTCTAATAATTTTTAAAAGTTTTGTTAACAACAAGCAATTGTTAAAGTGTTGTTATGGAGAAACGATGTAAAGACCGCCTGGATTAAAGTAATATCCCTTTTCGAAGGAAACACTGAAAAGTTATTTTAAACTATCAGTAGGCTCACCGCGAAAATTGTCCAATACAAGCAATAGAAGATTTCTTCGTTGATAATACTCCTTGGAGTCTATTCCATACGTATTTTATTTAGTCGGTTGTAAACCTTTTGACTACAGCTATAAATATAACTGAGGCGATTCTTTCTTGGCGCGATTCTTACAACTTTCAAGGTATAACTGGTGTACTGGCCGTTATCTACATTTTTTCTTGGCGCGATCATGGTACAACTGCTGTACCGGCCGTAGTCTATAAATCGTTTAATCAACTGACTTTCGGCCGAAACGGTAAGAAATCTTTTTATGTATTGATTTTTCCCTTCGTTTTCTGGAAAAAGAGGAGAAAGGGATTCATCAGCGAAGTCATATACTCGAGAAAATTCAGTACACGTGATTTCAACACTTTATCTGATCAGAAGTTATTTCTATGAGCCGATTGAGATCACTTTAATATCCATTTTGAATTCACTGTATGAAATCATAGGTAATAATAAATTTAACGTAATTTAACTGGACACACACAGGGGGAGCCTGGAAGCGCTGGACCACCCGGTCCGCCTGGACCTCCTGGACCGACAGGATTACCTGGATTTGACGGCAGAGTTGGACTTCCTGGAGAACCGGTAAGTCTGAATTTTAAATTCATGGGAAAATAGGGTATACTAATAAAAAGATGTAAGTACATCCATGAACATCTTTTAATGGTTCATCTGAAATGCTGTCATGTTAAGAAAAACTGATGGATTTTGTTGGAATATTTACTAAGTAAATCAAAAAAATTTAAATGTTCGTCATAAATTTGCAATAATATATCAGTTCAGTGTCTTAAAATTTGTTCTGATGACTCACAAAAGTTTTCTGTTTCGTACCGATAACTTGTAGTCTATTTAGATTCATGTGTAATTCATAGAGTAGTTCACTTCTATTTTCTATGAATATATTTCTATTAATTCATCATGTTCTTGATTTCTATATAGGAACGGATGTACTTAACCTTGTACCGTTGAAATTTAGACTAGTATGATAGTGTTTGTAGAGTTCAGCAAAATGGCAAATTTTATTAAATATTTTCTTAGTACATTTGAACATTTAAATGGTTTAAAAATGAATATTTGTCTGAACTTAGTTTATGTTAAATTTCAGGGTCCACCTGGAGAGCCGGGATCACCTGGAACACCGGGTCCTGTGGTATGTTTCTTTATAATTCTTTATCTGTACATACTGTTTTTATTATGAATATCCTTTTTGTCTTTGACAACAAGGTTTTCCAACTTCTAAATGAGCAACGGCTTCCTGCTGGGGAGTCGCTAAACTTGGGATTGTGCTCTAATAGTAAGTCATGGACAAATCGCAAATCCTTTGAGAGAATATCCTCCTGCTAAGAATATTTTATTCAAAAAAGAACTATAGGTTAGCGAGAGTTAGCGAGCAGGTGGCAGGCCCCCTAGTAAAATGAAATGACGCTGGTTGAGGACACTGTCAAGATTACCCAAGTAGGATAACAACCTTTGGAAAACTGAAGAATTATTGATTTATTTTTAGGTGTTTTCTTTCTTTCTTTCTATTATAAAAGAAAAAATTTCAGTCTTTTTCAGGTTTATTCGCTTTGTGATTGGTAGATAGCGAGTCTTGTGGTTCCACGAGCTTATGAATTTGGAGCACGCGCAGACGATAAAAGCTGTATTTTTTAATTAATTTATTCGTTCAAATAAAATTTGAGAGTACGCGCTAGAAAGTTTGCAATGTTTTGAGAAGAACCGGCAAATTCGGTCGCCGTTTCCATAGCAACAGTAGAATGTGAAAATCTTAAAAAGTACTATTACAACACGGATCAGCTAAAACATTTAAAATTATGATGAGATTTCCTCTGAATTTTAACAATATGTTATTTATTTAATAATTTAATTTTTTATGTGGAAATGAGATGTTTTGTTCTTGACATTTTAAAAAACATTTTGTTTTTATTTACCGTATATTTCCGTGTATAAGCCGAGAATTTTTGGAACGTTTTCTAAAGCTAAAGTACGGGAAGGGAATGGACCTTCAATTAAAGGCGGTATAGATGTCCGGAATCTATCCAGCTGCGATTCAAATGGGAATGGATTGTGAAGCAATCCCCTCCCCATTATTGTTTAAAAGTATAGTTCGCGAGGCGAACTAAATATTATTGCGTAGCAATCATAAAATTCTACTAAAATAACATACTACATAAAATTCTGTAGTCTCTTGTAAATTCTTATGGGATTTTCAATCACCATCGTGTGTTCAATATCTTTTTCATTTTCAGGGTCCAATGGGTAAAGACGGACTTTCGGGACCAAAGGTAACTCAAATTGTTTCATTCTACAGATATGTACACCTTTTTTTTTTACAAATATATATTTTGTAGCTTGTTTAACCACAAAAATATTTATGGAATGTCCAGTTTACATGTATTACAGATAGTATACCATACAATAACTGATAATACATGCACCTAGAAAATTAATAATTTTACGATTATTTACTTTTTGAACCTACGCATCCACATCTATTTGCATTATTATTACATTATTAATACTATTGTTTTTATAGTTGCGGATTTTATCATATTTTTTCCTTTAGTTACAATACCAGTACAACATATGAGTCCATGACGATACTACATATGACCATTTTAGAAATTAGTACAAACTAGTATATAAAACAAATTGAAGAAGATGAAATAAAGAGGACTAGTAGTAATGCAAGTAAAAATAAAAACATTTTAAGAATGAACTAAATATTAATTGAGAGAGCGTTACTATGTGGTAGAGACGTTCCGAAAATTTAATTTTTATCATGCAAGTGCAAATGATCTGAGAATTATTATATTTATTATTCAAGTGCAAACGATAATATTGTGAACTGTAACCATTATTGAAATGTGTTTTAAAAAAGAATTTGGAATTCAGAAAATAGAAGGAGAAAGTGTTGATCCATTTTTGTGTAATTTGGTATCGTTTTTGGTGTTTTTAATAATTGTTAACTTTTTTAATAATAGTTTCATCTCCATGTATGCAACCAAAAAACCTATCAACAATTATTTAATACAATTGAACTGAGATTCTGACAAGCCAAATAGAACTGATAATATTCCGATCATCGAAAAAGTAAATGGAGTAAGATTGCATTGAGTCTTTATTGAATATCAAGTTCGGAATTTAAGCATTTTTACACAAAATCGACTGTGTAAATGGCCGTTACTTAATATTGTTCGATTTAAGTTTTCGCTTATTTTAAAAGAAATGTAATTTGTGTGCATCCACTTGGTAAGTATTTTACTGCTTATACTGGACCTTTTATGTTCATTTACTCAAGCGCTGTTTGAAAATACATTGATTTTATTATTTAGGTTCAACATAAATATGTTACTTCATCACATCCCCATTCTCCCCTTTCGGGTCATTAAATACAATTCGAAATATCTCCTTATATTTTTTATCGTTTTTTTAACGTTGAATGTGTTTTCAGTTTCTAGAAAAAATTGTTTTGTGCTCTTGACCATTTGCGCTTTACAAAATCCATTGTGAAGTATTGTAACATTTCCATCCTTCCGATGTTGTTTTCAGGGCGATAAAGGTGATCGAGGATTCCTGGGTTCACCGGGTCTTCCGGGTCGGCATGGAGACCAGGGTCCCCCGGGACTGCCCGGGCAACCCGGTCTCAGGGGTGCCAAAGTGAGAATAACTCTCTTTCATCCGTATTTGTCTCTATCCACTTCAGTTCTGTTTAGTTTATATTTTGGTGTCTCATTCTTGTTCGATTCCTGGGTTCTGTTTCAGTTTTCCTTAGTTTCGAAAGCCAGCCATTTTGTTTGTTTCATTGTATGTGTTCGCGTCTGGTCGAATGTGTTTTGTTTCCAGATTTTTTCTTTTGCATTTTCTTTAACTTTTTTAGTTATGAAACTGATTTAAGTTCGTTTTCTCTGGAAAGTACACTTTATTTTCTTAAACCTCCAAATGGTTTCAACAAGATATCCCCTCATCAAGATAGTGTCGATTTTTTTGTGATGGCGAGACCAAGGTATAGTCATTTTTCTTCAAATGATAAGATATCTCGTTCATCAAGACTAGCTCAGTTTTGATTTAATCTAATGAATTGATAGATGCCAATGACGAGATACCTCAAAGACATAATCACCAGGAGGGTTAAGATACATTGATGTAACATACAAAAATGATAACGTTAAAATTTTTTTTTATTTATGTGACCATAAGGTGATAGTAGACGTAAAGCACTTAATATTCTCATTTTCAAAATACTTTGATAGATTTTGAAGAGTAATTTCTTATGCTACTTGAAAACTCACCCGTAAACTTCAAATATATGTATCAAGAATATTTTCAAATATTAATCCATGCTTTAATAGTCACATTATTTTTAAAGCTTTAAATAGATTTAAATTTTTGTGTGTTGGAATATAAAATTGTATTTTCACCTACAATCTGATAATCTACATAAATAAAAGTTTGTATCATTTCATGAAATTATTTCTAAAAAAAAATGTAGTTTCCAACGATTTTTTTTTCCATTTTTTTCCCTCTATATTTCATTATATTATAAAATTTATGATAAATATACTTTAAAAATTTATACGTACAAACTTTTTCTCTTGCATCATTGTGTGTATGTACAGAAACTTTAATCTAAGTTCTTGATAAACAAGAGTGCGAGGAAGTTTTGGCGCAAAATGTAAGAAGTCGGTTTGACTGAGTCTTACAGCGTAAGGGCCATATTTGGCCAAGTTGCGCCAAACACAAGACAGACAATGTCAAGTAAAGGATGTGTTAAAGGAATAGAACCTGCACCACCCACAACTCACGAATTGCAAGAAAAGTGGGCAAACCGCAGGCGTGAAATATAATTACTGAATATTGCCATTGTGAGGAGCTTCAAAAAGTGAGACCAATATGTCGACTAGTAATCACGTGACTAATCTGTGAAAAATTAATTAGGTTAGTTGATTTGGCATCTTATCTTCTCGTTTGGTGATTGCTTCTTACAACAGGTTAGATGTGTGAAGACGCATTTCCAAAGTGTGGCGACAAAAATGGCGAAACTGCCAGTGTAGTCTGTCGCGCGGACCAATCAGATCGCACCCCGTCAAGAAAAGTGACGCTAGTCAAAAAATAAAAATATTGATGTTATGTCATTAAAAATATGTATGAGGCTCCACAGCGTGTTATATTACTATTCTATAGAATATAATAGAAAGTTACCACCATAAATACTTACCTGAAATTTAAAAGAAGCTTATCCTTTTTCAATATAAGTTTTATAGTATCCTTTAAGTTGATGTTTTTCTCAAATTCTGTAATTTTGAGTTGTGTCACTTTTCTTGTCGGGGTGAGAGATGATGACCGTTCGTTTCTAACCGGCAGACGAAAGTAGTAAGGGTCATGTAATTACTAGTTTTGGTAACATGATCCTGGACATATAAAATGTTATCATTGTTTATTCTACTTTAATACCTCCTCTATAGGGTAAACTCGCTGAAGCACGCGAAGTATGTGGAGAAGAAATTCGAAGCTTTTAGTTTTGATAGCGTCACAGTTCTTATTTACATATTTAAAAATACCTTATCTTGACTAATATTCTCTAGAATAACAAAAATGTTTTTTTGATGGTAAGAAGAATATTTTTTTTGTAGAATTAATTTCCTTAAAAAGCAGAAAATGAATTTTTCATCAAACTTATTAATCTTGGACGTTTACTATCACCTTATATTGTTATGATTCGATGAAACAAAACTTTTGAAATGTATCAAAACACTCCTTTTTTGCTACGGTTAATATCGAAGGAAAAATTAATTTTTAATTGTGACTGGATTTATACATCTTTCTATAAATATGCAAATCCTCTACATTATTATTCTAGTTGACTGGCTAAATTAATAATTCATGGGCTTACACGTAATAATGGTTCACTTTTTTTAAAAATAACTTACAATTTTTTTTTTCTTTTTTTTTTTTTTTTTTTAATTTTGAAAAACTATTTTGTAAAAGCATGCATCAGTTTCCGAAATGGCTTTTCATTTTTTAAGTCCGAAGCTTTCTCGATTCTAATCTTCGACTACTTCTACCAATAAAGTTGCTTTCTATGCCATTTACATGAAACTATGAATCTACTCTTTAGCAAACATTTATTTTGCTCCTATATTGTATAATAAATATTAATTTTATTTATATATTATGTAGCAAAAATTAATTTCTTTTCATATATATATATATATATATTATAGCAAAGATTAATTTGTTTTCATATATATATTATAGTAAATATTAATTTATTTTCATATATATTTTATAGCAAAGATTAATTTTATTCATATATTTAATAGCAAACATTCATTTTATGTGTTCAATTTTAATTTCTAAAAAACTGTTCTGTAAAAAAAGTATTAAACTTTACGAAATCAATTCTTGTTTTAGTCCGTAGCTTTCTTAAATCTTAAGTCCAATCGTTCTTACCTATAAAGATTATTTCATTTCACAAAACTATAAATATGCCGTTTAGCAAACATTTCCTTTCATAAATTTTATAGCAAATATCCATTTTATTCATATATTTAATGCAAAGATTACTTTTAATTATATATTTTGTAGTAAAGATTAATTTTATTCATATATTTTATATAAAACATTTTTTTTACTTTTTTCAGTTTAAATTTCTGAAAAATTATTTTGTAAAAACATGTATTAATATTTCCGAAATCGCTTTACTCTACCATATTACTCCGTATCTTTCTCAATTTTATTTTCGACTACTTCTACCTATAACTTTGCTTTCTTTGTTATTGCATGAAACTATGAATCTACCCTTTAGCAAACATTTTCTTCTGCTTGATGTCTCCTTTATATAAGAGTTGCTGTTTTAGGGAAATACTGGAAAAAATGGAACGGATGGTGCTCCAGGACCAGCAGTAAGTTTCTGGAAATTTTTCTGCTTCCTACTCTTGTAAATTTTTTCCTCGGATATTCAATTTGTCTTTTTTCGAGAACTTCTATCATCGAATAAGTCTCTCTTTTATGTCTTTATTTTTCATTTGAAATTCTGTCTCGTTTTAACTTATTTTATCAAGTCAGTCTCAATTAGGTCTCATGCAAATAATTCATCAAACGTATACATAATTCTGTATTTCATTTTGTTCAAACTCGTGAATATTTTTCTGAGGAATCAAACTGAACACCATTTATTGTTTTACCTAATAAAAAACAGAGGTAGTTGTGTAATTTCTGAAATCTGTCTTCAGTAAAATAATAATTTTAGAAGAGGTGACGATCTGTTTCAAAACCACTAATTCGTTTTCAGTGATGAAGCCACTTTGTAATTAATTCTTTACGAACTTATTATTATTTCATTCATTCTCTTAGTTTTGGTTTTCGTTAGACGATTTATCTTCCATCGAGGCTTGGATTATTTAGCTCTTCAAATATGATTGCGTTACAATATGTGAATTTTAGTTAGGTTTTAATACTGGGAAATTTTATACTATCTATATCTGTTCTGTATTTTTTATCTGTATGTGTTGTATTGTGATTTGCTTGGAGTCGTACGGTTCTATTGGTGAGTGAGAGATTTTAAATAAATGCTCGTTGAATTATTTTTCCTTAATCCATCTACTATTGCAGGACTACTTCGTTTCCACGGGTATCTGAAAGTTTTACACAAGATTGTACATTTTAATCTCAAGAGATCTCGTAACTGCAAGCTCATGTGATTAGCATGACATACATTTCACTACACATTCTGATAGTACCACAATTAACATGTATATATTTGCATAAGTCTCAAAAAATTTTTTAATTACCGAATAATTACGACTCTTGTTTGAAAATTTTAATGATACAAAAAGTAGATTCGAAATGTTCTATCAGGATAGCTGTACCAAATGTATTCTAAATACCAATGTACCCATTATGCTTACCGATTATTTCTATGTCGATATGCAGCATGAGTTCAACTTGAAGTACATTTCTACATAGCTCGCTACTCTGGTATAAATTTAACCTATGTAAGAAACATACATGTAAATGACGAATATTATTCTTCAATTATAACCATCAAGACTTTATTCGTTTACGTCTTACCCTTCCTGTAGTAACACAAAGACCAATTCACGTCCTAAATTATTGCGATTGTAACCCTGTCAAAATCCATCCATTTTTTAATTGAGGTATCTAAAGCAGCTCCTCGTGTTTCTTACCGATACTTTCTAAATCCAAGTGCAAATCATACAGTGGATACATCAAAGCGAAAATAATGCACCGATTCCGAAACTCCTCTGAAGAAATACAGCAACAAAAAGTAAAATATAATACAGACAAATAAAAAGATAACAGAAAAGTCCAAAACAATGGACAATAAGGGAAAATAAAAACTTTTGCTCAAACTATAGGTAACACTTGCAACTAAAAACTTACTAGTCATAAAAATATGGTCATAAAACAACGATGAAAAACTGACGTTTAAGGAATTCTTGAAATAATTTCACAGAAGTGAATAAAACTTTATATAGACCAACAAATTTTGAGTTTCTGGGGCCAAAAGCTGGGCCCAATTTCTTTAGAAGAATCATTCTCTCCTTTCGAAGAATTTCGCCATTCTTTGGGTTTAAAACATTTATTAATTGATTGGTAATTTAAAAGTTGGAAAGTTTGATTAGGGTGGGGTAAAACGGCCCAATCAATCGTCTAAAACGAAGTAGTCAGGGATAGAAATATTCGAAGCCAAATCACTCGAATAACAGTTTCTATTCTTGATATTAACGAAGAAAACATCAGACTCATTTCCTTTTCTGTTGTTGGATTGCCAAAGAAAGAAGTTAGAAGTAAACCATCGAGTCTTTTGCATCACTTAATCCTTTGTTCATTTCCTAAATGGAATAGAGCCTGAAAGGAGAGAATCTCCACAAGCCCTGATCACAGTCTCGGTATAGAATGGACATATGCGGCGAGTTCAGAAATAGACTCTTTGTTGTAGGTACAAACTAATTAAATGAACCGTTACCAAAATAACAGTTATTAAGCACCAAAATTTCTTTAATACAAATTAATTTTAGTTTCGTCTTTATTACAAACTAGCTGTCAAGTTCTTTGGGGATAAAAATGCAACGGACTCTAAATATCTTATTGCTACATGTATTTATATTTAAAGCGCAAGTAATGAATGCGCATTGAAACCTAATCTTTATATACTTCGGTGTTCGTGAACATTTACAACTCAAAATACTCAGAATATTGTCTATTAATAAATTCCACATCACTCAAAAATACATCCCAGTCTCAGTAATAATATCACAAAAATTTAGAAACGAAGAACTCAATTAAATTCACAGCCCGAAACTACATTTCAATTAATAATTTTAAATAGAACTTAGAATAGTGTTGAGGGAGGTCTTAGAGAACCTGGCCCCGAAGAGGCCTTAATCTCCAGTATTGACAGTATAGCACTTGATAAATGGGCCTGCTTTAGTATTTGGTAATCCTAATAAATTGGTAAATAAGAAAAAAACTAAATAAAAAATATTGACATTTTTTTAAAGTAATGAGGGGGTTTTTTTTGTCACTTGGTTAAGTCTAGCCCAAAGCAAGTTTGTTTGGTTGAAATCTTGAAAGAAAAATAATAACTTAAAACGTGTAACACATTACTTAGGTTTCCAAGTATATAAATTACATACTTATTAATAATAGAATTATACTATCGTATGCACGTTTCAACTATCGCTTGTGTTTTCTACAATTATCATAAATTTTATAGATTTCATTATTCGTTTCCTTGTATCTTGTTCGAAAACAATTCTTTGAAAAAAGTGTAAACCAGAAAGTAATCCTTCATGTGAACTCCATTTCACCAGTTCTGAAGTGGCGTTTACGAACACTTGTATACATTACAACATGAACTGATGAAACACAGGGTAATCATTTCCATCGATTTTTTTCTCGTTTCCCGTGGCTCATGAAACGACATAGTTTTCACACTACAAAAAACTGAAAGAATTTCCGAACGATCCGTTCGATTAACTTCTACAATCGGTGCGATTTATTCGCGTTTACGAACGCGACCTATGTCCTGATTTAGTATTTTTTTTGTGAGAAAGCAATTTCTTGTGTGAGAAAGTATTTAAATATTTTATTTAACTTTAGCCATGATAAAGGATGGAAGTTTATATATGCTGTCCAATAATAATATTTACCTTTAAAATATAGCCTCCTACTATCAGAAAAATATTAAAAATATCAAATGTCTAAAGTAACTCGTTTTACAATAAATGGATATTATTATTAAAGATTAATTTAATGAATTCACTCTCGTCCAAAACCCTATTTTTTATTGTCAAAAATGTGCTCTTCTTTTTAATTTCCAATTTAGAAGGCACTCAAACAAATATCCTATACACAACAGGAAATACAGAATACATAAAAATTACATTAAACCATCCAAATAAAACTATACGGGAAAAGTAATTGAAAAATGAATGAACGAGGACAAAATTTTTCCAACCTTCCAATAACGAATGTAAATTGAGGCATTGACGTTAGAAAGAAGGTAAGCGCCAAAGACTAAATTTTACAGGACAAGCAAGTTGAAGGTTTCACTTTCTTTCTTCTTAGAGCCAAGAGTGATCAAGTTTTCGTTATTGACATCTTGTGCGTTTTTTCGAAACTGGACTTCGTGAGTAACGAATTTACCTCCCTTCCAGTGTTACTGGAATTAGAACATAGGATCATTTCAATGAAATAACCGATTTGGTGTTTACCTCCACTTCAATTTAACCTCCTCAAATGTTCAAGTCAGGGCTGAACAGGCAAGGAAGTAAACAGCATTCACCAATTCACCGCTATTGCAGAAGGGACATGCATCGAATTTCGAAATAGATTTAGATTGACGGCGAGGCAATCATGTCCCACCACTAGTCTAAAAGCAGCCACAGAACGTGCTAATCTAAAATATCGGTTTAGAAAAACGCATTTTTTCCCGTTTAAATGTGTAATCTATTCCCCTTTTGCTTGCAATAGTACTAAAAGAAAAAACTTGTTATAATTTTGTTGCATGCATATATTTGAATTGAGTAAATAGTGCTGAAAAAAGCTTGTTTCCATCGAAATTTTCGAAGCCTTAAGCGATTAGCACAAATTCATTTCGCTAGCCAAGTTCCGTTTTATACTCTAGCGAGAAAGGCCCGATGCACACATCCGGTTTTCAACGTACGGCGCAGCTGCGTCAACGCAAGTGCGTTCTAAGATACATTAGATCCAATTGAGTAGTGGCCACATACATCTAGCACCTCTGTCCGTACGTCCAACTTTCGTGCAATTTGTACAGTAGTTCCCCATGGTGCCGCACATGCTTCTCCGGTCTAAAGTAACATGTTTTCATAAATAAATGGAATATAAATAGTAATTGATAAATGGAAGTATCCAGTAACGTCTATATTTTTTATTTCAAACTATATTTTTTTACACCAAGCGAAATAAACAAGTTTTCTTCGATAGATATTCATCGCAAATGGCGCGAAATGTGTATTTGCGTCATTTCACGGGTATGTGTGCACAGATGGGCTTCGACGCCGCAGCGGTGCCATACGTTGAAAAATCGGATGTGTGCACCGGGCCTAATACTTAACCTTTAGACTTAACCCGGTACAGCAGTTGTACCATGATCGCGCCAAAAAAGAATCTATACTGCGACCGTTACAGCAGTTGTACCTTGAAAGTTATAAGAATCGCGCCTTAAAAGAGAATCGCATCAGTAATATCTATAGCCGTCTTCAAAAGGTTAATACAAAATTAAGATTTTCAGCCGCTACTTCGAAGGATGTGAGGAAATTATTCAAAATGTTCGTCTAGAGTTACCCCGACCCAATGAATAAATACAAAACAATTGCAAGAACAGAAACTAATAGTAAAGAAAGTATGAATTGATGTGGTGACACTGCACTGTATGCCATGAGACAAGAATAACTGGAAACTTTGGAAAAAAGAGGTTGCAGTCCTTTCTAGGCAGTTTGATCAAATCGAATGCTGATGCAGACTTTGAACCGTGTTAGCATTCAGAGAATGAGATCGCAGATGTGTTCCAGTTGTAGCAGAAACCCATTCCTATGTTAAACATCGGTATTCCAAAATTTAAATATTCACCAGCTTTTAACTGACTATCTTCAGATTTATTCGAAGTCCCACAGACTGTTTCGTTTAGTTTTGAGGTTGTAAATTACGTTTTCTACGCCAGTATATAATCAGAAGACAAGCCTTTTGGACGATTGAAACATGAACAAGAAGATTTCAACAAAAGGAGTTTAATCGCCATCGCCAAATGTATGATTTAGGTACTAAAATTCATTAATTTTTCAGGGAGACAAAGGAGATAAAGGAGAACGAGGTTTGACTACGACTCTGGATGGAAATGCTTTTCCCACTGGCTTCATCGAAGGGCCTCCCGGACCGCCAGGACCACCGGGACCTGCTGGGCCCCCTGGAAGGAAGGTACTGTAGTTCAAAGTCTTTTGAGTCGCACAGATTTTAGAAAATAGCCTCTCATGTTTGAATATTTATTTGAAATACAGAACTATTTTAAAAATTTTACTAAGCTTTAAATTCTAAAAACCCGTTACAATGAACAATAAAATTTAATGAATATGCACTTTTTTCTTACTAATGTTTTTGTAATGTGTTTGTTTCTAATGTAATACATTTTTGTTTTAAGGACTACGATTGTACAGTCATTTTCAATGTGGTATCCAATGGAACATAACTTTAATGTCATAGAAAATATTTATGTGAACACTTCTATTCTCCAAGATTTCAAAATGACAACTAAATATTAATATCCAAAAATATTATACTCAAAAAAAAAAAATTCTGTCTGAAACAGGACAGACGGACTAGTTATTTAAATGAAATCAGGCTGCTCTTGTATGTTATTTATTTCTACTGTTATGTATTTCAAATAGCTTACAAGAAAAATCTGCAATGCCACAAATAAAATCAGGTCATCATACACTTTTAACTGCAAAAAATATATTTCATACTTGAATACTTTATCGTGAACGAATAATCTAACTTCGTAGTTTCTACTAAAAAAAGCAACGCTTGAAATACAATTCCTGTTTCATATGACCTCTTTTAACCACAGATTGTTATTCTAAATTGGTATGAATTGTTTTTGTTCTTCAAATTACCAATCGTGAAGTAACGAAAAATAACTTTTCATCTCACCAATATCCCGAAGTGAGAAAACAAACTCCTAATCAGAAAGTCGTTAACCTAATAGTAAATAACATGACTGATAATAGAACTTGATCTTATCTGTTTTCCAAAAGTGCACCTATAACAGTACACGTAGCGTGTATGAAAAATGCCTTCTGCTATCTGAGACTCAAAAGAAACTTTGCAATAAATGTTTCTGCAGCAGCACATGTAAAAGATTTAGAAACTATTATATTTAAGGAAACAATAGAAGATAGCGTTAAAAACAATTGTTACCAGTAACATAGCTAAGAGAGGGCAACAGCGGTCAATGTCTACAGAGAAGACATTTCAAGAAAATATTTATTTAAACGGTTTGTATTTTCGTGAAAAAAATGCATATTCCAGTGCTGTGCGTGTGAAGTGAATACTTATATGCACTCCATTTTCGAATAAATTTATAAGGCAATCCTTCCTTTCATGTCCCTCTACATGTGTTACTTTTCGTGTTGTTCACTGCATTCGCGTTTTCTATTAAGAAAAGATTCCCTTCTCACAAATGACTAGATGAGACAACTCAAAACAAAGAAGGGATGCCAATTTTAGCTTCTGTTTTTAACATTTTCAACCAAAAAATTTCTATTTTGAACAACAGTTTTATAAAAATATACCAATTAGTATATTTCACTCACTAATTATTTTAATAATATACCTTATCAACATTTTAATTACAAATTTTTTTGGAATGAGGACGGCATCAGCCATTTTCCCCAGGTACAAAAAGTCTAGCTTCGCCTCTATCCGTTACTAGTTAAATATTATCTTCAATAGTGTGAAATATGGCTGTCTAACATGCCGGTCATAGGGTCCCCACGATTCAATCGAATCAACTTTTCAGTCTCATGACTAGTTTTCACTTGTGTGGAAAAGCATTTCCATTCGATTAATATAACAATGGTTCTACAGCAAATGGATTGTTCAAATATAACAACTTAACTTAACTCCGTCATGGGATACAGACCCTACGATTGGGTTTACGGTAAACAAAATTTCCCATGACGTGAAGGTGACCAAATGAGAAATGGAAAAAGAAAAAAAATTTGTGTGATACAAAATAGAAATTTTGAGTTAAGAAATGCACAAGCAGGTGTTGTAAGTCTGGTCTTAGTTTCGAGCTATGATATTGGTTACGAGTGACGTGACCGAAAGGAGTTTTTACTAACGAACACGGATTGAAAGGTATTTAAGTGTTAGAACAGACGGTTACATTTTCAACGACCCTAAAATATAGACTGTTATATGGTATATAGAGGTAATATTTCCCTAGTAGTGATATTCAAAAGCGTTGCTGAGGATGGGACAACAGGGGCAGTGGTCCCAAACGCAAAAGCCTGAAAGAGCAAAATTTCAGAGATATTCATGAAATTTGTTTGTGTTTTTTGGAAAAAATGTTAGATAATTTTGCACACAATTTTTTCTTAACGCAGAAATATTTTCCAGTGCTATGAGTGTATTAAGTGAATTATTTCAATGATCCCATCTTTGGAATAATCTAATGATCTGTCAAAAAGTTCTTAATTTCATCATTCACAAATCATAAATGAGAGAGGAGAGACAAAGCAATGAAATTATCTTCCTACATACGTCTGGAGAATACAAGACTAGGGAAGCTTTTTCTTACTTGAGACTTGAACACTCATTACAAAACCAGGCCTTTTCCTCGTTTTTACGCCCAGTCGGTAATGGATTACCATTTTGGTCGTCATTGTTGAGCTACATATTTTTTATCTTCATTTTGAATGTGTAAAATTTTGTTTGGGATAGAGGGCTCCATTTGCCCTATGTTGTGAAATGTCTTATTTCGTCCCTGAAGTGGCTTTCATCTGAATTGTCTTCTGATATTGTCCCAAAAAATACTTATGTGAACAATAAATTTCAGGAATGCTTCCTTTAAAATACATATATAGTAGATATCGTCTGTAAAGTTTTATCATATATTTTTACGACTTGTATAAACATATGGCAACAATCAGGGATTTATTTAACTTTATAGTTAAGAAATAAAATGTTTTTAATATAAGAATTTTCACTTGGTTTATTTTCTAATATGTTGAATGTAATTGAGCAAAGAACATGCATTACATTTTGTTTCCACAATGGAATTTCAGCTACAAGCACATTTGAAATGTTGCAAAAAGCTTTTACAGGTGACTGTTCATCAAAAACAACAGTATTTGAATAGTATAAAAAGTTTAAAGAAGGTAGAGAATCTGTCGTAGATGATTCGCGATCTTGAACACCATCCACTTCGACTAATGAGCAACGTGTCAATCAGGTCAGAGAATTGGTACTTAGTGATCGTCGTTTAACAATAAGAGACATTATTGAACAAGTTCCGATACCATTCGTCAAATCGAAAACGACCTGAATTGTGGCGAGGTAACTCATGTGTTTTGCAACACGATAATGCTCCTTCTCCCAATCTCATTGTGATTCGTGATTTTTTGACAAAGCATTGAACAAATACGGCTCCACATGCTCTAGATTCACCTGATAAGGGCACCGTGTGACGTTTTCTTATTTCTACAGGTGAAACTCCCTCTTCGTAATCACCGTTCGTTTTGAGTCCATTGATACATTTAAAAGAAAATTCCATGCGAATCTTGAAGGGGTTTCGCAAAAATAACTTTAAGGCATGTCTTAAGGATTTGAAAAAACGTCGGCAGAAGTGCATTGAAGTTGGAGGAGATTACTTAGAAGGAGATGTAATAAATTGGGACCAATAAATTGATACATTTTATTTCATGACAGCATTCCGGGAACTTTTTGATCTCAGTATTATGTCATGGAATTCAAAACGCTCAAAATCCATCACGAGTTTGGGAATCACGAAATGGTTCAAAATGCGTCCTTGCTAAACCTAATTGATAATATTATGAAATTCATTCATACTTTAAAAAATGTTGTTGCTTCAAGACTCGTCAACCAACCTTTCCAAAGGGGTGGTTGATAGGCTACACTACCCCTTTGGAAAGGATTCCGTGAACGGGTCGTTTGCTGCAAGTCAGAGACCGTTGGCGACCGTTACGTGATGTATGGGTGAGTGAGAGTTCGTTTCGTTGCAGGGTGACACCGGAAGTCAGGGTCCACAAGGAGAGCATGGGGTGAAAGGGGACAAAGGGGAGAGGGGCCGAAGAGGAAAGAGGGTATGCACAATACTCTTTATTGTTATGCCGCCGCCGTCTGCCCCTCCCTCCTCTATCGGTCTATTTAAAGGCTACGATCATTTACTCCTCACACACTAGCTGTGCGATAAATGTTTCATCTAATGGTGCTTGAAATATCTCTTCCCTCTCTCTCTCTCCGTAGTGTTTAGACTGCATGACTGTATTCATACTCTACGCTGCTCCCATTACGTCCGCATCCGTCATTTCAATCTCCGGACGAAAATATTTACTGTAGGTTTGAAAGCTGCATTACATTTGACAAGCTGCCTACTCCAATTACAGCCATTTAGTCTCGGGATGTCAGGGCATTCATTGCACAGTGATTAACCATCGACTTTCTAATGAAATAGTATGGTGTATGTGCGCTCAGTTCCGTTTCATTTTTGCTGATCGCTCGGTTTGAAGATATGTCACGTAGTTGTGCGGAAAAGCCTGAATCGTAATCTGGGACAAATTATTGATTAGGCAGAGATTCTAACTTGCGATGGAAGTTTTCCGTGGTACCATAGGGAAAAAATCCGTAGTTTTAAGAATTTTTCCGTAGTCAAGTAAAGATTTGAGAAATCGGCTTTAATAACAGGCATATATCATTAATTCAGATATTTAATTACAAATTTGAAACATATATGCAATACATTATATTATTTATAATTAGTAATTTGTATCATACATGAAAACACACATTTTTTTAACCAAAAATTGTGTACGAAAGAATTTAAAATAAAAAACATTTAATGATTAAATTTGAGCACTCTCTCCCATTTACCAAAAATATTATAATAATAATGAAAAAAATACAGTAATAAGTAAAGTAATTGATACGTTGTGAAAAGTAAATCAAATTGAATTTTTCCTAATAAAAAATCATTGATTCCGTAATCCGCAGTACCCGATTCACTTCCGTAGAAACTAGGTAGATTCCGTAGTGTTGGCATCTCTGGATTAGGTAAAGTGATTATCCACAGTGATTAAAAACACTAGTTTGTGCTTTGATATCTAATCGGACAAGTATAAAAGTAGTTTTATACTAGTAGTTTATAATAGTAGTTTTAAAAGTAGTAAAGGGTAAAAATCAGACTGAATCGAAAAGTCATGAATAATCTCACGATACCAAAACAACTAAATCTCACAGAAATTCAATATAAATTTTTCTACAAACAAAACTTTAAAAATATTACGTTATCAGATCAGAAAACATATAAATATTTATTTATTATCAGTTTTATCGTTTACCATTTTGCCTTACTCATTTCCTTACACTGTCTGGTTTTTTAAATGTTTTATAATTATATTTGCTTCTTTTTGTGAAAGAAATGTTGCAAGCACAAAGTATTTTTGAGAAAAATGGTCGAAATAAAAGGTTTTAAAAGCTTTTTTTCGTGTCAGTAGAATCGAATTTTCAACAAAAATTCAATGCCTTTAGCATCTATTAGTTCGCTTTTAAAGGAGGTTGACATATTTAAAAAGCGCTCCATACAACAATCTTATTAACTACAACACGCACGTAAATTTATCGAAATTCGGTTAGCCACTAATAGATAGGTAGTTACATTAACGTCGCGCTGGGGTATAAAACAATGTACCATTAGCGACAGTTCTGGATTAATCAGGAAGGGAAAGATCCAAAGACAACACTTCATAATTCTGAACTACGATTCAGATGACGATGTCATACTTGAGATGGCACATCACTCTCTAAACTTCCTCACCACGACAACCGGAGGACTTTGAGGCAGCAGACGGATTTAATGTGTACTAAGTCGAGTTTCGAACTCGCAACCCTTCAGTTGCTAAAACACTACTCTTCCAACAGGGCTACATCTTACAGAAGCTTATGTCAATCCAGTTTGTCATGATTGTACTTATTATCTTTGGGCAAAAAACTCTAAACTTCTTTACCTCTCAGAAAAGAAAAATTAGTTTTTTACTGTAAAGGATCGTATAAGTGGAGGTAGCGTGACATGGTTACAGTTTGCTTATTTGCTGTGTATAATTTATTGAAAGTATTTTAACTGCTTATATTTCAATTAAAAATAAACATTTTTAGAGACGATTTAGTTTTTAATTTTACAACGTATTAAAATTTTTATGCACCGTTTAAAAATGTAAGTGCACTTGAGTCATCTATGTTCTCAGTACTTGCAAGTTATCGGTTCATATTAAAGATGAATCTGAAGAGTTACGAAATATTTCGTTTACATTCAAGATTTGAACTCAAATTATCAGCTGTTTCTGGCTGTTGCTCTATTCCAGAGGCCGCGTGAGAAATGCGATTGGTTGTTCAGTTTTTCAGATACAGACTATTAATTGAAACAAATTATGAAATGAGTATTAAAAATATTTATTGCGCAACATCTTTTATTATTCGCTTATTACATAATATTTTATCTGTATCATTCTTTTGTACGGAACTTATCATTATTGCTTGCATAAGGCATGGTATTCTGTTTTCCCATTGCATTTATCTATGCGAATACTTGAGTTATGAGCTATTCCCTGTTGCTTTTGCTTTCTTAAGCATTTAACAGTCTTCAAATAAAATGGAATTTGCCAAGCTTTTTATGAAAGTATTACTTGTTTTTGTTGTTTTATAAAATAAAGTATTTGTTTTATATTTTTATTTCAAATATTAAACATTTATACCAAGCGTAGTATTAAAAGTGAAAAACCTTTTTTATTTCATGATTTAAAGTATTTATTGATTAATGATTTTTAAATTGTGTGTTTTAATGATATCATATAAGTTAAAATAATCAATTACACCAAGCTCAAAATGTCAAACAATTGTCACATTATACACAATTCTAAATTGCACTCGCACAAACAAGTTTTTTATTACCATACTAAAAAGTTGATACTGATATGAAAATAGATTAATCATGAAAATTACAGTTCAATTGTACAAATAAACGAAAATTTCGACATTGAAATTCATAAAGACTAAGAGGAGTCAAAAGATTATTTCTGTGAGAGGCTTTTTTGGGCAAGATAAATGTAAGATGTGGTAGTATTCTTGTAGTGAAACTCGCTTCCTGGTACGTATCTCGGATGTGACGTCATTTGGATTGTTTTTTCAATACGATTTCAACGTTTTGTAAACAAAAATTCCTATCTGAATTCCGAATTGATAAACGAAAGGAGATTTGTCTACATTAAGTATATTTAACGCCAAACTTCTCCCAAACAGTGATAAACTACATTTCAAGGTATCACATATCTATTATGCGAAAGCATTTGAGTATCTATGGTAAATTCTTCACTGCCCATCTGGATTGTTTGTCTTACTGAAAATACTTCTCATAGAAATATCCAAAATTATTTAAATAAAATTTTTCTTTATATGTGACAATTCTAACACCTTGTATCGTGCTCCATTTCTTAAGAAAAAAATTTAGAAAATTGTGTGACAATTTTATTTTTTTATTTTTTAATCCAACGTGGTTTAAAACAATACGACACGAAATTACATGTACAGATGATTAAGTTAGATGCGTCAAAACCGCATTTATTTACGAACTATCTATAAGCATATACAAAAACATTCGTCCACATCGTCTCTGCAATCATGTGCAGGTAAGCGAGAACCTTTTGTTTTTCATTTAAAAATATCCAATATATACATATTTCTGTAGGATATCCAAAACATCTGCAGAGAGTTTAGAATTAAACTTAAACTTTTAAGATTAGCATATTTTCAGGTTTTGTTAATTCAACTTTCAAAATTTTTTTAATTAAAGATAATTTAGTAATTACCACTTTGATTCAATTGTAACGGCAGTGTCCAACCCAGCAGAAAAAGCGGCGTGTTAAAGTGGTTTTGATGATCCTGCTACCACAAAATTTGATTCTCCTCTCTGTATTAGAATTCCGTCTTCCTGTGGAGATATGTGGAAGATATTAAAAGAAATTCAATGTTAAACAACTGAAATATCTCACAATTGATGCAATCGCATCTGTGTAACAGATGCGACAAATGTGTGTCATAGAAATCAATGTTATTCGTTTATTGTCGAATAACACAAAAGGATATGAACAATAAAAAATCGATTGTTAAAGGATTCATTCGCCAATTTTGAAGCTTAGTTTAAGTATGCTTGATTTGAGCTTTGAAGCTACACAATATTGCTAAACTACACGGAAGAGCTCGCCACTCTGATGGAATTCTTCAGCAGTATGATTAGAGAAACCAATCAAATAAAGAGAGGGAGATAAAAATTTGAAAGATGGACAGAAAATAATTTTAGAAACAAAATGCCGAATGGCTTTTGAACAATGGCGAAGGAGGAAATTGAAATAGAATTCCAGAATCCAGTGTAATGTCCAGAATACAATGTAATGTCCAGAATCCCAAAACATGACTGGGACTTTCTTTTCGCCATGCAATCTTTTGGAAATGAAAAGTAAATGAAATGCTGTATATTTTTGGATAACTTTATTTCATTTAGAGGTATGAAATCCATTTAATAATATGGATGCTATATTCATTATTATGGATTGAAATATGGTATGAAATGTGATTAGATACACTTATATATAGCTAGATAAAAGCAATTAAGAATTTTTAGCTCACATGCACGCGTCTGTTAAATTTCATAACTACATCAATTATCACTCAATAGACGATCGTCACCTAACCGTGGTTTAAAATTACGTGGTGTTGTCCTATGATCTTTCCCTTCAGGTTTGATCCCTGGACCGTCTCCAATAGCCCATTGTGTTGCACCAAATCAACGTTAATTAAAATTTAAAAAAATCACTTGTTTATGAATCATTAAGCAACCGTTAAATAAAATAAATCATTCAACGAAATATGCAAATTTGAAGTGTTCATGTAGCTATATTATTAAAAAAATTTAAGTGAATTTACAAAATCTGAAAATATGTTCCTATATCATGTTTTGAAAATTCATTTTAATGTATCAACAAGATTTCTCGTCCTTTCTGTATCCTTTTAAGATGCCAATATCACATGAATTTTCAGAACAAATAAAAGTCTTAAAAATACTTCCCTTTTAAGTTTGAAGAGTTTACGCATGCATATTGTATCTTTTTCGCATAATTATTTTCTTAGTTAGTTACTTATTTTTACTAATTATTTGTTCGTGAGTACTTTTAAACATATGATTGCTTAGTTTAAATCTTTTCAATCAATCGATTATTTTTTCTGATGTAAGGATCGTCGGACATTTTACTAGTACAGAATTTAAAAGAAACTATTAAATGAAATTACAATAAATGGGTCGGATTTTTATCAGTTTTGTTGCTACATCTCAACCATTAACTTTCAAAAAGAGTCAAAATTAGTCCAAATAATAATTAACTCGAACTATTTGTAGTTAAAATCGTAATGTTCTGTCATTTTTTAATAAAAACACGTTCATTTCATGCATGGAAAAGTTATTTGTGTGTGATTCCTAATGAAAATCAACCTGTCTCTCCATTCTGTTCCTAAACTTTCACAATATTAGTCCTTTAATGTTTTAATAGCGTTTGCATTGAAATGAGGGAAGAGAAAATAGTTGTAATCAGTTTCTTATTTTTACGTTGTCAATGATCGATCGTTAACATTTTAAATATTATTACAACTGACCACCTTAATATAAATATGATAAATCTGTATTTTCTTATAAATTTAATATTTTAAGCTATTCTGATAAGAGAACGCTTCAGAAAAGTGTCAAAGAAAATTTTAAAAGTACTCACATTAATAATAACTTTCGTTTATACAAGAATTTATTTTCATTAAACTTTTCTTGTGTAGATAACTAATAAAACTGTAACATATTTTTGCAATTTATGTTTCTTAAATTTTATTGCCTCTGTTTTTCTGAAGTTTAAATTAATGCATTTTTTGCATGTATATATTACACCTGATAGTTTTGTTTTTCGTTAATTTATGTGTTTGTGTGTTTTATTTTCGTTTTAACTTTCTCTTTTTGTTTAGTTTCTCTCGTCTCTTCACCGTAACTTACTAATTTTATTTTACTAACCTCAACACTGTGTAAGTATTGCTCTTTCCAATATTTTGCAACCCTTTTTTATGTACACTATACTGAAGGATGAAATTGAAAATAGGAATATTCTAGAATATGTGGTTAGATTATAAAATATAAATTTGAAAGGAAATTACAAATATGATGAAATTTCTATTTCATTCTTCCAAACCTGTATGTGGTAAGTACCAATAGAATATTTAGACAAATCAATATTTGATTAAGAACTAATTATAAATAACTTATTAAACGTAGATCTATGTTCTGAACCGTTTGTTGAAGTCTATTGTAGACTATATCATTGGCTTAGAGCTGAAACTTATTTACTGACATTTTTAGAGAAGGCACTTTTTGACACTAAATTATTATTTTCATCAGGATGAGAAACAAAATGTCATATTTTATTTGGTTTATAACAAAATATAACATTATAAAAATGCTTATAGTCATTATTTTTGATAAAGAAATTAAAGTCTTCAATCGGCTGTTTTGTAAAATTTGTCAGGAGTTTCTTCTCTAAGCCAACGATATAACTCATAAAAGTACGATTACATGCGATATACTAACTTGAATTCGTGATCAATTATCATTTTTTGACACTAAATGATTATTTTCATCATAATGAGATACAAAATGTCTTATTTGGTTTGTAAGAAAATATAACACTATAAAAATGTTTATAGTTATTATTTTTGATAAAGAAATTAATGTGTTTAATTGGCTGTTTTGTAAAATTGGTCAGAAAATGTTTCTTCTCTAAGCCAACGATATGACTCGTATAAAAGTACGATTACATGTGAGATACTAACTTCAATTTTATATTATTACTTACCGCTTGAAAGTAGAAAGTTTTGGAAATGTATACTTTTCGAATTAAACGAATGAAGAAAGAATGTGGAAACTGTATTCGCTCTGTAAAATTCGAATATCGTGAGTAGTTTCTTTTTTTAATCCGCTTGTCTTTATTTAAACGATAAAATTGAATTGATTCTTTTATGGTATTCGAGTTTATAAAACTGGATTTATTTTATACTTTGTGAACGTGATTCTTTGAGAGCAGAAAAATCAAATTACAGACATGTTTTATGCTCCGGTGATTAAAATAAATTATGAGCCATGTAATCCGCCTAAGGGATCCACTTCGAAGAGCATTCGAGAATCTCCGTTCATTTGGAATCAGGGAAACTTTTAAGATCGAGTTTCTTTTAATATTTCATACAGGTTTAATGCATTGCATTTATGAGTGTATCTATGTATTTTGTTATATTTTTACGGAATGCAGTTCGAAGTGCTTTGTTCTGTTGGTTAACAAGTTATCCTCCCTTCGATAACTTTTGCAT
The DNA here is from genome assembly GCA_947359465.1 of Metellina segmentata. Taxonomy (NCBI): domain Eukaryota; kingdom Metazoa; phylum Arthropoda; class Arachnida; order Araneae; family Tetragnathidae; genus Metellina; species Metellina segmentata. Next base: position 72,108,469 of record OX375877.1, on the reverse strand, counting down.
TCGGAACGTTGTAAAAAGCGATAGGTTCATTTTTTATTAATTTTCTTTGTGACTTAAAATGAGTGCCTACATCTGTTCTCTTATTATAGTAATTAATATACAAACTGAACTCATAAAAGTTCTCAAATTATGCTTATACCAGCTCTTAAGACTTACATACTTTATTTTCCATTTGTATTATAGTTCTCTACCAATAAGTATTAAAAAAAACATTAGTGAACAATACCAACAAATGTATAGTGTGGTTCCGACAAGAAAGCAGTCAACATTGGGTCAGTCGATTTTTGAAAAAACGTGGAACTTTGTTACAAGAAGGCTGTCATGCAAAAGCATGAATGGCGATCGCCACGACTGGTTTTTCCCCCAACGCGTTATTTCAATACTGTCACTTTTGGTACCAAAATATTAATTTCGAATCAGAATCCGAGTTAAACATGCCAACTGTGGAAGCGATTTGTTTACGATACTCCATGTCCCCTAATTTAAAAGACACGTTCAGAACCATTTGACAGTCTATGAGGTTTGTGATGCATTAAAAACTGTTTTTGTCTCAAACTCGTATTTCAAAACACTTCCTCAAGTAAAAGAATTTTTTAGACTGATCAAAGTTTGATACCCAGTCCCAACAATGAATTTTAAAAAATACTTGGAAATTTTAAGCACTATTTTGCGTAAACGCCCCGCAATTCAAAAATGTCCTTCCACAGATCAACGGTTTGTGGTACACTCATGTGTCACTTCCCTAAAATATTATACCAATCTGATATCCCCCCCCATTTGATTTTTTAAAGCGTATTTTTATCTTCATATGAGGAACAAATTTGTACTCACTTATTTTAGGAAAATGCTTGGTTAAATCAGACACGAACAAAGGCACTGCACTTCTCCAAGAGAGCACAAAGAATAAATATCAGTTTTATTTAATAGTTAATAATGCATAAGAAATTCTCTAAAAACACCTTATACTGGATAGGCCTAAAAATTAGTTGTTGACTTCACTGATTTATATTCTGAGCTATTATAGTGTGACATATAAATTTTATTGAACTTTATCAAGACGTATAAAAGACGGTGCAACTTTTGTCTGCCAAAAAGCTCTTCATGGTGGAGATAATATACACACCTACATATACTACCTGCATTGAAACTAAATTTTTTGAGGTGTGGCTAAGTTCAGCACAACACTCCCTTCCAGAATATAGCAGTCGTTGAATTCTACAGATGCTGTTAGAGCAAGGACACTTTTCATAGTAGTACGGTATGGTCAAGCTGCGCTATATCTGTATTTAAGATTACGGATGTACTTTCGTAAGCGTGGTCATGCAATAGATGATTATGACTGGGGACCGTCCTGTGCAGTCTTTAATGGCCGAGAGCCCGTGTGAAGAGAAGGATGAATGGCAATGAAGATTGAAGTTATGATAAGCGTAGAAGTAGTGTCTTAACACATAGCGCTAAGCAGTTAGTTATTGAAAGCTATTGGCATTGCATTGCTAATCGCTGTTCATCGTGGACCATCCATCAAAGTGCTTGCTGATTTTTGCAAGCGCCATCTGGTATTTGTCGGAAGCCCCATTAGCTTACTTTTGAACATGTGCGTGTTGAAAATCGTCCATGCCACCAATTTAGTGAAGAGTGTTAAAATTACTGCAGCTCTGTCTACCAAAAAGTACTTTATGATGCGCTACACTGCTTACAACACTACTATATCGAAAGTAATTTGTGAAGTCTTGGCTGTGCTAACCGCCGAATTTTATTCGATAAGAATCATGATTTCCCTGTTTATCGTCCCTGATCATAAATTCAACTGCGTTTTGATAAAATGTCAGAACTAAAATATTTCGTTATAATTTTAGTATTTATGCATCCTTTGTTAGAAGGTTATTTATGGCTGTCAGACCAACTTGTTGATGCATAGGTAAGGTCAATCATAGGTAATCATAGGTCAATCATAGGTGTAATGCATAGGTAAGGCATCATGCGGCTCAATGCATAGCATTTAACAGAAGAATATAGAAAGCTTATCATTTCCATGAAATCGTCATCTGCTTTCCTGATTCACACTAATTCATTTGCTCGGTCCTGATTAATCTGATCCAGTAAGCGGATCAAAATCTTATATATGTTTAAATATTCAGCTCGCTGAAGGTGAACAGCACAAAGGGAATTAAAGGATTTGTGACGAAATGAATAAGTTGCTGTTGAAATCATTGTTAGACGTTATTAGCATCAAATCTCTGACCGAAGAGTCTGGGTATTCTGTAGATTATTTCTCAAACTCGCTTGTATAAATATTAAACGAAACAAGTAAGTTGCCTTTCAAACAGTGATTAAGTATTCACAACTATCGACATAATTTTCTGGTGATTAAAATAACATCACTTTTCATGCGAATGTTGCTTGTACTAGTTAAAACTTATGTATAGTACTTACTAACTATATCTTTCATTAATATGCAACTGAGTCGAAATTCATTATTAAATTATTCCATCTGTTGGGCTTTTATGATTGAACCTTTTATACAAGGCACATTTTAGACTCGTATTTTTGTGTTGAAGACTTGTTTTTACTTTTATCGAACGATGATTTTGGAGAACTGTTTTTACAGTAATGTTTTCAGATTGGCTCAATTTGTCCCAAGAGGGTTTAAGCTCGGTGGATACTTTCGGTTTTTCAATGCGCGGTGTCGCTGCCGCAACGAAAGTGCGGTCTGAGATACATTAGATACAATGGAGAAGCGCACAGATGCATCCTGCGCCCCTGCGGCGACACACGTCCAACTTATGTTCAATTTGACTGCAATACCTCACGGCGCCATAGTTCGCCACACACGCTTCTCCTGTCTGAAGTATATTGTTTTCATAAATAAATGGAATATATATAATAATTAATAAATGGTTGTATCCAGAAACACGTCTATTTTGTTTCAAAATATACTTTTTTTTACATAGTAAGCGAAATAAACACGTTTTCTTCGATTGGATTGGATTGGATTGGACGCCGTAGGCGGACACTGTTTCACCTGTGCGGCTTTCAGCTATATAGTCCGCCTTACGGAGGAGATTCTGGGATAAGGGAGAGCTAAGCAATCCACAATATATACATACACATTTAAGTACACAGAAGGGGAAAGTCAATTGAAGGGTAAAACATGAAGGCACAAAAATACAAAATGACAAAAGAAGAGGATGACAAAGTTTGAAAAATTAACACAGAACAAAATGAGAAAAGAACAAAAAAAAAATCATTTCCAGAAGGGAAAAAATAATAATAATAATATTGAATTATACAAAAGTCAGAACGTTAAATACAGATGTCAGACAGCCGAAATGACCTATAAAAGTTTCGAAAGGAAAGCAAAGTTATTTTGAGAACTTTCGACTTAAACTTCTCAGCTCTCACAGATATAATCAATGTTGGAGCTGAGAAATTCCATCACTTTAATGATTTTGTGTTGGCAGTGTATGTTCTTGGCAGTATTTTGGCACCAATGAGAGTAGTGTTGAAGAGAAGGTTTCAACAAATGCCACTGACTTGTGAGATCACAGTCAAAAAGGTTGTGGATGGGATCACCTTCTCGGCCGCATATACACAGCGCACTAGATCGAAGATGAAAACGCTCTAGATATGCCGGAAATGGTCCATGACCTGCAAAGAATTGTACCAGCTTTGGGTTCTGGTATTTTAGGTGTGTTGAGATCTTAGGGAAGAATTGATAGGTGTATCTTCCTTTGGTAGAAGTATCCCATTCTGCTTGCCATTGATTCGAGATCAGTGCATCAATAGAACTTGATAATTTGCACCTAGGCCACTTTAGACTGGTTGTTTGGTGAGAGATCCCATTTGCTGCAGATTTCGCAAGTAGGTCTGCTTGTTCATTTCCCTCGATGCCAGCGTGTGCTTTAACCCATGAGATGTTAATTTGGGGTATTTCAGTGGCTTCCAGCAGTTTTTCCTTAACCTCATTAACGATCTGGTTGTGGGAGAAGAGATTACCAAGAGCGGCGATACTTGATGCACTGTCAGACCTGATGTTGGCTGCTATTCCCTCTGAAACACAATAGTATACTGCTTCCTTAAGAGCAAGCAGTTCAGCTTGGTATACAGAGTTGCAAGGATGTAGGGTACTAGCCCAACTATGACAGATTTTTGAGTCCTCAAAAAGAACATATGCGCTGCCAACACCTTTGGGAGTTTTCGAGCCGTCTGTATAGATAGATGTTGTGATGCTGGGAGAGGGTGGTCCAATAATGGATTGAAGACTTGAGTGGATTGGGTGGGTTGAAGAAATATATTTTTGTTCATAATCAGTGCAGATAAACCATTGACCATATAGTTTAACGTTTTCTTGAAGTTTCATTATTTTTGAAATGACAGCTTCCTTTTGTACAACTAGGTGCAGGGGCACAATACCAGCCAGTATCTGAAGAGATGCCTTTGAAGTCGTTCTGTAAGCTCGAGTGATCAGAAGAGCGAAGCTCCTTTGGAGACTATTTAGATGGTTTATCATCGCTACAGTAGGATTCAAACCCCATATACTGGCTGCATAGCAAGCTGCCCTCTCAATTACTGTAGTGTACCAAGTCTTTAGAATTGAAGGACGCACACCCCAAGTTTTAGCTGTGAATCTCATCATGTTCCTAGTTTTAAGAAGTGCGTTTGATCGCAGGTACTTAACATGTGGAATCCATGTGAGTTGTTCATCAATAATGACTCCCAGATATTTTAATTGTTTAACAATCGGAACATTAGTGTTTTGAAATTTAAAAATAGGTTTTCTTTTGAGTTTTGGCTTAGAGAAGACGGTTATGTGTACATTGTTGGGCTTGGGTGCTGCAGCGGCGCCGCACGTTGAAAAACCGGATGTGTGCACCGGGTCTTACCTAAAATATAAAACACTAACATACATACGTGGACACGAAATCAACGTTATTTGTGTATCGTCGAATGGACAACAATCAGCTTAAATAAAATAACCCAGATTTTTGTTAATTCTTGCTGTTTTCAAATAGCCGAGGTCAGTTTCCATGCAAAATGGAATTTCAGTTTTAAAATGTACGAAAAAGAACTTACCGCGCGAATGAAACAGTTGAGTAGTCGGTTGAACGGAGAGCTAAAAGAAATGCTAAAGATAGAGATCGCCGAGCGAATGAAACACCAGAGCAATGTTATGAACGGAGAGCTCGACAAAGGATTAGTTATCAACATGCTTCAAGCTAAAATCTTTCTAGCGTTCAAGAACACAACTACAGGAATTTGACAGAATTGTGCACTTTTTGCCGTGTCCTTTATTGGAAATATGAAAATACAAGTAAAAAATTTACGAAATGTTGTCAGGATGGAATTAGTATGAAATTAGAATTAACCGTTTCAAATGCATAAAAAAGAGCTATTTTGCAAATGTGAAACTCTTCACATGTCTCAAGAGAGAAGGGCAAAAATCTAAATTTAGCACTGATATGTCTCTAATGACCATTTCAACAATTGAACATCTGAAAGCGGATTTTTGCAGTTTTGAGTTGTAGTATATTGGTAAATATAAAATGTTTCTAAGGTCTGAAACCTTTCCTACCATTTTTATCAAAATGTGGGAATTATTGAAAGATTTACCATGAAACTATTTATAGGTAGCCAGCTACTAATAGCTTACCTATAGCTGGGTAAAACATAGGTTTAGCCTTTTCATTCACGAATAAGCAAATGTGAATATTTGTGTTTTATTTAGTTTTGGTAGCTATAACAAACCGCCGAGCGCTAGCCGGCTCAGCCCGGCTAGTATTTTTATAATTTCGATTTAAAAAATCGTCAAAACCGATCATTATTGAAAAAAATTATCTTAGCTATCCATAGGATTAGATATCAATTAATTTTGGACGTTAAAATTAATAAATCGATTTTGGTGATTTCGAAAGTCTAATGAAACCTTAATGGACAAATGTAGTAATTACAAATTGAACGATTTTCTCCAAGGTGGAAGTGTCCATGTGTTATCCGAATATATATTTCATGTAAAAGAAGTAGATAAAACATTCCGAAAATAGCATTTTTATACTACTACAATAGCTACAATACATATCTCGTTAAGGGCGTTTTGCTTTTTATTCACATCCGAATGGAATTTTGCTCTTTGAATACATTAATGACCAAAAAATACTTCGACGAAAATTTATTACTTAGAAAAAAGGACAACGGGGTGTTCAAAGAAAGTAAAATGAAACAAAGAATTCCACGTTTAAATTCAAGCTGAATCTAGAATTGTGGAAAGCATAAAAATACCTCTTTAAATGACGGGACGTCATTTTTATAATTAACGATAAAAAAGGGCGTTAGTTTAAGTACTGTTCTTCTACCTCTTAACTCCAATAGAAGATAAAACGAATGAAGATAATTATATATCGATGTAAAAAAATCCAATTGAGACTTTCCATCGTCGTAATGACCGAGAAGAAATAAAAACGTCCAACGGATGATGAATCGATGTTTTATATGGGGTGGCCATTGAATATTTTATTCGAACGTTTCTCCGATTTTTTTGTGGCTATACTTAGTTTCCAGTGTGTGTAAACAGTATATAGACAGATAAAAACCTTAATCAAATTGGTTTGTAAAAAAATTAAGAAATTGAAGTAAAAAAAAACGAGTAATAAAGATTTAAAAAGATAATATAGCCGATGGCCATTTCGGTGGAACAAGTCATCCATCGTTACCATGACAGGAATAAGTCACAAGAAGAAACGCGAGTTTAAATATTGTTGCTCCTGAATAACCAACACATAAGTATTATTGTTGTTCTAGAATAGACTAACCCCAAATCACTTTTTTAACGAAGGGCCACGTGAAAAGAGGGAGAAGCACTAGCATTATTTACTCGTATGTTCGACAACGTAAAACTAGATAAAGCTTCTCTGATGGTTAACATGAGGTTAGATCTCAGATTCGATCACTTTTACACCTTCTTTGAAATCAAACTGATGAAAAATTCTAAATCGTTTTGAGTGATTACAGATTTGTTTATTTCCTTACTTTTGACATAACACATGTTTGGTTAGCAAACAACCTTTGGTATTTGGATTGCAAGAACCCATACGTTGCGTCCAAAACAAGGAAATAAACAAATCTGCCATCTCTCAACACGATTGGGAATTTTCTCACCAGTTTGACTTTTTAAAGAAGGTAAAAGTGGTCCAATCTCAGATCTATTCTCAAGTCAAGTAACAGAGAAGCCTTATCTATTTTTACTCTGTCGAACACACTAGGAAATAATGTTAGTTCTTCCAGCCACTACACGCGGCCTAAAAAGAAAGTGAGTTGTGGCAACACTATTCTAGAACAATATTTATACTCATGTGATTTTTCTTGTAACTTTCTTCTGATCCGATGATGATGGACATCCCTTGCTCCACCAAAATAGCCATTAGTGATCTTTTCTGGATTTTTTTTTAATTTTAATTTTGTCGTTGCTTTGATGGTTTTTCATTTTTTACAATACATTCGTATAAACAGTGTTTAATGCATTGATTTTCGTAGGGCAAGCCAGGGAAGAATGCTCCCCCTGGCCTTCCGGGTGCATCTGGACCCAAGGGAGACAGAGGTGCAGCTGGTGAAAAGGGTGAGAAAGGACAAAAAGGTGTCATTGGTTTACCAGGCTTCCAGGTAATAAATTTACTTGCAACCTTTATTTCAGTTTTAAGAGGGAATTGGAATCCAAAATATTCAAAAATATTGATTAGCGATTTTGGTAATGAAATTTTGGCTAGACTTGACAAGGGATCAGAGCCGAGCCTTTACGCACATCTTACCCACTAAATTATCAAGTGTGATTTGTCTAAGTATGCTATCGAATTAAAGAGATGTCAAATACTAAATATTGGAGACACCCCCCCCACACACACACACAATTCATGCTCTAGGTAGAGGCCAAACACCCTGGAGTCCCGTTAATATATGTATGTGACAGAAACTATCAGATACGACTATTCTAGACTTTTGAGCGGGCACATCCCATATCTATCATTCACATAGGGACATAAAACCATATAATTACCATATTGTCTAAAATGGAAGTCCGAACAAGCTTCCCAAGTCATCTTGTAGCCAGTGTTGGTCTGTCAAGGAAGGCTATGAAAATTCTGATCTATTGTTCGACTTTTGAACGTGTTGGAATTCGTGTTCTTGGTCTAACTGTTTTTAGCAGCCTTACATAGTAAGTAACAACAGTAAATGTTATTGAGAATTAAAAAAATTTTCATCTTCAAGTTCTGAGAAAAGGTATCCGGGTAAATTAACTCTCTGAGGGTCTCACACGCATAAGTCTACCTTCCAACCTGCAGTTTTCCCTGCATAGCTTCTAACCAGATTTGACCTTATTGACCAGTGGAATCTTTTCACTGATTATATTCTGAAGAAATGTGACCATCAAAATATTCCCAAAGAATTCTAGTTTAAGGAAAATAACCAATAGAATCTTTCCAAATAATTCTATTCTAGAAAAAGAATAATATAATATTTCCAAAGGAATCTATTCTAAGGAAAGGAGCAACGAAATATTTACAAAGGATTCTATTCCACTGAATGGGCTGATAGAATCTCTCCGAATGATTTTATTTTTAGGAAGTGACCAAAATAAAAATCTTTCTAACGGGTTGAAACAATACATGGATTCTTCATAAAAATGTAGTTTTTTAGTCATTATTTGTATTGTGGGTGAAGGCAACATTACATTACTTGGAAATCTCAGAGCGTTAAAAAAAAAAGACGTCCAAAGAGCAGTCTAAACAATGGATGTACATTAGGTCCTCAAGCAAACGACTAACGTTCAAGCAAACGTTCCTTCACGTACGACTTCTGTGTTTTGGAACTGAAGAGGAACAAAGACAGAGTGACCAGGTGGCGGCTTTCTTTGAGGAGGGCATGGGAAAACTCATGCAACCGTATGATAAAAGCTTTAATCGCATTGGCAACTCAGCAAAAATCCAGCTAAGAGTTGTATTTAGCTCTTTTAGCATCACAAAAGTTCTGTGTGGTTTTTCTTTTATTCTCACTTCTCACATAATGTCTAAATAATCACATCTATTGGCGTACAGTATCCAAGAATTTTATTGGTCAAAAAGGTCAAAATTGTTAAAAGTCATGCAAGAAAAACTGCAGGATGGATATAAGCGCAAGTATCCCTCAAAGGATTACGGTTCCCAAAACAATAAATTTTCATATTCATTCTTTCTTTTTATTCCAATTTTTTTAAAGAGTTAGTTGTGAGTTCGAGACACGATCCTACCAAAGATCTTCGCGTACCTGGAGGCCTCTACACATTAAAACTATAGCGGTCTCAAACTTCTTTACACTGGCGTGGTGTGGAAGTTTAGAGAGGTAGGGTGCCAGCTCAGATGTTGACCTCGTCATCTGACCGTAGTTCAAAATTACGAGGTATTGTCCAGGGAACTTTCCCATCAGAGTTGTTCCTGTTTGTCACCAATAGACTTTTCCTTGGGGAATAATCCCGGACTGTCGCCAATGGCCCATTATGTTGATCCAGTGCGGTGTTAATCAATTATCATCACCGTCGTCGTCACCAGTAGCCCGTTGTGTCTCCAGTGTGATGTTAACTCAACTACCTACCTATATTTACCGAGTTTGAAATAAAAGAGCCGTCGTACTTTTTGGATACACAGGTGCAAACAGAACCGTTCTTTTTGAATTTAATTCAACTAAAAAAATAAAATTATATGAGTTATCGATCGATCCCACTATCGCCTGGTTGTGCTAAAAATATATATATGGTTGTGCTAAAAAATATATAACCCCATTCTCGATTCCTTTTCATACAAATTTACATTTATTCCTCGTTTTAGGGTGAAAGGGGATACATGGGTCCTCCAGGACTGGACGGTGTCGATGGTTCCTCAGGTCCACAGGGAGCTCCAGGACTTCCGGTTAGTGTATCCTCTTTTAATCAAGATTTGTAAAATTCACAACTACAAAAAGTGAAATTAAGACGTATTTCACTGGCCACTAATATTCTTGTTGTATAATATTTCAGGGTCAAATTGGTCCTAAAGGAGAGAAAGGAAATTTAGGAGACCTTGGTCCTCCTGGATTAATGGGACCACCTGGACTGCCCGGACCACCGGTAGGCAATTTTTTTTGGACAAGTTCTCTCCAGTTTTTTTTCCTAAAAGGCTAATTTCGGGAATATGATGTCGAATTACCAATTATTGAAATTATCTAGATGTCTCCCACACAAGTGTACAATCCGAATTCTCGCGAGAAGTGTTAATATTTCGTGTACTAATAATGAAAACTTTGCTTGAAACAATGTTCGAAAAAAATGTACTTTATTTGTCTCGATTCAATAGAATCGGTGAGAGCAGAAAACACACAGGTCCTTTTTTTCAAATTTAAGAGATAAGCACTAAGTATCGCAGATGTATATACTTTTCAAATTTAAGAAAAATAGAGGCACAAACCACAATACTCAGTGAATCGTTTAATTTCTGCACTCAAAGTGCGTGTTTTTATGGTAATTTATTTACTAACTACATTTATTCACACATTACGTACAGACCCTAGACCAGCCCTTTTATTCAATAAAGCAATTTTTAAAATATCTGGACTTGTGTGTTGTTTATACACTCATTGATTCAATTATTGTGTTGAGATTTTTAATTTCCATGGAAATGATCTTTTACTCAATTTAAATGAACATGAAATTTATTTTTTTTATCTACGATTTAGTATGATTTTTTGAAGCTAAACAGTTTATTTAAAATGTAAATCCTGGAACAATACTGCAGATTGTATGACCAGACGTGTCTTCTTTGCTACAAAAATGAATTTAATGCTTGAATAGTACTGATATATCTTCAGACATTTTATTTATGTAGTACGTGTAAACAGATCGTTCGATTCAATTGCCTCAATCGTCTTTCATTATAACCGATTTACTTTTAAAAATAAATTTAACAATTGCTTAATAAACTGATCTAAAGAAATGTTTGTGTTCTGCGTTTATTTGTATGAGTGCCTAGTTCTAAATAATGTCTTTTGCAGGGAAAGCACGGACTACCTGGAGAAAAGGGTGATAAAGGGGACACGGTAAGCGACACTTTTTAGATTGAATCCTTTTACAAACAAAATAAAATAAATTTAATTAAATCCCTCTATACATATGAAAACTTCAAAATGCTTAATAGTTTTCACGCACTAATGCCAAGTCAAATTTCGACTGTCCCTTTTTATCTAGTTCATAAATTATGGAATATCTAAGAAAACAAATTCATAATTTTAATTTAATTTGTATAAAAGAACGCTAAAAACGATGTATGTGTTCCGTACTGTACCATCTTGAATAATAGATACTATATGAACCGTTAACCCAAATATTCTTGATTCAATTTACAGTTGTATGTTTTGTGATATCAAGTTTTTACTTGTTGTTTTTAAACATTTTGTGTACACACTTACGTGGTTATCTTATTTAAACATGGTTGGAAGAAAATAATTTATGTCTAGATCTTATATTTGGGAAGATATTTATTGCTGCAGTTTGGGTTCTTAAAATCCCAAAACAAATATTTTATATAAAGGCCTAAAAAATGATTTCTATTGTCTGTCCAATTGAATATAATTTATTACGTCACCTCTAGGGTGTATTTGTGAACCACTTCGCGTTACCTTGGTGCGCCAAATGGGGGTTACACCAAACATACATACCACACATTCTATACACGATCCGTTTATAGAGGGGCCACGCATTCATTCGAGATGGACAAACATCTATGCCTTATCCCGGACTCAAACTAGAAGCCTTTCTATGTAGAAGCCAGTAAGACCAATTGGTGGCTGACCACTAGACCGATCTTACCGGACCAATTGATTGCTTTAAAATAAATTAATCTATATATTTCCGAAAACAATCGGTAATTACTAACATTCTCGCAGAATATTTATATATTCTCTAACATCCAAACAAATTCTTATTTTTGACTGTCAATCCATTTACAATCAAATGAGAAACAAAATAGTACTTAATTTTTCATCAAGCAAAAATATCATCCCCCTTCTGTTTTGTGTATAAACGCAGTTCTTGAAGAGATGAAAGAAAACTATCTAAATTAAAATCCTGACCAACCATTTTATATAGAAAACTAGCTACAAAGCTCATTGAGATAAGAGTACAATGGACTCTAGTAAGCTCACTTATTGATAATCAAACGATCATTATTATCTTTTACGGAGTAATTGTAAATAATGAATTCATATTGAAATATACTCTTGATATGATTCATTGTTCGTGGATATTTACATCTCAAAATACTTAGAATAGTAAGACAATAAATAAATCTTATAACCCAGAGATACATCCGTCTCAGTAATAATCTCACAAAAACCCGGTAATACAGAACTCAATTAAACTCGAATGCTAAAAACTATATCTGAACTAATAATTCGAAATAAAGCTAAAAAATTACTAATTACTTACGTTGGAAAATGCAGAAAATAACTTACAAATAAATGATACCATCGTATGCCCGTTTTCACTAAGTTTCTGCATAAATATCGCTTGTGTTTTCTATGGTTATATCATAAAGATTATCCTTACTAATAATTCTAGATAAAGCTAAAATACTGCTAATTATTACCTGCGTTGCCAAGTACAGAAAATAATATACTTACAAATGAATTATACTATCGTATGCGCGTTTTTATACTATCGTATGCGCTAAATTTCTGTATAAATATCGCTTGCGTTTTCTATGGTTTTATCATACATATTATCGTTTGCATTACTCTTTTCCTTACAGTTATGTCCTGATTTAATATTTATTGTGATGCTAGAAGTTCCTCGTGAAAGTATTTAAATATTTTATTTAACTTTAACCATGATAGAAGATAAAATGTGATCTACGTCGTCCCAAAGTGTGCCGTCGCTTTATGTAGTAGAATATATCATACGACGAAGACATCTTCAGAATCCATGTTAGGATCTCAATATCCTCCACCGCGAGCACTGCACCAAGAGACACGCGAAACGCCCCCCTCTGTTGCGAGCTCACATTAATGCGACAGCTGTTCGCAGCACGAAAAGGGGAGATATTTTCCTGTGCTACTTTGCATAAATTGAAGAGCTGCAATTGACAATCTATTGAGAACCGAGGTGGATCCGACCGGTGCAGTTTTATTTAATGTACTGTGAATCATGAAAAAGTAATGAAACAGTTTTGTCTGCTACAACAATGGATGAGCTTTTGAGATCATCAAAACTCCAGTGAAATTCGTTGGTCGGAACATAGCTCACTGGAATGACGAAAGTCGATATTTTTATATAGATACATCCAAGAAATTTGATATTAAGAAAATCCTTTAATTCATCTAGTTAATTAAATGTATAAAATCCACGTTGGGATATAGTAGATATAAAATTTTATCTTAAATGGTGAGAAGCGTCTCGTAAAAGTGTGTAAATTATAGCTCTTTTATTGCTTCGCGGTATTCGTCTGTCATTTATTTCGTCCCAAATCATCAGCCATAGCAGTTCATACAGTTTTAATTTAATAATTCAATGAATGTTTTATTTAGAAATAGCATTGAACAAAACAGTTTAAATTTTCAAATAAAAATAACCCGTATTATAAAGAGTCAAATGATCGTGTACAATATGACACTTGGAAAGGATTTCCCCAGCATGTATACATAACTTCACTACTTTTCATTGATAAAATATTTATGTCACAAACACTTCGAAACCCAATCCCTTTTACACCTTTTCCGAATCACCTTTAACCATCTTCAATAAATAGTAATGATCTCCGATTCATTTTTATCAAAGGAACCACATAAAAAGTAAAATGTAATGTTTCTATTGAAACATGACCCTTAGAAGTAAAAATGGATTAACCCAATACATATACATCATGACTTCTGTACTTACCAAATGATTAAACATTTCTGTGATAAACTGTTCAAATCCAGGGCCGTTTCTGAGTGGTGTGATAGGTGTACACTTGCACGTAGTCAGAAAAAGTAGGATCGGCCGAAATACATGAGCAATATTATTACACGGAATGCTCATTTAACCTGACGAAAGGTACGTTTTCATGAGGATTGGTTTACAAGGTATTAATGCAATCGTAATTGAAGAGAGTTGCCCTATAACAACAACTGCACTATATACTTGATTTCCCTAATAGCTCCACCTTTATAGAGTTCACGACCGGATTACTTTATTGTTAACCGTCCAATACCTACGAGCTGGTATGTAGACCCATGGCAATACCTATTAGCTCACTAGTGTCTTAATTTAGCAATAGCTGGCTACGGTGATCGGTATTGCACATGATCATGAACGATTCGATTTCCAACTTAGTAGCGTGAGTAAATGCCAATCTCAAAGAGCTGGATTTGATTATTTCGTTACATGGATAAACTTAGCGTCTTCATGCTAGATAGCGTATTTATAGTAGTTTATTTACATGTCCTTGATCTCTGTTCTAATAAATAAATTCTTCAACAATTGCAAAGCAGATGTCATGGTTGCTAATAAAGTTACGGAAACCTTTTTGTCAGATATCTCTCTACTTTTCAAAAGTAACTTTTCTTTCCGATAGCAACACTCAACAATCCGTGAAAATTACACGTTGAAGCTTTGTAAAGCTCGTTTTCCACACTGGCCGAAACTACAAGAGAGATTACTGTCCAGTAAGTCCCAACACTGGTGGCAATACAGACTTACTTGGAACGTGCCAGCTTGACTTACCATCTCACAAACTATTCCCATGAAAACCCGTCTTTTGGCAACCAAAGAAAGAAGACTACCAATCAAAAATTCTTTTTTAATATGTTGTTGGATGAAGCGCGTTTTCTCAGTGCAAACAGCAAATGATGTTTGCACGTGAACATTTCATACCTCAGGAACGTCCCTGTTTAATACTCTACGCCCCCCCCCCCTGCACAGTGGTTCCCAAAGTGTGGTCTTGCGGACTTCCTAGGATCAGTGACACAGTTCCAAGTGGTCCGCGGAAAATATTCAATATTTTACTAGCCAAAATAGGGTACTCGAGAGAATAAAATATTCCATCTTTTTTATCTGATAATTTTATTATGATCTAAAACACGTAAAAACGTCATTATGTTCTAAAAAATTATTATTTAAATTAACCCTCAGAGGGGTTCAGGCATATATATCCGTTCTGCAATCTGCAGTCTTCCCTGAATAATTATAATCCATTTTGGCCTTTTTGACCTATAGAATCTTCGCTAAGATTCTTTCAACCATTAGATATGGTTATTTAGCCATTATGTGTTACAGAAAAGCAATACTAACTTCTCGGAAATCTTCAGGTTTAGTTGAAAATAAAGATCACTATGATCCTATGCAGGTCTACAAACGGCCTATATAATGTCATTATCTCAAGGGCGCCGCGAAAAGTTTTAATCTTCAAAGGGGTCCTTGGACTGCAAAGTTTGGGAATCACCGCCTTAACATCCATTTCGATTCACCCTACACGAAGAATCTTTATGGGAGAGGATCTCTTCTCCGTGTGATTTTTTGACTAAAACCTTCTGATTCCTCTCTTTTGTTTCAGTCACCCATCAAGTACATAAAACAGGTGAGTCCGTATTTACCGTCAGTGCAGGTGAGTGTGGAAGGCCTTAGGTATTCGATCTTTTTATTTGTCATTGCTCTCCACCCCCGCTTCGAGGAGTGCTAATCCCTTCCCTTTTATTCTTTCAGGCAGACAGTCGGTACGGAGCCCTCAGCGGAGACGTGGTAAATATATTTACAGCATCTCATTTTCTCGTAGTGTGTTTGATGTTAGAAAGATATTAGTGGTGCTATTATGTTCTGTAAAATCTTTCTTTGCTTGTAGATGTATTTAATACTTAATTTCTTTCTAGGTCATAGGTCCTCCTGGACCCGCCGGTCCTCCGGTAAAATATTATTATTTTTGTTCTTTTTAATTCGTAACGTTTATGAATTCTGAACTTCCTCTTGTTACTGTATAGCATTCACATGAACCATTGTAGTTTTATGAGTGTTGTACGACTTAAAATGATACCATTCTTCTGAATGTAGTGTTATTATTGTGAAGAATTTCACGACTCCAATGGATTAAAATGTCTTTACTCTGAATCAAGGGCATTTTTATAATCGAGTACGAGACAATCTAAATAGTATCAAATTTCACTAAGAGAACATACCCCGTTTCCAATTCATATATTACCACAGAATGAAGTATCATACAACTCCTCTAGAATATGCATTTAATAAAACTAACAACAAGTTAAATGCGTATATAAGTGTTATGCATAAATTTTTTTTTTCTAATGGCGGGCACATTTTGACCCAAGTCATTGGCCACTACAAGGCCGGAAGTGATGGCCACTTGTGAAGGAGCACCCAGTGGGAGGGCCATCATTGCCCCTAACAATTACATCGTAATTTTGAACCATGTTCAGATGACGAAGCAACACCTAAGCTGGTATACGCTTACAAACATCCATGCCCGAACCCGGATTCGAACCGGGGACCTTCCGATCTAGAGGCTAACACCTTAACCACTATACCGGTTGGTCGGCGTTATGCATAAATAAGTGTTCCTATTTGTGTTACAGATTGAATTACTGCTAAAATAATTCGTAGCATAATTACCGTCACATTTTTAAAGTTCCAAGATTTTCCAATTCTATTGTTTCAAATGCATAAGCTCGATGGATTTACATTGTAAATAATTTCCTTCGTCAGCTAAATTGGCAACTTCGTTTATTTCTTTGAGAAGCTACATCGAAAAAAACATGTGTGTGATCTGACTCCAGATCTTCCATCTCATTTTAGGGGCCTCAAGGTGTTCAAGGACCACCAGGTATTAAAGGTGACAAGGGAATGGATGGTCAAAAAGGTGAACCAGTAAGTACAGCTTGCAGTGAATTGCAATTATTTTTTTGTCAATTTCCAAAGAATCTCGAGGAGTCGATATCCAAAGAGAAAAACCATTTTGCCACATTCTTTTTTGTGTTCAATTAACGTGGTTAACTTGATAATTGATTTCTAAAATTAAAATTTGAGGGGGGAAATTGATTGCAAGGAAAAAATTAAAAATACTTCCACCAAATATTTTCAGAAAATTTTTTATTCTATTTAACTCACCAAGAGTTTTCGGTGAGATATCTTGCCCAATATTTGGTCAATTTTGCCAAGTACATCGAGAAAAAACTGGTCTGTTTCTCCAAGGGAAGTGAAAATTCAAAGTAAGAAAAAAATTGTCATTTTCTCAAAACTGGCGACAGTTAGGACAGTTTTTGTACCAGAGACTGGCCACTACAGGACAGTTTCCAAAATGGAGAAAAACCACCAGGAGGGTTTAAAAGGAACTAAAATTAAACGTTTTGAGGAGTTTTGGGTTCTATCAGAGGTTATTCTAATGTGAACATAAACAAACTATAGAGAAAAAATACTTCTTGTTAATAACTAATTTGATTTATCGCTTTTATGATGTTTAGCGTCAACTCGATAGAGGCTTAAATCGCATTCTAAGAAGCCTAGTTATGAAAGAAGTTATTAAAACCATAGCGATTTCTGTTTTTAACTTTACAATCGAATCGACCGAATGGTCACTAACATCTGTTACAACTTCTAATTCGCATTGATTCGCACGGTTCTTAAATTAATTTCAAAAGGTTCTCTTACCTGTCAGACGGAAAAAAGGTAATCTCAATCTTTAATTATTTTTATTTATCATAAACACATCATACGACACAACAAATACAACAATAAAGTTACACCGAATAGTAATCATGGTGTCACATCGTTCACAAAGCAGTTCTAACTAGAGCTTCAATATCCGCCGCACGTCAGAGCACACGCAGCGCCCTCTGGTTAGTACTTGAGTTTCAACAACATCCACCGCTCACTGAAGTTTTACAGACCATGCGGTAATTCAAAGTTTTGATGGTTGCTGTTAGTTAATAAATTAAAAAACTATTACATATAATAAACCCCAAAGAGTAGTTTCAGATTAATTTTCTGCGCAGATTCGATTCCTGTAACTCACCCTGGGTGTATTTCTCACTTCTGTATCAGTAAAAAATTTTCCTGGTGTGCGTGTCCATTTACCAGATGTTGCCTGCATTGTGTTTGGCCCAACTTGGCCGAATACGGACCTCACGCCATAAAACCCAACCTTATTTCACCAAATTGTAATTTATATGCTAGATATTCACGATCTCTGTGTATGACCCCAACTTTCAAATAATTAAAGGCATATGAATTGACGACAAACACCACACCCATTTATTACGCAAAATCAAACGTTAGTATCGTATTTAAATTGCCGATTTCTCCTTTGAATGTCCCTTGGCATTTATAAAATACCGCAACGACTGCCTTTTAGTTTCCGTTCTACTGCTTCAGTATTAGAATATTTTTGCAAATAATAAACAAATAACACTAGAAGTGACAGCTTCATTCAAATTACTTATTGACATCTCCGTCAGAGGCATAAATAAAATTATCCGTCAAAATTGCCATTGAACGTAAGCGTCTATGCTTCCCTCCCACCCGAGTTATCGAGTTTTTATTCAATAGACATTCCATCCATATGATGAACGGAGGAAATTATCGACTTCTTTCAGTACTTAACATAAACGGTTGTCAAGCCGTCGCAGTTAGATTGTTTAACTTTCCTTCAGTAAAAAAATACCTTTCTAATGATGCAGTTTAACTTGAATGCATTCCTTACTTTTAGGGAGATAAAGGTGACAAAGGAGATCCAGGTCCCATGGGGCTACCGGTAAGTTATAATTTATTTTGTGACGCGGGAATTTAAGAGCGCGGTGATTGAATGAGTTAGATAAATAATTTTTTTCAGTTTACACTCTTTTGTTTACTTTTGTATTCATTGTGTGTAATGAAATAATTTGAATTGAATTAATATTGATATATTTAATGTAATATAAACGTCAGTATTCATTTCCAGGGTCCCGTTGGTGTACGTGGGGATTCAGGTCCTCCTGGAGCGGATGGAAAACACGGGGCTATGGTTCGTAATGGACATTTCGATTGAAATAGAGGCACATTTTGTATACATTTCGACACCGCATAGTCTTGTTTAAATATTTTTATTCGACATGTTCGTTTAGTTATTTTTAATAATATCGGTTTTTCATTCTCACTTTACAGCGGTATTTTTAACCTAACCAAATTCATGTGCTGTAACTTTATAATTGTTGTAATTATTGTCTAGATATACAAGTTTATCTTCAAACCTGATCATGCTTAAACTTGGTCGCGATTTGATTCATAATTGTATTTCGTCGACGCTTAATTAGCACACACAAAAGTAGAATCTTAGAAAATAAGCTAGACGTTGTTATTTTGTTTTTCTTTGGATGCTTAAATAATTGCTTTTTTTTTCGTTGTTGTTCAGCATATATTTCACTTCTGCATGCTATGAATACAAAACATTTCTGATGTGCAGTGCAACGTTTTTTTATGCAATCGTTAACTTTGTTTCATGTTTATTTTCCTTTATTTTTCAGGTGAGATAACTCACTTCACGTGTTGGAAGGTTCTCTCTGAGAGAATACCCATCAGTCAATACATTTCTAACACTTAAACTACACAAAACACACACGCGTCATTTCAATTTCACTCGAAACATATCTCTAGTTATGATATAAATAATTCTATAACGCGCAAATGTCACAAATTATTTCATTAGTATTTAATGTCTTAGTACTATAATTTTATTTGGAATTCATTGAGCATTATTAGGAAATAATAATTTTTTCTACGAATAGGGACAGCCAGGACTTGACGGAATGAAGGTAAGTTGGAAAATTTTAGTAATAAATTGCAGTAATGGGACTATGGTATTATATTTCCTGTGGTCAGATGTCAAAATGTGAAATGTCAGTATTGTTGTTAAACTCGAAACAATGTTTTCTTTCTTGCGTGCATCAATAAAACCTGAAGTGCTTGGCATTAATCACTACACTTCTAGGTCATGTATTTTATATTGAAAAGAGGTGGCTAATGGATTTCTAAGACATTGTTATTTTCCCACTGGTGAACAAAAAGTCAATAAAATGGACACATTACATTTTGCCATCTGCCTCCTAGAATTGTAATTATGAAATATTCAATCCCAGTGTCATCACATAGTTATTTTATTTAAGTTATTTGCTGTAATTAAATTGCTATAATAGTATAAACAATTTAGTATTTATTTTTAAAAGTTAATTTTTTAAAATTCAGTTTAGTGGCATTTTGTTTGTACTTAAGTCAGTCCGAAATTCTTTCAGACAAATTCAATACTTTGATTTACAATTCTTATTATTTGTGAGTAAAATCACCGCGTTGTGTTTACATCCCAAACACACAATTTCCCCTTTCTTCCGTTTCAGGGTGAACGTGGTGAACCTGGTAGCAAAGGTGAAAAAGGGGAACCAGGGTTACCGGTAAGTTTCCAAATTTTTCATATTCAAAACGAAAATAAAATTTAAGTATCTTACGGATGAATTAATTTTTAGTCATGTGCTTTATACATAGTTGTGTTGGATTTTAACATCTTTGAAAAGTTTCTTACCTAAAAAAATAAGATACAAATCATTGCGATTTATGTTGGGACTTATATTTTTAATATCAAATTAATGGTAATGCATTATTAACTTTTGGATTGAAAGAGTAGAAAATAATTTATAAGGATTAATTTTGGTGCTTTAATTAGTTTGGTATTGTTTTTTAAAATAACAGGTAACTAATTTATTAAATTACATGCGTATTTTTTCTATAACATAAAAACTAAAAATTAGTAGTTGATAGAATGTAAATCACGTTTTGGGTGAATTATATTACATAATTTAAGTACATTTCATTTAAATAACGGCGAGTCTTGGCCATAAATCGTATTTCCAATACTAAAAATATTAGAAAAAAATTAATGTATATGATTTATAACATGTAATCTAAATATATAAAATATCTACCCTCACACATTTAAATATACAGAATATTTAACATTTAAGTAACATTCTATTTTGTGATATTTCAAATGTTACAGAATTCACACTCCATTTATTAAGTCATTAATATGATTGCAAGAAAGTGTGTAAATAAAAAGGTTCGAAATAAAATTATTTCCTGCTCTCCCCCCTCCCCCTAAAAAAAACCCCTTCCAAACTACAATAAGTCTATTGAGTGTAGATACATTTTTGGAGTTAATTTTTGAATGAAAAAGATTTATGTTCTTAAAAGTACTTAGAATTAATAAAATAAAGCGATTTCTCACACATATTATTTTTATTTTGACTTTTGTATTTATTTTACCTTAAACTGAGATTTTATATTTTGTTCTTTGAATCTTGTTTCTTTGTTTTCATTTTGTTTTCAAAACAGGGGACTGATGGTATTCCTGGACTCCCGGTAAATTTATTTTTAATTTATTTCTTATCATTTTTTTAACTGTTGGTTCATTTTTCCACAAGTCACGTGAAAAATTCAAATTTCAAAAATCAAATTAAATGAATTTTAAACAATTCAACAAATGTACAGAAATTTAATAATGTTATTCGTGTAGTGCCAAAACATGTTTATTTAAAAAATGTGAAGTTTCTAACTTGAAGTTTAAGGCATGTTATACTAATTTTGAGAAACAACTTCACAAACTTAAGATACAAAAAGTGCATTACTTATTTAATTATACTATCAAATTACTGGTGCAAAATCCTTCTTTCAATGAATCTCTAATAAACTGATGCTTTTAAGTTTTAATTACTAAGATAAGTTTTTATGTTAAATATTTTTTTTCATACACATTCTTAGTATACTTAATTCCAAAGTATGATCATGGTAAAAGTGATGTGATGAAGTTAAACCTACCAGATTATCTAAAGCATATTTTCCCAAACCGTTTTTGCTCAACGCTTCCTTTCCAATTTTTTTTTTCGAAACCCCCTCTAGAAACCTTTTATCTCACGGGAATTTTTTTGTTTTGAAGCAACGATTGCAGATTCATGGTTTGAGTTTAATTTTTGTCTTTCATACTTATTTCATTTTACTGTATAAATTAAATCCTAATTATTGTTCATCTCTTGTTTCTTGATAAAACCTCTGTTTTTACTTATATATTTCAGAATTAAAAATTATTGCTGTATTACATTTTATAAAGCTTCAGATTACAAACCAGTAAAGTGTTTTTTTATCACAGTTTTGTTTCGAAATAACTTTCAAATAAAACATTTGTTATTAAACTTTTAACATTTTCTAACTCCTTTCATGACATTTTTTATAGAATATATTATAGGCCAAATATATTATAGGTCTCAGTCCCGCGTTTCAAATACAGGCGCTTTAAATTATGAGATTTGTTCAATTTCATTTTCCTCCAAAGCGTTTTCCGTCAACTGTTATTTGATTGTCGTTTATGTCGATATGTCATGAAGTTCCTGCAACCATGCCAATTGTAAAGGACGCATTTCCTGACAAAAAATGGATGTCAAAATCTGATTATGTCGATTGGCCACCTCGTTCTCCTGATTTGAGACGGTGTCGGATATTTTATCTCTGTGGCTACTTATAAGAACAAGTCTTTACTAACATGCCAACAATTAGCAAATATTCAAGCAAAGGACTCGTGGTGACATTGAACATCACCCCAAAATTGTCCTTAAATGTAATGGAAAATCTAGAGCTGGTATTTGCAGCATGTCCAGAGGCAGTCATTTGGCCTATGTCATATCTATAAGTAAAGTCATCAACTGAGTAAATAATATTCAAAATATTTTAATTAAAAATGTGTTATTTAAAAGTTGTTCCCGAACAAAATGGTGCCCTTAGATTAAAAAAAAAATTTTAATTGTATGCATTTTCTAATTTTTGGATTGAAATTGTCTGCTTACAGGGTCCGAGAGGTGACAAAGGTGACGGCGGTCCTGCTGTGAGTCAGAGCATTTTATTTTGATCCAATCCAAACACAGTTGGAAAAACTATTCTTAACCTAACAAATTTTCTCAAAAAAAGAAAGCCGAATGACTTTGTATTGAAACTGTGGCATGCATTGCTTTTTGTTTGTTTGACTATCTGCACTTGTGACTCTGCATGTATTGATGCACTCACACTCTGTCACTTTACCGTCTATGACGATGTTCCTTCTGAATTTGTTGACTACTTTAACTTAACGGTATGCAAGCTGAAAATACAGTACTAATCATAACGATTTCGACAATAAGTTTCCGTATTTGGAGCTATAAATGAACGTTGATTGATATTCATAATCTTTATTAGTTATCTATGTTTATTATAACATTTAATCTATTGGTTTGACTGATGAATAGGTATTGATTTGGTTGATATTCGTTAGCATTGCTTTCATTTGGAAGTATCATCAAAACTCGACCGCGAGAAACCCTTCTTACCTTTGAATAACAGATATCTAAACGAGCTTATGTGTGAACCCTTGTTTCTTTATTTGTATACTGTTACCCAAAACATCAAAAAAAATAGTTTTCTATTGAAATGTCAGAAAACAACTTAATTTTATACTACACATTTCACCGCTTTTATTTTGTACTCGGATAGCTCCAAAACGTATACTTAAACACTCATTTAATGGAAATTATTAGAAGTGTTTTTCTTATTTTAAAGTTATGTTTAGAGCAGAGTAATCCATGCCGAGCAGCAGTCGTGAGCATGTTAAAAGAACCCATTTTGTTATAGCTTAGCATAACGTAAACGTAAAAATGATGTATTGTTTGAAACATTCTGAAGTAATTAGCAGTAGTTAGATGTGAGGCAATGTGCGTAGATGAATGATTTGGTATGAATTGCAAATGCCTTTTCAGGGGCCACGAGGAAAACTTGGAAAAAGGGGTGAGAAGGGAGACAAAGGTGATCAGGTGCGCACTTCACTCACTTCATTTATATTTCTTTGTTCAACTTGGCACTCTCTAAAATGTGGACGCTCTTCGTCATCGCACATTTAAATGGCCCCGTAAGAGAGAAATACTTAAAGTGGACATGATCTTTAAATACCCTAATTTTAATAAAAACACGTTTAAAAGTTCTGTAAAAAAAAAAAATTTTTTTTTTGGTAGATTCTTTTCAAATGTAAAAGTTTGATATTGGGGATGTTGTATTTAAAGAGAAACCACTTTAAAGCTTTTATCATTTAAACTTCCATAATTATGAACAAAAATCTAACCAATTTTGCCCAAATGTTATTTTTATACTTTCGGGGTCCGCAAGATGGCTCAAAACTAATAGTCTATAGTAACGACAATTAACACACTTATTATGGAACTCATTATCTATAAAATTAACTATTCGCGAAATATTGGCTTTAAAGTTTAACCTTAAAATTTGTTTGTTTTTGTTTCGATATGTATAACTTTAACATTTCTATAGTCCTACTTGAATAATTTTAAACTGATTATTATGGTTATATTTCACTTATTTTGTACAGATAATGGGCCCTATAATAAGTGTCCAAAGCTTCATTACTGTAGAGCAATTAGTTTTTGATATATCTTACGGGCAACAAAACTAAAAATAACGCTAGAGAAAAATTGGTTCTTATATGTTTTTTCATGTATATAAATGTTTAAATTAAATAAGCTTTGAAATAAGTTCTTTTTTAAATTAATATACATGCTATTAAAGTATTATAGAATTTGAAAAGAATCCACTGAAAAATAATTTATGTAACTTCGAAATTTCTATTTCCACTGAAATTAGAAGGCTTAAAAGTTCTGCCCCCCCCCTACTCCTCGTAACCCTCGTTCCAACCAAGAGCCAAGGTTTTTATGCAGGCAGTAGAATCGAAAACCAATCTAATGTATCAAAAGAGAACTAAGAGAAAACTTGATATCGGTACGATTTTCAATACAATGTTCAACTTATCAATATCTTAGTACCAACCTTTTCCTAGGTTCAGGTTTTGTTCAGATATTCTGGGCTTCTTCAAGGTTCCTAAGGGCTTTCACTATAATGATTTTTTATTTTAGTTTTGAAGGGATTCATTAAAAGTTTTAATATTTGCTTAAAGTCCGTTATAAAAGTTATCTTTTACAAAAACCTTACCTTTCGCTTGCATTCAAAGGCAACAATCAATGTCAAACGTTATAAGAGTAAATAAGAATTTTAAAGAAATCCCATCTAGTATAGCTCTTTTCTAACAACTGCTGAAACCAATATTAATGATTATTCACCTAGGACAAGTACAATTGGATCAGTGAAATCCAACCATAGCACACACGAAACTCTTCTCCTGTGAATTCAAAGGTTAATCTACTTCAATCTAGTATATTAAGTGTAGCCTTAGTACTTAATTTTTCATTTTTCTTTTGCAAAAAGATTAGGTACCCTGATATTTAAGAATTTTCAATTATTTGTTCGTCGAAGTGCCTAGTTCTAGGGTAGTGGAACTGTTCTTCCACGTCAATTATGACGCCAAATGAAATAAGCCTTTTTTTCGAAACTTTGGAGAAACTGGAAAGAACATTTATTGACCTATTTAAAGGATTTTTTTTTTGTATTTTAAACGAAATTTTGTATAAATGTGTTAGAAATTGCCCTTTTTAATCATTTAGACTACCTTTTAAAGTGATTCAAACTATTATGAAAGCACTTGTCATAAACAATGTAAGTGCACTGCATTTTCTAGACACTTGGTCTTTAATTCTTGAGTTAAATTATTTATATTTTAGCTTTTGAGGAAGAATTTTTTGTAGCTCGAGTATGAGCTAAACTGCCAGTCCATGTAACACAAGAAAGGAAAAGTTTAAATTTTAGAGAAAAATAAGATTAAGTAACACATTGGGTATGTTACATATCTTCAGAATGAGAGCTGACGGTACTTAAAAATTAATGTGTAAAAATATTTTAAAGATAACATGAAATTGTATATTTTTTATGGTTTTCCTTGTACTCTTTCTTAAAATATCATTACCAAAAATATGTATATCTTGGACATATAACGTATTTAGCTCCCTTCAAAATCTCGAAAATTAACAAAAGAATACGCAAGCCTGCTATCAAAGTATACTTCTTTCTAAAATTATCATTGAAATTTTTAAAAGATACATTAGGAATTAGTCAATTTCAACAAATAAATATACGAGAAGAAAATAACATTAGTTCAAAGAAAAATTCAATTACTTGCGTTCCTATAATGAACTCGTATTGCTCAACCTAATTCGAAAGCTTTTCTACGAAGACAATTTAAAATTCGAACAAAACTGGGGTTAAAAAAAATTCGGATTAGTTATAATTTAATAAATACAATTCAAACTATGTTTAGATCAAAGAACTAACTCAAAGCAGTCAATTTTCTGATATGTTGTGTAACTCGGTTGTTGAAAGAACGCGCATCACATTTTAGGGAGTGCCGCATTGTTAATGTATATTATTTCTGTGTACTTTTCTGTACAGTTTTGTTGAATTGTGTTCACATGTTCATGCACTTTGTCTCACTTGCACTTTGCACCTCACTGCATGTTCCTGTTATAACCCCGTTTTTATCAGAAGTAACTAACACCTAAAATCTATTCGTTTTCATGTTTTTTACTGCATGGTACTAAACTCGTTTGTTTCAATTTCACTTTAATACACTGCACTCATGATCTTTCTACATCAAAAATTAACCTATTTTTTCCGTCGGTAAAAGTGCTGAAACTTTCCTGTCACGAGAGTATATGTTGAGAAACGCAAGAGGGATGCCACTTTCAAAATATTACACTATAATACTTTTAATACATTTTTATTGCATAATATTTTAGAGTGTAAAACAACTCATAATTTAAAAATATATTTGTATTTAAATAAATTTAAATATTTATAAAACTAGATTTTTAAGGTAAATTTCGAAAGTGCTTTATTAATTACATAAATAATTTTAGCACAATTTTGTTTTCTAAATTTCATCTTAATCTTTATTGTTTCGTTTTATCTTATCTAATTTTGTTCTTGTTATCTTTAAAATATACAATATATTTTCTTAGATATTCAAGATATTGAACAAAAAGGTATTGTTTAATTTGCATAAGAAACCTTAGTAGTACTTTTTGTTCAAGTTGTAAAACTCTTTTTTTTTTTTTGTTAATGTAAGTAGTAAAGTAACAAAATTATAGTTTAGATGCAAATTATAGGTTAGATGCAAATTATAGGTTAGATATTAATAGTTAAATACGATGAGATTATTGAAGAGACAACAGATATGGAATATTAAACATAAAAATCGAAGTCAATTAATAGTTAAATACCATGAGATTATTGAAGAGACAACGGATCTGGAATAATAAACATAAGAATCGAAGTAAATTTCATGAGATAGGCGAAAAATACTAATTATTTGTTCTGATATATCGAAGCATCAAACTAAGAGATAAGTACAGGATTGGTAATTAAAAAGAATGGTGTTACTGAAATAAAAATTTCAAACGGGCAAAAAGAAAAAAAAACTTTAATTAATGAATTTCAGTCACAATTAAGGTACCGCCTTCTCTTAAACGTGACTTATGAAAAGTATAATAAAAATTCCCTTGAAACAAATGCTTCTCTGTCGTGATAAATGTCAATTTGATCGTGTAAAGGCTAAAAACAACTATTTATAGCAAAGAATTTTAAATGCGTCAGTTTCTTTAATTTATATTATTAAAAAAAAAACAATGTTTTATTTTATTTTATAATACGTATCAGATTAAATCGTACACAAAGCTAAAATAATAAATTGTTATATGAAACGAAAAACACATTATACTATTCTAAAATACACTCTGACATAAAAATGCATTCTAACATTCTTTAATACAAAGAATAATTTTGGATTTCCATATTTGACTTCTTAACATAAACTTTACACTAAAATAGTCAGTAATTAAAATTAGAGTCATACAGACGAAATAAACTTTCTGTTGACAGTATACGTTTCACAATAGAGCCCAAGAGTTTAATGCGTAGCTTCTTGTTTTACCACTTATGTGGGTTTGACTGAAATTAAAAAAAAAGCGTAAAAAATTCTACATTAAGTTTAATTTATTCATTGCTGAATAATCTGTTATCAATCTGTTCAGCATAAAATTACACAAAATGTTTTAATATTTTATTCCTTTTGCTTCTTATAATTATAATTTAAACAAAGATATATTGTGTTTATCATATGCATTTTCCAGAAACTACATTAAATTTAAGATTCCAATGGTTTCATGATAGAGGCGAATTTTTCAAGTAATTATTACGCATGCATAACTGAATAATTCTTAAATTAAACTGTAAAAGTATAAAATGAGTGGAATATATTGACGAGTTTAAATGTATCCAAGCAACTTAGTTACAAAACTTCGAATTTTGTACAGTCAATGAAAACGTATTGCATGTGTAAATATCAAATCGGCATAGCAAAAAGTGAAAAGTTCTGCAGAAACATTTTAATGATTTCTGAAATTTAGAATTGAAATCCATCATTCCGACGAGTTTTAGTGTTCCAGCACTTTCAAATAAATCATACACAGTACTAAAACAGAGACAGAATACTTTCCAAAATTGACGATAATCGCATTTAATGCAAAACATCCCCTCCAAAAAAAGCAAGGGAAAGGACTCCATTAAAGAGAGCTCCTTTCCCCTCTTTTTTAACTGTGGACAGTGCACTGAGGTGCAGTGATGGGTGCGCCCCTTTCTGTGACTGATTCTGAAGGTTTAGTGCTAATCTCTTTCAGGGCGTTCCTGGACTGGATGCCCCGTGTCCGCTGGGCCCGGACGGACTTCCATTACCTGGGTGTGGCTGGAGACCGCCTAGCGGGGTAACACTCTTTCTTCTGAGGTCTTTCGGAAAGACAGCAGAAATATTTAAATTTCACCACATTCCTTCGGTAGTGTGATTTATGACGAGATCATCACGAAAGTCTAACAAAACCGTTTTCTGAAAGGGAATTGCACGATTCGGTGACGACCTCGAAACAGTTTGTAGCCACACACGTACGATTTGGTCAAAAACAGAATATTTTAATTAATTTAACGTTACGATATTTCCGAGGAGTGTGGTAGTGCTTGTACTCACAACACGCATAATGGCAAAATAAACTCATCTATTGTTCTAATGAATTCAGAGAATGTTTCGACATTTAAAAAAAAAATCTCTCCTTAGAATAGAAGCCTTTCAAAAGATTATACTGGTGCCTACATTAGAATGGAATTCTTTGGAAATATTCTCTTGATCCTTTTCTTAAAATAGAATCATTTGGAAAGTTTCTGTCGATCAAATCTGATTAGAAGTCATGCAAGGAAGACTACAAGTTGGTGGAATTATGCGAGTGATGCCCTCAGATGGTTAAGGTACATTCTCACGGGGCTAGTTTACGAGCTGGTAAGTATGGTGCGGATCTGACGAAAAGGCAATCGACCATGAGTCAGTCGATTTTTGAAAAGGTGTCAAACCTTGTAGAAGACTGCTATACTCAAAAGAATGAATAGTGATCACCGTGGATAGGTTTCCCCAGGACGCGTTGTTACTTCTGTCGCTTTCGGCACCTGAGGAAAAACTTAAAACTAGAATCCGAGCTGAAGAATCCGAGCAAGTGTGGAAATGATTTCGTGTTTACCTTTCCACCATTGCCCTAATTTAACTAATAGCCTCATTCAAAATTCCGTGACTCGACTACTAACTTTTGAGAACCGGACTATGTGAGGGATTTTCAGTGTAAGCAGACAAATCAGACGGTGCTCGAACACATTTCTTCCTCTGTCCAAATGCTCTCACATGGTACAGCTGGTCAAAAAAGTATCCGAACACCTGTAGTTATTCGCGTCCCTGGAGTCATACAATCAAAGCAAAACTGACATTTGACTTGGAATAATGTCTACTAAAAATAAATATGAAAAAGTATCCGAATACCTGTAGTTTTCGCGTCCCTGGAGTCATACAATCAAAGCAAAAGTGACATTTGACTTGGAATAATGTCTACTATAAATAAATATGAATTTTATTTCCATACGGGTCTATCTTCACATTAATTTTTATAATTCTAATTTCTTAAATATAACCCCTATTTTTTATTATAGATTCTGATTTTCTATATCAAAATAGTCGGAATTTATTTCAAGTTCCACTTATTTTGATCAAGTCTATGATAAGTTATAAGTAGTTGAAATTCAGATCTCCTAGTGTCAAATAAGTATTTGAGTTTCTTCTTACACCTTCCAAAATAATATCCCCTAACTGATCAAAGCTATAATTATGTTATATTAAACTGTTGAATAACTCAATCAAAAAGTGTCTGATATTTCAGTTATTAATATTTTTTAATTATTATTACTTTAATAATTACAAATTTTAATTAAAAAAATCTATAGATTTTAAAATCTAACTACGACTTAGCGGTGTCTCAAACCTAGGTGTGCAAAATTTTAGTTAATTATTTTCAGTAGTTTTTGAGAAACAGTCCTTTATTCAAAACTGCATTATTTTGACTTGTGTTTTGCGTCACCATAAAATGGACTTTAGAATTCATTTCGAGAAAATTTGTTCTCCGAGCAAATTTTATGCTCCTAAATTTAAGATACTTTACAATACTTCAAGGTCAAATATTCACTAAAATGCCAGTGCTCATTCTCAAAGCTAATAATGGCTCATAAATTGGACGATATGCTAAAATTTTTATTAGTGACCTTCACTAGTCCTGCCAAACTTTCAAGAAACTAGCCATGTCCTCCAAGTCAACAGCTCTGTGCAATGGTTTAGTATAGACCACGGGGACATAAATTCAAACCGAAGTATACAAAAACTTCAGCGAAGTGACAGAAATATCTCTATCTATTTGGGGTCGTATTCCTCCCAAGGCACCGGTAACTGACATTAAATTAACAGCTGACTAAATGGTGTCTAGTATTACGACATGCTGGAACATACCATGATCTCTGATGTCCTGGAGAATCATTTTGCAGACAAATATTTTCTGTTTCAAAAGTGACATAAATTTATTTTTAGTTTGGTGTATTAATTTAGCAGATCAATGCTTAAAAATACTTTTGAGTCGAATTAAACAATTAGATACGTTATTATATACGAGAGTTGTTATTTCCTAACGGACAATAGCTCCATTCACAAAAAATCCGTGATAGCTAGATGGATAGAGAATTAGGATTCTTGAATGGCCAAGACATTTTTCATACCAACCTGACAGTGAATATTTGGTTTATATAGATATTCCATATTAATTTGACAAGAATTTCCTCTGTTTATAACTTTTGTCACCAGCTTGCGCCACATGGCAATAAGTAGCGATGATCAAGACCTAGTGTGGAGTTAAATTCATTCTATAAATTCCTCGGAGGATCGAAGAAGTATTAAAGAAGACCGGTCACTATAACTTTTATCTTTTTAAATAAAATTGTAAAATCTGCTTTGTTTCCATGGCTATTAAAGTTTTGAACATCGACCTTTAAATGAAATAGACGGAGCATGCGACCGCAGTTTCAAGTTATTTCTTCCAGTTGCTTGGTTTGAAGATGTGTCACGTGGTTGTGGGTAAAAGCATGAATCCTAAAGTATTAATTGGTTAACGTGTCTATCCACCGTTATTAAAAACACTAGTCTGCGCTTCCATAGCCAATCGGATAAGTCCGTTTGTGATTTACCCTTCAGAGATCTTACGACAGCGACTCCGCCCACATGATCCGTCTATTTCATTTTAAGGTCGATGGTTTTGAATGTGTGACGTCACGAGGAGGCGGAGTTTCAAATTATTTTGATTGGTTGTGTAATGTTACGTGCGAACGAGATACGAAATATCAAAAATCCTTACATCATCGACCTTAAAATGAAATAGACGGAGCATGCGACCGCAGTTTTAAGTTATTTCTTCCAGTTGCTTGGTTTGAAGATGTGTCACGTGGTTGTGGGTAAAAGTATGAATCCTAAACAATTAATTGGTTAACATGTCTATCCACCGTTATTATAAACACTAGTCTGCGCTTCCATAGCCAATCGGATAAGCCAATTTGTTTTTTACCCTTCAGAGATCTTACGACTTCGACTCCGCCCACATGATCCGTCTATTTCATTTTAAGGTCGATGCCTTACATTAGAAATCGTCATATAAGAATAACATCAAATATAAAACGATTGCCGTACGCATCTCTTTGTTTTACCAGTGTTGATCAAAAATTAAGTTTTCCAATAATATTGTTTTACCAGTATTGCTCAAAAAACAACATGCGAAAGAAAAGCATATATAGTGGCATATAGTGGTGGGAAAATATTTATAGAGATAGCCAGTGATCAACAAAAGTTGACAGATAGTAGTGAAAAAAGGCTTATACATAGCCAGTCATCATGCACCGTCAGGTTTTAAAAATATATAAATGAAACTTGACCAAAATAAATAAATTTTGTTATCACCCGTCTGGGGGGGTATGACGGGCCATTTATCCTTGTTGAATTATAAAGTATTAAATAAAACGCATTAATCAAAACAAAGCATTTGTAGCATTTTTTCGTTACTTCGCGATTACTTACCATGCAACACGTTAATAGTTTAAAATAATTTCAAATCGAACATTTTTTAAATAATTATTAATGTTTCGTTGAAACAAGTACTTGTTCTAATGAAAATAAAAACTAAAATTTCAAGTAACTGAATAATCGAAAGCAGATTGGGAAATTTACTAAAACATTGTATGCGTAACCTGCACAAAAATGATTTTTCTCTTATATTTCTGGCAAATTAGGATCCGATTTCCACAAAACTTTATATTGTTTGCAATTTTGTTGATAAATTTTTAAAGACATTAAAAGGGGGTTTGCTAGTTTTATATTTTAAATCATTTCAAAATTATTATGAAGACAGACACTTATGTAACTAAAATGTATATTTGTTTGTGTTATGCACTATATTCCAAGTCCAATTACCTTTTTCGTTTAACCAATTCCAGGAACAGGAATAGCAAGTGGTATTCAATGATAAAGAATGTAAAGTTGCTGGAAAAAAAACCGAACCAACCCTCTTTATTCGAGCAATTTTAACAGAAGAGAAAATTTAACGATGGAGTTTGAGAGGAATTAACGTCTTCTATGAATTCAGATTCATAAAGTTTGCATAAGGGCACGTCTTCATATTAAACTGAGTACCAACTTCATAATTTCCGATAGGAAATTTTGACACACAATTTCGAATCTAAATCAAAATTTTAACTTCAGATACCAAGTATCATAATTTCCAATAGGAAATTTTGACAGACAATTTCGAATCTAAATCAAAAAATTTAACTTCGGATACCAAATCTCATAACATTCAGTCTTACAGTTCTGAAATTATAAGTGGCGAAAAATTAGAGCTCCTAATGTTAAATCAATTTCTTAGACTTTTAGGGATATCTACCTAACTAATATTTCTAGAGCGCTGATGTTTTGTACAGCAGTAAAAAAAAACGACTCACCCGATCGCAATTGCACAATTTACATCGCAGAAAAACGCAAAGTAGCAATCGATATGGATGAATGTTTTTTATAAATATCAATATTAAATTGGATGCTTGCTCCGATAAATTCAATACGAGCCCCAATCTTTTATTACAAATTTGGATTCCACACACAATTTCAGGCGGGAAAAAAAGTTCAACAATTTTATCGGATTTTTCAATGATTTGTAAGCGTTTGAAAATTAGATCTAATGTTAAATTGGTGTTTCACATATTTTGTTATATTTGCTACAAAGATTAATTTTTCTTGGAAATTATTTTGTCATCCTTTGGGGGGGGATACCCAAACACAATCTATAAACATTTTAATTATCAAACTAAATTTACTATTTTTTATCAATTATGAAATTAATATTCATAAAAATTATGAATAGAAACATGGGCAAATTTTGACACAATGCGATTCAACTGTTACTGAAACATCCAGCTCATTACGTGCATAACTAGTAGCGCAGTGAGACTGTTTACAAAATTCGATTATTATTATCGATATTGGGGATTGTTCACTAAGTGAAAATAGAAATTTCTGCCAACAGATCCTGGGATTCAGTCAGAATGAATTCTGACTTTCTCAGCATGTTAATGGACTGCAACAGGTCATTGACTGCTACGGCCATTACACGTCTTTATAAATGTTTATAATGTGATTGAATTCCGGACATTTATAACGC
Organism: Metellina segmentata; assembly: GCA_947359465.1. NCBI lineage: Eukaryota > Metazoa > Arthropoda > Arachnida > Araneae > Tetragnathidae > Metellina > Metellina segmentata. The sequence continues at coordinate 72,074,332 of OX375877.1, read as the reverse complement.
TCCCTCAATGGTTTTATGGATTTTCTCTGTCAATTTTACACCGTTTTACATTATTTTTTCATCAAATCCGCCTGAAATTTTGTGTAGAATCCAAATTTGTGATAAAAGATAGAGGTTCGTATTGAAATTATCAGAGCAAGCACCCAATTTAATATAAAGAAAGCCCGACAATTTTTAAGTATTGATTTTTGTAGAAATCCCTATCGATTGCTACCTTCCGTTTTGTTCTGTGATGTAAGTTGTGCAATTGCGATCGGATGAGTCGTTTTTTTGACGGCTATACCATCTTACTGTTAAGCAACCCAAACAAAATTCGTCTTATATTTTATTTTAAAAATAATTTCAGCAATAATTATTAAATTAATGTTTGAAAAAATATAAATTGAAACATTACTATATTTTGATGGTAATCGATTCATAATATGTCTCATATGTTCAGAATATGTGTAATATGTCTCTGCAAGATTCCAGATAATTCTAATGGTTAGTTTTTGCGTTACATTAAATTTTCCTCAAATTGGTGTTTTGTGGGGCAACTAAAAGTTTAATAAACGTCTGACAAACCTCAGATAGCTCTCCAATCGTTTGCATTTGCATATAAATATTTTAATTATCAGGTCGTTCGCACGCTCTGACAAAAACGTTTGAAATAGTGTTCAAATGTGAATTTCGGGTTGGTATAACTACAAATAATCTCTATCTACGAATAGAGATTTTTAATGTGGAAATGGTACATAAAATTGACAGCAACTGTAATTTAAAGTCATTTAGTTTCAAATTTAGACTAATATAACGATGCAGAATCTCATTAATGCATCAAAACATGGTATTTCTTCTAGAAATTTGTTGTTTTGCTAAAGTTGGATTTAAAGACATCTCCTTATGCAATGTTTTTGCATAAGAATTTGTAGAGCACGTTATTCCCTATTGAAAACAACATTTTTGCCTTTAATTTAATTGGTGTTTATCAATTAACTATCATACATCAATTCAGAATTCATTCTTTGAATTTTTTGCCGAAGAGCTGAAATCTTATTTTCAAAACAAACCAACTGATGTCACGTACATAATACGTACAGGAAATACATATCACCCTAGAAATACTACCCCCACCCATATTTAGCTTCACAGAAAATGCCTCTTACAGGTTTCCTGGTAAGTTTGAATTCATTAGAATTGGAACTTATAGGAAGTAGTCACTGCGTACTTTGGGGCTATGTGGTTAAACGTAATTCACATCGCTGTAAAGTGTAAATTTCTTTGATTTTTAAGTGTTGCATTGCTATTTTTGAAAAGCAGAAATGTCTGTAAAAAAAGAAATGTTTTCGTGAATTTATTAACGTTTTGATAACAATTACATATTAAGCATCAAATCTGCTTCAAATTGTTAGAGACATTTTAATGAGAACACCACACACAAGATTAGTAAATAAACCACCATAAATACGCTAGCTAAAACTGACACTCAGTCAACCAAGTTACGAAGCATTCAAATTGAAGTTGAATCAAATCAAGCTTTTCGGGTTTGGTAGCTATCCAATAATAAGACACTGAAGGTGAAATTATAACAATACTAAAATCAAAATATCACCTTACAGTCAATTTAGCCATACCTTCTACTGTGAAAACAGCTCCTGAACTACTAAGATATAGTTTCTATCATAGAAGAAAGGTTATGTGTGTTATGCGAAAGGATTTTTGTTACAGGAAAGGAAATCTGTTTTCCGTCTTGTTTGCACTGAAAATCCTTGTCGAACTACTGGTGTTATCATAATTAACTGAGCAGTAACGATTACCGTAGGCAGTCATCACTAAATTGGAACTAATTGTAAGTTAATAGGTGTTGGCAGGAGGTTCTACATGCCAGCTCGTAGAACACGTGACCGGTGACTTTCCAGTAAAGATGCCCGGTCGTGAACTGTAGATCGTTATATGGGTAAGTAGATGATAGTGTGGCTGATGCTACGGGCAACTTCACTTTCCCCTCGCACTAGCAGATTGTAAACTATCGACGTGAAACACAAAGCTTTTACAATCAATCCCTTTACAAATCCAGGAAATGTTGCTCAAAAGCTCTGTAATTTGGATATGGAATTAACTAAAGCTTGAGGCGTTTTCCAATATTCTCAGAAAAATTAAATGTTGCTGTTTTTGACTGAGTGTGTGGTAGCAAACTTGAAACAGAAAGATCAACAAGACTAGCTGAGCAAAATAAAAATAAGATTTGATACACTTGTGTACTAAATAACGATGCTTAGCATCGTATTGAGGATAATAATTCATGAACATGTCAAAACCACTACTACTGAAATAAATGTATATTAAACAGTGTTGCACAAGAGGAATGAATTAAATACGAAAATAAGGTACAATAGTAATGCAGAATAATTTATATTATAGTGAAATACTACCATATTGTAAATAAAATGTATTGCAAATGTGTGCATATTTTTTTACCTGAGCACTTATTTTTCACAAATCATTATTTTAAATATGAATAGAGTCTTAATGAATAAAAAAACAGGATTTCTTTTTTCATAGAAGCAATATGCGTAATTTTAAATAAAACAATACTTCAGGAAAATAACATAGAATATCTTTCATTTAATATTTAATAACAGAGAATAGTTAAATGTTGATTTCAACTTTCATAGCCGTATAATAAGCAAATTCCTATTCATCGCTATGGATTCATCAAAAACAGTACATTTAGCATAACTATAACGGAAATTTAAAGTTCTTAGATGCGTCCTTTTTCTTGGCATTCATAACAGAGAACTTTTTTCTTGTTTGCATGATTCATATGCACATACTAACACACTTCCTTAACCCCTGTTTTGTTCATTTTTTAGTACCCTTTGTGAAACTCATTCCAAAATGTTTCAAATGTAGAGCAGACAATAAATGAATGTTAACTGTAGTATTTAATCTTCAGATTACGGCCGGTACAACAGTTGTGCCATGATTGAATCAAGAAATAATTAAGATAAAACGGCCAGTGCATCAGTTGTACCTTGGAAGTTAAAAGAATCGCGCCAAGAAAGAATTTATACACGGCCAGTACATCAGTTGTATCTTGAAACGTATAAGAATTGCGCTTGTTATATCTATAGCCGTAGTCAAAAGGTTAACCTTTTATGGCCATAGAATAAATTATTTCTTGGCGCGATTCTTAAAACTTTCAAGGTACTAATACCAACACACACTCCCGTGCCTAGTGTCGTGGGACGCTGTACCAGTTTAAATAAGTGTGGTTGGATGAGTAGCGCATGTCACCGAGGTGACCTGTCTACCCTGATTGTGTTAAAGCACATTACATATATACATCTATACAGTAATTGCATTAAATAATTACACTAGGTTACATTATAAATATATATGTACAACATGCAAGAGGTGAGAAAAAATTTCTCGTTTTTCTTAGTCTCGTAAGATAATCAGGTCATGATGATTTTTAATGGATCTCACCATGTTAATAATTTTAACCCTCGAGCCATTGTTACATGCAATGTTCCTGTCTTTCAAGGTACAACTGATATACTGGTCGTTGTCTAAATTCTTTCTTGGCGCGATCATGGTACAACTGCTGTACCAGCCGTAGTCTAAAGGTTAATAGGCGTGCCGGTACCCATTTGTGACAACCCTATTCCCCCTTTGTCCAAGGCTACTCACTGACTTTTTCACCTCTGTTTCAGGTTGTCCTAGCGCCACCGACGACACCCCTCCCGACAGCGTAACTTTTCAAAGGATCTGGAATCGGTCAAACACTGCCACGTAAGCAAGACAGTTCTTAGTAATTGAGTTAGTTACGATTGCTGTACAAACATTCGAGATGAGTATACCATTTCGTATCGTTTGATTATCCCATTACCAGTTGGAAGAGTAACATAAACCATTACCAGATCCAGTTGGAAGAGTAACCGCATTAGACACTGGAGGTTTGCGAGTTCTAAACTCGGTCCAACCTAAGACCGTCGTTTATATGGGGGCTGGTGAACATTAAATCTGTCGTGACCTCAAATCTCCTCACGTTGGCGTGATGCGGAAGTGTGGAGAGTGGTGTGCCAACTCCGATGTTGATCTCGACATCGGACTCTGATTCAAAATTACAAGGTGTTGTCCTCGGTTCCTTCCCTTTGGGATTAATTCCGAATAAACGTCAATAGCCCGTTTGTATCTCCAGTGCGATTTTAGTTCAATTACTTACCTCTCCATTATCCTGGTAAGTGTGTTGAATATTCAGTCAGAAAACGGGGTAATTCGGTAATTTTTAATTAACGTCATACTAGAGCAACAGAACGGGCTTTCTATCTAGAGGCTGACACTTTAAGCACCAGACCAGTTGGTCGGCCAGAAAACGAGGAGACAAACTACTTGATAATTAGTGTAAACCTTAATACATTTTGTATTGCTTTCTGTTAAATCTAGATACATTTTTTTACAATGGTCAGATTAGTTAATGACGAGATGCTTCGTTGAGACAACTACCAGGATGAAAACATCAGCAGAAGCTGCCCATCCTGAATCCAGACCTTCTAGTATACATGAAATGCTTTATGAAGCTAAGCCCTTTTCGGGAATACGGACTTCCTCGCAACTGTGAAAAGCTTGTTTTTCCAGCCAGACAGAAAGTGTAGAAGATGACTAAGAGTCAATTCCCTAGGAGTACTTCTCAACATTGACAGATCACTCATCATGAGAAAAAGACCTCTTTTGGAAATACGGTGTCCAAGTCAGTCGAATTACCGCCCTAACCTCTTTCTGTATATGGCCGCTCTATCACTTTCGAATTAGTCAATCCAAGCTGTTTCGCACAGGTTCCATCCTATGTAGTCGGTCAAATGTCTTGCTTGCACAGTGGAAAAGAAGGAATTGAGGAATATTTTATTTTCCTGCATCTAATTTTATTGATGACAATTTACAACATTAAGTAATCCGCAATCTCAATTGTTTCTACTTAAAATAATTCTTATTTTATGACCACTGCATTTCATGTGTATTAAAGACGTGATATTGGAGCTAGTAGCTCTTTATAATCATGAAATAAAGTTGTACTGTATCACTCCCATTATATAATTCTAGTTATTCGTGATATCAAAAATATGGCTAAAAATAGCAATGTGTCAAAAGATTTGTCTCAGACCAGCACTAATTAAAATTGGTTTTACAGTAACAGGTAAAGATGACACAGTAATGTTTCCTTACTTTCATTCCAATGATCATCCCACTTATGCGACTCTTTTTTTCTCTTTCAGAAAGAATTCAAACACTTGGAGACGTCGCAGTGCCGGACACTGTTGTATGTTAGCAATTAAATATTTGTTAAGCTGCCGGGGCAAGATGAGCGACCGAGCTTTCGACTCAGTTGTCAGACACTTGTCCAACCGGGTCGATTCCTCCGGTCTTACGGACTCAATATGTCTCCGACACCCTGGAGAAACAAAAACAATTTTTATAAAGAGTTGGAAAGAAGAGAAATAGAAAAAAAAAACTAGGGAAAAAAACGTTATACTGTGCACTTTGTATCGTGGAAATAGCTGAAAGACTCTCTTCAGAGAGTTGGTGTTTTGTATGAAGTGAAAGTGTTTCCTCTTATAAATTACGCAGTAGAGCACAGTACGCTGAGAACATAAATTTTGATGTATTTTATGGTAGAATACAGGAGAAGGACAGCTGTTTTCGACTCAATGTGGAGGCTAGTTTGCTGAATAAAATGTTATTGGTGTACTCACGTTGTTAAACGCAAATTTATGTCATCATCCAGTTTGTAAAATGTTATTAGAAACAAGAGTTTTGCTGTAACATCGAAAAGAATCCTCTCTGTGCTCTACTGTTTCGCCCCCGTCAACTGGAAAATTTTTATCCTCGTTGAAAGAGCAACTTCAAGTTATAGTGCAAACGCAACAAAGACTGGACGCTTGCAACCAATCATGCATATCATGTTAGAAACGAGAGCACTATTTATGAGGACAACGGGATGAACTATACAAATATGTGGATCCTTGTAAAATGTCTAACAATAATTTTAAATTTCTTCAAATTATTAATTTTGTAAAAGTAATCCTGGGAGAATGAAGTATTCAAATTTTCAGTGACGATTTAACAACCTTGATAGAGAGTATCCTTGATTAAATCCTTACACGTCTGTTTCTAAGTTTAAATATATTTAAATTTATATAAGTTATTATCTAAAACTGACCTATCTAAAACTCTCTTTACAATTGCAGCTGAGACTCATCTTTTCCAGTGTACACACATATCCAAATATTAAGGATAATGCAATCTGAGATAAATCCCGTGCGAAGTACCTGCACCCAAGTATATCAAATGACAAAGGAATATTCCACAAGCTATGTGGAATAAAATAAGAACCCCCATATGTTTTGTTAGTGTTACTGGCAAATTAAGAAATGAAGAAAAAGATGCTTAGGTGAACACATAGTAGGTTTTAGTTTTTGCGGAAAAAAAACATGTTTATAATCTGCTAAAATAACCTAATTGGGAATGTGCTGTCTAATTGGGAATGTGCTGTACTACTACAAGCTTCAGCAACACTCTTTCCAAAAGGCTGTCCAAGAGTTCCTGTGGCAATGAATCCCATTCGCACACTAGAGCATGTCTTTGGTCTTGTGCCGTCCTTAGTAGCGGCATCTAGGCTGTAATGCGACGTTCTAGAGTATACCAACCAGATTGAGTGATATTACTTGATACAAATTCAAAATTATCCTTAATTTTTTGGAAATGTGTGAAATTCAGTTTTTACGTTTCAGAAAACTACTCAAAGTAAAAATATAATATCTTAGTTTTTAACGATCAATTCATCACAAAAGAATCTGTTTACTTTGTAGTGATAAAAAGGTACCTTTATTCAAAACCAAAGAATCCGTGGATCATTTATCAGATGTACAAAAATCTGCTGTTAGTTCCATAGTTTTCACATAACTTTTATTTTAATTTTTATGCATCTTTTTAACTTAGATGAATCTGTGTATCGTATTTTCTACACGTATAATTATTGTTTTTATATATGATACCCTTATCGGCACAGAAATCATCCCTAAACTAGTTTTCTTTGATGGATATAAATTTTCCAGTCTTGTAAGCTTACGAGAACGGATACTCAGTCTTAAATCCTCTTATGTGCAGACTTGTAAAGTGGAGTCTTCCCAGGCGTGACAACCAGGCAGCGTTTAATTCAAGCTCATCTGAAGTACTATAAGAATCTAATGTCCTTGGATTCGATTGCTCATCTGATATACATTACACGAATTCTTGTAAAAACTGTCTGACCTCAAGACTGCATGCTATATCATGAAATAGTCTGATGTAAAAAAATATATTAAGAAATTAACAATTTGTTTTGTTGTAAGTGTCAGTAACAGTAAAATGCACGCTTCGGAAGAACAATTCACGTCATCTATTCATTTATAGTGTAAAGTCATGTATGTTTTTTAGGAATATGGTTTAACAAAATCGTTGGCAGTTTATTTCCCACGTTACTTTGCAGTCATTTGTAAAACCGTTGCTTCATAATGAACAGTTGAGATCAAACTTTTCTAGAGTGAATCCATGATGAGAAATATTGAATTGCATGCGCTTAATCAACAACTTCCCGATTGAGATAACGCGAATCGCGTGAACGCAAAGAGAGCGTATACGAGTATATTCTAAGCACATAATTACTTAGTTGGTGAAGCACGTGACTTTCAGTTGTTGTGTGACACGCAGTTGTTGAATAAATTATGCTTGCCAGTCAAAATATCGCTGCAAAGTATTTTTATTTGATTTCTGTCCCCTCAAAATAATTGGTTAACCAAAAATTAAAGAATATTTTTGCCGATCCGACGATAAATATATAAGAATAATTTTGATTGATTTTCAAAGAAAAATAGAAGTAATTGCATACCCACTTTTGCTCTAAAGAGGCTTTAAAAATGAAGCAACTTATTTATGGTACTTTGTAATAAAAAAAATATTATTACAAATTAACATGCGGGTAATATCTAAAAGGTTTATTTAAAACGCTGGTATTGCTTGAAATTATAAATGAATTCACCTGTCAAAAGTTTAAAACTAAACCGTTGAAATGAAATATATTTTGCTCAATTTAAACTGTATTACAACCCGTAAGGCACACCGATTGAAAATCGATGCTCTTTTCTGTAATATCAGGAGGACCCCCTAAGAGCTGAGAAAGCACCCTGATTCGGATAGAAACATCATGTCAGAATAACAATGGGTGATCTAATTATCAAGAGAACGAAAGCAGCTAAAAAAATTATTTACATTGACACAAATTCTTTAAATGTTTTAAAATTGTACTTTTCTCTTATAAATGCATTATATTTTTACAAAAGCACAATACCAAGCCTCGAAACAAGAAATCGCTGCACCCAATAAATGTTGTCATTCGATTAAATGTTTCTCAAATATTAATTCATTTCGCAGGATTTTTTTTTCTCTTCGAACTGCAATGGTTTTGCTAAACCTTTCGTTAGACGTGTGATTTGTTACCTTGCCATTCTTATTCGTTGTGTTTCGTCCTAAAAGTTTCGTTACTTTTTATAATTTATTGAAAAAAAAGTTCAAGTTGACCATTTATCTTTTTATTGAATCCATCTCTAATTTGAGAAACTACGTCATCATTTGTTCACCTTTGTATGTCTAGATCTGCACAATAAACGTTTTTTGTAAGAACATTGTCTTGTCTGTTTCTACTGCTTTGACTCGAATTCATTGCTCCATTATTGGAAACGTAACACACAATTCTATCAGTAACGCTTTCATTTCAAATCTTAAATAGGGACAACTTGAAAGGAACTGGTGACAATCCTAGCTTTCGTTTTTGTGGATAAACTTCGTATATGTGTCGCTATTATATAAATTTTGTAGACTCGATTTCATATTTTATATAAATGAAGATAATTTTAATAATAAGGGAAGCTAAATCACTTTTCTATCGACGAAGTTATATGTTCTGTCACTCAGAAGTGAAATAGACGTCACGCTAAAGAAAAATTTTAATTATTCAAACAGAAAATAAGTTATTACTCTTTTGTTAAAAGAAATCGAATGCTTTATTAGGAAAAAATTCTGAAGCGTTTTAAGATGGCTTTTTAAACAATAACTGTTCGTTTTCCTTACTTTATACCATTTTCTAAAAGAACATATTAGTTCTTAGTTAAATATTTTTAAAATGTTGTGCATTTTAAAGTGGCATCTTCATCAAATTTACAAGAACAGTGTAAGTTAGAGCCCTTTGATTAGAAACGCAACAAAAATATGTAGCTTAATTGCAACCAGTTCATCGAATTAGTTGATAGTAGACATGCATTTCATGATACCAACAAGATTTAGGTCACATATTTTCACTCATCTTATGAAATATAGCTAAAGGATCTAAATTATTGCTACTAAATAATTTATTAAGTATGTTCACAACTGCATTAATTGGAAGTCTTTAATGTACAAACTGAACAAACATAAATTAAACATAAATGGCAAAGTACACATTGAATTGTTTGTTTACACACCACCTGATTCTTCATTTCAGATATATTTACTATTTGTAAATAAATTAATAACCATAAAATATAAATGTGATAGATTAGTTAAAATAATCCCAATAATGTAGCGTGTTTAGATGGGAAACATAAAATTTGAAACTAAAAAGGCTTATTAATGCTGAGTTGAGTCAAATATTTATTCCTGGGAAAAGTTACATAAAATTGTTTCCTTATATCTACTTTGTTGCCATTAAATATTATTAAGTGGTAAATCGTTCTTTAAGTAGATTAATTTATACCAAACGCCACAATAAATAAAGATTTTATTATAATTACTAGCAAAATACCCGACCTTACTCGGTTTGAATTGGTTTGCTCTAGATTGAAGAGATAATCAAAATATATGACTTAGTTTATAGTAGAATAAGAATTTATTTGAACACTTTTCGCCATCTTTAGAATTTCTACATCTTTACACAAATCCTACACATGCATATCCATTCATGTAATACATTTCACATACATCGCATTCTTGCTGTATAGCATAGCTACAAAATGACGAAAGGTAAAACTGAGTTTACTACTACAAAAGACGATTTTGAGGGAGATTTGGAATTCCCTTTCTTAAGTTCTTTTCATGTTCAACTCAATTAATAAAAATTACGATTTAAGGCGAGTGCTCTCGCACTCATAGTCAACAAAACAATATTTTTTTACTTGTGGCACTCTTGCATCCGGTATACGACATTGTGAAATTTTGCAATCTTCTCCTGTCATTATGGCAACGAATTTTTTAATGATTGTAAAGTTCTAGTTCGGATTTTTTAAACATTATTATTCTTTCAGTAACGGCATTATTCTTTCACTAACGCATCATTCTTTAAATAACGGCATTATTCTTTCAAAAACGGCATTATTCTTTCAATAACGGCACTATTCTTTCAATAATAGCATAACTACACTTAAAATTTACTGAAAATTTATTCTGACTTACCTGCCACCTTTATATCGAATACTTTGTGGTGGTGTTACGTGTGATGAGAAAGAAAACACATTTATTAAAATAATAAATATTTAAAACAGAAAACAGCGAAATAAAACAAAATAAAAGATGCCGGAAAAAATTTTCTAAAGATATTAATTTGTGATTAATTTTTATCTCTTGATGTCGCACAGTTGCCACAACTTACTACTAAAAGTGCACAAAATTTAGAAATGTGAAATTAATTCAGAGCGAAAGAAACAGAAAATATCACTGCTCGCGATCTCGTTCATTCCCGTTCGTTGAAAAATATCGTCTGTCCCAAATATTCGGAAATCATTTTCATTGCGCAAAGAACAAAATAAGACTCGAAATAAATAAAGTATCAGAGCTGAAATTCCATAAAAAAAAATAATAATTTTTCGAATAATAATTACATTTTTAGCAGTACTGGTAAAGCAATCGAAGTAATCGTAATATTCAATATACATTCCAATTTTTCCAAGACTACAAAATTATGGTTGATTTAGTATACTTACTCATGTGTTTTAGCATGAAATTCATCTAAATATAAAAATAAAGAAATGTTAAATATTACATTCACTAAACTAATATATAATGTATACAATAAAACACATGTCAATCAAATATCTGGAATAAAATTCATGTGATGCCTGCACAAGCACACAAAATCGAACATAGAACAGAAAGACGGACAGACAGACTTTCGCACCAATGTCACTCACTAAATGAAGATAAGTACTCACTGTATGTAAATTTCCATGAAAATATATTAAACCGTTTGGACGTGTATATGGCACATACGTACAGACAGACAGACATTAAACACGAAAAAGGCTGATTTGGCATCAGAAGGGTCCAAAACGGATAGAAACTTGAAATGGATTGAAAATATTGAGTGTACAAACAAACACTCCATTCTTATTTATATAGATTCAATTACGTTCGTTTAATGTTTGAATCATCAAAGCTGTGCGCTCGATTTTTACTTTTGGAAAGCTCGAGGTATACCCAACGTATTTATTTTCAACAAAATCACGATTCAGAATATTTCATGCATAGAAATTATCGTTCTTTTAACTTAACTTTCGTTTGGTCTACCGTCTATTGTAGTCGGTTCTCAACTTCTCAACAAGACATTTTCGAGCTGCAGAATCCATTCGGCCTGATATCCTTTACGGTGGAAATAATTTTTGCCAAACTCGAAATGCTATTCAATTGTAAATATAACGCTTTGGCGACAATTTAGCTTCGAAGGACCGGCACTATTGCGGCAACCATTTTCCGAACGTGTACTCCCGATACTCCTTGCTGAAAGTCGGCAGTAATCCCTCTTTGGGATTATCAGTAGTCTCCACCGGAGCAGGAGAAATAATCGAATGTCTTGCTTTAATACATCTTTCTCTTCGGCCTCTTTTGATCCTAATGGACTAAATGCTGGATAAAGAGACTTCCACCGACGCAAAAGTGACTCCATTAATTAAAAGTATTTCTTCCAGTTTATCCTCTCTTCACAAGGAAGACTCAGATTGAATAACAGAACGTACTGAACCTAAATCGTCTAACGGGACCTATTCAATAAAATAAACGTTTGGTGAGAGTTTGATTTAACTTGCATAAGGAAAGGATTAATAAAACCAATCAATGCAACTTTCATCAATTTTATTAATCCAGATGGTTAATGGGTATAACCATTAACCCCATCTAACCATTATAATTAAGTCTTATAATCAAAGTAATAGCGAAATATAAATTTTCTTTTGGACTTTCTCCTCGCTAATCAGTCATCGTATATTTTCTACTACTCGATCCCCAATTCATTAATTTAGCATAGGTACTACATGTAAATCATATAATCATTGTTCACTCAAATTTTCTTTAGTCTTTGAATCCATTTGGATAAAAGTAGTTTCGAAGTATATATTAAAATTTTAATATTCTTCTGAAAAGCTATATCGAAAATATTTATTTATTCATTTATTTAATTGTATTTCCTATGCAGAAAAATATCTAATAACAGAAAAGAAAAATATATGATCCAAAAAATGCAAGAAAAGATACATACACAAATGTAGTTTAAAAATAGATCAAACAGAACATTTCATTGGAGCAGATTTCTAATTATATTGAAATCATTACAAAAAATATACCAATCTACGAGAAAGGATTATGCAGTTTAAGAATCTATTTCTAGCAAAATTGTTACATACATTCTCTTTTAAGGGTGTCTGAATAATTGACCGAAGTGAAAATAAATAACTACATATGTGCCTTTTACAGATGACATCTAATAATGAAAGTTAAGATTACTGTTGTTAAGTGACTGGCTATTGTTATAATTCTTCCATGCTTACCGTTATTTAGAGCAATTGTTGCACTAATTGTTTTAATATTTCCATTCTTAGCTTTTATAAAGTAATTATTAATTATTAGACATTAGATTCCATACCAACATATAATTACCTGAAAAATAGTCTCTCTTATTCTAAGCTATAGTGTTACAAAAGCCAATTTAACAGATTTTCATCGAACAGGGATGTAAATTCTCGACTCAAGTTAATAAATCTCAATACGACTTTAATAGTTGACTAAAATTTCACCATGTCGATTTCTTTAATAGTGAATATTTTATTCGTCTTCGGGTTACTCGAATTGTTCCCAGATCATGATTTGCCTCTTCACGTTACGCAAGCTGGGATCATAAGATCAAGCTGGGATCATCCAGTAAGTAATGAATTTTCTTACTTATTATTCGAAACTCGAGATTCATTAACTACATTCCTTCATATCCAAGCGAAATCCAGTCTAGTATCCATCAACACTGAATTTTCTTATTTTATGTAATTGACAAAACTTTGCCAATCAAGGCATATGCAATAGCTATGCTGACTGCATCATTCGGTACAGCTTCAGTCTACGTTTATTACGGTGGCAACGGCCTTGGCGCTGTTTTTTAGCGTACTTCTTAAGTCGCCAAGGAAATAATTATTTCAAATGAACCAATGAAATCAAACGAGTTATACGCCTTTTGAAATAACTTTCTGGAATATTCAAAATAAAAATTTAAACTTTCCGCTTGTCGAGGTTGCTATAAAAACCGCAATAACCGTGATACAGATGAGTTACCTTAACCTGCCATAACTCGCTACTAGAAGTGCACCAAAAAAGCGCCAAGGTCGTTGCCACGGCTATAAACGTAGACTGAAGCTGTACCCATTATTCTGTTCTAAACTTGGAAAGAGTAAACACCATTTAATAAAATAATACAAAATAATAACAGATCTCCGAATGATACTGCAATTCTAGACAAGTTTATTTTTTGAAGTTAAACTCTTTGCTATGCAATCATAATTTCGTCGTTCAATTTTCAGTCTTCCCTTCATGGCTTCGAACCAGTTTTTACTTTCTTGACCAATGTAATCTTTCCTAGGATTCTTCAACCAATATATTTTACCTATTATATGTATTGTGGGGCAAAGTTGTACTACAATATTCTGAAATCTCGCGATGTTCCGACTGCAAACAAAGAATACAAATTTGTACAAAAACTACAGATTTCTACAAAAACTACAGATTTCTACAAACTACAGATAGGGCGCCTTCACACGAAGGATATCGATCTTCCAGACCGGTCGCCTGAGATTGTCACCAGGCAATATTTACAGATTCATTTCCTGCGCACTAAAGATTCGAGCGAAGAGAAGCAAAACAAAACTTTTTTACTGACATTGTTATTTTTTTTTTTTTTTTTTTGTAAAATCGGCACCGTGAAACATCAAATAAAAATTTCAACAGTTTTGAAATCTGCGGAAAATTTTACACCAGATCGATACCTTAAATGTGATTTTCTTTAAATAAACAATTTTTCAGTTGCAACTTTTATATTTTCGCAATACGAATTTAATCGCATTTGACGAAGATATTGATAATTTTAATAGGTAATTTTATTTCTGAGATAACGCATACGGTCCGTTTAAGTTTTCATGTGTGGCACACGTCTTTAAAATAAAGACATTAAAAAAATAACTTCAAATTGAATGTTTGAATTTAACTTTATTTTAAAGACATTTGCCACACATGAAAACTTAAACGGACCGTTGTCGGTATATGTTATCTCAGAACTAAAATTACCTACTACTCCCTTTGTTGTAAACTCTTTAAAACATCGAATACAATTAAATATTCATCCTATTTTTAGTTGTTATTTATATAAAGCAGTAAATTACGGCAACTAAGTACTACTTTCAAGTTATATCTTTTCTATAAATCGAGATAAATAGCCCTTTTTGTGTTCAAATGCGGTTCGTCAAATGCGGCAAAATTCATATTGCGGAAATATAAAAGTTGTAAAAGAAATATTATTTATTTAAAGAAAATCACATATAAGGTATCGCAAAATTTAATAAAAAATATTGTAAAATTTTCTGCAGATTTATAATCCGTTGAAATTTTTACTCTTTTTTTTTTATTAATTTTTTTTTATCTTTATCGATTGCTAAGGAACTTGTGCTAGAGGGAAAAAAAGACCCTTTTGTTTTGTTTCTAGAATAAAATAAACCACGACAAAAAAAAAAGTCGCCAGATACTGAACTTCTTCGGTGACTATTTTTTGGTCTCTCTTACCGGTCTCCTGACAGTCTTCTCGTGTGAAGTGCTCCTATGGTTTCTATGTAAGTTCCGTCGCCTACAGACCGGTCTGAGCGATCGATCTCCTTCGTGTGAAGGAGCCCATACAGACAGAGATAATAGTTTAACCACATGCGGGGTTCAGTAACAATACTACACTAAGAAGTCTCATGACAGTCAAAGGGTTAAAACAAAACCTACTTGACTCTGAAGTTATAAATTTGTTTTATTATTCATTTTATCTACTCAATTGTTAACAATTTAAGAATTTTTGTTTGATCCTCAGATTGATCATGATGACATAGTTCCCATTAAAAGTGTGCCACTTTAGTTTCATTGCTTTGTGCAATTTTTAAGAAGCTTATATTTTCTGTGTCTGTTATCATTTGAACCAGCTATATGCATCGACACATGACTTACCTAGACATTAACCTATTACAGCTTTGTTGTATTTGTTGTTTTGAACTTATTACACATTTTCGCGGATAACAGTATAATTTAATAACAATTTACGTAAGCAATTACTTTCAACAAACTATAAACTAACTGTAGGTTAATTACCAATAACAAAGATAAACTATGTGATGGATAATCAATGTAAGCAAACTGGACGGTCTACGAAGATTTTACTTCTGTTGTTTAAATGCTTTGCTCATGCGTGATACATATCGAGGTTACCTTAAACTGTAGTTTATCACCGTTTTGTCAACGTTTGGTCTAAAATATATAATTGGTACTGACCAATAAATTACCATATCAATTCGGAATTCTACATTTAGCTTGACAGAAAATTCTCTCATGTCTTCCTTCTCTTTCCAGCCTAAAGATCAAAACGTGGAATACTACGAAAATAACAAAACAGACGTCCGTAAGGAGAAGACTCATCTTAATCGTATTAAGGCAGAACACATAGGACTCGATGATACACCACTAGGAAAGCATCATAACGCCGCAAAATACAGTTCAATAGAATTCCAAGAAGAAAAGAAAATCAATAGTATAGAAAATCCAACCTCTTTCAGCGATAACAGCGCCCTAAAAGAGCCCAAAGTGAACAACTTTCAATCAAATGATAAAGAAGTTTTGAATCAAAATAATAAAATAGCCGGTACATCTCGCGTAAAAGTGAGAAATGCGGATAGCCGAAATGAAATAGGTATAGGCGACTCAAGCTTCAAAACCGAGCCTGCTTTACCTCTTTTCAGTGACTATTACGAAACAGAGCCACGCTATGAAGACATTGCTCATCAGATGAACGGATCGTCACAACGGCATGAAATTTCAGAAGCACTCGTTCCATCATGGAACAAATATAAACCTATCAGTAGAATATCTAATGTAAATGAACAAGGCGATGGATTAAGTAGCAAAGGAGAAAACATTGAGATCAATTCAGAACACAGCTTTCATTTCAACATCGAGAATTCCCCATCGAGCAGAGAATTTCTTAAACAAAATTCGAAAGAACACCAAATATTCGACCTCACTGGCGAAACCATCGAACAAATGCCAGAATTCAGTTTCCGTTACAATGCTAAAAACTCCACCTCAAGCACAGAGAACCTGAATCGGGATCTAGAAGTGGAATATAATGACACATACTTGAAATCGAAACTTGAAAGATCCACTGTAGTATACAATCATAGCGTGAAGTTTTTATCAGATTCTGCAATAAAAGAGAGAAATTATCTTACAACTGAGGTAGACGAAATAATGAAGTCAGGTCACGTTAGCTTAGAGGTATACACGCGATCGTCCAAACCGGAATTCAAATTGAATTTATATAAAGATCCTGATATTAATCTTACGCTTCGAGTAGAGCGCCACAGCCTGCAAGATTCAAATGGCAAAAGCAAAGACTATAGTGATTCATCCAAATCAGTGCCAGCTGGTGATAAAACTATCAGCATCAAGGCTGTAAACAAAAAAGTCGAGCAATCAGAACAGACAATATATAAAATCAGCGACGACAACGATTCGATGGCATTAAACGCCTCGGATGAAAGCTTGCACGACGGTGACATTTTCAAAATGGCGGCGCCTTTGTCGAAGCTTGATGAGAATTCCGGTGGTCGAGTCGCTTGGGATCTGAAACGTGGAACCGGCGATGCTAAGTTTGTAGAAATTAGAAATCCGATAATGGATGAGCAGGGCATCAACAATGTGTTTTATGTGGGAGAAAACAAAGGCCGTGATCATCGGGAAGTTTGTGAAACATTCTTCTGCAAGATTTTCAATTGGAAACTACTTGCCATTTCTTTAATTGTCCTTTTTATCATTATAATGATTGTACTTCTTTTGACAGCCTTCTACAGTATGGGGAAAAAATCAAGAATTAAGAATGAATATTCCGAAATAAATTCGCGACATATTTCTCGAGGAGAAAGTATTCCCCGTAATGGAAAGCCTCCAACCTTCAATGATCACTCTGCAAAGCGTGGGAGCATGTTACCATCTGTAGAGAACCCAAGACGATTTTTCGGCTTTTCCAATAAATCACATGATGCCAAACATAATAGGAATCCTAAATCAAAGAACGATACAATAAAACGCCAAGATTTTTTCTTGGCAACACTTGATGAGGAGTTGAGGGCAGCAGAAACCAACAAATCAGGTAAAAGCTGGAAGAAAGTTAAAAAATCAACGCCCAACATCATTGACGAACAAACGCAAATGAAGACACATTACAAGCCCACAAGCGAATACTTCGAAGTAATGTCACCAAAGGAAATAAGTGGACAAGCAGAGCTAGAACCTCAAATGACGAATCCACAGCACTCTGCATACAAAAGAGATGAGAGCAGAAAATGGCAAAAATCGAATAGACCAGTTGATGGTTATGATGCAGCGTATCAATCTTCAGAGGAGCAAACATCCAATGAATTTTTAGCACTGCCCTCAAGGAAAGATACAGACCTCGAAAACAAAAAGGTATCAGAGAAAACAAAAGAAAAAGAGAAAAGAATCAGTATTTTTCGATGGTTACAGAATGCTGTCACAGGAATACCACCAGATTCCAGTCCTGAAAATTCTAATGCCAAAGAGATAGCATATACTAACAACAACTCACGACGACGTAGGCAGCAGCATTCAGAAGATTCCGAGTCTGATTCGTCTCCAGAAAGAAAACGGCGCCTGAGGACAAAGAAAAAGAGTAGGCAAAGACAGAAGGTCAAGGGAACAGAAACGGGCGCCTTGCCTAACGTAGAGTCGATTCTAAGTGACGTCGAAATGTCATCAGATGAAACTGCACCACCTCCCACTTATCAAGGTCTAAGGAACAAGGTGGTAACAACTGGAGAATGTCAAAATATTGACGAGATGCTGACCAACGGCAACTGGGATAGGTCCCTCTTGACTGGACATGGCTTCCAAACCATAGACAGCAAAAGTATGACGGTTTTGATGACTCAAGATCCTGAAGCCAAGAATAAAATCGACTTTAGAAAAGTCGTGCGCCATGGTAAGAGCAGAACAATGGGAACAGTGTTCAAATCCTCCAGTCCACGTGTACCACGAGTCAGCAAAACCGTCACTATAAATGAAGGGGACGTCAGATCTAGTAAAGCCCTTCCGAGACATGAAGTCAAAAAGAATAAAAAAAACTAAGCATTGAACACGCATCTTTGGGAAAGAAATATAATGTTGACATTAGCGATTCGAATGTTTCTATTCTATATTATACTTACAAGCAACAATTCCAGAAAATCTGTTTAGATTAAGAAAAGAGAAACCATATCTATAAAGAAATTAAATCTGTACTGAACACCCCCCCCCCTCAATAAATATCAACCTGCCATTTAATGAAATTTTCTACGAGTTATAACGAAATATTCATCCACATTTACCTTGCCCAAATGAATTCAATCATGAATTCTGTAACTTTACGCGTTGGTTCTCCAAGAAACATTGGTATGGTAATAAATATCAAAACACAGTATTCTAAGGAAATGCCCCGCAACACGCACACCAGTATTTTAAGTGAATATTGCATGTAAATCTATACAATAAATAATAAATTTATCAATAGGTATCTGCACAATGGTCTTGGAATACATAATGAATAAGTTAATTTCCACAACACAAATATAATGATATTGTGTACTTAACCCTCCAAACGGATATGACGAGATATCTCGTCCATTCAGATCTGGTCAGATTTGCTAGACAAAATACCTCATCAAAATGGCCACTAGTAGAATTAATTAAAGAATATTTATTTGTCTTGTGGTTTCTGACATTAAAGGACCCTTAACACCGGAAAATCACGAAATAAATATCTGGTGTTGAGGGTTTATATGTCTAACAAATGATAACGTATACACCTCATGTGTTTACGTTATTATTTGCTTAAACTTACCATTGATATAATTTTTTTAAATACTTTTCAATGCAATTTTATGTGATCAAGTTTTCCCTACATGAAGGGACAAGTGCCTACCATGGACTGCCATAGTGTTTCAATTGGATGGAAGTGTGAGTGGGGCAAGAGGCATATAATTTCATTCGTGCTCTTTATTTCGTCTGTGCAACTTCTCTGAAGAAATTCAAAGCGCTCTCGTGGTGAAATTAATCTATTACAATACATTTTCAGCAAGTGGCAGTCTCTACTTTAAGAAGAGACACGTTTTATATTCAATAGATGCACTTAATTGGCAAGCGTACTTGCTCAACTTTACCCTACACGAAATATCCCATGTTGAGGACACTGAGATTAACTATCCTTTTGAAGTTTACGTTTTAACAAAAAAAATATCAGTATGGAAAAATTCGTGAAGTGAAAATAATTCAAATGATTTTTTAAATTAACTTTATTGCAACACAATATGATTTTTCTTCCAGTATTTGTGATCGATCAAAAAAATGTAATGAATAACAACTAGGTATTACAATGCAACATATTCCACGGAATCAACTTATGAATCGGATTTGAAATGAACTTTCAGTTCGAAAAACCAGACTGAGAACTGAAATTTTATTTAAATTCTCTCCCATGATACATATTGGGGTTCCCTTAACATTTAGGTTATCACAGTTTTATGAAAAATATCGCTAAATCATATTTAAAAGTTCAAAATCATGTAGGGCCGCGTGATGTCCGTGGGTTGGACATCCCTGTTTCAAACAGTACTTACTATCCAAAAAGTGGAAACAACTACTTGGTGGCTTTTCCTGGCAACAAGAAATGACGCACGAACTCATTTTGCGTCATTTGCGACAAATATTCTATCCAAGAAAATGTGTTTATTTCGCTTACTTGGTGTAAAAAAAGTATATTTTGTAACAAAATAGACGTTACTGGATACAACCATTTATTAATTATTATTTATATTCCATATATTCTATAATAATTGTTCCATCGAAAATTATTCTAGCGTTAAATATTCTATCGAAGAAAACGTGTTTATTTCGCTTACTTGGTTTAAAAAGTATATTTTGTAACAAAATAGACGTTACTGGATACAACCATTTATTAATTATTATTTATATTCCATATATTCTATAATAATTGTTCCATCGATAATTATTCTAGCGTTAAATATTCTATCGAAGAAAACGTGTTTATTTCGCTTATTTGGTTTAAAAAGTATATTATGTAACAAAATAGACGTTACTGGATACAACCATTTATTAATTATTATTTATATTCCATTATATTCTACAATAATTGTTCCATCGATAATTATTCTAGCGTTAAATATTCTATCGAAGAAAACGTGTTTATTTCGCTTACTTGGTGTAAAAAAAGTATATTCTGAAACAAAATAGACGTTAGTGGATACAACCATTTATTAATTATTATTTATATTCCATATATTCTATAATAATTGTTCCATCGAAAATTATTCTAGCGTTAAATATTCTATCGAAGAAAACGTGTTTATTTCGCTTACTTGGTTTAAAAAGTATATTTTGTAACAAAATAGACGTTACTGGATACAACCATTTATTAATTATTATTTATATTCCATATATTCTATAATAATTGTTCCATCGATAATTATTCTAGCGTTAAATATTCTATCGAAGAAAACGTGTTTATTTCGCTTACTTGGTTTAAAAAGTATATTTTGTAACAAAATAGACGTTACTGGATACAACCATTTATTAATTATTATTTATATTCCATTATATTCTACAATAATTGTTCCATCGATAATTATTCTAGCGTTAAATATTCTATCGAAGAAAACGTGTTTATTTCGCTTACTTGGTGTAAAAAAAGTATATTCTGAAACAAAATAGACGTTAGTGGATACAACCATTTATTAATTATTATTTATATTCCATATATTCTATAACAATTGTTCCATCGAAAATTATTCTAGCGTTAAATATTCTATCGAAGAAAACGTGTTTATTTCGCTTACTTGGTTTAAAAAGTATATTTTGTAACAAAATAGACGTTACTGGATACAACCATTTATTAATTATTATTTATATTCCATATATTCTATAATAATTGTTCCATCGATAATTATTCTAGCGTTAAATATTCTATCGAAGAAAACGTGTTTATTTCGCTTACTTGGTTTAAAAAGTATATTTTGTAACAAAATAGACGTTACTGGATACAACCATTTATTAATTATTATTTACATTCCATTATATTCTACAATAATTGTTCCATCGAAAATTATTCTAGCGTTAAATATTCTATCGAAGAAAACGTGTTTATTTCGCTTACTTGGTGTAAAAAAAGTATATTCTGAAACAAAATAGACGTTAGTGGATACAACCATTTATTAATTATTATTTATATTCCATATATTCTATAATAATTGTTCCATCGAAAATTATTCTAGCGTTAAATATTCTATCGAAGAAAACGTGTTTATTTCGCTTACTTGGTTTAAAAAGTATATTTTGTAACAAAATAGACGTTACTGGATACAACCATTTATTAATTATTATTTATATTCCATATATTCTATAATAATTGTTCCATCGATAATTATTCTAGCGTTAAATATTCTATCGAAGAAAACGTGTTTATTTCGCTTACTTGGTTTAAAAAGTATATTTTGTAACAAAATAGACGTTACTGGATACAACCATTTATTAATTATTATTTACATTCCATTATATTCTACAATAATTGTTCCATCGATAATTATTCTAGCGTTAAATATTCTATCGAAGAAAACGTGTTTATTTCGCTTACTTGGTGTAAAAAAAGTATATTCTGAAACAAAATAGACGTTAGTGGATACAACCATTTATTAATTATTATTTATATTCCATATATTCTATAATAATTGTTCCATCGAAAATTATTCTAGCGTTAAATATTCTATCGAAGAAAACGTGTTTATTTCGCTTACTTGGTTTAAAAAGTATATTTTGTAACAAAATAGACGTTACTGGATACAACCATTTATTAATTATTATTTATATTCCATATATTCTATAATAATTGTTCCATCGATAATTATTCTAGCGTTAAATATTCTATCGAAGAAAACATGTTTATTTCGCTTACTTGGTGTAAAAAAAGTATATTTTGTAACAAAATATACGTTAGTGGATACAACCATTTATTAATTATTATTTATATTCCATATATTCTATAATAATTGTTCCATCGAAAATTATTCTAGCGTTAAATATTCTATCGAAGAAAACGTGTTTATTTCGCTTACTTGGTTTAAAAAGTATATTTTGTAACAAAATAGACGTTACTGGATACAACCATTTATTAATTATTATTTATATTCCATATATTCTATAATAATTGTTCCATCGATAATTATTCTAGCGTTAAATATTCTATCGAAGAAAACGTGTTTATTTCGCTTACTTGGTGTAAAAAAAGTATATTTTGTAACAAAATAGACGTTACTGGATACAACCATTTATTAATTATCATTTGTATTCCATTTGTTTATGAAAACAAGGTACTTTAGAACAGAGACTCATGTGCTGTGCCGCTGGGAACTGCGGTACAAATTGCACGCAAGTTGGACATGCGTCGCCCCAGCGGCGCTGGAGGCATGTGTGCACTGCTCCATTGGATCTAATGTATCTCAGACCGCACTTGCGTTGCGGCAGCGGCGCCGCACGTTCAAAAACCGGATGTGTGCAACCGGCCTAACCTTTAAGCTGCGGTGCTTAGAATTTTTCAATCGTCTCCAGGAACGGCTGTTTCGCCTGCATGTCCAACCCCCCTTACCTAATTACCTAACTTGAGTGATAGACCCTTGAGTGATATTTACGACTGACGCTTTCCCTTCATAGTATTGTGTGGCGTATACCACCAGAGCGACCTTCTGCGTTTCTCCCAAAGCGTTCTCACCTCACGGTCGACAGGGTGGGGTACCGAACAAAAGAAGGGATCCTCTAGAAGGTCAGTCGCTGACAACTCGTAAATGGTGATCGATGCCAGCGGTCACTTAAAAAGAGGATAACATTCATCGTACACAGATCTCTACCATGCCACTGGTGTAAACAAAATTGTAGTGGTAACAATTGTCTACTTGCTGAAGCGTAAAGGTTGAATACAGGGTGTCCTAAAAGTTCCAGTACTGACGATTAGTGAATTTATTACACAAAAATAACAAATATTAAAACAATTATTTTTATGCCAATGGTAAAAAGCACTTTTAACATAACGTAGGAAAAAAATTGGACTTACATTCATAATAAATATTTAAAATTTCCGCCCTTTTCTTGGAGGCAAAGCTGAAGTCGTTTGCGCATAATTTTAGAAACACGTGTCAAGATGCTGAGAGTGACTTGTATCCTATGAGTAATGTCAATTTTCAGATCACCTATTGCTTGGTGATTATCCTTCATAAGCTTTGTTCTTTAAATATCCCCACAAAAAAAAAAGTCATGGATGCGCAGATTAGGGAACGAGGAGGCCAAAAATTTATTGAGATGAGTCGATCGCCAAAAATATCTTGAAGCATGCCCATGGTTTCACAATTTATATGGCAGGTTGCAACATCTTGTTGGAACCAAGAGCCTCGTTCATTCACTTCTAATAATGCAACAAATTGTTGAATAAGTTGATGTAGTGTATCTTTACTCGGTATTGCATCATTAGGATTTTTATGTCGACAAAATTCTTTTCATCTTTCATATGATTTACATTCAAAATAAGCCTCAAACAGCGTAATTCTCTGAATGCGCGATAAATTCATCTCACAATGAAGAACAAAATGACGGGGAACTTTATTATCGCACAACTTGAGTGCGAAGAAAATCAAACGATAAAAATTAAAGAGTCTATAAAACTATAAGCAGACGATAAAATTCAATAATTAAAAAAAAACACGGGCAATACATTTTTTTAAAGTTGGAGTACGGTAACTTTTAGGACACCCTGTATATTGCCGCGTTTAAAGGATAGACGTGAAATATAGATAAATGACACTGCTAACGAGAGGAGCTTCAAAAAGTGCGACCAACATGTCAACTAGCAGTCACGTGACAGCCTTGTGAAGAATTTACTTGATTATCCGATTTGGCATCTCATCGCCTCGTTTGTCGATCTAACATCTTAAAACAGGGTATGTGTGTGAACGCGCATTTCTTAGATTGGCAACTGAAATGGTGAAATGAACAAAGTCTACTATTATGTCGCGTGGACCAATCAGAGGATAAATCCTCGTGTCCACCAGGCAGACGAGAGCCCAAGGATCAGTTTTTGCTCACATGGATCCATGGCACATAAAAACGTTAACATCACTCTCTAATTTTATGTTTCCTCAATGACGTGAAGACGAAGCACTAGCCTCAGTCACTAGTTCGTTCGACAACGTAAAAATAGATAAAGCTTGCCTGATGTTTAATTTGAGAATAGTTTAATTGAGAAGGCGTGGCACTGTGGCTTTGTGAATCTTAGCGAGGCCACTGACCATCCCTCCTAAGTTTTTAATATTTATTGCTTCCATTTTTTTTTTTTTTTTTTTTTTTTTGAGGCTTTTCTTTTCTTTTTTTTTTGTTATATATATATATATATATATATATATATATATATATATATAATTCATCTTTGGATAATCTAATTATATGGGTTTATTTACATATACGTATTATATATGAGCAAAGGTGTACCTTGTTGATAGAGTAATATTATTCTGGAGGAATCGGAAGCTGATCAATCCATTTTAAAAGAAATGAGAAGTGGTTATACTGTGCACTCACCGTCACAAAAATGTGGTGAAAAAGGTTTTGGTTTCGGGAACTCCAATGTCGGAACTCCATTTGCAAAAGTCAAACGGATGAACCTCTAATTCTCAGTTCCAAGAGCTGCTGATCAACCGTCTTAAGAGAAAGCCCTCACCCAGAGTTCCTCTCTGGAATCCAGCAGGCAAAGTTCGGTGGCGATAGGGTGCCAGTAATGGAACTCCGATCCATGATTAAGTCCCTGGACAGCGGAGCCAATTGGGTGGACTTACACGAGCCGCTGGTTACATTAATCTTCCCCCAAAAGGATTCCAATAATAGGATGGGAAGTGTTCGCTCTCTCTCTCTCTCTCTCTCTCTCTGGCAGGGGACGACAGATTATGACACAACTTCCACCAAATCTTCTCTTTTTTTTATCTCCCGGACTATATCGACTTTTTTTTCCCTGTTCTTTCTTCTGCCTCCCCCCTCGCGCTCAAGTACCCCAAAGAAGTGGAGGGGGAAGGGATTATAATCTGATCTTCCAACCACCAACAACCCTCCCTCGTCCTCTCGTGTCATTCCGGATTGTCATCCGAGCTTCATCCAAAGAGAGGAGAGAAGAAATTTGCATCTTTTCTTTCTTCTCTCGGAAGTTTAATATTTATGGCGGATCATCAGTGTGTGTTTATAGTGTGGCTTGTTTTTTATTGTAATCGCATTTTTGTGCGGCTCTGATCGAGTGAAGGAGCACCGGAGAGATCCGTTTATGGCACAAAGCTTAAGGAAGTTGAGTGGGGGATTGATACTGAACGTTTCAGCTCGTTCTGGAAGGCCTCTGGAGAACTGTTCTCGATGACTTTGAGTTCCAATTTGGGCGAAACTGAAACGTTGGGAGAGGAAATATAGAAATGCCTGTTATTTATTTAAAAAAACTAAGCTGATTCAAATATGCGTTAAGGTGCGTTTTCTCGGGGATAGCTTACGAGCTGGATAGTACACTGGCTTGCAAAACTAAAGGAACAGTGGCAGGGAAGTGATCTGGATAGTACACTGGCTTGCAAAACTAAAAGAACAGTTGCAGGGAAGTGATCTGGATAGTACACTGGCTAGTAAAATTAAAGGAACAGTTGCAGGGAAGTGATCTGGATAGTACACTGGCTTGCAAAACTAAAAAAACAGTTGCAGGAAGTGATCTGGATAGTACACTGGCTAGCAAAACTAAAAGAACAGTTGCAGGGAAGTGACCTAGATGTACAAAAATGATACAAAGGAGTTACCGAACCTGTGAGTAATAACAAAAGGATAGCAAGAACAGAAGAAAATATTGTAAAGCCTTTGAACTGAAGTGGCGACACTGCACTGGGTAACATAAGACAGAAGGTTAACTGCAAACGCTCAAAAAAGTAGGTATGTAGTTGAATCTACGCCGCCGTGGATCAACACAACAGGTTCGGGATCAATACCGAGGGAATAATGCTACGTAATTTTGAAGGTCATTTCAATGGTTGATTGGGTGTCTGATGAAGTCAACACATGCCTTTGCACCCCACTCTCCTATCTTTTTCGCAACGTCAACGTGAGAACACTTGAGACCACGACAGATTTAACGTGCCTCAGCCCCCATGCACACGAGAGAGGTTGGAACGAGTTTCGAACTCGCAAATCAGCGACTCTTTTAACTGGGCTACCACATCCCAAAACTAAACAAAGAGAGGGTGCTGTTCTTTGTAGCTTGTGTGACAGCCTCAAACACTAATGCAGGCTTTACACTGTGGATGCAGACATTTCATCGTGTTTGCAAACATATAATGAGATTGCAGATCAGTTCCTGCTGTACCCCTTCCTATGTCAGACCTCTGATGTAACGATTCAAAATACAAATATACGTAACAGCTTTCTTCGGTTATGCAAATCACCACAGAATCTTTTGTTTAATTTTCAGGCCTTTAAAATAATACAAATACAAATATTGACGACCAGCTACAGGCTCAAGCCCAACAAGGCTATTCCTTTGTTTATGAATTCCCCAATTCCCACTGACTATCCAATTGTGTCTTAAATTCGTACACTCCCTTTGAATTAACTATATTTTCTGGCAACGCGTTCCAACTGTCTATTACCCTATTAAAATAGTAGTTTTTCCTTAAATCCCGATTAAAATGTGTCTTATTCAATTTATACCCATGACCCCTTGTTCTGTTATCCCTATTGAAATTTAAGCCCTCTGTGTCCCCTTGTTTTACAAACTTGAAAAGCTGAATCAAATCCCCCTTCCTTCTTCTTCTTTCCAGTGTATACATGTTTAGCTTACTTAAACGTTCATTATAGTCGAAATTTGCTAGCCCCTTTATTATTTTTGTAGCTCTGTGCTGAACCCTTTCAATTGATTCTATGTCCTTTCTCATATATGGAGCCCAGAATTGTACAGCATATTCTAGATGTGGTCTTACTAAACCAAAATTGAAAAAAATAAATATTAGAAGCTTGAAATTTTTTTTTATTTAGTAACCTCAGTACGGGGTACAATGAAACACTTGCAGATGGGGTACAATGAAACATGTTTCATTGTGCCCCGGGTGAATGCATTTACTTGAAGTAATATATCAATGATAAATATAATATCACTGATATAAAATAACATATTACTGGTTGTCATTAATCTAAATAAAACACTTTTACTAAGGAAATGGCAACACCTAACATTAATAGGAGAAGGCAACACCAAATCAAAACAGTAATCATTTTGAAAGCATGCAAAATTAAACTGGTTTTTTTTCCTTCTAAAAAAAGTACAGATTTCAATAGTAAGTTAGATTTTTTATATTCAAAAACATTTAAGAATAGTTTATTTATTTCATAGGCGTAAACTGCACTTACTACAGTTCACAATGTTCCTAAAGTTCTCGGTCAAAGGGGCCAAAAACAAATATGCTAATTAATTTCTGGTGAAAGGGGTGTTCTTGTTACTATGTGTGGATTTATTAATGCTTCTGGAAATTCTATACCCCATTATTTAGTATTCCTAGAGTAAATTTCAAGTTTTGCATGTTGAATGGAGCTGTTTGTGGGACTGTGGGTGATGCAACAAAATCGGGTTGGATGAATGGAGATATTTTTGTTAATGTTCTAACAGATTTCCAGGCACATACTTGCTGAACGAAAGAAAATCCAGTTCTACTAATAATGGACTATCATGAATCATATATTACAATTTCCAGTCTAAATTTTACAAAAGATAACGGAATTGTTGTTGTAACCCTGCCCCCCATACCAGTAACAAATTGCAGCCGCCTTTAGACAAAACTGTGTTCAAGTCACTTAAAAATTTCTTCAATCTAGCTGCAAATGATTGGATGCTGTGTAATCCAGGTCGTACAATCTCTATCTATGAGATATCTTCTTTGCTTGGCACTGCTTAGTTTCTTATCACTCCACAAAATATTACAAAAGTTTTTTCAGCAACTGGAATATGGCCTTTCAATAGAGAAATGTTTTGTGAAGAAGATTATTTGTGTTCGTATGTGTCAGATAGGCCTTGTCCTACTGAAAATTATTCCCAGGGTCAGATTAATGAAACTGATGAGCTGAGTAATGAAACTGAAGACCAGACAGACAAAACCCAAGAATCAGAAGTAGTGGATCTTGCCATAAGTAAATCAGAATCACCGACTGCAGGTTGATCAGCAAATGTTCATACACCATGCACTAGCTCTAAACCTGTGAGGAAATACATTTATCCTCAAGAGATAAAACTTTACCCCAAGGCTGGTCCAAGAAGAGTAGGAAATAGAAAAAAAAAAGAGTTTAGTTCTAACCACACAAGTAAAAAATTCTCTGGTTAAGCAATTAGAAAGTAAAAAGGGAAAAAAAACTAAGAAGGGATTGTTTTCAAAACAAACTCTGCCTCCTACAGACTCTGAAGATGATGATGATCCGGATTATTTTCCAGCTCCAGATGATCACTGAAGTACTAAGAATGAGATATCCACACATAACAGTGTGACACAAGCAGTATCTGTATAAATGATTGTTTTAATCAATGAGGGTGAACTGAAACAAGGAAATATATTCTGTTGGAAAAGTCATAAATTTAAATGAAGTTGAATGTGATTAAAATAAACTATATAGGGTGAAAATTGCTTGCATCATTTGGAGTGTTTCATTGTACCCCAGCATGTGTTTCATTGTACCCCGCCATACGGGGTACAATGAAACACTTTGAGACATTTACTTTTTGTTATTTTACAAGCATAAAGATATTGTTTAGAACCTAATAAAAATTTATTTAAATGGGGAAAATATAAGATTAAAAGTATGCATTAATTATATTTTTGTGCATGCAATATTGTGGATAGGAAAAAATAATTAGTAAATTTTGTTTCATTGTACCCCGTCTTCCCCTATTCACAGTTCACAAGACAGAAGCTCGCAGGTTCGTAACTTTTTCTGACACCAAATGTAGTGCAGCTACACTCTACGTTTATGAGCAATGGCAACGGCCTTCGCGATTTTTTTGGCGAACTTCTAAACTCGCCAAGGAAAGAATTATTTCCTAACTCTTTTTCTGTCACAAATTTTTATCTTTTTACAACACACTTTTTAAACACTTTTCAGAACGTTTTAAAAAGTATATATTTTTAAAAACTTTCACAAAAAGTAGTAAGCTTAAACACATTTGTGAACCAGCAGAGAAACTAAGTTGAATGTTGGGTAAGAATACCCTGAAACTTAGGAATTACACTGAATACAGTGGGCATGTTGAAAAAGAAAAAGATTTACAAAAGAAAAAAAGCAAGAAATAATACAACCTGATAACATCAGAATTCTTTCGTAAAAAAATAATGAAAACGAAAGTGGTCAAAAAAACAAAACTATTAATCCTATTGTGAAAATTATTATACTAAAATAAAAATTCCACAACTGTCCAAATACAAATAAATGGACCAATGGTATCACAGAAAACGATTTAAAAGAACCATTGCAATCAAAGGATATTATAAAAACAAAATAACCAATGGGAGGAAAGAAAAATTTCAAACGAATCAATGAAATCAAACGATTTTAACGGATTTTGGAAGAACTTTCTAGAATATTCAAAATGAAAATTAAAAGTTTCCGTTTGCAGAGGTTGCCATGAAAACCACAGCATCAGATGGGTTGCCTTAAGTTATCGTAACTCGCTACTAAAAGTGCGCCAAAAAAATCGCCAAGCCGTTGCCATCACTCATAAACGTAAAGTGTAGCTGTACTCAGTTCACAAGATAGAAGCTCGCAGGTTCGTAACTTTTTCTGACACCAAATGTAGTGAGCAACTCTGCACTAATACTGCAATAACGGAACTTTTGATTTGATAACAAACGATTAATTTAATTTCATGAACATGAAGATAAATACGGATACACAAATTACACAGTTAGTTTCTCTAAACCAATATCTCTGGAACACTCAAAAAACATCTCTCTCAAACTCGCAATCGTCAACTCTTCTGTTCTATTAATTTTCTCGTAACTGAACACCGGAATGTGACGGCTCCTGCCAGTCTCGTTGCTCTTATAATAAGCTCTTTCCAGACTAGTAGACAACTACCGTGGACTAATATTCCTACATCTATCATACATTAATTTTATTTATAGTCATCATAGACTAGAGCTAAATAACCCGGAATTGCTTGGGTTGAAATGGTAAAATGTTGATTGAAAAGTGAATTAGAATAATAACCATTCAACAAGCCTAGTTATGCCTATGGTCACAGCTACTCTGTTATGCGTATGTTCAATTTTTAAAAATTACTTATTGCGACTTGTTAAAATTAAAATTACACTTATTGAGGCGAACTGCCAAAAAACATACGGAGGACCATGGTCTAGATCAGGGATGGCGAACCTATGACCCGCGGGTCAGACATTGACCCACACAGGCTTTTTTAATGACCCACGCGTTGATTGTTATTAACTTATCATCATCATTTCATCATATACATAAAGAATTTTAGTTATTTTTTGAACCCCTCTTTTAAAAAATATGAAAAAAATACAAATGTTAATAAAAAATTAAAAAAAAAATTATAAATGATTTTTGCAAAATGTTTTAGATTTATTGATTATACGTAATGTTGCTTTAAGATTTATATGAATGCCGATTGAGTAGAATATTAAAATTTATAAAATACCGCTTGAGAATGAACAGATGTGGTAAATACTACTAATAAAGACAGATTTATTGAGGTCCCGTTCAAACGCACGTTTGGCGAGGCTAGCGAGGTCCCGCTCTTCAAGGTCGCAAAGATAGTAACTTGAATTAGAGGAATAAAAAAACACTAGGGGGCCTGCCCCCTGCTCGCTAACGTTCGCCAACCCCCGGAGGATTGCTTCGCAATCCTCATTGGTTCGCTGCGCGAACCTATGCTCGCTTTGCTCGCCTCAATGAAGACATGTGTCCTAGCAGAAGGGATTGTTTACAAAATTTACCAAAAAAAATGTTTTTGAAATCTTAATTTCCTGTATTACAGAAAAAATATATACAGTATCTCTAAAATCAAAATTCAAATGAAAACTTTGTGCAAATTTTGACTCGAAATGTGAGCGTTGCTTTGGAAATTGAATACCCAGCATGTTGTTTGTGTGTACATTTTCCCAGCACTCAAACGACCCACACTTTTTCATTGAGTTTTTTGCCGAAAGTTGTAGTGCAAGCGTCTTGTTGAACTATAATTGTTGGCCCTGAAAAGGACCGTTTTTTAAATGGCCCTGAAAAGATCCTCCGCTTTCTTTGATTTCTATTATAAACTAACTGCAACATCTCATTAAAATTTCCTTTTTTTTTCCAATAAAATTTCATCCGATAACGCTATAAATTCAATCGATGCGCGAGACTTCGCGATAAACAAACAATGGTACAGTGTTGCCAAAACGCGATTACAAATAACGTCTTTTTTGCATGCCACGTAAGAGAATTATATATATAGATGATTATACAGTAAATAAAACAAGCCTTTGAGGAGAGATTTAATCAATTTAAAAGTATGGAAAATGCATTTCACTTTATCTTATATTCATACAATACGAAATTCGAAACAATGATTTAAACTAATTTAAGTGCCTAGGTATCCATGATTTAGAAATGGATTTAGTTGAATTTCAAAGCAGCATAGTTTGGAAATATAAATTTGATAACTTGATTTCCGAAGTAGGAAAATGACTGAAACTTTTGCAAATTTGAATGATCCCACACTAATAATAATATTAAACGTATGGGATTCTTTACCAAATAATTTTATATCGATGAAGAAACTTGCTAATGATCTTTTAACGACATTTGGATCCACATATTCATCTGAAAAATTGTTTTCTTCGATGAATTTTGTAGTCTACTAATAGAAATAAAGGCGGAAATGAATTGACTGCAAAATGCGTTTTAACTAATAAATACTGAAAATGTACCAAATATTAAGAAATTATCTGACAAAAAACAACAACAGATTTCTTATTAAATGTACTTTAACTTTATTGTACATAAACCTATAATATCATAACACATACACCTAACTACATTATATTTTAATATATAATATTTCATATATATGTTTTTTTTTCTTTGTTCATTAAAAACTCGGTTCAGGAGGTCTGAGCATGATTTCTCCCCTTTTATATAAATTTTTTGCTCTTCACTTGCGAAAGTAAAAGTTGTAAAACACAAGAAATCGTTTACTTTTTAAAGGATTAAAAAATTGAGAACCAAAAAAAGTAGTTTTTTTCCATGCTCCCTTCCCCTAGTCCAAGTGACCCACGAGAGCTAGTACTAAAAATACAGAGGCTGTTGGCACATTTTTTAGACGATTTTGGTTAGCGGTAATAAAAAATCGTTTTCTGCAAAAGAAATAATTGCAGTTGTACTATGTTTTTAAAAGTCAAAATTATCGTCTGCGGCTTGAGAAATTTGTTTTTATTCAAAATGGCGTTTTTAACGAAGCAGTGGTTCGAAGGCTATATTTATGCTCTTTCCGAAGAGAAATATTCATATTCCGTTATCCAAAAACGATGTGAAAGCCATGGTCTTGTGATATATAAAGCGTCGATAGGTATTATCGTCAACAGGGAAAAAAAACGTCAAATTGGAGCCTCAAGTGGGACAAAAATTCCAAACAAGTATCCAAGGAAGAAACGGACATCTTCGACTATTGCAAAGGTACGTTGTTTAATGTTAAAAGAAAATCCCCCTAGTCAAAGGACAGTTGCAAAATCATTAAAATGCTCGGTGTCCACTGTAAACAAAATGATAAACGTTGATTTAAATCTTAAGAAAGCGAAAAAACGCTATGTGCATCGTCTTTCTCCAAAGCATATCGCTGAACGCAGGACACGCTGCCGAATTCTATATGAAAAACACTTATCCAAAGAAAAATGGAAAAAAATTGTCACAATAGATGAATTATGGGTGTATTTAAATGATTGCAGCAAAAAAAGAGCCACTTATTATCATAAAAGGGGAGAAGAAAAAAAATTAAGTACACGGTTCACAGAATCAAAAGAAAGTTTTTCTAATGGATTGATGATTGTTGCTGGTTTTTCATATAATGGCAAGTTAAAAATAAAGAGAGTGGGAAAAAATGTCAAGATTAACTCCAAATACCATCAGGAACATATTTTATCGCCAATTTTTCTGGATGAAATACCATCGCTTTACCCACAGTGCCATCAATCTGTGGAACTCCATCAAGACAAAGCTAGCAGTCACACATCAAAATCCACTGTAAATTTCCTAAAAGAAATGGAACAAAAAAACCTGTATCAAGGCCATACCATTCACTGATATCCCTACTAAATCTCCCGATGTATCACCTATGGATTTTTGTGCTTTCGGACTTT
Organism: Metellina segmentata; assembly: GCA_947359465.1. NCBI lineage: Eukaryota > Metazoa > Arthropoda > Arachnida > Araneae > Tetragnathidae > Metellina > Metellina segmentata. The sequence continues at coordinate 72,040,217 of OX375877.1, read as the reverse complement.
TAAAATCTGCATTATCCAAACGTCGTCCCACAACAATTACAGGACTCTGGAAAGCTGTTCAGGAGGAATGGGATATAATACCTCTTCTGACACTTCAAAAGGCATTATTATCCTGGAAATTACGGTGTCGAAAGATAGTTCAGAATAAGGGCTATCAAATAGAACATTTAAAACACAAGAATTTTATGTAATTTAGTTTTGTGAATACAATATACATTGTCTAAAAAATGTGTGAACAGCCTCTGTATAGTGAACAAAATGTGACCCACTTCTTAAAAAAATTCGCCGTCCCTGGTCTGGATGAACCAAACGTTATCTTAAGACTTGTGGCAATCTTTTAAAAAGAGGAGGAAAAAGGGAGAGAATGGTAGACCACGAGCAAGGATTAACAGGAAGTAAAATCTGTTTTTAGTTATGTTTGTTTGAGCTGAAAATCCCTCATACTATCGTAATCAACTTGGAACTCAAAATAATTGAGTAGTTGATACTAAATTGTACTATCTTAATAATGTTTACATTTTTTTTTTTTTTTTTTTTTTATGAATTATATGGTGAATGCATTTTGGAAAATAAAGAGAATGCTATATTCGTTTTTAGTCATCCCATAGCATAACAGTTTCATAATAAACTAACCGATATTTTCATTATTCTTACAAATATTTTACACTAGTCATACACAAATGTTTACAACCATTTCAAGACTCTTTACTCCATATTTTCATGGATATATTTGAATATGAATTTGAAAAAGAAAGAAAAATATATTTCGTTCTTTTTGGTATATCATCCGTCCACATTCGCACCCCGGCAAGAAAAGTGACGCAACTTAAAATTACAGAATTTGAGAAACATGAACTTAAAGGATACTATAAAACTTATATTGAAATAGTATAGGCTTCTTTTAAATTTTAAGTAAGTATTTATGGTAATAACTTCTGGTATATTCTATCGAATAGTAATATAACAAGCTGGGGCACTTCATACATATTTTTCAATGATGTAACATCAAAAAAAAAAATTTTTGTTGACCTGTGTCACTTTTCTTGCCGGGGTGCGATATGTATGCGCTCCATTAATATTCTCCTTTTTCATTACAAAATTATTGTATTTTAATAATTCAAGAATTCCTTTTTATTTTTCTTTACAAATATAATTTCAAAACTTGTTCATTATTATTATTTTTTTTGTTTTGTTTTATTGTTTGTGTAGTACTCAAACAGAAAAAATTGCAAGAAAAGAAATACGAAAAGTTTTTTGTGAGAAAGATAAATATATTCTTCAAACGCATTGCATCTGCACTTAACATTTTTCTTTATCAATCCTATTTCTTTAGCGAAGACGCTTTCTGGAGTATTATTTAAATATGCACTCTATATAACTCTTTAAAAAGTTTTATACATATACAATAATCATAAATATGTTTTAGTTCTCGAATAAAAAACTGGACCTCTGTGCAAGTAAAGTATTTAAAATGATACATCTCTTCATTTTTTTTTAACATTCTGTCAAATTAAAACTACCGAAAATATGCAAACGATAATATAATTGACTATACAATTCATACACATGATTGTTTTTATAGATGCTTTCACTTTAATTTTCACTTCTACTTTAATGCTTCCCAGAATTATTTTATTTTTTAATAATTAGTAAAGTAAGAAGTATTAAAATAATTACAATTGTGTTGAGAAACATCGACGAGCAAATGAATTCCTTGTGTTGCATGTAGCATACCATTCATACACCATTTTCGATAGATTTATTGAAGTTAATTGCTTAAAGCCCCAAATATTGATCTGGTGGAATTTTTAAGTTAGAGTTCAAAGTAATGTGCTTTCAGTGGATTTATTAAAAAGTTAAACCAAAATGAATAAGAAAAGCAGTTGGAAAAGTTAGGCACAAAATACTTCATAACAAGAGCACAAAATACTTCATACCGGTTTTTCTAGAAAATAGCTGCCCCTTTATTTCAAAATGACTTAATGAACAAAAATTTTATAAAATTTATGCATTCTAGAAAAAATTATGCCACAATTCATTTACAATCTCAAACTTTTCACTAACAGTTAATTAATGCAGGCAATCTTATAATTCAGTATTATTGATTCAGTGTTTCATAGAATCAGGATTTTTGAGAAAAATATTCTATTTGAAATGCAGAGATAGATACAAAACAACTGTATGAAGTATTGAATTCATATCTCTATATTATAATGTAAAAAATATCAACATTCAACAACAAACATTTTCTTAGAAAATTGCTTCGAAACTGCTCGTGCTGCCATCTATTGTTAATAAGTTAAACTAAATTTAGACATGAATTTTATTTTTCTCACAAGTAATTCTCAAGAACTTACAAAAATTGTAGAAAATTCTGGACTTATTTGTGCCATATGTGTGCAATCTTTCATTTTTGATTTCCTTTTCACCTTCAACGTTCGCTAGGTCCGAAAGTTCTGAAAATCTAAATTCGAATGAGTGATAACTGCATATTTAAAAATTACCATGCGATAAATTTAAGGAAACGGCAAAAAGAAAAGAAATGGACGGATATCAGCCGTCATGTTATTTGTGGTGTACGTGAATTTTTTTTTTAAATACGCACATACAAAAACGAAAAATATACAAAATTATTTGGTAAATGTGGAACAAGTTTTTCCCTCTGTCAAAGGTCATATTGATAAGACTCCTTTAAAATATCATTCTCCGGTTCAAAAAAAGAATATCTTCGTCATATCAAATATTCGATAATAAACATTTGGCATTGGGCCATTCACAAAATCGGATTCAAGTTGATATTTGGCGTTATGAATGGGCGTAACTCCCCTCCCTCATTAACCATCATTCAAGAAAACTTGGTCTCTCGGATATCTCCGACTGGCTCTCAAGTTGTACACAATCAGTTACGAAACGAAATAACTTTGCGAAATGTAGGTTACGGCAATCTCTTTCTTCCGTGGCCCGTTAGCTCAGTTGGTTAGAGCGCCGTGCTAATAACGCGGAGGTCGTGGGTTCGATCCCCCCACGGGCCAGTGTCCTTTTTTCAAGTTGATTGCTAAAGAAAATACTTTTCTGAATATATTACACATATCCTCCCAAAACTCATCATATACATGTTGATATTACGCTCGAATATTTTCATTTTGCGATATTTGCAAACGATAACGAAAATTAAAAGAATTTAACAATGTTTTAAGAGTTTAAAATAATTGGTTTTCTGTGGGAAAAAGCTATCATTTTCAGGGAATTTTAAACAAGGAAGTTCTTAGTTTCTGCATTAATGATTATGCCGCTGACTTAAATTAACAGTTTCAATAGAAGCAAAAGAGCGATAGCTGTGGCACTATCACCTTTACTCATTGCCCTTCTGGTAATTTGGATTATCCAGTCTAAAAATTTACTATTTTTTATTCTTTCCAAATTTATAACTTTCTTATTTCCTAAATTCAGTGCATAAGTCAAATATTCGCCGAGGGTTAAATAAAACAACCCTCTGGGGGCCTTTATAAAACATATATTTTCTTGTTTCTCTTATTTTTATTGCAAGTCGCGTTTAGCTCATTTTAGCTACACTTGGCCAGCAGCAATTTTTATGAAAAATCAAAGCAGTAAATGCCAAAATACAATTAACTCTCTTGAAATTCTTTTCAGAAAAAATATTTGAGAACCTGAAATATCGGTATCAAACAGCAAGGACAGATAAGAAAAGCACCCATGCAGCTAATCTGTATACTGCTGTATAATCTGTATACTGCTATATGAAAAGTTAGTGCTTCATCTACTAAGTATGATTACCTACTCCCCAATTGAGATTTTGGAGCAAATTTCAAAAACTTAAAGTGTAAAAAAAGGTTGGTTTTAAGCCAGATGGGTAATTGTTTACACTCAAAAAGAAACCCCTAATTCTTACATTGACATAGCCTAGGAACCTTAACTAAATGCTTGTGTTGTCACAAGCCTAAGTAAATGATTTTTGCATTGTTTTTCACACTTGATTTGATTTATATCATAGCTGTAAATCAGTTCATGAGTTTTAAAATTTTCAAATATATAACAGATGAAAATTATCCTTATAACCAATTTAAATTCAAAAAGTATTTGGAGAATAATGACATTCCATTTCTCAAAGCCAAAAAAAATTATAATGTAATAAAAGTCATTTATTCGTTTTTTGAACAAGAAGCAATTAGAACTGATAGAGGAAAATACCTTCCATGAACGGATTTCATCTTATCTAAAAGTCCTAGGTTTTATATAAATTTTATATGTAAATGACATTTATACATGAATTTTATACATAAATTTTACATGTAAATCAAATTTATATATAAATTTTATACATAAATCAAATTTGTATATTAATTTGAAAAAGATAAATGTGTGTGAATTAATTTTAATGGAGTGTTTAATTGCTGTCTTGCTAAATATCAACAATTTTGTATTATTTAATACTAAGATATTTAGAAAAACTTTGAAAATTAAATGACTTTAAAATCTCAAAACGTATGATCACTGAGTTTGAATTTATGCAGTTAAAGTATATTTTGCTATACAAAATTACTGCTTTATATCATACTTATACACCTCATTACCTAAAGTAATGTCTAAAACAAAGGTAAGAAATATTTCTTTTAAATGTTTGAATAGTGTCAGACTAGTTTGTAGATAAATTAAATACAATTCAACAGGAAGAACATTGATTATGCAAATCACCAGCTTACATTCTTATATTGACAGTCAAACTAAAAAAAATTATCGTGCCTTTGCCAAACATATACAACTCTTTGAACTTGTGCTATGCATACAAACTTAAAACTGTGTAGCATTTTGTGACAAGTTTCAAACATTGCACTTAGAATAAACAGCCATCAATTCTATAATTTAAAGCTAAACATAAGCACCTTAATTTTGGCAAAGCTCAGATTACTTTTCAAGAAAAGGTAAACCAATAATCATCAAAATATTCCACATGTTTGGAGATTATCTTTTGTTCCAATTAATAGACATCTAAGGCCAAGAAAGAATATACTAATCTTCTTGTTAAATCTTTTGCAATCCTTCCACTTTTCACTACTTTTGGTGTGCCTTTTCATATAATATTACTGTCTTTGTGTACTCTCAAAAAATATTTATTGCCTTCCTATCAAATTAAACTTCTTTCAGTTGAAAAAACTTGACTGTTTCAAAGTCAAGCAATTGCCAAATTATCCCATCAGGCAATCAATCTCAACTCTCAGAGCTTCCAACTCTTCATGATTTGTTGTTGTTGTTGTTGTCGTATGTTCTTCTGGGATGCATATGAAAGCAAGTGGTGAACAGAAACATTCAAGACAATACAGAAGAATATATATTTTTTTTATTATAACAAACGATGATCCCAGCAAAGAACAGAAGGTGTGCGCTGCTTTCCTTTCAAGACGGGAATCCATTCCAGGCGAAAGTCCGACTTCTTTCCCATTCATGATTTGTTCAAACGCAAATAGTTCTAGCACTGTATGAATATTTTACTTTCACTCTCTCTCTACGATCATAATATATAATCTACAAAAATCAACCATTTACCTTCTTGTGTAATCTGAACTACAAATTTACCATTAATATCATTACACATGTTTATTTTCAAATCGGCTTTTGTAGAAATTGCTATAACCTGCTTAATGCTAGATGGATCGACCAATAAAGAAGGTACTGAAGATCTAATTTTGATGAAGTGCAAAACGAATGAACCATCAGCGAAAGATTTTGATCCAACAAAGGCTGTGAATAAGTGTTATCTTAGTTCTAAAGCAACAAGACATATTCATGGCCATAAAAGATGGCAAATTATCACAAAAGTGGAGTAAAATTTGTAATGTAGATAGTAAAATGTTATTTTTTATTGCCTGTTGCACTATACATAGCACATTATTTACTATTGATGTCTGAAATCAAACATATATATATATATATATATAAACCTGCTTTTTATGAAAATATCTAAATAATTCAAATGTATTCAATTACACTAAAATATATTCTAGTCTAAACCTTGTTACCTGTATTCTAACAATTACATGGCATGTACTAATGAAAATGTACATACATGGTACATTGGTAACGTGACCATTTATTTTTTTTCCTCAAAACGGACATCTACTAATTTTTAGCTAATAGTATACGAGTATTCTAGAAAACACATATTTCTTTATAGTTTTTATTTATTAATGAAAACAAATAGGAACATATATGAGCATGTGAAAACAAATAATTTATGTGGTTTTATATTTTCTGAAGAACAAATTTGCTTAAGTCAGGGCTCAAAATACCCGGGTGCAATGAGCATATGAAAATAAAATTGTGCACCTAACGTTAAAAAAAGGGGGGGAATGTGTTTTATGTTATTTTGATGTTTGAACAAAATACTAGTATCAACCTCTCTCGCTCTAAAGGAACGTAATTAAAATTCCTAAATACACACAATGCAAAAACAATATCGCTGGGTCGTAACGGGTTTATATAGGAGGAAGGTTTATTTGGTGTCACTGCTACCAGAACTTTCCTATGATCGAAACTTTTTCCAGATGGTTCTGTTGGAATTTATGTATTCCCGCATTTCTGTAAACACTTTGTGTTTCAATAAAGTGTAAATAAAGCCGTAGGAATTCTTGAGAATTGTCTAGCCACTGCATATCGTAAACAATTATTTTCATTATTTATCTTTAAACTCAGATTTTATCTACTTAAAATATTGTGTACTCGTTTTTTTTTTTTTTTTTTTTTTTTTGCCCATCAATGTCTCATGATGACTGAATATTTGTAAGTAATATTTTCGCAGATAAATAAAATTATTTAAACTAGGGGCCCGCCCCCTGCTCGCGAACGCTCGCCAACCCCCGGAGGATTTCTTCACAATCCTCATTGGTTCGCTGCGCGAACCTAAACTCGCTTCGCTCGCATCAATGAAGACATGTGTCCTAACAGAAAGGATTGTTTACAAAATATGATATTCGAAAAAAATATTTTTTAAATCTAAATTTTTTTGCTATTTTTCAGAAAAGATAAATACAGTACCAATACAATCTGAATTCAAATGAAAACTTTGAGAAAATTTTGACTCGAAATGTGACGGCTGATTTGGAAATTAAATACCCAGAATGATGTTTGAGTGTATATTTACCCCTGCACTCGAGCCACCCACGCATTTTCATTGAGTTAGTTGTTGAAAGTTGTAGTGCAAGCGTCTTGTTGAACTATAATTGTTGGCCCTGAAAAGATCCTCCGCTTTCTTTGATTTCTATTATTAACTGCAACAGCTCGATTAAAATTCATTTTTTTTTCAATAAAATTTCATCCGATAACGCTATAAATTCAATTCAAGCGCAAGGCTTCGTGAAAAACAAATAATCGTACAATGTTGCCAAAACGCGAAAACAAATAACGTCTTTTTTGCGTGCCACGTAAGAGAATTATATATATAGATATTTTTATTTACTATCTACTACTAACCTATCTAAACATACCCAACTAATAACGTACTAACTAGTAACGTATTACGTTTTTTTAACTGTGCGCCTAAGATATAATCTGTGCACCTAATTTATAATAATGCAATTTTTTAATACAGGTGAACAAAGTGCACCTGTATTAAAAAAACTATTTCGAGGCCTGGCTTAAGTATATTTGGGATTGATTTTAAACAAGAACGAAATTATTGGCAGGATTTCTTAACATTTACTTTTGTGTTTTATAAACGGGTACGTAGTTTATAAGTTAGCATTAAAAGTGTGCACTTGAGCTTAGGAATTGTTGAAATGAAGGTTTCACGTACAAGAAATTTAAAATTGTGGCTACAATAACACATGTCCATAAAAAAACAATAATCAATCGTCAAGAACCGTCAAAGATGCACGAGCTGTCTATACATACTCTCAATTGAGGAGTGAGCTAGCAGGTTTTTGATTATGGTTGGGGGAAAAATAACCTGTTATTTTACAATGTGTATTTCAAAATTCTAGACGCCTAAAGTGATTACAAGTATTAAATTTAAATATTCAGTCAATAGCATTTAAATAAATGCCCCGTCAGATTTTTTTTTTTAAAATTTCGTGCCTCTTTTTGAAATTGTTACTGTGTTTTGATCACTTTCTGAAAGCAGGACGTATGGTCACATTATACATTGGGTACATGTGTTTAGTCTCCTATAAAGCACTTTGATGAAAATATTGAAAACGAATTCGTTCACTTATCAGTAAGATTAACACCTGCACACACTCATGTGCCTAGAGTAGTCAAACATTGTACAAGTTTTAAATTAGTGTGACTGGTATGAACAGTTATATTGTATATTTTAGTGTAATATGCTACCGAGATGACATGTTCTGTTATATCATGTGTATTAAAAAAGTGCAATCCAAAATACTATATTACATCAATATCATATCATATAATCACTAAATACACTGAAGGTGCAAAATTGCATTTATTTCAACAAATATTTACATGGCATAAACTTTCAGAAAAAAACAAACATGGAAAAAGTTTTGGTACACTTGTAGAATAGTATTAAATAGAATATTTAATCTCAACTTGCAGAAACCACAAAGAAAGTGTATCATACCAGAACATGTAAGCACACTGCATAAATATATTTAATGTGAAAAGTGACAGTAATGAAAATGTTTGATAGATCAGTGAGTTTTCAGTGTTCATCAATATCTACAAATTAAAAGAATATGGATGGTTTAATTGATTTTAAATTGAGCAAAACCTTTCTCCAAGTACGAAACTCAAATATCGAGTTGTGCATATTATGACATATTACTAATTCAATAAATAATCACAATAACCAAGCTTATCGTACAGTGATAGGCTAATTATTGCCTTTTGTAATAAAGCCACTTTAGCTTCCTCCTTTCCTATCTTCTTCCTTTACTTTAAAATCACCAACAAATAATACTGTATACATTTTCATGATGATTTAAGATTTATTTAGTAAAAGTAATTAGTATACCTTTCAATAGTGATGATAGAAAATTATAGGGAAATTCCTCCACTTAATTCCTATTGTTTAAGATGAGATTTCCCCTTCCCAATATGAATACATATATTCAACAAGCATCAGTGTACATTACAATGCCTAGTAACATTGAAATAGTAAGAACATTTAACTAACAAAACATACCTTGGTACCTAATTCTTTATGGGATTTGTGTGTTTGAATTGGCATAATCAGTCAAATCTAACTTAATCTTTGGAACCTGGGGGAAATGAGGCTTAGGCCAACCTATCCAAAACAAACTTTAGGTATTTAAAATGGAGAGTATAATTATTAATAAAATCAGGATAAGCTACTAAATGGTATATTAATTTTGTTCATAAATTATTTGTTCTCTGCATTAAATTTGATTGCCATTAATGAATTCACTATGCACTTTGTGAAAAAAAATTTTTTTATTGATGTCACATCTTTTCTAAATAGAAGTATGATTACAGAGGGTTGGTTGATTAGTTGGGTTTTATGGCACAACGGCCATATTTGGCCCAGCTGTACCAGGCAAGGTCAAATAAATGAGCTTAGAGGGAAGAATGGATATTTTTAAGTAGTGTATTTTAAAGATGAAGTGCACGAAACCATTCACTTCACATACATAGCACTGGAAAACACTTTGGTGGCAAAGATAAAATTGTGCTTAAAATTACTGAACATTTTTCCCAAGAAAAATCGCAACATTTTGAAAGGTGTTTCTGAAAGGATGTTCCTTTAGGCATTGGCACTCATGGCCAACGGCTCTTAGTTATGTCTGTTCACCCTAGATTTATGCCTTCAATTTGGCATCAGTTAAATTTAGTTATGGTCATCAGGTTGGTTAAGCCCAGAGATACTATTTTAACTGGGCCAACCATTTCTAAAACACAGGGAATAAAATGTCTTTTTAGAGGTCTTGTTAGAAGCTGGCATGGATTTATGTTGACTAGAAGAAAATAGAAAGCTCCACAACAAGCCAGACTTGAACCTCAGTCTACTACAGTCCAAACAAATACGGCAACCAATTGGTCCAATAGATATTTAAATAGACTTTATCCTCTGTAACCTTATTTGGTGCATACTTGTTTTTAAGGCCTGATTCAAAACTACTTTCCCCTCTTCTGCAAAATCTTTAACATTTATATTTCTCCATTTGGTGTGAAAGTATGAAAACCTACTTTCAGAACAACCCTTATAAGATTTTAAAAGAATTTAAATAGTTGGTTAGAATGAAAAATAATTTTTTAACAGTTTGAATAATCTAAAGCTGGACAGGGGTTAAAAATCTTCAAAATTTTTTCTAACTGCATAATATGTACTTATTTAAAGTAAAATGGGTTCATTTTGAGATATTTTATAGATGTTAACAGATTCTTCTCAACTCTCAGACAATACGATTAAAGATTCATGAAGCTTGGTTCAGCGTTCTCTAAATATGAATAGATTTAATTTAAAAGAAAAATTATCTAACAAGTTAGATGCGTATAGTAAGAAAACAGTATTTAAAATGGAAACATAGCAATCCTCCCATTAGAATTGAAGAACACTTGAAATATTTATCTTCATAGAAAAGAGGAGTACAAAGGAAATATTTAAAACAGCACTTGCTATTTTTGTCATTGAAAGTGTTGAGAATGACTCCCTTAGAAAATATCTGCAAAGAAAAATAATTAAGATTTAATATCAGATGCACAAGGTTGTCATCATAACAACAGTACATGTAAAATAGTTGCTTTAGTAGCCTGAAAAGTTGAAAATAGTAGTCAAAATAGTCTCCTCCTGGCGATAATTTAGTAGTCATTTCCGTTATCCTAATACTCAGATAAAAAGAATAGAACATGCATATGTCGTGCAGAAAATTTTGAAACATAGCTAGACAATGCTAACTATGAGTTTATAATTTATAAGCAAACAGAACTTTGATTTCTAAAGCCAAGCTATGTTACCTTCAATAAAATTCAACTTATTTCTTTAGATCATTAAACTTTAGAAATCAACCGTTATAACCTTAGAATGATAAAAATAATAATATTTTTTGTCCTACCTTTTAAAATAACTGTCGTGGATAAAAAGTATAATTAAAACAAAGATCTGAATGTTGTTATAAGGGCCCCGGAGGTTGGCGAGCGTAAGCGAGCAGGGGGCGGTGCACCCTAGTTTTATAAATAAATATTAAGCGGAGAATTGTTTTTACAGACTATCTTGAGGGAAGAACTATTCATTAGAAAGTCAATCCAGCTTATAAAAGCTCACAATTAGAAAAATAATGCTCTACATTTCAAAATATAAAGTAAAACAGTGTTTGCAGTCAATTCATTCAACCATATTACACCAAACAATGTCAGATGAACATACACACAAAGAAAGCTTTCACTGACACAGAAAAGGAATATAAAAAAATGAATCAGAATTCGGGGGGTATAGGTTTTTCAACTGATTAATAATTTGCTCAACCCTTTACAAACAGCAATGCAGAATATTGTTTCCTCCCTTGGTTATGGGAGCCGACCAATTGGCTTTACAGGCAACTTACTGAAACAGCCAAAATCGGCCTTCTCAATATTCGCCACCCCAAGGAGGAAAGGGAATGTGTGTCATCCCATTGTCACCTGATGTTGGTCATTATCATTTAAAGATTCAAAGAACCTGCAAGATGTCTTTGGTGACATTTTAAAGGGGATAAGCACTCAAGAAGAATTGATTTGAGTGGCTCCACAACATCTCTGTCAACGGAGATAGGGCTATTCAAATGCAGGTCTCTGTTGCACAGAAAAGAGGGGATAGAAATCTTAATAGGCTTTGGCCATGTCAGAAGTTTGAGATCTGAAGGAATTTCAGCCCTCCGATACCAGGGAATGAGTAACTTTCGTCAGTTTAAATATCCAGAGAATTAAGCGTTTTGTCAGACCAAAAGTAGATTGTTTTGAGTCGTGTCAAAATAACAGTATAAAATGTGATTTAAATACACAGTGATTAGGAAAATGTACCCAAACACAACATTTCATGGGTTAAAAAATTAGAAAATGATTGATCTTTGGCACAAAACCACATCCCCTAAGCTTTGAATAGGCCAAAATTTTTGTTATAGGCCAAAATTTAAAGTTCATATAGAATTCAAAAAAATCAATAGTTATAATCCAATTTAATCGCAACAAATGTCCAAATTCAAAAGTTCATGTTTTAATATATTTTTTATTCATAATTAAACACATAGAGGAATCAAAGCAGGCAATACATTTATTTATTAATCAATCAATTTCATCATGTGCTACTGGACAATACTTCATATAATCATGGTAGTAAGCATATTACTGATTAAAACTCCTGAAGTAAAATGCAAAGGTAATTTTTTCAATATCTTGACTCTAAGCTTTACAAACTTCCTACTCTTCATTAGCTCCAAGCAATCAAAAAAATTACATATGGAAATTAATACATTTTGCAATGCTTTTGGCATTTGCTAGGCAATTCAGATAAAAATGATTTATTTGAATTAAAGTATACATACTTTGACTTCTTAAGCAGCAAGCCCATGAACACCCCTCACATGGTGTTGTAAAGTATCTTTTCTTCTAAATTCTGAAGGACAAAGCCAACACTTATAGCTGTGATCAAAGTGATTTTTCTTATGGCGGTTACGAGTACCAGCTTGTCGGTACACTTTCCCGCAGATATCACATGGGTAACGAACTGTAAAAGACAATGTGCTTAGTGCATTGTGAATCCAAAAATGAAGAAACGAAATTAGTTTGAGAAAGCATCACTTATGAACATTGTAACATTATTTATACTACAAAATTAAGCAAAAAAAGTAACACAAGAACATTTATCTATATGTATAACCATATGAACCATATAACAGCATCACTTAAAAAAACATCTTTATAAACAATTAATATTTCATTTAAAATTTGTGAATTAAAGTAGGTATACACAGTTTAACTAAAATATTTAAACTATGATAATAAGCAAGTAAATATATATCTAGACCCAGTAAGAAATATTTTTAGTAAATACTACTTAAATATTATTTGCAATTTTCATCTAACTATTAAAATCCATGTTTTGATTTTTTTTAATAGTATAAATGTTTTTTGCATGAAACTACATGATCAATTTTTGTGCAAGTTTTATATTTATAGTAAATATATTTAAAATTGTTCACAACATAATTTTCAAAATATAATTATTTCTACTAAACTTTTTACTTCACAATATTTACTGAACCTTTTTTAGATAGTAAAATGTATGCATATAGTTTCAAAATACACTAAAACAATAACAAAAACTATTCTAAACTAAGTTCTGAAAGTTAAACATAATTTATCCAGTATTTTGGATAGAATAATTTAGAATACTTTTCATTTACTGTATGAAAAATTATTTTGACTGTAGATGTTTACTTGTATCTATAGCAAATAGTTAAGATACAGGCACAACATAATTTTGAAATATTCTGTCTTAGCATAAAATTATTGTAACATCCTGTAGTCACGAAAATTATCCAGAAGCTTATTGTCCTGAAAAGAGAAAGAAAAAGATTGTTTGGAATTGTATTTTTAGCTTGTAAAACTACAAAATAGCAAATTATTAAATATTATTAGTGTTTTAATTACCTAAATGAAACAAAATTCTAAAAACATCCATTTTTAAAACAACCTTGGAAGAAGTTTTATTAGAATAAAAATATGTGTGTGTGTGTGTGAGTGCATGAGAGCAGTTATTAAAATAAATTTATGATCTAACCAGGTTGATAGAAATTATTTTAATTGTAATGCAATTTGTACACCAAATTGACAAAAAATCATTAGCATTTTTTGTGTCATTCATGGCATGCAGATTAATGTGCAGCATATATTTGATATACCACATGTAAAGTGATACCTTCTGAGGCATACAATATGAAAAGCTCATTGTTGCTATTACTCCAACATCATGTTGCAAGAGAAGAAAATACTAAAACATAATGTTACAATAATCATTTGTGGAATCAAGGACACAATAAGGTAAATTCCCTACTCCATTAAACCTCAGTATTAAGTGGTTTCGCTACATCACTTTTTACTTTTTACCCATATGAATTTCAAATTTGGGACAGCAGAAGAAATTTCATACTAGTCTTTTTTTAAATTGGCAGTTAAATTCACTTGTTTCAAGGCTGATGTTATACCTCACATGTATGAAATCCAATCTATATATATAAAACACTAACGTACGTGGACCCGAAATCGACGTTATTTGTGTATTGTCGAATGGCAACAATCAACGTAAATAAAATAACCCAGATATTTTGAATTCTTGCTGTTTTTAAATAGCCGAGGTCAATTTCTATGCAAAGTAAGGAATTAAATTGTAAAAATTTACGTTTGAACTGACTTCTTATTTCTTCCTTTGATGTAAAAGTAATTTAAACGTAATTTTGCTACCCGGTATCTGGCCACTTCAGAATTAATGTTTGTTTTTTTAATTTGATTTAGAATTCCGTGTTTGCGTATTTGAGTTGACTGCGAGATGTTGTGGACATATTTGAGGATTCCCAAGTATTATAAATATGTATTTTTTTTTGTTAATAAATCATTATTGTCTTTGTCAATATCGTTGAAAAGTCTTTTGTCGCATTATTCTATTTCACAATATATTCAGGAAATCGAAATTCAACACGTTTGAATAGATACGTACGTATTTTTTTTCTTCGGAATTTTGCATTTTTTCAAGGATTGGAATTTTATTTTTGTTTGCATTATGTGTTCTGGTATATTACCTATTGTAGAAATATTATTTAGGAGTTAGATTTTAATGATATGTCTATTTCCTGCAAACTATCACTAGACATGTATAATTTTGTAGCGGTATATGTATATTTCGACCAACTTTCCTTAAATATTTGATTGAATACGCTCGCAATGATTTGAAGAATTGTTTCATAAAAATAAATAAAATATACAAATCAAAACATGCTTGATTACGGTGCGTAAAAAAGTTTAAAAAAAAGCACTATTACACACCGCCGAGCGCTAGCCGGCGCAGCCCGGCTAGTATACACATAATTCCCTAAAACTAATTATCTGAAAAGTCCACACTTTAAAAGTGAATAGGAAAATCACAAAATAAATGACAAACTGATTAAGAAAGTCTGAGACTGCTGCAAATTTTATATATTATATACTAACAAGAGAATTTAATCTACAGCAAGGTAATAAAAAAATATGAACATTTTTTAGGTTTAAGTGATGTTAAGAACAGATAGAAATTCACGGCAAAATAAATGTTATCACAAGAAATTAAGCTAATTATAATGGAAATTAGAAGAATATATTTTCTAAAACATCAATTATAAAAGTTTATTTCAAAAAATCAATTCAAATTTACAAGACAAATTTTTTTTTAAATCTTTGATAAATTTATTTGAACAATTTTAATTTTAGATGTACAAATGTACATCTGAAATGCTGGACACAAATACTATAATACATGTAATCAATAGGAATAAGATTTGGGAGTATGTTCCATAGTTAATTACATTTCTTATAATCTGTTAAAATTTTTACTATTTATACCAGGAAAGCTGATTTTACTATGTAATGTTTTATTTCTAGTTTCATATTCATAAAACACATTAGCTCATGAATCAACGAGAAAACTGTCTTCTTCAACAAAATGTTCATTAAAAATAATTTAAGTGACCAAAAGAAAGCAACAAGTTCAAAACTCGATATTTAAGCATAAGAAAGGGAAACATTAATTTTTTAAACTTATCTACTAAATTATTATAAATATAATCAGATGCAATACGCAAATATTTTTATGGGTATAGTAACAACTTTATGTTAATGCCTTGTTTACTTAGTACAAATATTTTGAACTCATTTTACGAGATTACATTTCAACATTAAAAAAGAATATTTTGGCAGTTTCAATTCTATGTCAAAGAAAGATGAAAACCTTGTACCAGTTGTTCTTGCATATTAATTATTAATCAATCGCTGTTTCATTAATTTAAAGACTTTTTGGGAACAAATTGCGGAATTTTTGCTCGATTATTACAAAAGTGGAGAAATACACGAACTCCAAAGATGCAAGATATCAAGTGGTTTCTTTAAAAAACCTATAAAAATAAAACTATATACTCTTGTTTTTTTTAAGGTTGTTTTAATGAAAGAAAATTACAAGACAAAATTTAAACACGGATAAACTAAAATAGTTTAACTCGGGAACTTGACTTAATTACATTAGTTGTATTTGGGAAAATTAATATTTACGTGCAAAATGTTAAGTAAAAATGAACTTAGTGGCATTAATTTTTTTTACAAAATATAAAATGACAAAAGGTTAGTGCAATGAAACCTCACGAGCCTGAAAATTTTGATTCAATTCCCGTAGAGCAGTGAAAATGAATAAGAAAATTATAAATCCCTAATAAATTGAGCCACATATTCCATTTCTTGTTCTTCCGTGTTTGTTTATATACATTTAACACGCTAAACAAAAGTTGAGTTGCTCTTCAAGTTATAGTTGCACACAAGAATTTAATTTTTTTAAAGTTTTACCTTGTCTAAGAAATATACATTACTTTACGAAAAAGTAATTAATTTTTTTGGAAAAAAAAACACCAATTTAGCAGTGAATTTTGAAATTTTGTGATTGACGTATAACGAAATAGGTTACATTTTACAGACTCCATTGTATTAAGTGGCAACATTCCATCCATATCAAGGAAAATATTTATTTTGCTGCTTTTTATAGCCTCTTTCTGGTAAAAACCGGCGACGAGGTCGTCTCACGTGTAATATTTTTCAATCAAAACTCATCCTAATCTCTTGCGTTGTAGCTTTCCAGATTAGTTGATGCTTTGAAGGAAACTATGTTCGTATTTTTTATTGTTTCTTCCTAAAATAGTGTACGTAATCGCACCTGGATTTGTTCAGAGTCCTTGGGATCTAACAATTGAACAATGAAGTTTTTCGAGGGCGAAGATATGTTCCACTACTCTTGGCGGCAAATAGCGGAAGTTTTCTGGTTTCGCTACCCTAATCCTTTCAGCAAACATGTCAGAACAGAAGACATTCTCTATCGTAAGGTGGAGCAAGGTGTACTGCACACAAAACGACTCCTGACCAAAAATGTTCGAGTTTCCTATTTCGGGTACAACATTTCCATCAAGAACGAACCTATCATAGAAGAATCTTTCATTGACCCTGTGAAGCAAACGATACAAACTTACACCTGGAATGTCGGTACATCTGTCGCACAAGTCAAAGAAGAGTGTTTATACAAGAAGAAAGGAGATAATAGCACTGTTGTAGAGCGCAAGGCTTGGATCGAAAGGTCAAAAATGTACTTTCCGCGTCTCATCGAGTCCTACCTCATTCGGAGGTTCCAGAAAAATGTTCAGAAAACGTGCAAGGGTTTAGAGTATGTACTTGCTGCAAAGTACGCACCGTCAGTTCCTGTTGAAAACAAATCGTCGTCCTTCTTAGACAAAGACAAAATAAGGGAAAAGGCCAAGAAAGCAAAGGATATTGCTACCTCTAAAACTGTGCCCATATTTGCTGCATAACGTTATTCTATAAAATGTACATATTAGTAAAATTTAAGAATTCGAAAAGGTATCTAATTCAATTCAATTTTTTATTTAAATCAAAAAAAAAGTATATTGAATTTTCCTTAAACTTTTACAAAAAGTTATTACTGATTACATGCAAAATTTCAGTGAATTATTGAATTGAATATGAAACCTATATATATATATAGAGAGAGAGAGAATGTAAGTCATGATTAGATTGTTATAATTGACATTGAGTGTATCTAAGTTAGTATCAAACAAAGGAGTTTAATTATTATTTAATTAGTTACAGGGTCTTGATATTCCAATTTACGATCAGCAGTCATTGTGACAACTTTCCAATGGGTGATCTACTTGACTGTAGATTCATAACTTATTTTAACAACGGGATTAATCAGCAATTTTTAACCAGTGATACACAAGAATAACTTAAGCTGCTTTATTCATAAGACACACATAAGATTCATTTCAAAGGCTTAGTTTTCACAAGTGACCTTTAGTTTCAATACCCGTAAAAAATTTTGAGTATTACTTTTTATTAGTATCGTGAATAAATTGTTTCAAAATGATTTTTTAAGAAGTTATTCGGAGAAAGTTAATTACTATCATTTTTGTAAATCAATCAAAATATACTTTTTTTTGCCAAAAAAAAGCTTATAATTTTGCATTTTTTTAGCAAAAAAAGCATTTTCTGGTGTGACAGAATTTTAGTAACGTTTTTTGTGTGTGCTGATATGGAAAAGTTGAAAATCGCTTGGTTAAATTAGCATGTTAGAATTTGCTATGTAGTTATGGTTAAAATGACTGCACATAAACAATTTTATAATTTATTTATTCTTTATTAAAATATTGTAACGTGTAATTGAAAAAATATTGGTCTCGTGATCTTTTCTCAGTAGTGTTATAATTGTTCTATTTAAATGAAATACTGACAGTGATTGAAGAATATTTATATCACCATCAAAAAGTTAGTCATGTTCCTTATTGAAAATATTTGATTCATGATTTGATTTGCATGAATCTTAAATATGAGCTTACAAATTAGTCAATGCCATCTCAAATCTTCATTCAGTATGTTGTTAAAGCTTTTTTTGTAAATTCCAAAATTTGTTATTACTCTAGGGTTTTTAACAACCAAATTATAGTTTTCTTTTGAATTTTATAATTTTAATGACAAGTGTTTGACTAAAATAAATATGTAGTAACATTGCAAAATTTCATTAGTACCAAACTAAAGGGATTGATGTCACAATCATGTTCATTCACCATATTTATATTTTGTTATATATAATTACAATGCAGAATTCCTGTTTCAGAAATTACTACTCGCAAATTCTTCCATTGTATTCAAATTTAAAGGAAGTTATAGGACATCGTTTCTAAAACTTTAAAGATATTTTGGGGCATTCCCCCCCCCCTTGGAAAACAGGGTGGTTGCACCCATTTGGTGAATTGATCTAGGATAATTTAATGTGTTGTTAGTAATTCAAATTTGTATACTTCACAAAGGTGCATCAGTGAAAGTTTTCTTCAATAATATTCAAAAGTGTTTGTAAAAGACTTTTATTGATGCTCCCAAAAATGAATTTAGTGTTGATTGACATAGATTGTTTTGTGACCTTCTCAAAAATGAAGTTTTGTACTTATTGAAGATTAGATATTTGTGTGCTATTTTATTGAATTTGACTTCAAAAATGTTTTATAAACTTTGAATACAAAAAATTATTGTTCATCAAGCTAAATGTATGTGGTTGTAGTGTTCCCTAAATATATTCCAAGCATATCATTTGACTTTTTCAAATCGAATTTCAGCATGTTTCAATAAAAATTCCAAAGAATAATTGGATTGATAAATGATAATTAGATTAAACATCGCATTTTGCAAAAATGATGATAAACTACATTTTAAGGTAATCATCCCATTATGTATCATGCAAGAGTATTTGGGTAGCAGAATAAAAGCTTCACATTCCATCTGGTTTACTTGCTTGTACTGAAATCTATCTCACTGGTAAAACGATTCTGATTACATAGACATGTTTTGTTTTTTTACTTATTAGTTATAATATGTTTTACTATATATATATGTTGGCACACAGAATTTAAAATAGGCATAAGAGCTATTTAGAAGATGTATTGTATTCCTAGAATATGTCATGACAAAAAACACCTTTCAAGTTCAAAAGGGGCATACATCATAAGTCACCAAGGCTTTTGGAGGACTCTAAACTTTTGCACTAGTACTGCGTGCATAGACACAACAACAACATACTTAAACATTGCACTTCCAATTGTGTTCAACTACTTCACATTTAAATGCAATGTAATTAAAATTTAGTTTTTGTCCAGAAATTGTTTGTGAAATATTTTTTTTAACTGTTCTAGAAGAGTGATATGCCCAATATATACCTGTTATACAAATTTAGATCTTTAGTCAAATTATGTATTCAAGTAAAGATGTTGAAATTAATCAAAGACCACCAAAATGTTTTAAAATATCTTCTGTTATACAAAAATTGCATTTCTTGAGATGGAAAATATCTTACTTCTACACTATTGCATGTACAGCAGTTAGGACAGTTTTCTGTCAAGCTTAATACACAGTGCACTAGTGCTTTGATAATTGTAGCATCCTTATAAAAAAAATTAAAATGACAATACATCAATGTAATTTCTAATAATTATTTTTCTTGCAGCTTATGTTTGACATTGATAAACCCTCTTATCTAAAATCAGAATTAGCCTGAAAATTTTCTTAAACATTTGTCTGAACAACATTTGATGGATAAAAGATTTTTAATTTTTTTTTTTTTTTTTTTGCAAAGAAAGGGGTGGGTAATATAAATGTTGAGGTGTTAATTGTACCAGATTGGAAATGTCTGCAATTATAATCATTCCATAAATTGGGGCCCAAAGTTCATCTGCAAAATCTTATGAAGAAGAAAATTGCCTAAACTCAATTTGCTAAGGTGTTCATCTTCAGGTTAAAAAAAAATATTTTTTTTTTTTTCTATGACCTAATCAATTAACCTTTATTGAATATGGTGCTTCTAAGTACTTTTTATTTGACATTTCAGTTTCATCCTTATGTTAATGAGATTTACAAGTTTAAAATGGCATTGTTTTTAAAGTATTAACTATTATACAATTTAAAAAAATTTCAATTATGATTTGTAAGCAAAAAATGCATTAGCGTACATTAAATAACTTTTAATACATTGCACTATTTAAATTCTCTATTATTAAATGTGTTAAAAATTCTTATATTTAATGGTTGTTTTGTTTGTACGTTAATATGAGCTATTGATATTTTTTATGCTTTGCTCACGTTATTTCTACAATATCTAGTTTGCTTCAAAAATATTGGCACCCTTGTTTTCAGTTGCCAAGAATTCATAAAGAATGGAAATTTTAGTCAAGAATCATTTATGAAAACTTGCAACTGTAGCCTTGTTTTCCTTTGTTAAATAAAATAATATACGAGCTTTTAGTCGTGCCTTGTCCAACTTAGTTTTAGAACTTGATTTGTGTTTAATGCTTTGATTGAAGTTTATTCATCTTCAACCCTTAAACTTATATTCAAATTTGAGGATTAATATTTATATTGATATGATCTACTATATAATAGGGGAGGTATTTTAACATAATTTATGTAAAGCAGTTCATTGTCTATGAACTTTGAACTGTAACTTTATATTGATTTCTCTCTTCAATGCAACAGCTAAGGTATTTAAATGTTAGTGAACTCTTTCCATAGCATGTCACTAAAGAGTTGCTGTATTCATTAGCACATGCAGGGCCGGTTTGAGAGAAATTCATTGCAGATGAGAGAGAGATTTGAGTCACACACACACACCCTACTCATTTCAAAGATTCGTTGTATTGTTTGGATGGGGAAGGAGAGGGCTAGGGGCTATCAATAGATATCGCTCTTTAAGACAATTTATATTTTAAAGAAAATAAAAATTGCTTTTTTTTTTTTTAAGAATTTTAGTGCGAAATTTTGTTGGGAGATATCAAATGCAAAAGGGGAGGGGGGTCTTAAAATCATGAAAAATTGGTATCGATATATAAAAGGAATGGCCCTTAATGGTACTTTCAATGCTTTTAGAACGCCTGCAGAGCAGAAACGACATTTTTTTTATGCTGACCAATTAATCCGAAGTATCAGATTCATAAAAATTCTTTAAAAAAAACCCGGAATTGAAGCTGAAATTTTACAATTGAGCAAGACATCAGTAATTAAACAGCAACAACTATTTAAAATTTGAAAAGGAGGACTGTTGGGCTGCAACGAAAAGTAATCTGCGGAAGTGAATTGGATCATGGTGGGGTTTCGGAAGGTCCTACGGCACTGGAGACCATAGAAAAACAGGAAGTGTATAACTTCCCTTGGGAAAGCCCCTGGTTTTGAAGAGTGCAAAATTGGAAGTCTTTGCCGAAAATTCAAACTTAACGTCTCCAAAACAAAAAAATGCATGTGGAGATTACTTGGAGGACTGCTCACGTCTTCAAAAAGACTTCAGCAATTTGCTCAATTGTGCACAAAACTTATTCCTTGTAGTTCATCTTAGTGATTGGATGAACTCATAATATCTCCAACATGATTAAGAACGGCACATCTCTACTATTATGAAAGAAAGTGTTTATCTGTATGTTTGTTTCTTGTACATTTCTTTAAGGTTAACAGGATTACTATAAAAAATATACAAACCGCTACCGCTGTGATACCGCTTCTTGTTGTTCTATATATACAAATACAAATATTGACGACCAGCTACAGGCTCAAGCCCAACAAGGCTGGTCCTTTGTTTATGAATTCCCCAATTCCCACTGACTATCCAATTGTGTCTTAAATTCGTACACTACCTTTGAATTAACTATATTTTCTGGCAACGCGTTCCAACTGTCTATTAACCTATTAAAGTAGTAGTTTTTCCTTAAATCCCGATTAAAATGTGTCTTATTCAATTTATACCCATGACCCCTTGTTCTGTTATCCCTATTGAAATTTAAGCCCTCTGTGTCCCCTTGTTTTACAAACTTGAAAAGCTGGATCAAATCCCCCCTCCTTAATCTTATTTCCAGTGTATACATGTTTAGCTTACTAGCCCCTTTATTATTTTTGTAGCTCTGTGCTGAACCCTTTCAATTGATTCTATGTCCTTTCTTCTAAATGGAGCCCAGAATTGTACAGCATATTCTAGATGTGGTCTTACTAAACCCTTATATAACGGCAAGATTATATTCTTATCCCTTGAAGTTATAGTCTTTTTAATATACTCCAATAAACTATTAGCCTTTTTACCCGCAGCTGAACATTGGTGACCCATTTTAAAATCCCTGTGAATTATCACCCCAAGATCCTTGACTGTTTCTCCCTCCTTTACCTTTACTCCCTGCAGACAGTACTCGGCTCCACTGTTCCTGTAACCCATATGCAGAACTTGACATTTCCCTACATTAAATGACATACCCAATTTTACAGCCCATTCGGATATCTTATCAAAATCCCCTTGTAAATTTTCTATCTGTAACTTGGTATCCACTGTCCCCCATATTTTTAAGTCATCTGCAAATATACTGATTCTATTCTTTATCCCCTGACCTATATCATCTATGAAAATTATAAATAAAATTGGTCCCAAAACTGATCCCTGAGGCACCCCACTTATAACTTCTGTCCACTGTGAATAATTTCCTTTTACCTGCACTCTCTGCTTTCTACCCAATAACCAATTCTTTATCCATATTAATGTTTTTCCCTGAATCCCCAGCCTTTCCAATTTAAACAGTAATGCCTCATGAGGTACTTTATCAAAAGCCTTTTGAAAATCTATGTACATGATATCCACACTGCTCTTATTATCCAGCTCCTCAGTAATTTTTTCGTAGAACTTCAAAAGGTTTGTAGAGCAGGATCTGCCTTTCCTAAACCCATACTGATTCTCTGATAACAGTCCCCCCTCCTCCAAGTATAACATTATATGCTTTTTTAACAGAGATTCAAATATTTTGCAAATTACTGATGTTAGACTTACTGGTCTATAGTTGCCCGGATCACTTTGTATTCCCTTTTTGAAAATTGGAGTTATGTTGGCCAACTTCCAATCCATTGGCACCCAACCTGTGCTATATGTTGAATTAAATATCGTGTGAATTACTTCCCCCAGTTCTTCCGCGCATTCCACTAGTACTCTCGGATAAATATCGTATGGCCCTGGTGCTTTGGATGGCTTAATTCTTTTCAACTGATGTACTATTTCTTCCCTGTTGAATTTGCATTCTTTAATTATACCCCCTGCAAAGGCTCCATCCTTGGGATCCTTTTTTAAATTATAGTTACCATTGAAAAACCCCAGAAAAAAGTCATTTAACACGTTTGCCATTCCCACCTCGTCTTGAATTAATTCACCTCCCTTCCCCTCCAACTTGCCCAGTGTAGTACTAAATTTATTTTTACCACTTGCATATGCAAAAAATTCTTTTGGGTTTATATTTATTTCCCTTGCTAATTTTTCCTCCAAGGACACCTTTTGCTTCCGACTAATAGTTTTAAACTCCTTTCTGATATCCAATAGCACTTTTGATTGCTTTTAGAGTGAGATACAATGAAAAGTAAAGGAGGTAGAGTGTTGTTGGATTTCGTTTTCCTGAGTGGTTAGAGAGAGAGGGTATTAAGTTCAGAATTTTTTCGGTAGTTTTAAAACTGGAAATTGTAAGACCAAAAAAAAATCCTAGAAATATTTGACAGCTCCGTTAAAGCGGAAACTCGGATAATCGGGGTTTTACTGAAAAATTTTAATTTACAAACATTTAAATTCAGTTTTTGTTTTGATTCTGAAAACCTGTACTATGTATTTTATATATTAATTTTAGTATAACTTGAATTCAAGGCCACCCATAAAAGGGGACAAACCCGACAAATGTCTGGGGGCCCGGACGTTTAAGGGGCCTGCGGTTCCAAGGTTTATTCAAGAAATTATCTGCCTCATTTTAGGGTTATTTTCCGAATTTGACAAAAAAAATATCTAACAGAAAATATTATTTTCAGTCCTTAAAACGGCCCCGTCAAGGTGGTCTCACATTTTCACCAGTCTACGACAACGACTAGTTGGTTTACATGCCATAAGAAGTAATGAAATAGTAAGCACGTTCTTCAACTTTAATAAACCAGCTTTACAATTTCTTTAGTGCGCGCGCGCGCGCGCGCGAGCCCACGACGACGAAAACTTTCTAAAACACACTATACTGCCAGTTGTACCGCTCTAAACGCGGCTTCTTTGATCAAGCAGACACAAAGCAGATGTATTCCAGAATTCCCTAACTGGAGATCATAAAACTCCTTTCAAGTGATCAACTGTCCATAACTAACCCTAGAAGTACTATTCCAGCACTCCATTTGACATTACATCGGTCATAAATTTCTAGGCACTTGAAACAAACCCTCTTCATCTGAAGTTACACTGACATCCCGATCTCATCAATCTCAAGATCCTTGAGAACACTCGAAATTCCATAGACATCTGTTTTTTTCCGTTCAAAGGCGTCCTGCAAGACGTTAGAATTTTCCACAGAGACTTCTGAGACCTGATGGCGAGAACAAGCTCGCTTACTTGCCGTACCCTTCTTGTCCCAAAAAAAAATCTGTAATTTTGCTGTACATATCTGCTAAGCTGTAGGATGCTTTAATAAATGTTGTAATGGTGAAACCAAAAATCTTATTCCTTTACGCTACCATTTCATTTCTGTCACCACACCATTTCATCCGGTACAACACTGATGGGAGGTCTCTACACGGTCTTTGTGAGACAAGATGGAGTGCAAGAATTGAGGCAGTGAAACCTGTATCTGAAAAACTACTTGATGTTTTAAAGGCCCTACAAAATATAAAAAATCAGTAGTTTATTGTAAGAGAAAACGGCGGAGGAGTAAATGGATTCCTCAACTATTTTCCAAAATTTGAAACTTTAATTCAGTTAAATATTTGGAAGGACATACTAGAGCAAATTAATAAAAGAAATTAAATTCTTCAA
The DNA here is from genome assembly GCA_947359465.1 of Metellina segmentata. NCBI lineage: Eukaryota > Metazoa > Arthropoda > Arachnida > Araneae > Tetragnathidae > Metellina > Metellina segmentata. The sequence goes on along the minus strand of OX375877.1, from coordinate 72,014,614 downwards.
TCATAATATATCTCCCTTGACATCGAAATGAATAACATTAAAGCCTTAAATGAAACAATAGATAAAGATTTAAGAAAACAATGGCCTGTATATAGCTAAAGAGACAGCTTCTATTATGGGTATAGATGCAGAGTTTTCCAAAAAAAGAGGACGAAAAGGAAGCTTTTGAAGTGGAAAGAAAAATGCCTGAAATATAAGAAACCGAAAAAACAAAATTAAAAAGTTCAGTTTTATATACAGGGTGTTTCAGTGAACCGTTTCAGAACTTCTAAGAGGGGTAGGGTACATCCTGACAACTCGAAATCATATAGCAATGTGGGGTCGGAAATGCTTTCCTGATGCGGTGTTGTATACAGAAGCACCGTAAAGAAAAGAGACCGTAAGTGAGAAATCGTTTTAATAATACATGAAAAGAAGCAAAAGGTACATGGATTAAAGTAAGTGTTCGAAGTTTCTTCCAGGGGCTACAATGCACGCCTCATATCTCCGACGCATGGACATCCGAACATTCTGGAATACTCCAGGCATATCTCGAATTTCTCCGGCAGCTACTGCAATTCTTGCAACCAGCTCGTCAACAGGGGTGTCATAAACTAGCGATTTCAGATGACCCCAGAAATAAAAATCAAGACATGATAGGTCGGGTGACCGAGCAGGCCAACGCACGGGACCACCACGTCCGATCCACTGCTGACCAAATGTGACATCCAGGTAGTTACGAACATCTCCGCTATAATGGGCAGGGGCTCCATCGTGTTGGAACCACATTGTCTGTTGCGTCGATGCAGAAATCTGTTCATCTCTCAAAAGTTGTGGCAATACTTGCTGCAGAAAGAGCAAGTAGTTAGGTCCGGTTAGACGAGACGGTAACAGGTAAGGTCCGATGAGGTGATCTCCCATAATACCGGCCCATACATTGACCGAAAATCGAATCTGTGCTGCACGACGTCGTATTGCATGCGGGTTCTCGACCGCCCAGATATGGTCGTAATGCGAGTTGAAAATTCCTTCCCTTGTGAAGGATGCCTCATAGGAAAACAACACTTCAGCAGGAAAAATGGGATTTGTAGCACATTTTCCAAGGTACCACTATGCGAAAGCAATACGAGGTGCATAATCCTCCGGTTGCTGTGTCTGGACACGCTGCACGTGAAACGGATGCATGTCTTCTTCTCGGAGAATCCTCCAGACGCTGTAATGGGAAACCCCGACTGCGTTTGCTGCACTTCGTGTACTCGTTCTTGGATTCCCCTGTACATGCTGCAGCACATTCTGTTCGACGTCTGCAGTCCGTGTTGTTCTTACCCTGTCCCTGTCAGCTCTTTCTAACAAACCTGTCTCAGCTAACCTCTGGTGCAGTCTTGCAAAGAAATTATGACTGGGGATACGCCTCGTCGGATATCGTTCCGCGTACAAACGCTGTGCGGCTGGCCCACTACAATTTGCAGCCCCGTACGCCAAATCCATATCGGCTAACTCTGCGATCGTGTAATCATCCATCCTACTAACTTGGCGTTCTTGTGCGAAATGAAGATTCCCTACACGAAAGCTCGGGAATTTCGCACAACGCCATCTACCGCGTCAGGAAAGCATTTCTGACTGCCCATTGGTATATGATTTTGGTTCGTCAGGATGTACCCTACCCCTCTTAGAAGTTCTGAAACGGTTCACTGAAACACCCTGTATATAGTAATCAATAAAATAGTTTCTCAGTTAGAATCAATGTATGAGCAAATGAAAAGACACATGCAATACATTCGAAGACATATTAAAAATAAATTATAATTCTAATGACAACAACAACGCACTTAAAAAATTAATTGAAAGCTATCCAGATGATTTAAGCCACAATCTCATCAATGAAATTCAGATGTACAAGACCGTTCGCGAAGTTCCTTTTCACATTAAGCTAAGTTAGAAAATAAAGGTATTCCACTCTCCCTTTAAATGTATATAGATTAAAATATAAAAATATAGATTAAAATTGCAATCTATTTTTCCAGAACTCTGCATAGCTTTAAGAATTTTGTTTTCTCTTCCCATCACTATGGCTTCTGGTGAAAGGACTCAGTAAACTATATATACTGCTGTTTGTAAAAAATGCAACACCATGAAGGAGTCATCAGAATTAAATGAAATTTTATACACAAACGGCTTGTATTAGTACAAATAAATGAATAAATTTTCAAAGCAAAAAAACAATATTAAGTGTCCGAAATCAGTATTTGGTGTAGCCACAACGCGCTGCAATAAGTGCTGCTATACGACGTGGCATGGAGTGAAACAGAGGTTGAATGTCTGCTTGTGGAAGAGAATTCCATATTGTTTGTATGCGTACCCAAAGTTCATTTTTTGAAGCTATAGGATGCGGATCACGAGCGAGACGCCGACCAACCAAATCCCTCACGTGCTCAATAGGCGACATATCCGGCGAATAAAGCAGGCCAAGGAAGAAGTTGCATGTGTTGGGCTGAAAAGAAGTCTCGAACATTCCTTGCAACATGTGGGCGTGCATTATTCTGTTGAAAGATAGCTCCAGGGATGGCTTGAAGGAAGGGAACGACTTCGGACTCTAGCATTTCACGGACGTACCTGTTGCCTAGGACAGCACATCGAACCCGGCTGGAAGAGTAACGAATTAGCAACCGCAGGGTTGCGATTGCGAGTTCGAATTCAAACTAAGACCGCTATGTACAAAGAGAGCTGGTGCACGCTAAATCTTTTGTGACCTTTAATGTTCTCTTGTTGAAGTGGCGTGAATGTTTGGAAGGTGGGGTGCCCTCCTCTATGGCTGTGCCATGGCATCCCACCTTCCAAACATTTAGGTGTATCGTCACATGACCGTAGTTTAAAATTACGAGGCTGTGAACTTGGATTTTTCTCCTCGTGTTTGATCCCATACCAATGTTAAAAGTCCGAATATTGCTTAAATATTGATATTGTGAGACGTTAAATAATTACCTAACTTCCTCATTAGCGTTTCAATGTCATAAATGAGCCATTTAAAAAATATAGGAGATTTGGATTTAAATAACTGCAACCGCTTTGATAATATCGTCTGTTTTGTTTTATTTTGTCCGTGTGCGATACGGAAATATGTACAAGTTTCAAGAAAATTCACTGTTCCAAATTAGTCTTCAAGTCTTCTGAACAAGAAAATTTATATAAAAGTAGAAACTTGTGTCCCCCTTATTGATTTAGTAAGTTTTGAAACTGAATTGAAGGAAGGATTATGGAAAAGGATATGATCTTGGCTTATTCGTGTATTGAAATGTACTTTTAATTTTAAAAATCGATTGATTGTGGTTCACATCAAGGAAAGACATTTTTATGTTCATCAGTTATGTTGTTTGTTCTGGAAAAATATGGAATGGAAGAATGATAATTTTTGGGGTTTGACTCATAATCATAGGTACTACTGTGATCTTGAATGTTCCTTTATGTCCCAAGGGACCCGAAGGGACAAAAGAAGTCACGACGGCTATGAAACTCAAACTACAAGGTTGTAGTTTCATTTTCATAGCCGTCGTGACTTCTTAAAAAAAATTTCAATCTGTGTTTAATAGTTGAAATTGATTTGTTAGTCACTGAAAAATGAAACATTCTTTGGGGAAATAAAATAGCTTTTAAAACTAAGAGTTAAAGTCTACAATTTAAAATTTTCATTTCCAATTATTTTGTGTTTCAGCAACGAAAATTTAGCCTAAGCTGACAGTTTCAGTTCAGTTAGTACAAGGATCAATAGGAATCTTTCTATCTAAAAACAAATATTGTACCTATAGCTCAAATTGAATTCCAAATTCGAACAATTCAAACTGCCCAGGATTTCAAGGCATTTAAAGTTTTGTCAGGTACTCTTAAGAAGGCATTTTTAGCCACTGCACAAGCTAAAATTGAAAAGATGAAAGAGTACAAAAGTGAGACGTGTATGAATAAATTATTCAGCTATTTAACATGGTATTCTATATTTGCAAGTAAAATTATAACATGTGATAAGAAGATCATAATAAATATTTCAAAAATTAGATGTCAGTCATCTAAGAAGATTAGATTAGACTAGAGGTTACAATACAAAATATGCTTTTAAATATAAAATTGACTACGTGTCTTTCACTTATTTAGTATTTACACTTTTGCAAAATAACTTGAAGCTGTTTTACTTAACAAAAAGAATTAATTTTTTAAACTTATGATAATTTTATCTGATGATAAACCATTTTGTGTTTTAATAATGTTTTGGTACTTCCTTATTATTGTGACCCCCCCCCCCCCACACACACAATTACGATTACACTAAGGTGGTTGCCAAACTCGTAATCCGCAAACATGTAATGGAGAAATAAATAACATAATAAATTATGTAATAGTTGCATGTTTCATCAGAATATTTTTAATAATCTTTATATCACGCTCTACATTGCAGGCCATATTTCTGAAATTGCTTTCAATAATTCATCAAAAGCATTTTTGGTTCTAAGCATTATAACATAACATTAAATAATGTAATAGTGAATAGCCATCTTTATGTTTGGTAAATTAAACATTGTTAACAACATTTAAAAAAAAAAAAAAGATTTAAAAAAAACCTATACAGAAAAGCAATGTGACAAAAATATAAATACTCTGTTTCTTTAGAACTGCAAACATTTGGCGAGATTTTATGGCTTACTTTGGCATTACATCTCAGGCACTTGGCAATTCATGCTCTGGGGCCACTGTAATAAGAAAGTACCTAAATTTTTGATACTCACTAAAATTTGTTTTTTTTAAGGTTATAATCAAAACTGTTCTGCTTAAGTATGATCTTCTTGAAGGCTTTGAGCTTTATTTTGCTATGTACAGCTGTTACAAGTGATGAAGATGGTAAGTCATTTTCTTTTTTGGTAATTTACTCAACAAATATTAAGTGTGTGTGAAATTGATAAATAATTTAATATTTAAAGACTTGGTTAAATTTTACTTTGTGCATCAATTGTTACAAAATAATTCAGTTGTAAATTTGAATCTAATTAGATTTTATAAGTGCTTTACTCTTGCTGATTGAAACCTTTTTTTCCCAATATATTTTCCCCAAACCATACTATTATCTCGCTTGGGAAAGTTAGTAGTTCTTGTAACATTTCAAAGTAAACTTTCCTATCAGCTTTAAATTTATTAAAATTTGTAATTGCATTTACAAATCTGAACATTACTCTGATATTACTTGCCATTATTATTGATTGTTAGGCTAAAGCTTCGGTTTCCTAAGAAAGTGGAGTGGTTATCTAACAGCCGTCAGAGGTGTCAACTTAGGCGGACAGAATACGTTGGAGAATAGGCAACACAGACGGCTGTTGTGGTTTATTTTATTCGAGAAACAAAACAAAGTGGTTTTTTATTCTCTAGTTCAAAGTTTCTAACTTTGGGATCGTTGAAGGTAGAGTGAAAATTTCAACAGATTTCAAATCAGCGTAAATGTCTACGCCAGATCGATATCAAAAACAGTGTTACTATTCAATTATTTACCCTTTAATTATTTAATTACTTATTAAATAATTAATTATTTATTTAAAGAAAATCACAGTTAAGGTATTGATCTGGTGTCAAATTTTCCGCAGATTTCGAATCTGTTGAAATTTTTATTCTATGTTTAATGATCCCGATTTTACAAAAACGAATTATTTAATGGCAGTCAAAAATGTTTATTTATATTGCTCCTCTTCGCTCGAATCGTTTGGAGCAGGAAATGAAATCTGGCCGCTACAAGAGAAAAAACGTTCTCCAACTGTTTGAGACCGCTATGACGACAGTCATGGAAATGGCGGCTCCGATAATTTTCGTTACGCTCACAAACAACGCTTTCTAGGAAACCAACACCATGTGTTAGTATAAAAACGTTTTAGTGTCGTCACCCACTGATACATCATGGCCGCTAGATCACGGCTACGCTTTCTTAGGAAACCGAAGCTTAAGTTGCTCATTGATAATTATCTATAGCTAATGATAGATGGGAAATTTTGCATGTACTAATTAATAGCAGAATATCCATTTCTGGATTGCAAACATAAAATTTGTTCAATATATTCAGTGATTTAAAAAACAAATTGATGTGCCAGATCTAATACAATCTTGAGAGCATCTCAGGCTCAATTGCCAATGCTAAAAAAGTGTTTTGACTGATGAACAATAAACAAACTGATCAGAAAATCAAGGCAGCTTAGAAAAATTAATTCAGAGCTAATAGTGAGAGTAACAATAAATTATATATTTATGAAGAGTTTGAAGTTTTCACAAGAGGAGAAAATAGATGCTTTGTTCTGCATCATAAATAGACAAATAGGTTTGGAATACGGAAATTTGTAAATTTTTATTCTATATTCTGAATTGCATATATTATACAGTGTAAATTAATTGTTTAATTAATATTATTCATTCTATGAACATTTGTTACAGTGACTCTTCGCCACTAAAAATGCACAAAATTTGTCACAACTAAATCTCTTCAATTCATAGCCGAAATGTGACGCTTTAAGAGTGGAATGTTTATTCTGTTAATATATTTTTATTTCTTAGTTTTTATGGCCTGTCATCTTTTAATATTAAAGAACATTCCTGAGTGTTATCTTTCAAATCTAAAATTATAATATGTAAATTTTTGATCCATCATTTCTTATCCCAATTTTATTTACCTTTTATATATCTTTTATAGCAAAGAGCAAAAACGTGTATTGTGCTAAATATCAAAAGTTTTTACATTGAAAATTCATATTTTTCTTAATTATCATACATTAATTTTATAATTTAGAAGCTGATGCCACTGTAGAATTCAGTTGGCAGATAACAGACAGGCCCATTGAAAACGCCGAAAATGCAAGCATTGTCACGTCAGATGAAATTGAAGTTCGAGTTCCTTATGATAAAGAGCAGACTCTCCCTGGGGTACATGAAGTGGACCCCAATTTTTCTTATCTCTTTGGAATGAATGAAGTAGTAAATGACAGTAATTCAACTGTTAATGCTGAGAATACTACTGCTTTAAACATCACTGAAGTGCGGATAAAAATGAAAGTGGAATGTGCCCCAAGAACACTTTTAGAAAATGAAGTATGAACTGAATACCTATTATCTTTCAATTCTCATTTTAAACAAGTAATTGTATTATTACTATAATACCCCTGGTCCAAAACTGCAGAAACTAAAATAAATATTGAATATCATCTCCAGAGTTTGTTGATAGTGCTTTATGCTTATGTGAAATTCTTAAGGTATCTCAAAGTTCCCAAAATTTTTTATGATAGTAAGCACCTAATGTGTAATTTTATACTAAATTTGAATTTAATCAAAGTTTTAAATTAAATTTACTAGTGATTTAGATTTATTTGATTTATTTATGCTCTTGAAATTTCAATCACCTTATTAGAAATCTTCGAGTCTCATTTTAGTATGTTAAGCTTGTTTCCAATTAAGCTCAGAAATCATTTTCTTGAATTGAAGAATTTTAGTTTAGAAATCAATATCTGTAATGGATTTTAATAAACAAGTGGAGGGAATACGAAATTAACTTCAGGTATTAAAATCAATTCTAAATTACTTAAACCAGATTGGTTATTGAACAAATTTCATTAGTAATTGCTATAATGATTTCAAACACCATGCATTTAGCATTACATTATTTACCTTTGTAGCTATAAAACCATGGTAGACCTGATACATTACTGTATCAATAGTGATGAGCTGATTTGTTCCAGTAATGAATCCAAACACAAAAAGAGGAGTGTGAATTAAAATATGTACCTTGAAATTGTTATGCTTTTAGATTTAGTCATTTACTTGGGTTGTATGCATTTGGTAGTTTTCGTCTTTCAACAATCTTTTTCACGTTGTGCAGTCTATATTTTCCTAACTTCAGGTATTAAAATCAATGTAATTTGTGTATATAGTTTGTAATAACTCACAACGAACCATTTTGACCACCAACTTTCTGTGTAAAACACTCATTAATAGAACTAAGAGGGGATTTTCTGTCAAGCTGAATGCAGGTTGACGTAGTATCTTTGTGACAGAACATGCTTCCTGTAGGTATGTGGAACAATTGTGATTTCTGCAAGTCCCTAATTACAATTTGAAAAAATGAATTGCAAATTGGTATACAATAGTTTTTTGATTGGTCAACATCAATAAGATTAAACAACAAAATAGTGACTAACTACATTTTAAGATAACCTAGATATGTACAATGCAGTTACATGTGTGTCAGAGGTATTAAAATATCCTTTTTCCATATAGTCTGTTTTTTAATGTCACCAAAGCAGAAAACTTCAAATTAACTTTTAAAGTAACCATTTGTTAGCAAAAGAGTTTGTTAAACTGTTCATAATCCCTGAAATAATTCCTGGTATGAAAGCTAAACCCTTAATCTTTATATAAGCTGCATTTTTAACAATTTATAAGATTTATTTTTTAACAATTTATAACATTTTCAATCAGACTTGTTTTAATGTTAAGAAAATAAATGTTCTTTAGATTTATTTTTAACTACTTTTACAGATACCTACTGTAACTTTAGCTAACAGTAGCACACTGCTCAAAGTGTTAGCACCAGTGTCATCCAATAAGAGCTCATCAACTGGGGACTGTGTTGTGGTTCTGTTTTATTCCAACCAATGTGTGTTCTCTGCAAGAATGGCCCCGCACTTCAATGCATTGCCTCGAGTCTTCCCTGACATTACATTTTATGCTGTTGATGTCATGGAGACGGGGAAGTATGTAACTCATTTCTTGACTTGCGGATTTTGTTTCTTTGATACTATGGCTCATATTCCTGTAAAAATTGCATTTCCTAGTCAAACATTAGAAATATTTTGTGCAGTATGCATCACAATTTCTCTCAGCTAATCTGTTACTAGTGATTATTATAATGCTTAGTGTTGGCAGTGAATGTTTCCAGTAATAAAAATATTCTTCAAACGTTAAAATTAGAAATTTTTTTGTTAGAAACCTCATTTTTCAGGTCATTGCAATTTATTCAACAATGAATATGAAGCTTATTTTATGTACCCTTTCACAATACAAATAAGGACTGTTTTATATGTTATGAATAAACATTAGTTTTTTTGTTGAAAACCATGATGGATTTTTCATACATTACTGATAATGCTGCTTGCTGTCACGTTGAAGTCGAGACATAAGCAACATATACCTCAGATTTCTGTAAATAATTGTGTCATTCACACATTCAACTTGCCAGTTTGGGATATATTTAAAACCAACTCTTTCAGTATACTAAAAAATAACTGCACTGTTGTCATAGAAATAAATTATTCAAACTTTGTACAAAATTCTTGGACTTCTCTATGCTATACTCACTTAATTTTCATGCAAAGAAAAATGACAGTCAACTTCACCAGTCACCACATTCTAGTCTAGATAAGCTAAGAAACTCATTCTTCAAAAATTTTAACTTTCACAGTTGAAAGCCAAGGAAATAATTGTTTTGCAAATATGTTCGATTGTGTGAAAGATATTAGAGCTCTGTATTTATATATTTCTGAAAAAAATTGTAAAATTTGTGATATTGTTTTAAAAATTTAGCTTAAAATTATTTTTTACTTTCAGCCTCTATGTACGCTATGGACTAGTGTATGTTCCTAATGTGATGCTGTTTCACAATTCAAAGCCCATCGCTAGATGCAATGAAACTTCACTAAACTTAGATGTGTTTGTTAAATTTGTAAATAAGTTTACTGGTAAGGGGACTCCTTTCTTATATCTGTAATGTAAATTTTAATTACATAAATAATAGAAAATATTTAACTTGATTGATCTAAGAACCATATCACATATTGATATCGCATGACACAACCATGACCTCGTACACCTTGTCGCTCTACTAGACAACTATTTTAACTTTAGAGTTATATGTATCTCTTAACAACAGGAAGTTTTCCTTTATTTGTGTTTTAGTAGAGAAAATATTTATCATTCCCCAAAATCCCTTGATTTTTAGGCAGCTTAAACATCAGGCTGTCTATAAAAATGTTAATTTTCTAAAAAGTGCATAATTTCTGACAGTCAATGTTTAATATAGTCACCATGTTTTCTGAAAATATTGCTAAATGTACCAGATTTTTCTGTAAAATTGGTCTAACTTTGTATGGTTGTGTGAATTTAGCCACCACTACAAACATTAACTTAGTTTACAATACTTTTTGATAGATGCAATGTGGACACATGCACTTCCAAAAACAAGACAGATGGCACTTCTGACAAATTTCAGATGGCACTCACCTCAGTTGGTACACACTTCAATGGATGGTTTACTATGAAGGAGTCTTGTAGTCCGGCTGCTAGTCTGGTTACAATCATCCATTACTTGACCATACATTCAGAAGTGCAGTTGTGATTTTAAAGCAGCTCTCATAGTCTCTCAATTGGCAATCAGTCAATGGCGGCTTCTTGAATTTAACCTCTCTAAATTCTAGAGGGAGTATTGTTGTGAACTTAGCCCCCACTTCAAATATTAACTTTTACTAGTATAGTAATATATAACATGTAACTTATCTCCACAGTGTTGTACTTTTTGGTAAAAAAAGTTGCTCCGTCTGTTTTGCTAAACGGCAAAATTTACTTTCCCTTGCTCTTCTTGATGTAGTTTGTCTTGTGTTTAGCACAGCTTGGCCAAATTTGGCCTTTTACACCATAAAAAAACCCAAGGAACCCTCACTACTCAAATTTCAAATTCAGAGTGAATTTATATTTTCCATATTTCATAACAATCATCACTACTATGGAAGTCTTCAAAACAACATCACAAATAAATTGGGCTAGCACAAATAGCAGAAAAATTTTCAGAAACTACCCAATTTCATTGTTATTGTAGCAGTCTATTTCAGTTACATAAGTAATGCCACATGACGTATTTCAAGTGGATCACGCAAAAATATATGAAAAGAAGTAAATCAGTAGAAAAACGATTTATCTGCATTGAAAAAAGTAAATCACCTGTTATTCCATGTCATAGTTGCAGTTAGGAATAATTGAAAGTACATTCACAGTAGCATACACAGTTGGCAGTTTGTATACACACAATAAAAAGTAAATCAAAACAAACGTTGCCTTTTCCCTCTTGTATAATTTTAATTTAATTCTGTTGCTTTAAATTCCCACATATCAGACAACAGTGTATTACATATGTTATCTATTTCTAGCTAGCTTAAAATGCTCACGTAATTTCATCTATTGAATATCAAATGGGGCGTACATCCTCTTGAACTATCTTTTAAATAAAAGGGGTTAAAGTATTACTCTTGGGTTATGCTTAATTTGAAAATTTAAAGGTAGCATTATCTTATATTTATAATTTTTAATTTATGTATTAAAAGGTACTCATTGGTACTTGTGAACTTTAGCTTAATGTTGAGTATGTATTTTTTAATATATTTTTTTTTTGTACTTTGATTTTAAATACCATTGCTGAATAGATTTCTTGTCTTTAGACTTTGTATAATTGCTGTGAGGAAATGAACAAAAATCATGTTTGGACGATCAATTTTTTACAGAATTGGGTTAATTGCAACTAGAGTGGGCTACTAAATAATTCATAATGAAAAAAGAAATGCAAGTTACAGAAAACATATTGGATACATATAAATGCTTCATTTAAGGTACTATATCAAAAGAACACTATAATAAAATAGAAAAGCAACTTTGTGTGAATATTTACTGAAACGTAACATACCTGAACATAAATTTAGTTACTAAAAATCCCCTTTAACAATGATAACAGAAATGCATCCCTTTTCACAAAATCTGCACTACAGTTTCATGCTTAATCTTATAATTTTGTTCTGTACATTGTTACTCGTGATGCTTTCAGATCTGCATTTTTTAGAATTTTCCAATGGGGGTGAGAGAAATATATCCAGTGCCGTAACTAGTTAGGTTCACCAGCACAAGGCCCACTTGGAAGGGAGCCCAAAAGAGAGAGAGAACCCAAAGAGAAAAGTTAAGATAATGGAAATAGATGAAACACCAGATGAAGGAAGTAATTTGAGACCCAAAGAATTATTTAAAATAAAATTTTTCAGTGTTCTTGACACACTATTGTCTCAAATAGATTGATGTAAAAAAATGAAAACTACCTGTGACGACTTTTGCTTTCTCTATGGCTTGTCTTTACAATACATGAGTGTTGCCATTTAAACAAAAATTGTCTGCAGATCTCGCCATTAAATATAGCAAAGATTTTAAAAAGTACGAATTCACACGTGAAATTGAAAGTTTTAAGTAACGGCTCTTATACCAAATATAGAAACTGCATCTGCTTAATTCTGCAGGCTCTTCATGATTTTGGTTTGATTGAGTTTTACCCAAATATAAATGTCGCTCTTAGAATATTTTAAACTCTTCCAGTTTCTATTTCTTCGTGCGAGAGACGTTTAAGCAAGTTGGAATTAATAAAAAATTATTTAAGATCACCTATCGGACAAGAACGATTATTTAATCTTTCTCTTATTCAATAGAATACAATATCGTTAAAAATATTAATTATGATTTAATTAATGAATTTGCTGAAATAATACCTAATTAATTAAGAGGCCTAAATGCAAATTCTTGCACAGGGCACAGGAATGGCTACTTACAGCACTGAATATATTAATCGTATTTGTACAACAGTTAGTCTTGTATTAGCTTACTTGAAATTCCTATAAGACTCAGATATTCTAGGACAAAAACTGCAGAATTTATCAGCACTTATATTAGTGACAAACTCAAATTGGATGAATTATAATGGAGATTTATAAAGGGATGCAAGGAAAATGCATTGATATTCTTGCCAGCCATGGTCCTATTTACAAAAATTGTGAACTATCAAGACAATATTGTGTTAACTGCTTTTGTTTCAACAGGTTTACAGCATAATGGAACTCTAAATGTTACTTCCGCTGATATGAATGGCCCAGTCCCTTCTACATTGACCAGAAAAGTAGACTATATCTTAATACTTGCTTGGGTCTTCACTTTGTCGTGCCTTTGCTTCGGATTTGCCAAGTCATCCGTCTGCAGGCGCCTGGTCGAATTTTTAAGGAACACCTGGTATGAAGCCAATGCAGCTCAACATGAGCATGAAGAATGAGGTTCATATGCTCTGCAGCGCTTCAATACTTTATTGAAGACATTGATCATGGTTACTCACATAACCGTGTGTTCAAAACATTATAAGTCTGTGATATCTCTGAAATTTCATTAATATTGTGTGTTTTTGTATTTTGTATTTTTTTTGTCCACATACTCTCTGAAGACAGTATGTGTTAAATCATTTTATAGGAATTGAGTAGTTAATTGTACCCAAAGACTAAATACAGAATTTTTTATTTGGTGTTCATTTAATCTGTTTGTTTTCATTTAATTCAATTATTAATACTGAAATGTTGTTTGCCTTATCAGCTGTGACTTGTGTAAGGTTTGGTTTAATGACTGGAACTGTTTGAATATAATTATTGGATATAGAATTAGCAATTATAGGTTCTATTGTTCATAAGGCAGCTATAAATGATAAAATAATTCCAAACGATTGCACTAGGCAACAAATTTATGGGATTAAATTTCACTTTTATGCTTTTGAATTATCTCCATTTTTGCCCCATTACAAAAAATTTTTCTTGTTTAGTGAGTAGATTTGCAAATATTTTAGATGTGTTTTGAACAAGATTCATACTAACTTGAGAGACTTTATTTTATACTTTCAAGAACATAAATTATTGATGCTATACAATATTATATGAATTCCAATTCGTATTGGGTATACTCTTAGTTTCAGTTTATATTTTCTCAAGAATTTTAGTTTTAATTTTTTTTGTGTGTATATTATATATTTATTGATATGTTTCCAATAACTTCAAATGATGTCTTACACACTCTACTTCAAATTGCAAGTAACATCCTACATTCATCAACTGTGTTAAAAATGTTAGTTTATCTGTTTATCAAATGCTCAAGATATTGATAGAAGGTTTCACATGTGTTGCTCATTCAACAAACCCTCAGATGCTGTACTGGTTTATATTATTTCTATATATGTAAAGTTTGAGCAGGATTTATGTCTAGTAGGTTTATTTTAGATTTTACTCTGCAAAATATTTCCCAATCAAATATAAAACGATAAACTATGTTTGTTACTTGTAGTTATCTAGTGATGGAATTTGCCCGATTTCATTGTATTAGCATTTGAATTGCTTGAGGTTAAATGAAACTTCTAATAAAAATAGACTTTTTATATGCCAGTGTGAAATGGTTCAGGGGTCAATATATAAAATATTATGGAAGCTCTATGGTTACATTTTACGATGAACCATTACATACTTTTCGACTTGCATTCCTACCTTCAATGCTACAACTTGATTTCCAAATTTCTGGCTTTGCTCTTGTCAGTATATCGTCACTCAAAGTGCAAAAAGTTGTATGAAAAAGATTCCATTTTTCTTTTATTACTTCTACTAGCCACTGCGTGGCATTGCCTATATCTACTATTATTGCTACTAGCCACACAAGGCATTGCCTGTAGCATTTCTTTTTGTGGGGTCTGGTGTGACCACTGCTCGCTAATCCCCAGTGATTGCTACAAATTTGCTTCTCAAACCAAATGGGAATTCATAGCCTATTGGATAACAGCCATCACAGCGTTGCCCAGCTTCGCAAACCAACAACACGGGCAACACTGTAATGGCCTCGTCATTGTCAAATGCGGCCAAATTCGAACTGACAATCGGCATAATGTCACAATCTCTTGCAAAAATATAAATATTTAATTGAAAAATTATTTGTTAAAAGAAAATCAAATGTATAAGGTATCTATCTGGTGTAAAATATTCCACAGATTTCAAATCTGTTGGAAATTTTCAATCTATCTTTAACGATCACAAGTTTACAAAAAATAACTAAACAATGACAGTCAACATTTTTTATACTTGTTTTGCTTTCCTTCGCTGGTTAAATTTGCATGGGAAAAAAATTTAAAAGTTACCTCTTAATAAATTATTTATTTAAAGAAAATCATATTTTTAGGTATGGATCTAATGTAAAATTTTCCGCAGATTTCAAATTCGTTGAAATTTTTACTCTTTCTTTAAGGATCTTGCCCCCAGATAGAAAAAAGAACAACATAACTCCAGTTAAAACTTTATTTCTTTCGTCCACTGAAAAATTTTTCCTAGGAAAATAAAACGATGTTCTAGATTAAATTTTAAAATAAATGCTTCGAAAAAAAAATTGCAAAAAATGTGGACTTCCTGTGTGCCAAATTTAAATACTGTAAGTGCATAGATTCGTCTGGACAATGCATACACAACCACACAAACACTTCCTTTTTTATGTGACATTTTGTGATTTCCACCTGGTGGCAAAATTTCTTATTATTCCAATAAAAGTTACAACTAAATGAATATAATGAAAAAGAATGAAATCATAAGAAAACTATTAGTTTTTTGGCTCTCCTGAAGAATGCAACTTTTAGACATGCGACCTTTTGCATTTTGAGTGATGATGTCACATTGCATATCCTTCACACAATATAACTAACTTTTATTTTTATTTTTTGCTGTTTTTATCCATTACACACAATCCAGGAAAATCAGATGTTTCAGAAACAATGCTCTGACTTGTCAAAGAACCTTTAAATTTCAGACACACCTGTTGAGCTTTATTGAACATAACCTAAGGCTTGTCTCATGTGAAGAATTGCTCATATAATTCCTTGTTTTTGTCTTTTGAATTTTTGGTACAAGACATATTGGTGATAGATACGTGGTTTTTCTGTACCTTGAAAGATTCAGTCACATTCAAAACTAATATATTATAAAATCAAAGGTAGCACTTTGGATCACATATGTTATGCATTTGTTATACATAAATAGTCATACTAATGCACAGGAAGGGTATATTTGCTCTTAATATTTCCCTCATTATTTCATATTTTTACTTTGTGAAAAAAGTTATAAATTTTAGATTTCAAAATTATTTTGTTGAAATATTTTCAAAACTACTTTTTTGAAAATCACATGATCATTCCAAATTTTCTTTCATTTTTATTAAATTCTTTTAATTTTTTTTCAATAAAAAAAAAACTAAAGATTATGCAGCCAGCATTAGCTGTGTAACCTTTAGTTTTTTTTATCATTAAACCATCATTAATATTCCTGTTAGCATTATATTCCAGTAGCTAATAATATTCCATAAAAATGGAACTTATTGGCTACTTTTTTGGTTTGTTAACTTTTAATAGATTTTTAGAATGGTTTCTTTTCAAGGTTTAATCCTGAGAGGTTTTGACTTGTCGATTTTTGAAACCAAATAAAGTAATATTAGTTCAAATTTCATAAATAAAATTTTTTTTCAAAATGAAAATATTAAAAAATTTATAAGAATTTTAGGTGAACATCACTATACAAAACTTAAATAGTCAGTTTTAGTGAAACCTGATTAAATATTCTATCATTTCTGTTTAAAAGTAGATTTAAAAATTTATGTGGCTTGCATTAACTTCAATTATTTTGTTGATGTAAATAGGGCTTGTGCATTAAGTATAATAAAGTACTTGTAATTTTAGAATATTGTAGGTCACTAAAAATAAACCAGGTGCTGTTCCCATGTCAAGATGTTTGTTTAGTTTCTAATTCTATATTTCTTATTTTGTGCATTCACAGGTTATTTAATAAAAAAAAAAAGGAAAATTTGCATTTATGACTTGAGTGCAATAAATGCTTTTGTATGTAATTGTTTTAACATTATTGTTAAAATTAAATTTGCAATATGTTTGTAAAATTGAAATGACTGTTGCATAAACGTAATTGAAATACAATTGTTTGAAAATTTACTGTTTATTTAACTCGGATTATCACAAAAAATCCAACATTCAAGTTTCCTAACATTTGTATAAATGAATCATTGCAATTAAGTTTCTGTAAAGAAATTTATTTTAAATGCAATTACCTGGGGTGCAAGTCTTCCATATTTCTTTATTATTATTACAACTTCAGTTAATTGGATCCTATTGAAAAGAAAGCTTATGAAGCGTACAGTCAACACTGATTTTACTAACCCACAAGATTTCATCTAGTGATAACATCTATTTTTACAAATTTTCTATTTGTATAAACATTCCAGTCACCCAATCGTGAGAAATTACGTTGTGCTTGACCTGTAGGAAGGGTCACTTGCAGGGCAGGTGCCTACTCCGTTGTGTCATCGGAATGCCCAATATATTCTGATTGGTTATTGTTTGGCGCCAGATGCAGTTCTTTCGTCGCGCGCTTCAGAAAACTTGAAGAACAGTTGAAATATAACGTCCACTGCAGATGGTGTTCGTCCAGATAATCTCTGGTTTTCGATTTTTACCATTGGTTTTCTTTTTGAACTGCAGGCATAACACGTTGGAGATTACGTTAGAGAGGAAGAGGGTGACGCTTGGTCACCGTGCTGGACTGTGATGATACATACTTATATGTAATAATGTTGATGTGATGATATTTTTTTTTATTATTTCCAATGGCGGGTACTAAAGACAAAACTGAAGTAAAAAAACAAAAAAAGCAATGTAAAAAAAAAAAAGCAACAGAAGAAAGTCTATGGACCCATTCGGTCCCTCGCTCCCCAGTATCGTTCCCACGACGTCGTAGCGGAGAGCGCAGGACAGTGTTGCAGGTGTGTATAGTCCATGAGTTCCTGTAGGTTGCAGAGCTTGCATCATGGATCGTCAAGGATGCCTATGCGATGTAAATGTCTTGCAAGGCAGTCGTGGCCAGTAGCGAGGCGGAATTCTGCTACGGCTTTCATTCTGGGCCAGTCAGAAAGATTTGGGATTTTTTTTTTCCACCAGGATTTCTGGGAATTCTTTTCTAAAAGATCTTTTTCCAAGTTCTTAAAAATTAATTTAATGATTGCCTTTACATTTTGAAAAGGGATTTCATCATTAACAGTTTGAGTAATCGCTGCCTCTTTTTTGGCCAGCAGGTCAACTTTTTCATTACCCTCTATGCCGCTACATTTTTCTTAATGTTCTTGGAATAATAACTTAAATATCTTATCTGTTGGTTGTCTTGTGTACGATTCGTACTGTTTTCACGCTACCGTTTTGGGGCGACGACACCACAAGCTTACTAAGAATGCTTTTGGACCTGATGCAATAAATGCAGCAGAAATAAAATTGCTGCACAGCCACTTCAAAAATCACAGGGCTTCTGTTGAAAGTTATACATTATTCTGGAAGGCTTTGAACAAACTGAGTGAGTATGTGGCACGTGTAGGCTACAATCAGCTAAGGCAGGAGTCTTCACAATCCAAGAATTAAGGTAATCTGTGGATTCCCAAAACTAATGTATTCAAGATTTTGACGAAGGATCTTAGCATGAAACACACACATACCAAAGTCTTTTCGTCGCTACTTGTGCAGGTTTTTTCGTTAAAGAATCAAACTACCCAAGTGGCTCATCCCAGATTTCACACCCTGTGATATCTGGCTTTTCCGAACGCAAAATCGCGTTTGAAAGGGAGATTTCAGATCGTGGATAGAATTCAGGAACAATCGATGATGATTCTAACAATCGACTAGGTGTGTTTGTCCACTGCGCTACCAAACTGAGTTGTTGGCGGCCCAGGTTCGATACCTCCCTGCCCTGGATGTATCTGTTCTGTGTCAGCAAAACTTTCATTGTGTGAGAATTTTCAATGTATGGGAAAAAAGGCTTGTATGACAATAATTTGATCATGCATCGCGCAGATTAAATATTCTGATTTGTAATGCACGAATCTTTTCACTGGGTTTAAAACAAAACAAATGGAATAAGTAGTTCGTATTAAAAATAAATTTAAGTTGAGCAGTTCAAGTATTGCATTCATATCACCAGGGCCCGATTCAGAAAATTTGGTATAGTAGGCACAACACGCAGGAAAGCCCCCCCCCCATGTTATTTGTTCATCACAAAAACTAATTTTATAGCAATAATTGGTACTTACGTATTTAACTGTTGTTCGTTTCACAGATGTCACCAAAAAGTTTGAGAAAATCGTGACATTACTTATAACTCTTGGCAAAACAAAATAAAGCAGATGAAAATTAAAAACATAAAAGTTAGATAATTAATGTAATTACAAGAATGTGATAGTGGGGGAAACGGTTGACGGACATTTACGTAATTACCCAATAATTTATGTAACTGCTTAAAAACTTAAAATTTTTTTTAGATACTTTTGAAATTTAGGGGCCCTACTAAATTATGGGGGCCCTAGGCCCGTGCCTCAAGGGCCTAATGATAAATCAGGGCCTGCATATCACATATGAAGACATAATTCACTAGCTCATGAATCCTTAAAAGAGTGCTGTGTAACATAAAAAAGAAGTTAACAGTAAATTGTCATCTCTACTATTATAAAAGGAAGTGTTTGTTTTCCTTCTGTCCTGACGAATCTGGCACTTGCGGTAATGGGATTTGGCACACAGGTAGTGCGAATTTTTGAACATTTTAAAATTAATTATTAGTTTTTTTTTTTTCGTCGTTCTTTTTTTCTCCGAAATTTGACGTTACCCGAACCTCAAATGAAGAAGCACCAAAATTTAGACTTTACTCCCTCTGACGTGGACGTCACTATTGACGTCAGCCTTTGGAAACATGCGAATGACCTTCGCTTCATTCGAGATAAATTCATTTTGATTTCCTGAGAAACGGATTCGAGTGAAGCAAAACAAATGATTAAAGGACAGGACAATCACTTCCGGAGTGCCTACTGCAAAGCAGCTTAACTCCCCGTCATCAGGTGTGTGTGACTTAAAACTGAGTTGCTTAAATTAAGAGAGAAAATTTAAAAATAAAAAATGATTCAAAAGGCTGATTAGAAATAAAACATAACTTTCAGCTGAATAAAGTTCCGAGAGATGGCGCCACCTCCTTAAGCGAGATCGACAAACCAGTCGGTTTCCCTTCCAGAGTGTGACCGCATTCGGAGGTGGCAGACTTCGATGATCCATTTAAAAGTTAGAAAAGATTAAAATTTTAAATAAATAAAAGAAAAACAAGGTCGAAAAAGAGAAATAAAACAGTTGTGTTTTAGTGATTCAATTAGGGTCCTGTCGAGTCCAAAAAATGCTCAGCATCTACGAGTGAAAACAGGGGTCATGATCCAATATGGGATTTGCAAAATAAAAATTTTGCATGGGGAGAAAAAGTTAGGAATTGAAGTCAAAGACATCAGGATCCAAACGAAACATGCCGCATTGACGTTTAGGTCGCCGCGGGTAAGTTTCAAGGTTTTGTTGCAAGAAGGCACGTGGTCTTTTTGCAGAGCTTTTGACCGAAGGGTCGTAAGGTGGTAATGCTCTAAGTGCTTCGTTTGGAACCTGAGGTATTTTTTCGAAGAACTTGGCCGAAATGTGCTGCAGGAATTCAGCAATGGGTTTAATTTTGAGGTCCGAATGTATGACTTCATTCCGGACATAGTAAGGAGCTCCCGTGATAGTCCGCAATGTGCGGCTCTGGAAACTCTGCAGTTTTTTCCAATTCAATTTATTTGTACCGGCCCATATTTGTGAGCCGTACGTCAGTGTTGGCCGAATGATGGCTTTGTAGAGGAGGAGTTTATTGTGAAGGGAGAGCCTGCTCCTTCGGGCTATGAGCGAGTAGATTTTCCCTTTGGCAATTGCCGCATTACGTAGGGCACGTTTAATGTGATCGTTCCAAAGCAACTTTGGATCTAACACAAGTCCCAGGTAACGGTACTTACGTACCCAGTAAACAGGCGTGCCAAAGCAAATGATTAAAGTTATCACTGGCGTTCTTCAGTGCTTTTTTCTATCTCGGCAATCGTTCAAGATAGAATGAAACTTTTTAACGGATTTGAAATCTGCGGAAACTTTTTCACATATAGATGCCTTATACGTTTGATTTTCTTTTGATAAATAATTTTTCAATTAAATATTTACATATTTTGGTTTGCGAAGCAAACCAACACCACGGGCAATGTGACCCACACGAAAAGAACTCACGGGCAACGGGTTTGCGAAGTAAAACACCACCATGGGGAACTCCGTTGTGGCTGCTATCCAATAGGCCACAAATGTTCTACAAGATATCAAGGAATAGGAATTCCTCCTGGGTCAGCTTTACGAGATTTAGTCTTTATTTTCAAAATCTTAAATGTTTAATTCATAAATTCTTTTTACACTCGGTTGAATTGTATTTCTTAAATTAGTACTTTGCATATTTTCACAAATTATTTGTCAAATGTTACGATGTAAGGTACACTGCAAGCAAGTGGCAGAGCCCTTATAAATTTGTGCTTTTGAAAGCCTGCTATGCTTCAAGTTAAAGGTCGAAAACGTGAACTAAGCTTACAAGAGGTAACTACTAGGATTGTATCCAATTCAAGAACATCTGTAAAAAGAATCTATTTCGGGAAGTGGCAAAAAACAAAATTCCTAAAGGAAAGGCACAAAACAGCTTTCAATTCTCATTTATCTCTACAATTGAGGGTATAATACAACAGAATATGTCAGTTGTTACTGAATTCATACAGTTAGTTTGCCCGTATGTTTTAATATATTTAAGTACTAAGTTCTTAACAGCTTGCCAGCTTGGTCTTAAAAACAACCCTAATTGTTATCCGCCAGTTTTACACATGTAACATATTGCATGTAAAGAATTATGTTCGTATGAAAAAGGATTATGTGTTTAATGCCACCTCCTAACAATTAGGTTCAAGGACAATGAGTTTTAAAAACAACTTTGAGTTTAAAATGGTTAAATTCTTGAGTGATGCTGGTATTTTCTAAAAATAAAACTTCCGACGATGTATTCCTTCGAACCTTGTGCACCTATGAACTTAACCCATTTGAATAACCTCGCCTGCTATTAATCGTCTAAAATATAATTAAACTTGGCAGTGAATCTCATGACAATGTCTACTTCTATGCAGAACACAACTATTACCATACAGGTGCACAGCTCCATATACGTTCTGATGGAAACAATTTTATCCTACAGCAGAAACCTATTCTGACGTCACAAAAGAAGAAAAACGTCGTTTGCGAAGCATTAAGAACAGGGAACAATGGAAACATCCGATATAAATAGTTCTTTAATAAAACATCATGAGTGGGAAAGGGGTTTTGTTGACCATTAAGAGTATTCGAAACAAGGGTCAAGACATTTTAATGTTACTCTTCTGTTTCCGTGTCAGGGAATATTCTGTTTGCCCTCTATATACTTTGAAGCTCGCATTTTTCCTCTTCCATGACAATGATGCTATTGAACTCATATTGACCGATCTTTTCCTAAAAGCTCAAATTGGGACCAGGTACTTTCCCGTAAGATGGTTTTCCATATCTATAAAGCATCGTATGCATCTAAATTGAGCCTGATGAATTTTTTAAAAGTAAATGTATTAGTTAAGTAATCAAAAAAAATTTTCCCTTCGATAAAAATTCATTAAGTAGTATGTAAATAAATTAATTCAATTAAAATAAACATTTTATAAGAGCTAAAATCATACTTTCGATCTAGCAGTTAATTGTATCTGTGTATTTAAAAAAGAAATCCAACCTTCTCATTTAAATTTATTCGTGATTTTTTTTTTTTACTTTCTCTTTGGTTAGCCGAATATTAGTTTTATTTAAGCCTCGTGTGAGGCCGAGACCGGCATCCTGAGGAAAAAGGAACCCTAACGGAAGGTGGTGAGAACGAGAGGTCTGGGCATGATAATTCGGATTTACAAAGTCTTTTAAGTCTAAACCTAGAATTGTAACCCTTTAGTATTGACTTATTAAAATTACTTTTAAATAAATAATTTCGACTTTATCGTGTGTTGATTTAACCTTTTGTCTGCGGCTAAATTGGCGCGACTAAACTAAAAAAAAAAAAAAACGATTACCAGGTACTTTTCGTAAGTTGGTTTTCCATATCTATAAAGCATATCTATAAAGCTTTTGATCCGGCCGGCCAAACATTCTAAAATCGCGCTCGAAAAATAAATATTCTCGGTTCTCGCCAACAAGAGAGTGAGAGGGGGGGGGGGCACACACACACAGAGAAAAGCCTGAACTGCGTGGGTCGGTGTTTCTCAACCTTTTTTAGTTGACTGCACACTAAAAATATCTTGAATTATTTACGGCACACCTGAATATAAAAATGTAAAAGTAGGTATTTCCAATACCACCTTATATAGTTATTATTACTAATAAAATTAATATTGGGTGTATGAGACGGCTGAGCCTGTTTTCTTGAACAAATTAAATCAAAACGACGTTTCAAAGTCGCCAGACAAGTTATCTACGACACATCGCGCCAATCAATTCCACGGATAATCGGGAATAATAATAATAAATTTCGTTATTGATTGTATCAGAGAGAGGGCCTTGCACTTCTTAATTCCATTCCTTACTAGCGGATGTGATTGATAAAAAAACACTGACACAAATCAACAATACTCGGATTTCTGGACTCTAAAAGGGACCACTACTGGAAAAGATATTTTTCATGATGTTAAAAGTTCTATTGAACAGTATGGTTTGCAGTGGGGCAAATTAATTAGTATTTGCATAGATGGTGCACCTTCTATAGTCGGTTCACAAAAAGGTTTCATTGGAATTTTGAAAGAAAACGCAATTGACTTGAATGTGAAAAAAAAGACGATTTAATAATCCTACATTGCATTATCCACCAACAAAACTTGTGTTCTAAGTACATCCGATTGTAGAACGTTATGGATGTGGTAGTAAGGACAATCAATATTATTCGTTCCCGCGCGCTTAACCATCGCCAATTCAAGCATTTGTTGATGACCTTTCTTTAGAACATGGTGATGTGACATATTTTTGCGAAGTAAGGTGGCTAAGCAAAGGCAAGGTGCTAAAAAGATTTTACGATCTTAGACAGGAAATAGCCGATTTTATGGAAATCGAGGAAAAATCATTGCCTGAAGTCAGTGGTCAGAAATGGTTATGTGATTTAGCATTTCTAGTTGACATCACGGGTCACTTAAACGAGTTAAATTTGAAGCTTCAAAAACAAGGTCAGTTGGAAAACGAATATTACAACCATCTGAAAGCGTTCCAAAACAAAATTCACTTGTGGGAAACACAAATGCGATCTGGAAGCTGTTATAATTTTTTATCACTATCCAGTCACGAAAATATTTATTACACTCAATATGTTGAAGAACTAAAAACACTGTCGGAGCAATTCTTTAATAGATTTTCCAACTTGTCTATATATATATATAATTCTCTTACGTGGCACGCAAAAAAGACGTTATTTGTTTTCGCGTTTTGGCAACATTGTACGATTCTTTGTTTATCCCAAAGCCTCGCGCATCAATTGAATTTATAGCGTTATCGGATGAAATTTTATTGAAAAAAAAATGAATTTTAGTCGAGCTGTTGCAGTAAATAATAGAAATCAAAGAAAACGGAGGATCTTTTCAGGGTCATTTTTAAAAAAAAGTCCGTTTCGGGGCAAACTATTATAGTTCAACAAGACGCTTGCATTACAACTTTCGACCACAAACTCAATGAAAAAGCGTGGGTGGCTCGAGTGCTGGGTAAATGTACACACAACCAACATGCTGGGTTTTCAATTTCCAAATCAACGCTCGCATTTCGAGTCAAAATTTGCTCAAAGTTTCCATTTTGATTCTGATTCCAGAGGTACTGTAAATATCTTTTCTGATAAACATCATAAAATTTAGATTTGAAAAATATTTTTTTGGAATATCATATTTTGTTAACAATTCCTTCTGCTCGGACACATGTCTTCATTGATGCGAGCGAAGCGAGCATAGGTTCGCGCAGCGAACCAATGAGGATTGCGAAGGAATCCTCTGGGGGTTGGCGAGCGTTAGCGAGCAAGGGGCGGGGCCCCTAGTGGGAATGGAGTTGATTGAGCTACATAAGATACCTTTCCGAAGAAAAGTACACGTAGCTGGAAGCATTTGCAAGAAAAATTATTTGAGCATTTGGAAGCACTTATAAATGTGAACAGTTATTTTCCACG
Organism: Metellina segmentata; assembly: GCA_947359465.1. NCBI lineage: Eukaryota > Metazoa > Arthropoda > Arachnida > Araneae > Tetragnathidae > Metellina > Metellina segmentata. The sequence goes on along the minus strand of OX375877.1, from coordinate 71,989,601 downwards.
ATGAAAACTAACGAATCGAAGTATCGAACCAGGCTTACAGATGAAAATTTGGAAAATACTCTGCGCCTGTGTATTAGTGGGATTGATCCCAACATTGACTATATTGTTTCTCAAGTTCAAGCTAAACTTCTCATTAATTTCAAGTGATTGTAAGTAAATACTTAATCAATACGATATTATTCTGTTCATACAACTTTACCATTCTACTTTATAAATAGATAAAACTAGCCAATGCGTGGCCCCACGGGCCACGCAGTGGAGCTACACCAGATTAATATCTTACACCATTGGCAACGCCGTGATGTAAGGTATTAAATCTGGTGTAAAATTTTCCGCAGATTTCAAATCCGTTGAAATTTTCAATCTATCTTTAGCAATTCCCCGATTTTACGTAAAAAAACTTTACAATTCCAATCAATATGTTTTTTATTTCTTGCTCTCATTCGCCGAAAAGGGGACCGTAAATGTAATCTGTTTCTTTTTTTAACGCGCAGGGCAGAGTATGCAATCTTTTTTTTTTTTTTGGAAATAGAAAGGTCACGTGACGTCACAATCTCTTGCGAAAATATTAAAGGTCACGTGGGTACAATAAGTTCATTTTCGGGGGTTTCTTCTTTCCTTCGGACGAAACCCGTTTGAAAGAACCCCAGGTAGAGAATAAAACTATTAAACTCATTTAAAAATCTTCTAGATTAAATTTTAAAATTTCGCCGCGACCCGAAAATTGCAAAAAAATTTGGACTACCTGTGTGCCAAATCTCATTGCTGTAAGTGCCATTGATCGTCAGGATTTTACGGCCGCGAAACATACAAACAGACAGACACAAACAAACACTTCCTTTTATAATAGTAGAGATAAAATAAACCTTATCATTATTACTTTTTCACAAATACCTATTATCTACGGCTCGCAACTTCATTAATATCCTAAAGTTTAGCCCGCAACTTTCCAAAGGTTGCCCATGACTGCTATAAAGCATCGTATGCATCTAAATTGAGCTGGATTTATTTTTAAAAGGAAATTTATTCGATAATCAATCAAAAAAAGTTTTCCCTTCGATAAAAATTCAAGAAACTTAGTAGAGAAATATTTTATAAGAGCTAAAATCATACTTTCGATCTAGCAGTTAATTGTATCTGTATTTAAAAAAAATTCAACCTTTTCATTTAAATTTATTCGTGATTCTTTTTTTACTTCCTCTTAGAAAATGCACTTTTTGCCGAATATTCGATTTATTTAAGCCTTATGTAATGCACCGAGATCGGCATTCAGAGGAAAAAGGAATCCTAACGGAAGGTGGTGAGAACGAAAGGTCTGGGCATGATAATTCGGATTTTCAAGGTCTTTTAAGTCTAAACCTAGAATTGTAACCCTTTAGTGTTGACTAACTAAAATTATTTTTAAATAAACATACACACACTGCTGGCCACCGTAAATGCAACACCCTGAAGGAAGCATACAAATAATATGAAATTTACAACATGCATTAGCGGAGGTGAGATATGCAAATGATTAGAATTTCAGCGCAGACGCACATCACGCGCGCCTGTGGCGCCACTTCAAAGCGCTATTTAAGACTTGGAGATTTCGACGATTTCCAAGTACGGCAATTGTGTTTTTCTTGTGGTTTTATCAAAAAAACCGATCAATTATGCCTCGTAGAAAACAGCGATCATCTTTTGATCAAGTATCCGAGTTCGACAGAGGAAGGATAGTGGCCTACCGAGATTGTGGATTATGTTTCAGGGAAATCGGTAGTCGTGTTGGACGAAATCAAACAACTGTTATGCGGATATGTGATCGTTGGATGCAGGAGGGTACGACGGACCGACTTGTTCGATCGCATCCACCCCAGTGCACCACTTCACGTGACGACAGGCATATTGAGCGTATGGCAGTGACGGATCGCTCAGCCACATCACGAACCCTAGCACAGCACATTCAGTCAGTAACGCATCATCCAGTGTCTGCGCGTACCATTCGACGCCTTGTACAGCAGAGTGGTCTGTCCGCAAGACGTCCATTGCTTTGTCTACCCTTGACGCAGAACCACAGACGTCTCCGCCGCCAATGGTGCGATGAAAGAAGGATGTGGACGGCAGAATGGAATGAAATTGTCTTTACTGACGAGTCACGCTTCTGTCTGCAACACCACGATGGTCGGATTCGAGTCTGGAGACACCGTGGAGAGAGGATGCTGAACAGCTGCGTACAGCGGTACTTTAAACACCCAGAGCTACATCTCCGAGATGTTGGAGCCAGTTGTCCTTCCTTACCTTCAGAACTTGCCCACAGCCATATTTCAACAGGATAATGCGGGACCACACGTGGCACGCATTGTCCAAGGGTTCTTCGTCAATAGCCAGATTGAATTGCTTCCCTGGCCAGCTCGCTGTCGGGATCTTTCGCCGATAGAAAACATGTGGTCCATGGTTGCACAACGATTGACCCAGATTACGTCCCCAGCTGCCACACCAGATCAACTTTGGCAACGTGTGGAAGCTACTTGGTCTGCTGTACCCCAAGAACACATCTAAAGTCTCTTTGAATCAATGCCGAGGTGTGTGGCAGCGGTGATCTCCAACAATGGCGGCTACTCTGGCTACTGATTTTGGCAGGAACCACACTTCACAGAAGTCTATAAATTTAATCATTTGATGCTTGGTCAACATGTTATCTACAAAATAAATTTTGTTGTGATATCTCTTGTCTTTCTTGGTGTTGCAATTTGGGTGGCCAGCAGTGTAATTACGACTTTATCGTGTGTTGATTTAACCTTTTGACTGCGGCTAAATTGGCGCTTTCAAGGTACAACTGCTATACTGGCCATAATCTAAATTCCTTCTTGACGCGATTACGGTACCACTGTTATACCGGTCGTAGTCTAAAGGTTAAAACTCTTAGTTTCAGAAGTTGAGCTGTATCGCACGATCCAGATGTAAATATCAACATTGCATTCTTTGAAGATACTTAAAACTCCTTCCTTTTATATTTTTAGCCGACCAACCGGTATAGTGGTTAAGGTGTTAGCCTCTAGATCGGAAGGTTCCTGGTTCGAATCCGGGTCAGAGCATGGATGTTTGTAAGCGTATGGTGTAGAGGCGGCTGGTGCACCTTAAATCTGTCGTTGCCGAAAGTCCTCACGTTGGGTTGGTGTGGAAGTTTGGAGAGTGGGGTGCCAGCTCAGGTGTTGCTTCGTCATCTGACCGTGGTTCAAAATTACGAGGTGTTGTCCTCGGATCTTTCCCTTAAGCGACTGATCCCGGACCGTCGTCAATAGCCCGTTGTGTTGCTCTAGTACGACGTTAACTAAAAATTACCATTACCTTACCCACCTCCCCAAGCTTCCACACCACGCCAACGTGAGGACATTTGAAGCCGCAACAGATTTAACGTGCATCACCCCCCCCCGGTTGTTAATCCCTTACTCATCCAACAACCGAGTTACCGCTGCCCAGCAAGAAAGGATTTTTTTAAATGACAAAATTTTAAGTCCGCATAAAAAACTACATTTTTAACTTTGGGATCCCTTTGAAAGTCCATGCGCTATATGCTACTGGTTGGAATAATCAGGATGTTTCAAAATTTCCCGTGCAACTTCAAAGAGTTAGTCAGGGAATGCAAAACTGAATTATCATCTCTAATATTATAAAAGGAAGTGTTTGTTTGTTTCTCTGGTTTGAAGCCGAAAAATACTGACGATTCTATGGCACTTACAGTAATGAGATTTGGCACACAGGTAGTCCAAATTATTTGCAATTTTTGGGTCGCGGCAAATTTTCAAATTCAATCTAGAAGATTTTTAAATGAATTTTTATAGTTTTATTCTCCATCGTTTTTTCAAACGCGGAGAACTTTTCTACTCATGCGACCTTGCAGTCAGGGTTTGGAACCATACCAAATTTTTTTTCATCCGCAGAACGCGAAGAAAACTATTTTTTCGTTTCCGCTTTTATTTTGCGCGATTGATTTCCCAGCCAGACGATAAATCTTTTAACTGAACTCAAGGTTCTTTTTTCTTTCTCCAAGACCGTTAAAGACAGAGTAAAAATTTCAACGGATTTGAAATCGAATTTCAGTTTAGATTGATACCTAAAAATATGATTTTCTTTAAATAAATAATTTTTTAATTGAATATATCTTCAACGGATTTGAAATCTCCGGAATATTTTACACCAGCTTAATACCTTACAACACGGGCACAGGCAACGCCGGGCTAGCCTCGCAGTGGCTAGTGGTATATATGTGTCCGCAAGCGTCACCCGGATGTGGTACATGATGTTCGGCCGCGCGACAGTTTGCCATTTTGTACGGCAATCCGTGCGTCGATACTGTTGGACGTGCATTGTTGCTAAGGGTCGAAACTGTGGGTAAGTACTGTGAACTGTACAACTCTTGTGAAATAAGAGCTGATACAAATGTTGACGCAATTGCTGCCTTTCATTCCTGCACCTTAGTTTACCCTCTAGCACATTCAGAAGAGGGATGGGGGCTTGTGGATTTGTACTCCGAAATGAATACGGTTAAATTTCGTGTTACCTACTTTCCTTCAAAGTTTGAACAGGAAGTTTTAAAACACTCTGTACACAACAGCTTAACAAATCTTAAATCGAAAGACCTCACGTTGGGTTGGTGTGGTGTTTGGAGAGTGGGGAGCCAGATCAGGCGTTGCGCGGTGGTGTTCTAGGATCTTTTCCTTAGGGGATTGATTCCGGACAGTTGACAATAACCCGTTATGTTGCTCTAGTATGACGTTAATTAAAATTACCTTTTTTTAAAGGCTGCTACACACTAGGCCAGTAATTTAGTCGAGTAGCGAGTGATTTAGAAACTAAACGTGTTGGGACAAAACTATTTAGTCGAGTAGTTTAGTAAAACGATTTAGTGGACTCGACCGAGTCGAATGGATAGTAGGCGGTCGAGTAGTGCCTCCCACTCCACTAACCACTAGCGTGCCACTAGACAGGTGTAAACTAGTGATGCGACATCGACAGCAAAACATCGATGTTTTGAAACATTGATGTTCAAAATTAAAACATCGATGTTGATAATGCATCGCCCCCAAACCATCGATGTTTTTAAAATTCAGTGTATTTAAACTTTTTTCCCCATTTCTTAAAAATGGTTTAGCAGCTGGTGATGCGACATCGGCTCCAATACATCGATGTTTTTTTTATAAAACATCGACATCGATGTCGCATCCCTATTTTTCAGACCCTTCACTCTAGGCCACTTTGGTCTAAAAGTATGTTCAATTTACTGATTATGAAAATTATGCTACTTCGCGTTATTTTTTAAATTCTTATAACGGTACTTTTTTTATTTAACATTAAAACATCGACAACGTAAAAACATCGACAAGTATAAACATCGATGTTACAAAAACATCGACCTCAATACATCGATGTTAAAAACATCGAGGTTTTGAAAACATCGACATCGATGTCGCATCCCTAGTGTGAACACGTCTGCTTAGTAGAGTTCATTAGTTATTCGTTTTCATTTCGCGAGGTCTCTTTCTTGTGTGTTTTTTGTTTAATTATGCCTATTACATATGAGTTTTAAACTTTATCAACGGTTTGTTGATCGTCTGTCTAGCGGATCGATTTCATCGCTGTAATTTAAATTCATTCTTTTTCTTTAGTCAATAAATCTGTTTTGTTTAACGTTTTTCATTCTCTTAAAACAACATTTTTATCGGTAATTCGTTCGTTGGAATTCGTTCGGATTCGTTGGAATAATACTACGGTCAAATTTGTTATTGCTTATGTGGAACAGGAGTGTTTATGGAATGTGAGTCTTCCCCGTACAAAAACAAAGCATCCAAAGCAGTTGCATTCGATGAGTTAGAAAAAGCGATGGGAATGCCCGAGTTTCACGAGAAGTAAATCAAACAAAAAATTAAAAACATTAGAAAAGTATTTCGTATTTTTTTTTAAACTAGCAGAATTAATTAACCGGCATTGCTCGAGTTGAATTAATTAAATGTTGATTGAAAAGTGATATGACTAATCACTTCTCTTTCGTAAAAAAAATGCTAGCTTCATTTAAGTGTACGGAAAATAATTTTTAATACCGTTTAACTTTTTTCTTCGGACACAAATAGGTACGTGATATATCCATCTATATACTCTATTTCAAATCACCTTTTTCATCGCGATTCAGCTTCGCTCTCCGCATCATCTTTAGCAGTCGACACTCGAACACCAACTAAACCGTGTGTTCATCAAACATCGATGTTTTTAAAATTCAGTGAATTTAAACTCCCCCCCCCCCCCCAATTTCTTAAAACTGGTTTAGTAACTAGTGATGCCATAGTGACAGCTAAACATCGATGTTTTGAAACTTCGATGTTCAAAATTAAAACATCGATGTTGATAATACATCGCCCCCAAGCAATTGATGTTTTTAAAATTCAGTGTATTTAAACTTTTCCCCCCACTTTTTAAAACTGGTTTAGCAACTAATAATGCGACATCGGCTTCAGTACATCTATGTTTTTGAAAAGCATCAATGTTTTGAAAACATCGACATCGATGTCGAATCCCTACTTTTCAGACCCTTCACCTTTGTCCACTTTGGTCTAAAAGTATGTTCAATTAGCTGATTATAAAAATTATATTACTGGGTTATTTTTAAAATTTTTATAACGGTACTTTTTTCATTTAAAAATAAAACATCGACAAGTATAAACATCGAGGTTATAAAAACATCGTTGTTAAATACCTCGAGGTTTTTAAAAAAACATCGTTGTTAAATACCTCGAGGTTTTTAAAAAAACATCGATGTTATAAAAACATCGTTGTTAAATACATCGAGGTTTTAAAAAAAAACATCGATGTTATGAAAACATCGTTGTTAAATACATCGAGGTTTTTAAAAAAACATCGATGTTGTGAAAACATCGACATCGGTGTCGCATCCCTAGTGTGAACAATTACTCCCCCACTCGCCGTTTTCTCGTTTAGTAGAGCTACTAAACCACTCGCTACTCGACTAAATTTTACTGGCCCATCTAGATTCTTAGTGGAAATGCAGATTTACACGAGGAAACAGCCTTTGAGTCGTAACTTGATTTTACCCGAAGCATCAGAACTTTGAACGCGTTTTGTAGGAACGTTGTAGTGATATATATATATATACTTTGTCTTTGTCTATCGGCTTACATACAGTACATTGTACATATAAGAGAACATAAGCCTATAGACACAAAGAGAGGATAGATGTCATCTTATATGATTCGGCGTCAATAGAAGACTGCCGAAGGGGTGGTAGAGATTCAAGTTCAATGGCGAAGAGAAGGTCAGGAGTTCAGGAAGGAAATTTCGTCCGTGATTTTTTCGCCTCTTTCCGACTTGACCTGCTTTTCCCTGCGACTTTATGACGAGGTGTTATGATGTTCCGCTGATCACGTGGTTGTCAGAAGAGAGACCTAACCACTCTGCCATCCCCATCCGTCCAGTTTGGTTCTAGGAAGCGGATATGCGGAACCTCCGACACGAGGTGAGTTCAGGTTTTTTGTTTGTCTTCTTCCCGACTTAGACCCAAGATTAAATTCGGGGGAACAAAAAATATATTTGGTGGGTTTTAGTTTTAGTTTTTGTTGTACCAGAGAGGTGAAAAATTTAAGCGTCTGGAAAAGTTTGATGTATCTGGATGGAAAAATATAGGTTGACCTTGAGGCAAATAGATAACAATAAGATAGGTTTCCTTGAGGCAAAAACGAGAGTGAGGTTGATAGGTTATATTCTGCATTCATGGAAAATTAAGACGATAAATTATTTCTTGAGATCTTGACACTAAAACTGCAGTTTCACCTCTTGGACATTGCTAGGATTGAATTAACCTCTTTTAAGTGATACGAGATTTTTGAGTAGTGTAGTATTGTTGTTATAACAGTCATAATACACGTCATGACTATTCTAACGTAATAACTCGTAGTAACTAACTTCATCCATAGGTTGAAATAATCCATGGATAATTTTAACGACTAGAAAAATTATGTTGGTCCTTTTCTTAGAATATAATTATTTGGAAAAGGTCTGTTGATCATTCCTTAGAATGGCATCCTTTGGGGAAATTCTATTGGTTCTTTTATCAGGAGAATAATTTGGAAATATATATTTGTCTTCCTTAGAATATAAGTCCTTAGAAATATTCTAATGGTCGAGTCCCTCAGAATAGATTTGCTTTGAAAAATTTCATTAGTCCGTTCCTTAGAATAGGATGCTTTGGAAAGATTCTATTGGTTAAGAAGATCAAATCTGGTTTGAAGTCAAGAAGGGAAGACTGCAGGCTGCAAGGTGAACATATGCTTGTGAACTCATCAGAAAGTTAAAGTTAAAAAAATTAAGACTTAAATTATTAAAAATATAAAATTCAAACCTTCGGCAGGTTGATAACAAAGCCACCGGTTAGCAAAAGGAAAACTAGCATTACTGCAGAAAAGTAGCCTTGTCTGAGAGACGCAGATGTTGCCAACAACGTATTCTTTTAATTTCTCTAAACAAGCAAATCACTGCAGATGTCGATACAGTATCGAATATTGCGACTACATGATCATACACATTACTGGTATCATTAGGGGGGGGGTATTGATGTTCAATTTTAGGTTATTAATAACTTATGACTCATCCATATATTAAAGTAAATTAATACTGCTTGTTAAGAACGCGAAAAAATTTAAATTTTTATGGAAGCAACCATGAAAAATTGAAGGAAAAAAAAACCAGCCGTTCAAAACGGAACGTACGATCAACCTAAAAATAGGTGATTAATTGGGAAGTTTCGTGTTTTACCCCTTTTTAACACTTTGTAAAAAGTTCTTAGACAGGGTGACCGTATCATCTTATATGAATGTATTTAGATAAAACAAAAAAAAATTGTACTTTTAGGTTTTTAAAGAACGATGGAACCTTATATCTCACTGCCCATCTAAAACACTCCAAAACATCAGAACATCAAATGAGAGATTATTTATGTGCCAGAAGTGTCTAAAATATTGCTCTGATTAGTTGGAAATGCGGCCCCACAAGATCGTTAACTTTTAATATGGGATTTTTAGTGATGTTTTTCATCTCTGGAAGACCTATCTTACCAGTGGGAAATATCCCTCGCTTCAGAATCACGCCTTATTCGTGTCTCATTGCTTTTAAAAGAATGCACACTTGCGAAGAAGTATTTTCAAAGATGAGTAGAGTAAAAGTAGATAAAAATTTCTTACTCGCGCCTTCACTAAGAATTACAATCACTTCTATCGAATCAGACATTGGATTATTAGTTTCACAAAAACAAGGTAACCCACAATATTTATGTTTATGTTGTCCTCTTTTTCAAACCCTTCATGTGGTTTCGACAAGGTCCATCAAGAGTTGACCAATTTTTTTGATATGACCAGATATCTCATTAAGGTATTGACGATTGTTTTGATGATGACAAAATCATTAGAGATCTTGTCAGTTTTCTTCTAATGACGAGTTATATCGTCCATCCATAAAGATCTGGCCAGTTTTGATAATGACAAGACACCTCGTCGAAGCTACCGCGAGGAGGGTTAAATGTAATAAAAATAAAGGACGTCTTGTTAATTATATACCTTAACTATGTTATATTTTACATGCGGTGCAAGGCAATTCTTCAAGCAATGCTATCCAGACAAGCCAAAAGGTTGGGTACGGCTGGTCAAAGAGCATATCTAGAATATTTATATTATCTAGCTTTAACAATTTCCAAGAGGTTCCAAGCAAAGCGTTAGTTAAACTACAGATTGATTTCCAAATGGGTTTCTAATTGTAAAGTTCTACTATATATATAGATGTGAGGTTTTACGGGAGAAACTTTTTAAATGTAACTGGTACAGTTAGAATAGGGGGCCCAAAGTTGAAAAATGTTTATACTTTTCTATATAAGGATCTTAAAGAAAGATTTCTACCATTTTAGAAGTCCGAAAAGCTGACAAAGCTGTGAAACACCATTGATTACCCCGAAGCTTTCGGGGTAATCAATGGATTTCCATTTCGTAGCACAGAATACGAGAAGAAAAATACGTATTCTCTCCAAATTGTATTCGTTTTCCCAAACGTGCATTCCGACAAAATGCTTTGCTGAATTATTGTAACAGAAGAAAATGTTATCTGAATAATCCTGAATTTTCTATATTAATATTTCCATTTAGCCGATTTTACCTGAGAGGAGTGAAATTATCACAAAACACATTTCCAGACACCCTAAATGCGAACATTATGAGCAATATGCATACGTATTTAACAATGTGTATTTCAGAAAACTTCCAGGAGACCTGTGTATTTTATTATCCTGTCAAACATAATTTTGTTATTAACGAAAAAGTATCTGACAAATTTGTCGACCCTTATATATATATATATATATATATATATATATATATATATATATATATATATATATATATATATATATATATATATATATATATAAAATCTCTTATCAATTTAAAATATGATTGCGACGGCGTAGAAACGATTCTTTGTTGAGTGTGAGATGTTTATTCTTATTGTGGGTAGTTGACAAAATTTTTCTGATATACGTGTAAAAGTTTGTAAATAAATAACCATAAGGTCACAATTCCAAACCATTAGTCGGTTCCTGATATAGGATTTGCCCAAGTGCAAACCTCAACCTCTCTCAAAAGCATATAATTTTCAAAAAGAACCTCCTTCATAGAGCTCATATTCGGCAAACAATTTCGTCTTTCTGCCAGTACCCTCAATGACGTAATAACAAATTGAGCATTGAATTCACGGTTTCACCTGTGGAGGGGCTATAGGGCTATAGGTGCTGAAGCCCCTCCAGCTAGGAGGGGTAAAAACCCTATGCCATTATATAATTCATTGATTGCTTTTTTTTAAAAATCATGTATAAAAGTGTTTTGATATTTTTCTGCTTGGAATTAACATTTATTCATTGCTTTCAAAACCCATTTAAAAAAGTGCTCCATTTCTTATTGACTGGGGTTGGACAAAGTAATTGAAAATTTTAGTATTATTCATTAAAACATCAACAATAAAAGGAAACTTTAATGTAGCTTCTATTCGTCTTGAAGTGGTCACTTTAAAATTAGTCTCTAGGTAACACATTCTAAAACTAGTATCTAGGTAATATTCTTCAAAACTAGTTTTTAGGTAACCCTCTAAGACTAGTTTTTAGGTAACCCTCTAAGACTAGTTTTTAGGTAACACTCTAAAACTAGTTTTTGTTTAACACTAAAACTATCCTATATTCCAAAGAAATGTTTAAATTTTGAAATCACCTCCTAAATAAGAGCTTACAATGTAGCTTCGTCAAGATTGATATCCTGAATGCGCCCCTGATTGTGTTTAATTTTAATTTCAATTGTCTTCATATTGACGATTGAACTTCATGTCCGATTTTTCTGTTAGATATAACTAGCTTGAGCGCGAGTTTTTGATAACTTTCTTTTATTGAAAAATCATTTTAGGGAAGATTTCCATGAGTTCTCCCTTCAAAACATCCCTGCTTCTGATGAGCGCTTTTTGAATATTGTAATATAAACTAACAAAATAAGCACACACCTTCAAAAGTATGCTTTGTTACAATCTGAAAAAGAACAGACAACGACCAAATTAGCATAAAATTGGTATCCTAGAAAAACCTATTGCTTGATATGTTTGCATAACCTTTAGACAACGGCCGGTACAGAAGTTGTACCTTGATCACGCCAAGAAAGAATTTACACTACTACCAATACAACAATTGTATCTTCAAAGTTATAAGAATTGCGTCAAGAAGGAATCTAGTGTACGTCCGAGAAAGCAGTTGTACCTTGAAAGTTATAAGAATCGTGCTAGTTATATCAAAAGCCGAAGTCAAAAGGTTAAAGTTAGATATATACTCGCCTGTCTTTCGATCGCCCCTATTTTTTCTGACTGCGAAGCCCTACACATTATCCAGGTACTGCCCTGATAAACCAAAAGGCTGGAAACGACTTCTTCAAATTTATTTTGCTTGTTTAAACTTAACCAACGCAACGATTCAAGCATCTAAATAAAATAAACAGTAGTTTGGATAGAGGCTGTATGAAGAAAAGCTTACTGGTGTTTAACTATGCATGTAAGAACAATTAAATATACAAATTCTTCCCTTACATATCCGACGAATAAAAAAAATTGATCTCAAATATAAAAGAACTCGAATGCACTGACTTAATTGAATCGTGGCAGAAGAGGATTACATCCTTAAACGCCCACCTCAAGCAAATACAAAGCGGGTTTCCCACAATTAAACCTCCGTCTTGAGAATTCCTGAAAGATTTCTTTTCAAACCCAATAGAAAAATAATTGAGGGCCCAGACACACAGTTTCCAACTGTCAAGTTCCGGTATGACTGACCCTTGAAAAACAACTACAAAACAAATACTTTTTTAGAACGAACGCTCTCCTTTTCGCTCCATAAAAACGTCATCTGCTCAGTTACCTGGCCAATGCGAATGGTCCTTCTTATCGTTTGATGATAAAACTATTTAATCGTACGATAAAAACTAAAATAAGTCTCGATGGCTTTAAAAAAACTAATCTGGAATATTCTTATAGACATTTTTTTGACGTCACGGGCCACGGCTTCAAATCCGTTAATGAACTTGGTTCGACATGTGGACTGAATGTTCTTCCGGGGATTTTAATGGGGTTCCAATTAATATTTCTTTCCACATCATATGGTTCTTGACCTGCTACCTTAAAAATGAATTTGCGTGTCATCATGTTTTGTTGTTTCGGAACGACGTTTCTATGTTTCTTTAATTCTTGTGAACCTTGTCGATCATATCGTTTACCAACTTGAAATGAGAGGTTTTATCAGGCGTTCGAAAACAATCAAGATAGTTTATGAGTGAAACAAGGCATGGTAAAAAAAAACTCTAATGTTTCTCGTTGCTTTTAACATTTTCTTTATTCCAGGATTTATTTCTAGCCATTTCACATTTGACTGACTATTTCACTGTTTACTATTAACTTAAAACTGGTTTGTCACTTTACGGTCAATCTTTTTGCTACACGAAGACGAATTAGACAGGGACTTGCGGCTTAATGTGGACTGAAATGCTGATTCTAAAATTGCCTGCAGTAATTATAATTTTTCCCCGCGTTGTTGTGGAGTATTGATATGGAAAAAATTTAGAACCTAAGAAATCAGTGTGAGTTCATTTCAGACAGAATTTAAATCACACAAAATTTAACGAAAAGAAAACTAAAAACGTAAAACTATTTTATTAAAATTATGGGACACGAAAACAGTTTTGAAGGTGTAATTTGGAGTGAAAAGTCATTGCACTCATTAACAACAGTCATTACGACTCGTAGACACTGTGGGTTATAAAACAACTCAACTTTAACCCTTATCTTCGTAGAGTGGGTTCCAAATGTGTCAAAGCTCTTCGGAAAGAACGTTAACCTCGAAAAGTTGGCTTAGTAAAGGTTAAGCAATCTAGCTTTTATGCACAATTCCTCGAATAAATAGGTAACGCAGCCGCATGTATACATTAACCCATTAATGGAAGTGTTGGAATGTTTATTTTGCAGGATACTTTTTAGGGCTTCCAGAAAACAATGAAAGTAAGAATAATCAATTACAGTTCTTGTATTGATTTGTCAGCCTGCAAAAGGGTAAACTGTCATCTTGTCGAATGCATGGTTTATACATTACATGTTGTTGCTTCTTTTCGTGGATATAAATGATTAACTAAACCACATTCACAAGTCCAGAAGAAATAAGCGAATAAAAGCGTGAAGATGAGGTAAAACAAAGAACGGCGGTGGAAATTTGTTTATTAAAGGTTGGGCCGTCACTGAATGATGTTCTGGGCGTGCACTCGCACGTGCGGAGAAAAAATAGGGACAGTCGAAAGACAGGCTCCGTTGAAAGATATTTCAACTTAAAATAAACATGCCCGGTAATAAACTTTCTGATATTATTAATTTTAGTTCTTTTAAATTAATTTCTTTGCAGATTCTTCTTGTGATTGTGATAAAATATATTTTGAATCGACCTATTTTGTTCTTAATTTATACGTATTAGTATATTCAAAAAGCACACGAGCTCATGAATCCTTCCTGTAAGGATATTGGAATTAAAAGTTATCAAAAACATATCAGGGATAATTGCAGTTTCGTACATTACAAATGAAATATACGCCTGAATAGTCTTAAAACAGTCAACAAAATCATTAAGTCGACATGCTCACTTAACAGTACGGTATTTAGGGAACCGTGATAAATTATTTTCTAAGTATGTGCTTTATGAAGGGAGTGCGCTCCTTTAAAAATATCTAATTATTTTTTGAAGAGGGACGACTTGCCGAGGTTTGCACATGGTCAGCTCTGGAACAACCCGGATTAAATGTATCAATTTTTTGTTTTGATTTGGTTATTTGCTCAACGAAGAGTTTCACACAATATATTAAAAAAATTTTCTAGTAAAAATACTTATTACAGTAATAAGCGTCGAAGGCTCGGTAGAAACTCGAAACTTGCGAAGTAGTTTGAAAAATCAGGCCTGAAATATTTCATAAAAGGGGCACAGTTTCTGTTTTTATATGTTAAGATGAAATGGTATGTGAAATGCTCTTTATTTTCTATATCCCAAATGTATTAATAAATAAGAAGTGATTAATACTGAACGATTTCAGTATCTTTGAATTTATATGAATTCTAGCAGAATTATCCTTCGCTACTCGAGTTTTATAGGATAACAATAGATTGAGGAAGTGACTAGAGATAATGATAGTTTTTCTCTTTCGTAGAAAAATAAGGGGGCAAATACCCTCTAAAGTGTCCGCAAAATTATATTTTAACCGTTTCTCGACATTTTTATAATTCCTATAGTTTTTCTTGAACTCAAATCGTATGCTTCCATGTCCTTCAATATAATCAATTTTTCATACATCTCAATGCTGCTGTAATAAAATAACAAAGGTGATACTAAAGTGAATAATACAAAAGTCGATTTTGAGTGTGGCAGTGATTATGAATGCTTTTTATTAAATTCATTTAATTTCCTTTGAAATTGTCGAAACCTCAGATCACGAATCCATGGGGAAAAGTCTGATATTCAGTTTTTGTCTCCTCAAACGTTTATTTCCAACATAATATAGTAAAACTTAAAAGATAAATTAATTTGTTTATTAAGGAATGCCGAAATTAAAAACTGAAATCGCACCAGAAATTTTTGTTTAAATCATATCTAAATGATATTTATTTTTTTAGATGATGATACTTTTTGGTCTATTTGTTCTTCTGTCATCAGTATCAGGACAGTCAACACTAGACAGAGATGTCGAGAACGGAGATATGGAATACTCGGCTGCTTCTCCAATGCACGACACCCCCCGCTACGAAGCCCCAGCCTCCAGTGCCTTTCCTCGTCTGTTGAACCTAGATTCGCTTAAAGACATTCCTCTTGTCATCCTGCAGCCCAAAACACCCATACGACTCAACGTAATGTCCAACGAAAATATCAGTACTGAAAGAATTATGAAGCTTCTGCGATCTGCCATGTCAAATTTACCAACAGAGGCTCTTCCAACTTCAGTCGAGTCACGACATGCTAAGAGCATAAACCTTGATCGGATTCGAAGTGCCTTAAATTTGCCTTTCGGTGGCCAACAGAGCTTTATACCCCGATTTCCATCAAGCAGCAACCTCTTTCCTACCGCGCACCTCAACCCGAACGGTGGATGGCAACAAAAATTCAAGAGCTCCCTCTCCAACATGCTTCCCTTCGCCAGACCTTGGCAGGGGAATTCTTACGGTGGAATGGCAGCAGCAAGTAACCCATCTTTCATGTCCCTGGACCACAGTGGCAGTCACCAGTATCCTTTCTTCAGTTCTTACCCACAAGCCATGCAGTCCTCTTACCCTGGCAGTATTTGGAGATTACCGCCACAACCTCTAAACATTGGCGAATTCGCAACTGCTTCGTCGATGGGTGCACCCACAAGGCTGCCATTTAGTGACTACAACTTCAGCCCATACGTTCGCAGTCCCATGAACCAGCATTACTTTGGACCCGATTTGGCGACATCAAGCTCTGGTTACGCGCCATTTCGGGCCATGCCGAACAGCAACTTCGCCCACTATGCCGCTTCGATTCCGCGGCACAAGCCACTTTTCGACAATGTCGGTGGTCTGAAGGGAGCTAGTCTGGAAATCAGCAACGCTTTCGCCGACTTTGCTGCTTCTGACGAGCACGGGCCGGATGTGACGCAGAAGTTCGGTTCCGTGGGTCATGCCATGAACACTTTCCTCCAAATGATGGGACTTGGAGCTCAGAATGGACTCACCCCTGATGACGTCGGTGGATATGGTGGAGGTGGGTCATGGGCATCTATGGATTCTACACCAATAGCCAGATCTTCCGACTTCTACCCTGGCTACGGAAATTTGGCTAATTTGGATGAAATGGAAGACTTTCCTATTTTCCACGAAGATATCACTGAAGCTTTCATGACGAAAATGAACTTGACGGAATTCTTCAAAAACATTTCAAAAACTAACAGTGAAAAGTCCGTACAAGGCGTTCTTGAAACACCTGTCTACAAGGAAGGTCCTAAAACAGTTGCAGAAATGAAACTATCAGAAAGTAAGAAAGGAAATAAAAGTGATACTCCGGCAATTCCCAAAGAGAAGTTACCATCCAGTGACATGCAACCACTTTATGTTTCTGCCCATCATCTAGGAACAATGAAAACTCCTAACAGCAAGGAAATGGAGATGACCTCAGAAAAGAAACCAAACACAACCAAGGACTCTCAATTTGAAATTGAGGAATCTCCAGTTACAAAACAACCCGCAGTCAACTACAAAGTACCAGTCATGCTTCCCACAGTTCCTCCACGGGATAGAAAAGCTCCAATTGCAATTTATCAAAATATTCCCCCTGAAACTAATTTGAAAGCTCAGAAGCAAACACCTGAATCCAAATCTGTCTCCACCGAGTCCACAATCCAAAATGAAAACAATCCAAACAGGCTTGTCGATGACAACATTCTTCGTCAATGGGTTCCAGTCTCCAATGGTCAAAACTATGTTGAAAAGCGACCCAAGCCTATTATTGAGATTATTCACAATGCAGAAAGCCCAAGAGGTTTGAAAATCTTAGAACAAGTGCTATCTTCTCGGGATAGAGCTCAGCCTAACCAGGCATAGACATCATAGGCAAGGGACATGTGATTTTCCTGGGGACTGTGCAATTACTATAAGTATTATTTTCCATATACGTAGTGTGCAGTAATTATTGTATAAGCAAATTACTCTGATCGGGTCATTTTGAGTTTTATAAGTTACACTTGTCTTTGTTCTTAAGAGAGTTTTGTAAACTTTTGACTCAAGAGCGCTGGACATCCAGCAATGGCACTAGATTTAGTAAATTCAAGTAAACAAAAAATTGATAGAGGATTTACATATAAAAAATGTAATGTTTACGTATTTCGTGTCTGGTGATGTCTACACAATCTTTCAGAAAAATAGCTGATATTGTACACTAAAAACGAGCCGTCAATTTTCAATTTGTAATTGAATATCGAATTCAATTTAAATTGCTTCACATTGCTATCCCAATAATATTTATTGGCAATTGTTAATATTTTAAAAAACAGTTGCTAATTGTGTTATTTTGTAATAACGCTGTTATTTTAACTGCTATTGGGATAACATATATCTCTAGAAGTTACTTAAGTATCATTAGTACATTCCCCAATTTCTCCTAACTACACACAGATCCATTGGTTTGGAAAATTGATCAGTTTACTTTTGTGTAATCATGGATTTTTATCTATTTATTTTGACGTCAATTGTTATTTATATCGTACGATCTTCATTCATTTGAATATCAAATGCAATTGAAGTCCTATGTGTATTTTTGAAAAATAAAATAATCTATAATTATGTTAGTTTGTCAATGAAAAAAATTTAACAGAAGTACGGATAAAACGAAATCGAAGTTTGATAAAAACCTGCATATGCTTAAGGTATATGTATACACTAGAAATCACGAAAAAATCGACCAGAATATCAATATATTTTTTATTAATCTATATATATAATTCTCTTACGTGGCACGCAAAAAAGACGTAATTTGTTATCGTGTTTTGGTAACAATGTACAATTGTTTGTTTAACACGAAGCCTCGTTCAAAATATCTTCCAATGTCCTAGCTTTCAAACGATGCCAAGATCTTTCAAATATTTGAAATAGTTTTTTAGTCACAAGGGTTTTTGTTAAGTACTGTCACCATGAACAGGACATGTTTCCTAAACTTTAAACTCGATTTCTGAAGGACTGCGTTTTTGCAATAGGATGCTTTGTTCAAAATGTGATTACTCCACAGTGAATTCACCAATTATAATTATTTTTGCATCATTATGATTTATATAATACGGCGAATGTTTTGAATCTCAATTAGAGAATTTATTTAAGAAATAGATTTTTAAATGTTGAAATTTCTGAAAAAAAATGTTGATGTTTTTACGCTTCCTTGATTAAAAAATTGTAAAAAAACCTTTTACTTCTAGCAACTTGATGGAGGTTCAAAACATAGAGAATAATATTATATATAATTTCCTACAGAAATCGTCATTATGAACACATTAAAATTTGAGATACCGTGTTTAAAAAAACATGCTAATTTGCTAATTATATCTTAATTAGATAGTTAATTATTTGTACAATCTTATTTTTCTCCCTGAAATGATTTTAAGAATACACCAATTACCTGTGGTAAAAAAACTGGATTTTTAAACTACAATTTTAAAAAGCAAATCTTCTAGTTTATACTTACACCTTAATTTTGGAATCGTATGAAGTTAAAAAAAGATAAATGATTTTCATTAATACAACAAATATTTAATACGTTTAAGGAAACAAAAGACATTTCTTAATCCTCTTAACAAATAGTAAGATCGTGAACTAGTTTTGAGAATTTAAACACTTAATCTGCACTCTAAGACAAAAAAAAAAGTTACACCCAGAGGGAAAAACAATGAAATGAAATTTCCATGGTTGGTAAAGTGCTTATCAATGAGTAAATGATGAAATTTGAGACTGAAAAATTAAAAAAGTGGTATCATTCGGTATGGCGTATGATCGCCATTATTCCTAACGCAGCACGCCAAGCGCCTTGGTAGTGATTCATACAGACTCTTTATGAAGTTCTGCGACAGTCCACCCCATGCTGCTTGAACCATGTCACGTAGTTCCAGCAGATTACTTGGTATGGGTGATGGAGTGGTGACATGCGTCTAATGGCATCCCATACATTCTCGATCAGGGACAGGTCCGGTGAGTCTCCAACGCAGATGTACCACTCCTCCAAATTTCATTTATACCAGCCTACTCTTTCGAGGAGCAACATTTTTTTTGTTGTCGTAGAGTGTATATTAATTATGAAAAAAATACAGCTGGTAATCATGAAATGCGTATTTGCTATAGTTTTAGAATTGGTGGGATTTCATTTTTTTTTTTTGGAATATTCGTTATTCATTAGAAAAAATTTATTAAGATGAAAGCTCAAAATAATTTTCTGAGATTACAGCTCAAGTATAAGAAACTTATAAACGAAAGTTGATACTGAATGTGGTAAGAATATTTAAATGGCTAGAAATGCTATAATACTTATTCTTATACTGAAGAATGAAAACTCAAAATTAACTTTTTATAGGAATTACAGAATCTTAACATAAAAGATTTGTAAGATGATGATGATTTATTTTGAGTATGGGTAAATAAATAAATAAAAACTCAGGAAGTTTAATAGCATATCTAATTTTGGCATACGATAAATTTTAAGTCATTCCATTTTTTTGTTTGTGCTACAAGATTGTATTACATTGAATATTCCATACATCCAGTACCAATTTTTGGATAGAAACCAAAACTGCCTTCCTAGTGTAATTCTGAGTGTAGATGCAATCTTCAATCATTACATAAAAAGTTTAGAAACATTAAAATAGAATAATAGTAACAACACAATAAGAATATCGTGATAATACAAATTATGTATAGTGTTAAACCAATCATATACATAAATACGTTTACGTTAAGTAATGCATAAGACAAGTTACACGTAATTCGCATCTGCAATCGAAGTTAAGGGTAATCAATCATTTTTGTGATCAGTTTAATCAAACCTTTTGTAATTACTGTGAATTGCGTCACACCCATCTTAATCACTTTTGTCGATTATATTTTTGAACGAATTTGAAAATCTCACTCATGCAGTTTCTTATTTTTCTCTAATGGTAAAACTATTGACTTTTTATATACAGGTCAACTGTACCAGAAGTGATAAAATATTCTGTTTTGGCAATATTTTTCACTTATTTCACAAGCTGTGAAGAGTAGTTAGAGCTTGTCATGACATTTGGTCATTCTCAGTACAGATTTTCGAATTTATTTTGTATTTTGATTACAAAAATTTAGAGAGTTTCCAAGTGATCTTAAGTTGTTGATCATTAAAACTGGAGAGCGCGACTTTCAATGGTTTCCATTTCCAATATCAACACGAAACAAAAATAAGTTCTGCCTAGAATATTGAAAACAAAATTGATTCATTGACTTGATATCCTGTTTTCCTATTGACACTTCTTTTAAATGAGAAGATTATAAAAATTTATTTTATTAATTAATGTCAAATCTTCAATATATAACAATTTGTGCAATAGTGTTTTATCAACTAAACAAATATTCATTCTATTTACACTAACTTATAAAATGATTTCCACTGCTAATTGAATTCATATAAAGGCTGACCACGAAACAAAAATATATAAAATCTGTAGGAGTGAAACTACTAACCTCCCCAGTCCTCACCAACAGCGCCCTCTACCTCCGATGGGCTGCGCGAGCAGCGAGCGAGAGAGAAGGAAGTCAAACATTAAAGAGGAAGGTTATTCCTCGGATGTGCTGAAAGGACTTACTTGAATGAGCAAGACGTGCTCACCGATGTTTGTGGCTTGTGCCAGACGGGCATAAAGTATATTTTTCTGTATATATTCATCTGTAACTATTCATCAGCTTCACCTCAATCATTAATTAAATCTTATTTACCGGAACTGTGTGTGAACTCAATTATTACAAATTGGGAGCTCGGCCGGGATGCACGGACATTCCGGTGTGAAGTAGGTGTTTTAATGATAGTTTTAAAACAGGTGAATTAAATGCTGAACTTTGTGTGCGTGTGCTCTGAACTGTTCTGTGGATTCTCTGAACTGTCTGAGTGATTCAGTGTGATTCTTCTGTGGATTAACCCCCTGGACAGCAATCATCATAAAAACGTGGATACAGTGAATATCACCTGGAACTCTGATCTTCCGGACAGCAATCTTGTAAGTACAATTTTTGAAAATGACATTCTTACAAAGAGCACGAAAGATTGATCTCCTAAATCTCAGCGATGAATTAGGATTAATTGTACAACCTGGTGCTAAAATCCCTGAGATAGTGGAACTTATTACTAAAGTTGATAAGTACGAGGAAAGATTTGCGAAAATTCGCTTAGAAGTTATCTCTGCCGAACGACAAGAGACAGAAAATCGAGAATTTGAATTGAGAAAATTAGAACTTAAAGCGAAAGTAAAGACTGATAGTCATGTTTCTTCAACAGTCCCGAAAACGCAAAACTTGTTAAAATTAATGCCTCATTATAATATGGGTAGCGATATTAGTGTCTATCTGTCATTGTTTGAGAGACAGATAAATCGTATTGAAATTCTCAAGGAAGATTGGGTCACGCATTTACTCCCATTACTTCCATTAGAAATTATCAATATTGTTGCCAGAGAACCCGATCCCGATGCTAACGAATACAGTCATGTTAAAACATTGCTTCTAAAACGTTTCAAGTTAAGCCCTGAACAATTCCGACAAAAATTTGTTGCCCATAAAAAAGAACCGTCTGCCTCTTGGCGCGATTTTGCTTTTGAACTGGAAAATTATTTTGATGAATGGACATCCGGATTAAGCGTCAAAACTTTCGAAGATTTAAAACAACTTTTGGTTTCGGACCAACTGAAACAGAAAATACCCTCAGAAGTACGTGAACACTTTATAGATGAGCTGCCAAAAATTAAAAATATCGAGGAACTAGTGAACAAATTAGATGATTATGAGACTGCGCGTCGTAATTTCAAAAAAGAAACTAACCGCGAAGCACGTATGAAAATATCAATAAAAAGCCATTTATCAAGGTTCATGAAAACGCAGCATCAGTCGTTCGTGCTCAACCAATTGATTACAAATCAAAATATAAGTACAATTATGGTATTAAGCACGAAAATAGAGCAAAAATACGTTGTTTTAATTGTAATTTATACGGGCACAAAGCCTTTGAATGTTTAAATAAGAAAGAAGGTCCGAAATGCTCAAAATGTTTTAAGTTCGGACATATTTCTACTTTTTGTGACCAAACAGATGTAAATAAAGCTCTAATTACTAGCAATAACAATCGTAAAAGTAAAATCGAAACAACTGTGATAATTCAAGATTTTAAAATAAATGCTCTATTAGATACTGGATCAGAATTGTCCATGATCAGTTATGAATGTTATATTAAAATTGGGTCTCCAAACTTATCCTTTAATAATGTATCTTTAACAGGAATTGGAAGTGAAAATATTTCTCCATTAGGATTTTTTCATACTAAGATATCTTTTGATAATTGTTCTGTTGAAAGTGATATTTATGTGCTAAAAAAACTGTGTTCTGAAGCTATTATTGGAACTGATGTGCTCAACAAATTGAATATTTCCTTAAATGAGAATGGTGTAGAAATTAGGGGTATGAGAAATACATTTCATGTGAGCTATGTAGCAATAAAATCCGATCACACTTTCGTTTTATCAAACCCCAAGCCTCCCTGCATTCAAAAAAGAATATCCTCTGTGTTTAATGCCATGACGGACCTAACCAGACATCTACCGCTGCCGACCATATGAAACCATGGTCGAATAACCTGCGCTAGTGAATGTACATAGAACAAGATACCTTCTTTCCTTTTTTTTTTCTTTTGTATTTTTCAGGTTCATCTTTCTGTATACCTTTCACTTGATGTGTTGTGGAGTTGCCAGCCGAGGACGTCTGTACGCAGGACGGCCGAATCTGTAGGAGTGAAACTACTAACCTCCCCAGTCCTCACCAACAGCGCCCTCTACCTCCGATGGGCTGCGCGAGCAGCGAGCGAGAGAGAAGGAAGTCAAACATTAAAGAGGAAGGTTATTCCTCGGATGTGCTGAAAGGACTTACTTGAATGAGCAAGACGTGCTCACCGATGTTTGTGGCTTGTGCCAGACGGGCATAAAGTATATTTTTCTGTATATATTCATCTGTAACTATTCATCAGCTTCACCTCAATCATTAATTAAATCTTATTTACCGGAACTGTGTGTGAACTCAATTATTACATATATGAAGTCCTGATTTTATAGGGTACCTCACACTGCGTTTTTCTAGCAGCTTTTAATAAAAATATTCTTAACAGACGTTTTAATATAACACTAAATAACTTGTTAAGTTTAATTAGTTATATTGAGTATTGAAACTGGCTTCATAATTTTATTTCTAATGTAAAATTAGTGGTCAATCGTGCAATTAGTATCCAACAGGTATGTGTACATTTTGAGATAGTTTGATTTGTCGGCTCTACGGTTATCACCTACTATGAGAATGTTTTTTGGTTTAAAGAGGACGATCAAAACATCTCACTAAGTTTCTTAGAAAGTTAAAAACTCCTTTTTTGCTTTAAATATTGGTTAGTAAAATTCAGTGTTGAAAAAGTACAATTATTGAAAAAGTACCATTTATCAATTATCTTCAATAAAATATACATATATACATATTATATACATATGTCCGAATGAAGTAATCCCCTGAATTACAAGGGTTGTTCAAATGAAAAGGTACGAAACGTCACTGTGGGTATAAATGAAGACTTTATGCAAAGTATACACCATAGGCCTGAGCACAACGATCCCATTGATTAACGAGCCGAAGGATTCCTTGTTTCCAGAATTCCTGTGGCGATGAAGAGACCAAGTCCTTCACAGCCTCCTTGAGTTAGTCGTCCGAGTTGAAGCGCTTCCCTTTCAGATGTTTTTTCAGGGGATCAAACACATGGAAATCGCAGGGCGACATGTCCGGGCTCTAGGGCGGATGGTCAAGCTACTCCCACTTGAACTTTGCTAGTTCCACGTGTGTGACCCTGGAGACGTGTGGACGCGCGTTATCATGGAGCAGAACCACACTCTCACAGAGCAGCCCCGGTCTTTTGTTCTTGATGGACCTGCGTAGGCTTCGGAGTGTCTCACAGTACACATCGGAGTTCTTCTGAGTTCGAGGAATTTAACAAGTAGCGGACCTTGGAGGTCGAAAAGACGGTGAGCAACACCGTCCCTGCCGAGGGGGAGGTGACGACGCATGCTTCCACTGCATGCTGTCCCGCTTTGTCTCTGGCTCATAGTGATGGCACCAGCTCTCATCACATGTGATGATCCGCTCCAGGAAAGCGGGGTATACATAATTCCTAATAATTACAGTTGAAATGCTAGCCCCATACGCAGTTTCTTTTGCTGGTCGGTGATCTCCTTCGGAACCCACTGCGCGCACACCTTCCGATAACGCAACCTGTCGTGAACAATTGTCCACACTGTTCCAACGCTGACATCCACCTTCACCGCCAACATACGCAATGTGACACGCCGATCAATTTTCACTAGGTCGTCTACCTTGTCGATGAAATCGGCCGTGATGACTGTGTTTGCCTGGCCTGGTCTCGGGTCATCAACCAAACTCTCACGGCCTGCACGAAAACGGGCACTCCATTTTCTCACTGACTTGTCGTACACACAGTCTTCCCCGTATACGGTCACCATCTGGCGATGAATAACGGCCAGTTTAACACCTTCTGCTGTCAGAAATCGGACAACACTTCGCTGCTCTACAATCGTCGAATTTCGCAATGTGAACGCCATCCTGTCCTCACACGCACGGAGCTCTTTATAAGAGCCTCTGCTCTCTCCTGCGCATGCGGGCGCCCGCGCATGCTCCGATCCACGCCGGAGATTCCAATCGCATCCCTAGATGTCTCGTTACGTTCTCCCATAGCGGGCGGCACAGGCAAATATGTTAACGGTTTCGTTGTTACGACGTTTCGTACCTTTTTATTTGAACACCCCTTGTAGGTTGAATATGAATAAAGTTAAGAATTTTTAGAATAAGCAAACAAACCGACGCTGGTTTTACATTACTTTACCCACCCAATACCGAAAACGTACAGAAGGAAAATTTCTTCCACAAAAACACTAGCGCTATCTGAATTTAGCCTTTAAAGAAATATTCTCATTTATGATTCACTTACTTTCTATTCGTGGAAGTACTTTGTCTTGGAAGTGTACAAAATGGCGGCTCATGTTCTGATATAAAGTCATTTAGATCATATTAGAAACGGTGACATAAAGGAAAGAATTAACAGAATTTATTTGATAGATCTTATTGGTAATATGAATGTAAGGTTATTACTTTGATTACTTAAAAAGATGCTGGAAAGGGCCACTAAATATGTATTCAAGACCTGCGTTTACAAACAGTGTTTTTAGAAAAGACGCAGAAATAATAAAGAAAAGAATCTAAGCATTTTATATGCGACAAAAATACTCTTATACTACAATTTAACTTGTTGCATTGTCGTTTCCAGTTTGAAGGTCCTTATTTTATTAATAAAATCGAAGGCTTGAATTCTACTATCAAAATATTCTTTTGAATATTTTTAGTTTGCATTGGCCAACTTAGTTTTGATTTAATCCATCTAGAATTGCATGAGGAGAGCAAAAGCCATAGTAACATTTTCAAAAAAGAGTGATTTCTATAATCTGTAAATAAAGTCTTGCACACTGGCTTCTTTCTACACACTGGTGAGCTTTTAAAGTATACACACTGGAGAGCTTTTTTCAATACTTAAATAACAGGAGTATAA
Source organism: Metellina segmentata (assembly GCA_947359465.1). Lineage (NCBI taxonomy): Eukaryota > Metazoa > Arthropoda > Arachnida > Araneae > Tetragnathidae > Metellina > Metellina segmentata. Next base: position 71,963,590 of record OX375877.1, on the reverse strand, counting down.
TTAAAATGAGCTGCGTCACTTTTCCCGGTCTGAAATTCCACCAATGGAATATTTTTTCGCTGACAGAGGGGAAAAATTTTGTTTTATGAAAATTCCCACAAAAATGTTCTCTTTCTTCACGATAAAATATGAAAAATAAATATTGACTTTGTTTCCATGGAAGCCAGGCATTCCTTTATATAACAAATAAATAAAAATCAATTAAATATCTGAAGATAAAACGATTTTTTAACTTCCGTCAGTTTCTATTTTAATTTAATTGATTTTCACCTCAAAAATCCAACCAAGGACTGCTGATGCTCCATCGCTTCAGCTACCCCAAACTGTTTCTTACTAAAATTGGTTCATGGCGTTTGTCTTGCGCAATGGCTACTTTCAGTAGACTCTTCTCTCCTACTCCATGTTAGAGCAGCTTGTTCCGGACCGTGAGCCATTAAACCCCAAATCAATCCCCCTTTATTAAGTTTACTACCAAGACTAGCGTCCAATCCCGACAGTATGCGCAGTAGGTTCACGCACACATGATCTATCTTTCTCTCCCTTATCTCTCATTTTTCCGCCTTTGTAAAAGAATGCCATCAAGCGCTTGAATCCTCCACTCCTAGTTGCCCAAATTGGACGCAATCTCGCCTTTTGGGCTCCTTGTGAATTCAGAACTAAAAATGAATTGTATTCTGTAGTCTTGAGACAGCGTTGAATCTAGCTGACTTATAAGGCTGTCTAAAGCTAAGGTAGGTAGGCCATTAATTCGGGTTGCACTGGAGCAACACAACTGGCTATTGTCGACGACCAGGGATCAACCACGAAGGGAAAAATAAGAGGTCTCGTCATTTTGAACCACGATCAGTTGTCGAGATCCCATTTGACCTCTCCAAACTTCCACACCACGCCAACGTGTGGATATTTTAAATTTAACATGAGGTCTTTGCTTGGATTAAGTTTTGAACTCGCAACCCTCCGGTTGATATCCGCTACTCTTCCAATTGGGCCATATACCATACCATACCATACCATACCAGTCTAAAACTAAGTATTAGATTTTTTGTTAGTTGTTTTTAGATTCAATCTCGACATCCCCAGTAATCAATGTTACATTACGCAACTGTAAATAAAGAACCGTAAGATAACAAAAAATGCCTTGTAGGGAAATTCTGAAAAAATTTATTTTCTTCTTAAAAATCTCAATATATGCGAGTAAAAGCCCTAATAGCATAACTTAAACCAATTCTGTTTTCATAAAAATCCCAAAACACTACAAGTAGTATATTTTCTGTCTGGCGTACCATGGCCAAATATGGCCCTTCATCCACTAAAACTGGACCAACCCAAACTCCAACCTTCACTATATAAAATCTGTTTTAAAGGTCTTAAAAGTAAATGAGTAAAAAATAGAAAAAAAACATAATGTTTAGGGTGGCCTTTTGAGGAAAGATAGGCCCATTTATATATTTTCATCTATATATATAATTCTCTTACGTGGCACGCAAAAAAGACGTTATTTGTAATCGCGTTTTGGCAACACTGTACGATTGTTTGTTTATCGCGAAGTCTCGCGAATCGATTGAATTTATACCGTTATCGGATGAAATTTTATTGAAAAAAAAAAAGGAAATTTTAATGAGCTGTTGCAGTTAGTTTATAATAGAAATCAAACAAAACGGAGGATCTTTTCAGGGCCATTTAAAAAACGGTCCTTTTCAGGGCCAACAATTATAGTTCAACAAGACGCTTGCACTACAACTTTCGGAAACAAACTCAATGAAAGAGTGTGGGTCGTTTGAGTGCTGGGAAAATGTACACACAAACAACATGCTGGGTATTCAATTTCCAAAATAACGCTCACATTTCGAGTCAAAATTTGCACAAAGTTTTCATTTGAATTCGGATTTTAGAGATACTGTATATATTTTTTCTGTAATACAGCAAATTTATATTTGAAAAACATTTTTTTTGGTAACACATTTTGTAAACAATCCCTTCTGCTAGGACACATGTCTTCATTGAGGCGAGCGAAGCGAGTATAGGTTTGCGCAGCGAACCAATGAGGATTGCGAAGCAATCCTCCGGGGGTTGGAGAGCGTTAGCGAGCAGGGGGCAGGCCCCCTAGTACTTTATAAATAACTAGCCACTGCGTGATGTAAGGTATTAATTTATCTGGTGTAAAATTTTCCGCAGATTTCAAATCCGTTAAAGATATATTCAATTTAAAAATTATTTTTTTGAAGAAAATCGTATTTTTAGGTATCAATCTAAACTGAAATTTTCCTCAGATTTCAAATCCGTTGAAATTTTTACTCTATATTTAACGGTCTAGGAAACAGAAAAAAGAACTGTGACTATAGTTAAAAGATTTATCATCTGGCTGGGAAAACAATCCTCCGCGCAAAATCAAAGCGGAAGCGAAAAAAATAATTTTCTCCAAGTGCAAAATGAAAGCGGAAACGTAAAAAATAATTTTCTGAGCGTTCTCCAGGTCTATGAAAAAAACTGGCATGATTCCAAGGCTGACTGCAAGGTCACGTGGGTAGAAAAGTCAAGATTGGGGTTATTCTTCTTTCGCGGAAGAAAGGCGTTGAAGAACCAGGTAGAGAACAAAACTATTAAATTCATTTTAAAATCTTCTAGATTGAATTTTAAAATTTCGCCGGGACCCAAAAATTGCTAAAAATTCGGACTACCTGTGTGCCAAATCTCATTCTGTAAGTGCCATAGGTCGTCAGGATTTTGCTGCCGCGAAACAAACAAATAGACAGACAAACAAACACTTCCTTTTATAATATTAGAGATAACAAGCCTAATCTGGCATTATTTATTGAATACTTTTGTGATATTGGCAACCATATGAAACGAACACGAAAAAACGAAACTATTAACCCTAAAAAATAAGCATGCCTTTGAAGAATATATTGAAAAAGGTACAAAGTAGCTATTTTTACGTTCCTAAAATTGTTGTAAAAGCAGGAACTTTAAGTTTTCACTACTTTGGTTGGCAGTTAAATCGAACAAAATGTTTGTCTGTGAGATAACAAAACACAAGAGAAGAACGAAATGCGTTAAAAGAGATAAGATATGAAGCAGTTCGGATAAAATAAGTAGATCAAATCTGAAAAAATTATCGCAGATTGAACGGGTTCTATTGGGTAAAACAACTGGAGGAACACTTAAGTTGAAACATTTTAGAATTTCAACTGGAATTGTCATTAGAATTTTCCTCCACATTTTAATCAATATTTTAAAATTTCTGGGTGAATGTCTTGATCGATAATTTATGGTATGAAAATTATTTAGAACATTTCAAGAGTCGTCATTTTATTTTAATAATCGTACTTTCTAAGAATAAGAGCAGTGATTTTTTGAAGCCCCATTTCTCTTTTCATGAGAAGTGTTAGTTTTTTGAAAACAGACTAAAAAACCCCAGTCGCTCAATGTAGAGAGTGGAATTTACGTCACATTGGGGCAACATATTGACAACCGGTCCGGGATCAATCCCTAATAAAAAGTTCCAAGGACAACACCTTCTAATATTGAAACACGATCAGATGATGAGAGGTAAATGTCTGAGTTTTGTGCTATGTGAATTAAATTTGGTATACTTTCCTATGAAAACACTAGATGGCGACACTACATCCAACCTATGTATAGCGGCAGCGTTTGCCAAACTGCTCCGCGCAGTCCTTGGGGGTACGCGAGTGACTATCAGGGGATCCGTCCACTGCAGTTATGAAAACAACAAAAACTTCAGAAATAAAACTGCAGAGTATTTCAAAAGAAAAAGTGACGAACTCCCTGCATTTCTGACAAAATTTGTATATCCTGTAGACAAATAACGAGAAAACATTGAAAGCATCGTGCTTGGTAAGTCATACAAATATTGACAAATACAAATATTGACGACCAGCTACAGGCTCCTCTATGACCTGCCTCTAGATGGTAAACCTCACACCTTTGCTGAAACTCTTAAAAAACCACTATAAGTGAAGGTAATGAAGTGCATGGTGGACGAAAAACTGCAAACGATCTCCAGTGTGCCCTTATTAAATAACACTAATCGAATTCAGGATCTCTCAAATGCTGTTAAAGATACAATTTCCCGTATCAGTCAAACCAAATTTTCGCTTAAACTTGACGAATCCATGGATGCTGCGGGATTAACTGTGTTCATGACATTTGTGCGGTATGAATTTTCATCTTCTTTTCATGGTGATATTCTGTTCTGCAAACCACTTCCATCCTCTACAAGTGGCAATGGAATTTTTTCTCTGCTTGAATGCCTTATTCATTGAAACGATGGTTGTCACGAGGTGAGGCGTTGTCCCATTTATTTGAACTTCGAACGGAAGTTTCTTCACTTTTGAATGACCAAAATAGTTTGTTAGCAGATTATTTGAATGATCAGGAATGGTTGTACACATTTTGTGATATTGTGTGATATTCGATGCTAATGACAAAATTGCCGCGCTGAAGAAAGTGATAGCGTTCTACATGGAAAGAGTCGAGAATAAGAATATGACATGTTTCTCATTGACTTCAAACTTTTTTGAAGAAAATAACTTAAGGGGATCTGGGACTCAAAATATAAAAAAAAGTCCAATTTTTTTATTATTATCTTATAATATCTTATAATGTTTTTATTATTATCTTTAAATAATATAGATCTTTCTGAATAAAATGGCATCTCAAAATTGTTTTTACCATACGTAGAACCGAAAATATTCAACTTTTTATAAACATGACTGTTGCAAATCCAATGAGCCTTCATAATTTTAAACGTTCTTCTCCTTTTGTGTAAAATGTGATTTCAATAGTAAAAATCGATATAACTCAATAACTACCCTTGTCATAAATGAACGAACTTTTCAAATATATTTCTTTAATTTTACTTCAGCAATTGTGTATACATATTAGTTTTTTTTTATAATTTTTCGAACTTTGTATACTATGTGTTTTATGAAGTTTTTGAACAAAATAATATAATATAGTTTTTGAATAAATTTTAATTTTTTCTAATTGTTTTAATTTAAAATCCCGAAGACAATTTATAGTATGAACTCTTGGAAGTTAATTAATGCAAAAATGAAGTGATTTGTAACAAAATATTTTGCAATATGTCCATTTTGCCCAACGTCAAAATTTTGACATTTTTAATTTTAATAAATAAAATTTTAAAGTTTTGAAAGTATTAAATAATTATTATATTTTCAAAATACAATGTATACCTACAGAAAAAATTTCAGAACAAAAACTTTAAAGCCGAATATTTTAGAATTTTGAGTCACAGACCAACTTAACAAAGAATGAATCATTGCCAACAATAATAAAAGAACATCTTAACGATTTGCTTCAAAAAGTGAATTCATACTTTCAAAAGAAATTCAAGAATCGATTCAAAAGAATTCTGAGTGGATTGTAGTTTAGAACAGCTACTGCTAGGCATCATTTAAAAGCAAACCACTTCTCGAATTTTAGGGGAGGATCTTTCGATATTAAATTCAAAATATCAATCGCTCTTTGGGTACTACGTATCTCTTTGAAAATACCTTTTCGAAAAGTTGAAACTGACTGATGAGAGTACTACTCTTCAACCACTAAGCCACTGCAATGTTTCCACAAATCCAGCCCTTTTAAATTGCCTACTTAATATTTTTTATTGTACTAGCCGGGCTGCGCCGGCTAGCGCTCGGCGGTGTGTAATAGTGTTTTTTTAAACTTTTTTACACACCGTAATTAAACATGTTTTGATTTGTATATTTTATTTATTTTTATGAAACAATTCTTCAAATCATTGCATATTCAATCAAATATTAAAGGAAAGTTGGTCGAAGTATACATATACCGCTACAAAATGACCCATGTCTAGTGATATTTTGCAGGAAATAGACATATCATTAAAATCTAACCCCTAAATAATATTTCTGCAATAGGTAATACACCGGAACACAAAATGCAAACAAAAATAAAATTCCAATCCTTGAAAAAATGCAAAATTCTGAAAAAAAAAAAAAAAAAACACCTACGTATCTATTCAAACGTGTTGAATTTCGACTTCCTGAATATATTGTGAAATAGAATAATGCGACAAAAGACTTTTCAACAATATTGACAAAGATAATAATGATCAATAAGGAAAATAACTCATATTTATAATACTTGGGAATCCTCAAATATGTCCGTAACATCTCGCAGTCAACTCAAATACCCAAACCCGGAATTCTAAATCCTATTTAAAAAGTAAACATTAATTCTGACGTGGCCAGATACCAGCTAACAAAATTACGTTTAAATTACTTTTACATCAAAGGAAGAAATAAAAAGTAAGTTCAAACATAAATATTACAATTTAATTCCTTATTTTGCATAGAAATTGACCTCGGCTATTTGAAAACAGCAAGAATTCAAATATCTGGGTAATTTTATTTACGTTGATTGTTGCCATTCGGCGATACACAAATAGCGTCGATTTTGGGTCCACGTACGTTAGTGTTTTATATATATAGATTTTTAAAGTAATGTTTGCGTTGCACTTAAACTTAATTGAAAAATACTGTATTTAGAAGTAGGAACAATAACAAAATTATTGTTGGGTTTGTTAACGGAGTCTAATTATTCTCAAAAGATTTATTCAGATCGAGGGCATTGCTGTCTATGAAATGTGATTCTTACATGAAACTTTTAGATGATTCTAATGGGGGTAGGAATACTAATGGAAGCGTTATTAATGTATCTGTACCTTGGTAGAAAAAGGGCTAATGTCAATTTTGTAAGTATTTGGTAACAGCTCATTTAAAAATTATTATTTTATTTTAAATGCAGCGTAATATAAAAACATTTTCCAATAATTTGATACTTTAATAATGTATTGACAGTAGGATAGTGACATATATTTCTGTCATTATTTTCACAACCATGAAGTAATTTGTAGAAATAATTCAAAATTAACGAATTTGGACACTAGCCTAGCCAAGGTACATATGCACCATATGGACAAAAGTATTTGGACACTGCAGAAATTCGGTCGTGGATACATCATAGTGTGGGGTTGTTTTCTTCGTTACGACTTTATGCCCATTGCTTTATGTACCTGGTACCATGAAAGCTAACGTGTACCTCGACGTTCTGGATAATTCGGCCTTGCCTACATTATGGCAATACTACGGCCATGATGGTTGTTTCTTTTCGAGCTCCATGTCATACTGCAAAAAGGTGGGTTGGACTGGTTTCATGAAAATGAGGTAAATTTGCCTGCCATCCACCTGTTCAGAGCCCCGATCTCAATCCAATCGAGCAATTATGGGACAAACTGGAGAGAGGAATACGACACCACCACGCACGCCCATCTTCACAACAATCTCTTCTCACAGTCTTGCAAGAGGTATGACGAGCTATTTCTGCCCAGACTTGCAGAGAACTTCTGGAAGTATGCTTCGACGTGCTGCAGCTGTAATACAAGAAAAAGGAGGGCCTACCTGTTACGAAATAGAATAATAAAACACTTTTCTGTAAATACGCAGTCCAAATACTTTTGTCCATATAGCGTACTATATATGATGCTGCCAAGCACCATTCATCTCTTATTTCCAAATATTTTGCGACGAAGATATTTTTCTTTTTTTATCCCGACCATCAAGTACGTGAGGGCTGGTGCTCGTTAAATCTGTTATTGTCTCAACTGCCCTTACGTTGGTGTAAAGTGTAAGTTTGGACTCGGGTGTTGACCTCGTCATCTGACCGTGGTTCAAAATGACGCCGTGCTGTCCTCGAATCTATCCTGGACCGTCGCCAATAGTCCGTTGTGTTGCTTTCTCCAGTGCGATGTTAATTACTTACCCACCTTTTCTTATTTATCTAGAGAAAGTTATAGGTATTATCAATATTGAACTGAAGAATATTTTTCCTGTTTTTCCCCTGGATATACACAAATGCTGGTCGATTTCTTTTTCAATTCAACTCGCTCTCATCCATCTGCCTTTTTTGCTTTGAAAACTGTATTGAAGAATTTCTCGATACAGTAACCCTTCGTTATATCGTTTATTAATACATGTACCCAATGAATTTTAAATATGCTCTCACTGCAGAAGAAATCTTAATCTGTTTCTTTAGATTCGGGACTTCGAAATTCACTTATTTCGACCTCGTAATCTTTTTTCCATAGGACTTTTTGCAACAATGCAAACTTTCATAGTGCATATGCAGACATCGTCATTTTATGGGAGCTGAAGTTTCCCATCGGTCAGACCAGTAAAGGAAGGTAGAAAAAACGTAAATGAATTGCCATTTGTACAATACCACAGTATTATCTATCCAGGGTTGTTCCTGAAAGGTGTGCTGAAGGTGTACTTAAGGTACACAGGTCACATCTGAGCTGGCCAAACTTGCAGACCAGGCCAACGTGAGGATATTTGAGGCCACGACAGATTTAACATAATCCATCCCATTTGTACACGACAGTTTTTGGTTGGAATCGAACCCACAACCCTCAGGTTGCTAATCCGTCACTGTTCCAATTGAGCTACTGAGCCATGCTTTCTTGCAGCAGCCTCACTATACCATAGTTTGGAATGCGATTTTTTTAAGTACGTTGGTATAGTGCGGCATCTAAGGATGTTTAGGATAAAGGCTGACACAGACAAAAACCAAAGACACGTGTATGGCTATCGCCATGGTAGATTTATCCCTCAACATTGGAATCAAATGAAAACTGGGTGCCAGAATCAGCTCTGAAGATGCCAATCGAGGGAGGGATTTGTTTGTGTTTCCACCAGTTCGAAAATTCAACTAATAGACTCATTAAAAATCACGTGATCATCCTCGTAACTTTGAACCACGGTCAAATGACGAGGTCAACATCTGAGCTGGCACCCCCTCTCCAAACTTTCACACCAAGTCAACATGAGGACATTTGAGGCCACGACAAATAAGAGCCTCCATGTACACGACTTATCGAATATCGAATCCTCCGACTCTACTAACTGAGCTACTGCGGTACTGCAAAACACAGATAAAGCCTAATTATTTCAGATTCTATTCCAGACGAACCAAACCATGAAGAAAGAAAATAAAATCAATACAAATTACAAAACACACTACAATTTTATGTGTTCCAAAATTAGGGAAATTTACTTATCTTTCTACTCTTAACTATTTTCTAGTAACTAATAATAAAAAATCGTGATGGTAAGAGAAACGTGTATCGTATTATCAGCCGTTATCTTTCTCTATATCTAGTCATTCATAATATTATCATTCATCATCAACACATTAATCGTTCATTGCTACGCTGAAAAATCTCACATTTTCTTGTAAATTTTGAGTAATGGGATAAAATACAGATTAACAAAATGCATGAGTTGAAGCCCAAAAATAAGTTTCGCGTATCTGCTGCGAGCAGAAATCTTTATTCAGAAGGAAAAGGGAATTAACGACCGGAGGGTTGCGAGTTCGAAACTCGATCCAACCAAAGACCGTCGTGTACATGAGGGATTGATGGACGCTGTCGTGGCCTTAAATGCATTCACGTTGGCGTGGTATGGAAGTTTGGAGAGTGGGGCGTCATCTCAGGCGTTGACCTCGTCATCTGACTGTGGTTAAAAATTATGAGATTTTGTCCTTGAATCTTTCTCTTCGGGATTGATCCCTGGCCGTCTCCAATAGCATGTTATGTTGCTTCAATTCAATTACCTATCTCTCCTACGGTTCCTGGTTCGAATCCAGGTCCAGGCATGGATGTTTGTAAGCGTATGGTGTAGAGGCGGCTGGTGCACCTTAAATCTGTCGTGGCCGAAAGTCCTCACGTTGGGTTGGTGTGGAAGTTTGAAGAGTGGGGTGCCAGCTCAGGTGTTGCTTCGTCATCTGACCGTGGTTCAAAATTACGAGGTGTTGTCCTCGGATCTTTCCCTTAAGGGACTGATCCCGGACCGTCGTCAATAGCCCGTTGTGTTGCTCTAGTACGACGTTAACTAAAATTACCATTACCATTACCATACCTATCTCTCCTACATGACAGATTTACGTGCCTATGTGCAAGGTTTAAAGAAGCCCTCTTTTAAAAAATCATATACTGTATGCAAAAAGTAGAGTCAAATAGAAGTTATTGGGGGTGTGTGTACCGGTCGCCCTCGCACCTGTTTATCTTGAATTCAGATCAACTCCGACGGAATAAACAAGCTCAACATCTGCACTTTGGGTTTCCGTGAGAAAACGGAAGACGAGCCCAAGATCCCGAGCTTATGAACTCCAGTTGGAACATAGGGGAAACTTCAAAAACTTTCCTTGCAGATATGAGGACGGAGTTCAAACTGAAAATCCCCTTCGCAAGTGTTTGGATCTGCAATTGAACGATTGCTCTGACAAGATTTTTAGAGATGCAATTTAAGATTTGACAGGAACAGATTTTTGGATTCACGCTCCTGGCTCCAAGGCGGTTCGATGTCAATTGCTGTACCCGCGACTTTTTAATAATTGTAAATAATTAACTCTGTAAATAATATTACAATTACTTTAAATAAATGTTTAACTTTAATCAGGTGTTCGTCTAATTATTAGATGACGCCACATGGCCAGAGACGCATCACCTGCACACAGATGCACATTTCCAAATGTAGATGGACATTGCATGGACTAATGAACTTCAAATGATGGGACATTTATGAATTATCTCTAGTTCAAAATATAAATGATTTATTGACATTTATTGGTGAAGATGGAGGACTGCGTTACGAAAATTTTCAATCATGGGTCCCCTTTTATGAAATATAGAAGCAGTTTTTTCCTTTTCTTCACAAAACACTCTCCGTATCCCCGTTAGAGATAGTCTATTATGTATCGTTTCTTGAGGTATCAGTGGTGCAATATTTTGGATCAATCTACAAAGTGAGGATCGATACGCCATAGATCTATGGAACACCATTCCATTCAGACATTCCATGGAATCCGGTAAATGGACTAGCAACCGTTCAAATGAGCTGGGACCCAGTTGAAATCTTTCCTTTGCTAGTCCGATACCAAGTTAATCCAATACAAAAGCGATCGAATACCAAGTGATTTGTACCAGTACGTGAAACAAAAGTAATCATACCGTGTATAGACAGACATTCGTTTTAATCCAGGTCGGGCAGCATCGATCTTTGATAGAAATGCTAGTTCGATGCCAAGGCGACATGAACCAGTGGTGCAAATAAGTGGTAGGTTCAAAGGAAAGAATACAGTGGGTACCATGAAACAAAAAACTTTTTTGCTGGTATCGAATACCGGTACTTTTTGCACGACGTTTCAGGTGTATCGATACTACGTGCTTTGAAACCATCGAAACCATGAAAATCGGTATTCAATTGATCAAGAATATCGATGCTTTGACAAAAAATTATCATCCCTACTTACTCTCTCTGTTGCTCCCTCTCTCTTTGACCGTCATGTAAAAGGGGGCTGGTGCACTTTAAATCTGTCGTGGTCTCGAATGTCGTTACTTTGTCATGGCGTGGAAGTTTGGAGAGTGGGGTATAGGACAAGTTTTTGTTCTCGTCATCTGGCAGGGGTTCAAAATTACGAGTGGACCTCGAATCTTTTCCTTGGGATCGATCCCGGACCTTCGAAAATAATCCGCTGTGTTGCTCCGGTGTGAAGTTAATTCAACTATCCCCTCTCTTTGAGTCAAAATAGGAGTCTCTTTTCTTTCTCTGCTCTCCAATTAGTCAAGAGTTCACCAGGGTCGACTTTTTCTTCAAGAATGCGAGAGTGATGAAAGGGAAAAAATGCCAGCGAAAACGGAGGAAGGAATATCTCTCACAAAATGAAAAGGATACAGGTAGTCACTATTATAAAAGATGGACTTTTATAGACCTTTGAGCCTTACATGGACCTATAATAGATTTTACATAGACTCAATAGAAACTTCCAGTCTCCCCTCGAAAGGGCTGTTTTACATATCGTGATTCGGGAGTCGAAGTGAACTTCCTAAGGTCACGTGCTTTCTCACTGGAGTCACACTATAGTTGTACAATGTATTTTCAGTACAACTGTACTTTTAATTCATTCTGTATATTTCAATGCTTCTTATTAACCTTATTAGGAACACAGTCGATTAGCAAGTCCTGATCCCAGGAGCAGAAAGTGCTTAAAACTGCGACGTATGTCGCAGGACAATTTTTCCTTAATTTTATCAGAATTCTGGCCGGCTTTTTTTCAATCATAAGTTACGATGTTCTGCAGTGTAAAACGTGCTCCTTGCCACACCTTTTTTTCTTCCCTACCTACGGAACAATCTCTCAGCAGCGCTCCTAATTACCACAAACACTTTATAAATAACATATAATTACAATAACATATAATTATAATAACATGTAATTATAATAACATATAATTATAATAACATATAACAACACTTTATAACAATTATTATAAATATCTTCTATGTCAATGACAAAATATTTAACTTCAAAAGTAATCGACAGAATTGCAAAGTCTGAAAGTTTGCCTTGGTGAATATATAATACATATATTGTTTTATGGTGAATATATAATACATATTTAGTCGATGATTGTGTTTTACGTCTGTTATGATTTTACTGCAATTTTACAAAATGCCTGCAGAACAATTGCAATTACTCAGAGTTGTTTTGCAGAACACTGAATACAATTCTGTACATGGGGTACTGATGAGTCTAAGAATCTCACCATGCCAATATTTTAGACCCTCGAGCCCCTCGTATAAGCAATTTTCTGAGCTCCGCGATTTTAAGGTGTCTGCCTACTTTCGGAGACCTTTTTTTTAAATATTTCAAAAATTGACTTGTTATGTGCATTATACTATCAAATACATCTAAAAACTATGAATAATATATAAAATAGCTATATATGTTTTTTTAATTTTCATGTTTTGCTAAAAATAAACAAAAAATCTCAATAAATTAACAACTAAGCAAAACAACAAAACTCAAATTAAAATTAAGATATTCTATTTTTGTAAATTGTATTGTGTTATCAAAACTCTCTTCTGGGATCTCTACTCATTTTATAACTGAAACTTTGTATTAAAAAAGTTTATGCAAATAAACCTTTCGACATAGAAAAAATTCATCAAAAATTATTACAACTTTATACTTATGTAATCAAAAAACTAAAAATTAATGCATAAACAGTTAAAAATAAAGGTAGGTTACCTGAATTGAACCCTTTACAATATTCTACTAAAGTTAAAAATTATTTGAAGCATAATGTTATGAGTTATAATGTTGTGCGGAAGAGAAAAATGTAAAAAATCTGATTTTGAGAAAAGCATAAAATAAAAAAAAAAACTTCTACACTTACACATTAGATGAAAAACCTGACATTAAAAAGCTCCTGATTTGTAAAGGTCACCTTCTTGGTCATTGAAAACTGATGTTTTTTTCTTCCGAATGGCTTTTAACAGTTTCCTGCGCTTCTTTGCAATAGGGGTGGAATGATTCTTCGAATCTCGAATCCACAAGCCGTCCAAGTGTCTATAGCCTTCTACTGTAAAACACCCAGGATTTGTCATATTAAGCCTATTTAAAACATTTAGGCAATCTTTAAAACCATCGTTAAATTGAGTTATGGCATCATAGGCTCCTAACTTGACAGTTTTGAGGCTGACAAACACCTCTTTTGGCACTCGTTGCCAAATTACGCCATTGAAACACTCGTTGACGTTTTGAGTTTTGCCGTGGAGACATTTCCTCTAACAAATCTTTCGAACAAAGTTCTAAATAAACTGGCTTGACCTTATTAAGAACATCATTTGGAAGACCAGGATATTTTTCCTTCTCGGGCTTTTTCCCCAGAGTAAGAGCTCTCTGGTAAAAACACCAGCTGCCTTCCCCGACAGGGCACTGGCCATGCATGGGCTTTTTATCATTGCAGGCACAGTGAAATAAAGTTGCAATAACGTTCTGCTGCATGCTTTTCAAATTACCGATATTTGCCCTAATTGCGATGCCATAGTAGTTTTGTAATCTTTCGATAAAAACATCAGTTAGCTTTCCCTTTCCCGAAAGACCTTTTGTTTTTGATTTCAGCTTTCGGACGACCCCACACGTTTCTGAATATGCCCAATACATTCTAACTTGGTAACACTGTTTCTACCATAAGTGTTCTGAACGCAAACAAAACCTTTAGAGTCCCCATCCCCATAATATTGGGTATATTTGATAATCCTCTTCTTTAGTGACCTTTCAAAAATTCTAGTCACACCAACAGTTTCCATTTTAGAAGCCGATCCTTCGAAATTACATTAGCATATATGGTCTGCTGTCAATGAATTGAAGTCTGTGCTCTTTTTCATGCCTTGGAGCTTCTTGCACATTCTGCAATATGAGGACATAACTTCAAAGTCTAAAACGTTACCTGTGTCCACAGATATAGCTGCAACGCAGCCATTCAAAGATGAGTGGCCTCTTCGTTGCCAAGTTCCGTCAATGGAAACACTACATTCACTATTCTTTTTTATGTCTACAACTTCTTCAGAAGCTCTAACAATTGATTCTAAGGCCTAATCCTTCACGGCATTCAAAATCTTGGCTTCATGAGCACTAAATGATTTTTTGGCAAGTTTAGGTAAATTCATCGTAGCGCAAAACTTGAATGCCGCAGAAAACCCTTTGCCAATTTGCCTCATTCCGTACACAAATCTTTGGTTCACTTCAGGCACTTTATTGTTCTTTTTTGATGAAGCAAAACCGTCAACAAACCAACAAAGTCACAATTTTTACATTTCAATGTAAAATGGGAGCACATTCCATACCTTGTATCGTATATCAAATCCATCCCCTGTGCTACACATTTTGGGCAACAAAGCTCTTGAAAAATACTTGAAAAAATTTCAACGTCAATTAATCTATTTCCAGTCCTCATATCACTTGGAAGATCAATACTTGAACAAGATTTTTCTAACTTTGATGAGCTAGCAGTCTCCACAGCAACTGTATAAGATGGTTCAGGTTTAGAATGTTTCTTCGTGTACTGATTTCCCTTAAAACGGCGTTTCCTTTTCCTGGCAATACTTTTACCTGGTAGAGAGAAAAAAAATCAATTCTAAATGGAGTAACTGTATCAAAAATCACAGCAAACAAGGTGTATAGTATGCAAACAGCAAGTAAAGCAGCAAGTTCGAAAGTAAATGAAACATAGAGTTTCAATTCAGTTCTCTCAGTAAAACATTGTTGCCAGATGCTTTTTAAATGTTTTAAAAAATTAATTAAACAAATACTTGACTTTTTTTTTTAATATTCAATGTGAATGAACAAATTTCAATATTCTATGCTGTTTTTTTTTGTCCCACTTCCGTTAGCAGAACACTACTTACGGTTTGAAAATCAGTCAACATACTAATATTAAAAGTTCTGAAACTAGAGTTCTATATAAGATAGAAACAAAATTTAAACTGATTTGGAAAGCTAAGAAACTATACTTTCAAAGTTAGAGGCAAAATTAAAAAATCGTATTTTTCTCCACAAATGCGGTTTTATAGGTAGGCAGGCACCTTAAGGTGATCGGCAGTTTTCTTCATGTGCCATGATACTGTAAAAGGACGGAATATGAAGCAGTACAATGACGCTAATTTCACCACAGTAGCAATTTTCCTAAATTATTTTTAAACCTCTTAAGTAAAATGTAAATAGGCCATATCCTGAGAAAAAAAAAGTCTATTCCCTGGTGCAAGTAGGGCCATGTTAGCCCTGTTGGAAGAGTAACGGATTAGCAACCGCGGGGTTGAGAGTTCAAATCCAAACAAAGACCCTTGTGTACAAAGAGAGTCAGTGCTCGTTAAATCTATCGTGGCCACAACTGTCCTAACTTTGGCGTGGGGTTCCAGCTCAAGTGTTGCCTCGTCATCTGACCATGGTTCAAAATTACTTGATGTTGTCCTCGGACCCTTGGGAATTGATCGCGGACCATCGCCAATAGCTCTTTGTGTTGTTCCTATGCGGCGGTTATTAACTACCTACCAACTTACCTTTCCTGGTCCAACTTGCTGATTTTAGTGAAACTGTTTTGGAAACAGCGTGTAACGTCCTTACAGCGTGTGTGTTTCATCCTCGTCACATTTATTTTGCCTCGCACCAAGTAGTCAACCAGTGGTGTTCATCCCGCAATTACTTCTGGATCATTTCACCTCGTCATCTATGTAGTATGTTCTCGTATCTATGTATCATTCCATTATAGTTGCCGGTGAGACATGCTGAGAACTCAGGACTGAAATATCTCGATCATAAAACAACACGACCTTCGGAGGAACAGAAACAAGTAGATTAAAGCCTTTCAGATAAGAACATGAGAATACACGGAGAGAGAGAGAGATAATTGGTTGTAGTCGTCTAGTAAATTCAAGGCACTGAGGTTATTTCGGTAATTTAAACGACTCTTTTAACCCGTTAAAAATTACTTTAGCCCCTTCTTCGTTTTCCCTATATGAACTCCAATTTAAAATTATCGCCACAACTCTTACATTTCACTTGCTCTTGAATCTAGTTATCCTCTCTTCTTTCATATGGACTGATCTCTTCTGATATCCCTGACCGACATCCCTTGCTTTCCCCTTGATTTTGACCCTAATTGTATCAATTACAAATTAAAATATTTACTTAAAACAATTTCCCTTTGATTCATTTTTCTTTTGAATTTCCATTTAACTTTTTTCATAATCTTTCTTGTTTGGTCGGCATTACTAGCATATCCGCACATAGCATCTGCTATATACTTTCTTAATTGCTTATATCACGATGATAAAGTACCGTCATAATTATTTTGTATCTTAAACTACTCAGTAATGAATACATCTATGTTCAATAAATGGATTCATATCTCTAAAGGAAATAACATTATACAAAAATATGTAACAGCCTTTCGTTTACTTTTACTGGTGTTCATTCTTATTCCGAGTAAACTGCATGGCAAAAAACACACTTCAGTCATGTTACCACAGTTAGATTCTGAAAGTCTACTTCAATTTCATTCCATTCCCTTGTTCAAAAGTGATTCAGAGTATATCGACGCTAAACCTATTTCCCTCATACTTTTCTTCCTTTATGTATTTTGGTATTTTTCTTAATGGTTTCTGTATTCCAGCTACTGAAGAATTTCATTAAATTAGAGAGGTCATCCGTGCAGTTTTATGGAGTTATGCGGCTAAATCAAGCATTTAAGCGACAAAATTGACTTATGAATGCCACAGCGGTTGAGTATACGTTGCTTGTTGCCAATCGCCAATAATTGACTAATGTCGATTTCTGTGCCACGTACGTTATCGAAATATATACAAAGATGATGAATTATAAATTATTTTTAATATTTTAATCAGATATTGAGGCTTTCAGTTTCACTGTAAATGCTCTGAAAATTGATTCTTCTGTTCCATAGACATACGGTACAAGATAGAACAACCAGTTTTCGAATGAATTTGATCCCGTCAAGGGTTAAGAACAACGAACAAGACGATTCCCAGAAACGATTAACGAAAGTAATATCCAGTTCAATATTCATCCCGTTCATAGATCCGAATGCAGTAACCCACATAATATGTGTACCTTTGATACCGAACCTGAGCCAAAGTAAAAGTGGCTGAAAATGATATGCAACCAGATCAGATCGATGACTTTCAGATCAGTGCATACGTTAAGTTCATCGAACGAAATTGCATGTATTAATCAAATTTCCACTCAAAGTGTCGTCCACTACCAATTATAGGTCAACTAAACTCTATGGCGATTTTTATTCCGGCGGGGTATCGTCTATTACCTGAGGGGAGGTACCGGATATCGCTCTGTGAGTCAGTAGGTCATGGATGAGCCTACTCCTTTTGAGTCGCCTGCCTATAAACTGAAAGAAAGAGCGGCAGAGCCGGCAGTCTTGCTTTCGAAGCCATTTCTTCACTTAGAGAAAGGTCTCGTTACTTTTTTTGAATAGGTCTCTCTGGCTCCAGAGTTTCGTACGCAAGAGTTTCCAAAAAAGGTGAGTACAGTTATAAGATAGTTACAATTAAAAAAATGCATGTCTACCGAATTAAATTTTGCTAAGACTTGTAAATTGGTATGTGATACCTGTGTTCTTCAGGTTTCCGATTAAAAAAAAATTATGTAGTAATTTTTTCTGCAAAGGGGATTTAACAGATATTTTGGGTCATTTTTATGAAATAATAAAAAAAGAGCACCGAGGAAGATGATTCAAATAAAGAAATAATAATGTGAATAGAAATGTGAAAAATAATGAGAGAAATTTCTTCTAAGAAAATAAATCATTCGAAATTCTGATTCCGGTTCAAAAAATTATATTTTAGAATTAGAAATATTTGTGTTACTTTCCAAAAAAAATTAGTAGTAATAAATTAAAATGGTCACACTATTATGAAATTTTATTGAATATAATTTATCTTATTAAATAGGTAGGAAGATATATAAGATGTATTATACCATATATGCGTTCTCAGAAGTATACATCTTACAGGTTTTTAACTACGGTGTCGTCAAACTATTGCTCACCAAACGAATAATTTGTAGACAACGAAAATAAAATTTATAAAATAATTCGAATGAAATTGTAGTAATGACGTCTTACATGCGGTGTCTTACATACGTAATAACGAAGGTTATACTTAAATTTAAAAGAGGCTAAAGGTAGAGCAGACACCAATCAAAAAAGAATAAGACCTTTTCTATGAAATAACACAGTCAATCAATATGTTCTTGCTCTAATACTTTACTCAAACGGAATAAAATTAATTTGCTTTTTAAACAACGGTATTTTTACACGACACAACGTGATTTTAACGTCGTAAGTTTTTATAAAAGGTATAACTGAACATTTGGGTGAAACAGAAACTATTGCATTAGTCAAGTACAACAAAAGATTTTTTTTTTGTATTGCATCATGCACAGGATGTATATTTAATACAGAACCTTAAATTACATTTCAAATAGCTATATTAAGTTTAATTAAATCTATAGAAATGTAATTACGGTTATTGAAAAAAGAAGTAAATTAATATTTTCTCTCTCTCTGTAATGACTTGAGATAGTATGGTTTTTACTTACATCAAAATGGAATAGAGATTTGGGTTCTTTGAATCTGACTACACCCTCAAAAAATATTCTATATTCAAAAGGCTGAAAACAGAATCGAAGAAAATAGGCTTTTAAAGGATTAAAAAAAATTCTATGTATTCCATCAAACTAATAAAGAAGTAAACAAAAAATTAAAAGCAAGAGTAGTGAAAGATTACGTTTTAAGCTTGATATTACAAAATGAAATTAATAAAACTTGTTTAATTGAAGTAAACTGTAGTTACAAAAACATTTGTAGAACGTTCAGGTCGCTTAAGACTTGAAACTCTTGTTTTCTTAAAATCTTAAATACATAACAGGAATAAAAGCGCATATAAATATTTTTATTCTACTTGGTTACCCGTGATTTTTGTATGCAGATAATGACTACTATTTTGTTGTATTACTTCGTTTATAAGGTAAGGATGTTCACTGCAGGAATATCCCTTAAAGGTTGTGCACAGGCGTATACATTTCAAGTAATTTTGAGGCTGACGCAATCAAAATATCATACAGATCCCGAATAAATGTCCGTAAAAGAAACTTTTTTTTATCTACCTTTCCATGGTGAAGTTTCGCCACTGGCACAGTTCAACAAACTTCAATACTTTCCATTTGGGTATACATGAAACTGTTTTTCTTCTCTGGAATATTAATTTTGTTCCTTTTTCTCAAAACAAACTCACTTTCCTCCCAAACAACACGTTCACCCTTTTTCATGTTTACAAGAAATGTCCTTACTCCAAGCTCTTAATGAAACGTGACAAAAGTAGCAATTTTCAGAGGATAACAATGTTATCTTACGGAGTGTTGAAAGCAAAATCTGAAATTGAAATAACTTTCATATCTTGTTTTTTCTTTCAGTTTTTTTCTCTTTTCATTGAACTATTTGTTTTTCTTTTGTTTCTCAGTAAATAGATGCTAACCATTTTCAAAATTATTTATATTTTCATAAAAATTAATGTTCGTTTATTCAAATTTGTGAATCATTCTTAATAAAATGTTTTTTTTTCTAAAAAGAACATTTTATCATCTTAGGTATAATGTTTAGAATTTGAAAGGTTGGTTTGATACTCAATGGTCAATTTTTCTAAACGAGGATTAAACTTCAGACCATGATCTAAAACTTAAAGTTAAATAAGTGTTTTTCTTTGTGTGATATGAACGTCAGTTTCAAAAGAACAGACTTTTAGCTTTTGGATCGCATATATATTTGCCAGTAGTAGAAATGAATCGGTTTTAAGCTTCAAAAGATAATATATAACAAATAATATAACAAAAGATAAAGAAAGGTATATTTGGTGGTGTCTAATTAGTCTTAAAATAAAAAAAGATTAAGGTTTGAAAACATTTTGACAACACAATGGTATGTTATTCGTAGAATATTTTAGCTTCATTTGAAATTTGTAAAAATTTTTAGATCAATATATCTTTTTAAAAATAAAGTAACGTATTTATGTGTTATGTATTTACCTATAAAATCATAATAATATTTCATCACTACCGAAAGCATTTTGATTTTAACATTAATAGTCAAACTACTTATACAATCATGAATATTTATTTGTTTTATCCCAAATCGATCGATTTTTAACACGTCACACCAAAGAAACATTTCTCTGTATTTAGTGCGTTACCCATTTCCTAAAAAAGTTAAAGTGTGCAATAGATTTAATTATTTTTCAAAATGTTCTTGAATTCCATTACTTTTCTGTACAGAAAGACTTCCTTGACTGTGTTCTGACAATTTTATCTATTCAAATGTACAAATTATGCTTCGGCTTTTAAGATTTTAATTTCTAGAAAGCTAATTTCGTTACTTCTAATACATTTGACATATTTTTATGAATTTGACTAATGAAAAAAAAATATACTCTTCAATCTCCAAAATATATCCACTTACAATGTTATTTTACCATTAACTGGTATTAAAAATATTTTGCTAAAATAAAGTGAATTGACGTTTCTAAGCAATTCTTCTCAAACTCAAGTTCTAGAAGAATGGAAGGAAACATCTTGGTGGAATATTGTCAAAAACTTTCCAAAAACCTATCTATAAATTCATCGAAATCGAAAACCATCCCATCCTAAAACCAGTATAAATACTCAAATTTCCACAAGATTTTTTTATCTTTTCTTTAAACTAATTTAAGAACTGAAATATTGGTCACTGGAGTAAAATCAATTCTATCACACTTGATCACAGCAAAATGGATCACTAAACCGGAATTAGAAATATCCTTCGAACATTATCAACATTTAAAGATTATATAACTAACACACTTTCTACTCACGCGTGTGTGCCCTTAATAATCATATTCTAATTAACATAATTTGAAAGCTATGAGTTCATTACTTCGCAAATACATATTTGAATAACGAATTCGGTAGCTATCATCAGACGAAAGGCAACGACCTTTCATACCATTGCTACTTTCTGAAACCAGAAAAGAAAAAGTAATTTGTCATCCGCCATTTTGTCCCCTTTCACGGTTACACGTTAGAAAATGATGATTTATCCAGCCTCCGGTATCATATTTAACGAAAGTTTTCCATCCAATCAAATGCGCATCAGGAAAGCCGGCGATTTCTTCGTATGGATAGTTCAAGTTTAAGGACTTTGACCTCGAATCAAGTTGGGTCGAGCACTTTTCCGTCTGGGGTTAATAAGCCATTTTTTAATTTATTGTCCTTATTTTGGGAAACCAATTGAATGGATGAATTCAGATAATCGTTGGTGAATGTTTTTTTTTTTTTGTGGTGGGGGGATGGATTAGAATAAAATTAAGGTGAATGGAACTTGTTCTTATTGCATTAGTGTTTAAGGAGAAAAAATAAGGACTTGGGCGTGGTTGCCAAGTTATTCGAATTACTTATCGAATACTACAGTAGCACTAAATTTATGCAAAAAGAGTGAAATTAAACACGATTTAGAGCAAAATTGTTTACAACAAAATCATTATTCAATCATTCGAAGCCTTTGCATTCAGAACACTTCTTAATCATTTGGTCATGAAAGTAAAATAAAATATGAAGAATATTCTTCCTCATCCGTTGAACGATGCGTTCTTCGCAACATAATTTCCATTTCTTTCCTTACTTTTTCTCATTATTAGGGTACTTACCTTATTCAATTTCAAATTTGGAATAGAATATTTATGTTGTTGAGTGTAATACCGTGATTTAATTAGTAAAATAAATATTAAAAAAAACTTTTTATCAATTGAAATATTTCCAGAGACAATTTCAAATGGCAATCTTTTATGGAGTTTCCTTAATATGTAAATATTACATCAATGTATAATTTTTCAACTGACGCAAGCAGCTGTGCTTATATGCTAATTGAAAGCTATTTTATTTATTATAAATGTCTAAATTTATCAAGATATAAGCGTCTGTCAGAGTTTAATGTCTAAAATCTGAATATAAACTGACAATCAAATCAATCCTTAAATAAGAGTATGAATAAATTGCATGGTGTATATTCAAGATTTTATACAAATGTGTTTATTAAAATTTAGGGTAAAAGGGTACAGGGGATTGATCTCCTGTAGTTTTATCAAAATTTACATTATCTTGCACAGCATGATGCTGTAGCACCAGAGAAACGCGAACGTATCCCTCAATGCCAATTACGAGAGTTTGATTAACGAACCAACAGGTTTAAAATGGCTCTGCGATTGAGAACTAGATTTCAAGTTCCATCAAAAAAAAATAAAGGCCACGAGATTTTCTACTGTTAAAAATCCTGAGATGGGTGAACACTACATCGAGAACGCACACAAAACCCAATTCCTCAATGAAGTTAAAAAATTCATGAATAAGCACAGTTGGGTCCCAAGAACTTCCACACAAAGAAATTACCTACAAATCATGTACGTAAGAATACCCTAATAAAAATACGCAGATTATATCATCATTAGCTTTGATCCGATAGTATCACAATAGGGGAAAAAAAAGGTTTTCCTTATAGTCGTATTGACCAACTATGGTGCTATTGTTGTGAAGAACTAGATTTTCTATATCTATCCGCTAGGATATTCGTAGCTCTATCAACACAAATAGGTTCAGAGTAGGTTGCTCATGAGAGAGGGGGTATTTTTATTGACGAAAGACAGTTCTCTATCTACCACCCACGGTTCTCGCATTGCCAATGACCTGGCTTAGTTTTCTCGACACTTTTTCGAAATAGGTCGTTGGAAGATGGAGGTCAAGAGCGAGGGAAGGTGTAAACGGAAGCAAAATTTAGATATGCTAAAACTGTCTTCATTTGCCCATTTTCGAAAGGTAAACAGAACCCACTCGGTTTAATTTTGGAAAGGATATCTCCCACAAGAGGTTGTCATATGTCATTAGTTTAGACTTACCGTTTCGAAGTTATGAGTACAGAAAGATTGGAGCTCTTAGTGTTAAATCAGTTTCTCAGACTTTTATCTATATCTACCTAAATATTATTTCTAGAGCGCTGATATTTTGTACCAACTCACTGTTCAAGAACCCAAACAAAATCCAACTAAAATATAATTTTTAAAAGATTTTTAAGTATGCAATAACAAGGATTAAATTAACGGATTAAATAATCGGAACCAAATTATATTTTGATAGAAATCGATTTAGGACTTTTAATATGACCAAGCAGAATTTCAGCCCATTCCAATGGTTAATTTCTGCGCTGCGCAAAAATTAAATAAATTATCAAAATATGATTCCGATTATTTAATCCTTGTTATTGCATACTAAAAAATATTTTAAAAATTATATTTTAGTTGGATTTTGTTTGGGTTCTTGATCAGTTAAATGGTACAAAATATCAGCGCTCTAGAAATAATATTTAGTTAGATATCCATAAAAGTCTGAGAAACTGATTTAACACTAGGAGCTCCAATATTTCTGTACTCATAACTTCGAAATGGTAAGTCTAACCTAATGACATAACGGTAACCTAATGACATGAAATTTGGTACCTGAAGTTAAATTATGATACAGATTAGAAATTGTGTGTCAGAATAGGGGGTTCATATTGGAAGTTATATGAAGGTGTGTGTGTGGTGCTCAATATAATTTGAAGAAGGTCTCTTATGCAAATTTTATGCATTTGAATTTATAGAAGACGTTAGTTCCTGTCGAACTCCATCTTTGAATTTGCTCTGCTGTTAAAATTGTTCGTATGAAGAGGGCAGGTTCGTTTTCCCCCCGCAACTGTACAAGATGTTAATTTGACTAAAAAATTAAACTGCGCTTTTAACACAGATTGAAATGCATTTGTAAATATTGTCTCTTGATAAATATTTCAGTATTCTAACTATGGTAAATTTTAGATATGCTGTTTTCATTCACCCGTTTTCGAAAGATAAATGTAGCACACTCGGTTTAATTTAGCAGTGAAGCAGTCTCACATAAAACGTGATCATCTGAGTTACCTATAAAGCTTCTGTGAAAATACTTCACTTCCGTTTCCATAAATATTCATGTATGCATTGCTGAATGTAGTCATTTGACTATGACAACTTGCTCATATGTGTTGAATATGGAACTGTATATTCCTATGTCTAGAAAGCTGAATTGCAAAGATTTTATGAAAAAAATTTATTTAGCCTTGATCAATAAATATTTCAATATTCTAAACATCTACAAATATTAGATATGCTTAAACTGTTTTCATTTATCCATTTACGGAAGATAAACATGGCACACTCAGTTTAAAGATGCAGTCTCACATAAAAGGCGATCATCCGAGTCACCTATAAAAGTTCTGTGGAAATTATTTTAGTTTGGGTATAAACATTCATGGGGATATACTGTTTAATGTAATCACTTGAATATGACATATCGCTAATGGTAATGGTAATTTGTAGTTAACGTCGTACTAGAGCAACACAACGGGCTATTGACGACGGTCTGGGATCAATCCCTTAAGGGAAAGATCCGAGGACAAAACCTCGTAATTTTGAACCACGGTCAGATGACGAATCTCGCTAATGTGTGTTAAATATTGAATTATATATTTTTTATGTATAAGATGTCGACCTATGTCTAAAAAGCTGAATTGTGTCCTTAACATTTTAAGAAAATACATTTGAACCATTGATCAAAATTTCAATATTTTCAAAAAATATTCAAAATTGTTAAAGTTTTAACCCTAGTTGGGGTTCAGTAGGTTTGCACACTACGTAGCAAACTGCGAGTTGTAGGCGGCACAGGTTCGATCTCTGAAGCTTACCCTGGATGTATTACTATTTTCTATATTAGTAAACTTTCCTTGTGTGTTATGACGTAATGTTGTTTTAGCGCAGCTTGGCTATTGCGTCATAAAACCCTACAAATCTCGACCTGTTTGTCATTAATCTGTGATACATTTCATCCTTTGTATATTTATAGTACTTCTTTTATCATAAAAGGATTAAATTAAATTTTTTAACTTTACAAATACATTTGATAATTTCTAATTAGAGTGTACTTTTATAAGTGATTTTATCAGTGAGCAAAAATTGAAAATCTATTCATTTATATTTCGAGTACATAAAAAAAATTCCATTTGAATCAGTTTTTTTTTTTTTTTTTTTTTCAATTTTGAAGGAATTGCTAATTTTATTAGTATAATCCTAGACTAAAAATATATTTTGTAATAATTTTCTTATCAGATTCCTTGTTAAAGTAGAGAAAAGTAACAATTTTTGAAAACCAAATATTAAAAAATTATTCAAATGTTCAGTTCCAAAGTTTTAAAATTTTATAGGGGATAATAACGCTCAAAATATTTAAAAACATATAGATTAATATTTCTAAAACATATGAAAAACATGTATATTTGAAAACTAACGACACTGTGTGTGTTTTATAATAAATCTATAAAACGTTTTTCAAGTTTCTTACATTTCAATACGATTTCTGGTTTGATAACTCACTTAAAATATTCTTGCTGCTTTCCAATATTGTTAATATTTACAAAACAGTTTAGCAAATTTCTTACCATTGAAAAATCAAATGATTATTCAAAATATTCATCAATTGTTATTCATTAAAAAAAGTCGTTAAAAATTATGATTGTGTAATTAACTATTTCTCAGACACGAAAATGCACTTTGTCAAGAAATATTTTTTAATTATCTTAACAATATGTCTTCAAATTTTTTTATAACTTTATACGGGAGTCTACATTTTTTATTTAACCTCTCTCTCTCTCTATTATGACTTATAATCTATCTGAAATTAATTAATATTGGTACAATCCATCAGATTTACAATGTATGTAAATGCAATCTCACAGACTAGTTTTTCAAACATCTGCTAAAATACGTAATTATGTTACATTTCATTTCCAAGTGTGTTTTCGTTACATAAAGTGTTGAAAAATATCTAATTAGTATTTAAAATTTACAAAACAGATATCCAAGTAACTGTCTACTCCTTTATTTTAAAACTTGACATAGTTAAAGTCTGTCTAGTATTAGAATACAAAAAATGAGCTATTTACTAAAATGCAAAATCGAGATATTTTTTAGAGATGTAATCAACAAATCTTCTCAAAACACCACATTTGGTTATATATTTTCAAGGTGGAATCGTAAAATAGTTGATAAGAAATGAAATAAAACACTAAGTACTTTTCTTTATATTTAAAACTTCATTACACAAGAAATAAACATGAAATATTTCATTACTTTTACAGAAAAGGCATACATTTTAATTATTATTATATTTTAAGGTAATATGTCTTCTTTTAAAATTATCTCATTGTAAATGTCCGTGAATTGTATACTAATAGTACTTAGGCATGGAATTATTTTTATTTTCATAATTTAATGTTAAAATTTAGTTAAATATTAAAAAAATTTAATTTAAAATGCTTGTTTCAAATGCAAATTTTTTTTTAAACAGTTCATGAAATTACTTTTAAAAATCTTTCAAAAGTATGGACACTTATATTACATTCTATACACATTTTCTAAGAAAATATTTAATTACTTAAAACATACATAAAACATTTTTCACAAACATAAAATAGACTTAAAGAGATATAAAATAAAAAGTTATACTTCATAAAACACTCTGTCCAGGAACTAGTTAATTGGTTTATTCAACTGGGATGATTTATGGTTTTTATGCAGCGACATCCATTTCTCAGTGGTTAAACCTTCCTGATGAACACCTACCCTGAGTTGCAATGAAAAGCGTAGAGATAAGTATCACTAAAAAAAACTGTCAAAAGGTGTTCGACTGTCTCTAAAAATCCGAAGAAACTTTGCTGTTACCATTCCTCTGTAGGTTGGATTGCATTGGAATCATGTTATTCGGATTCACTCCCTTTTCACCAGTCCAGTGATTATTCCTATGGCGAATCCTCTGTATCAAGCAGATGCAGAGCAGAATACCCAGAATGACTATGGGCAGGATGATGCCCACGGATATGCCGATCACTTTCTTGACGTAGTCGCCCTCTGTGATGCACTGTGGATCCACGCCCCAACTCCACAGTCCGGTCTCCCTGCACCTTCTGTTCTCGTACCCGACAAGACGGTAGCCGATATCGCACGAGAACCGGACTGTCGTACCGACGAAGTACCGGATCTCGCTCTTCCTTCCGTTTCTGGGTTTGGCCAGTTCCGGGCAGCGTATTACATCTTTCCGTATGTCCGAGGCCAACCTCTGGGCGTAGTTCTCGTGGTTCCTGGTCGCCCATGCGAATTCCCTGTCTCCAGTGACGAGGAAATCATACAGACAAGCTGTTGAGGTCGTACACATGCGCTCTATTTCGTCTTTCGTGTAGCTAAAATTCTTGGGCACTGGTGGTGGCGTTTCATACTCTGGCACGAAACTCATGTTGTCGTACTGGGAAAAGGATACAGCGTTGTGGTAGAACAAAGTTCTTCCTACTTTTTCAGTTCCAATCTCAGAAACTCGGTACTCCATACCGAACTTGTGGTGGATATCGTACGTCCTAGCGTCAGATGTAACGTATATTTCCCCATCGGGAGCAATGAAATCATCGTCCCTGTTTCTAGACCAGTTGCCCAGTAACCCTCTGGTTTTGTTGATGAAAGTCAAAGGTAAGTAAACGTGAGCCGCCATGTGCCCGTTTTCGACCATCACTTCTACACCTGCTCCTGAATCGAACATGGCCACAATGTGGGACATGTTGTAGACGTTGGCTGGCTGGAAGAGAGTCACGCCTTTGAAGAACTGAACCCGGAGACTGTTGTCCCAAAAATATACGTACTCATTGTCAACAATGATGTACATATGGTATTGCCATCTTGCAGGTGTGGGACGAACTCTGAATTCCACAATGGATGATATGTTGTCCCTTGCAGCGACCGCCATGAGTCGTGTTCCGTTTATTTTCGGACTGGTGTGGTACCTGGGTTCCGGTTGCTCAAATCTTCCTTGGACATCCAGCTTGTGCAATCGGTGATTCACTCTGGTCAGTACGAATTCTCCCTTACCGTTGAAAGTGTAGTTAACACGATCGAAAGTAAGGAAATGGGGGTCTCCGAAAACGGATGCTACGGCTGGTGGTTGGTACAAGGAACAGTCCTGGGAAGTTCTCCAGTACTTGAACATTTCGCAAGATTCGGAGTCGTCTTCTCCCTCCGCCCACTTGCAGCAAAAGAAGTAAGGAGATACGTCGTGAAGCCAGTAAGATAACGAAGGAATCATCATCTTTTGTTTGAAGGGGTGTTTACCAAATTGAAAAGCTCTTGCAGGTCTACCTCCGTACATTGTATCTCCAGTTCTCAAAAGCTCACCATGGTCATCGTAGCAGCACAACTGTCCAGCTCCACCAACCGCAGGTCTTCCGGATCTCACACAATGGTAGGCAGCTTTATGGAAAGTCTCACATTTCCTATCGATTTCATTACATTGAAGATCCGGGGCGAATCTTCCAGCGTCTAGTTTGGCTTGCTCTAGCGTACAGGGGCATCTAAAGAGTGTAATGGCAAAACGATCACTGTACTTTTCTCTGAAATACCAGTTTTCGCATATATCTCTCTTCCAGTTCTTCCCATACTTCCTTCGCCATTGATGACGGAAGTACCAAGACAGTGGCAGAGGGTTGGACCACAAAACAGGAGAATGTGCGGACCCGTCCCTCAACATTTCGGGCTCAGTAAGGTTGATGGCAATGAATCCAAAGTGAATGTCTAGTTTATCCCAATTCCATCTGTTTTTGTAAACTTCAAGGTCCAAGGAGTGCTGTCTGTCGCCTGCTAAAATCGTGTCATCTGTCAAAGTATCAATATATGTCAGTTTAGGATAGTTTTCATTGGTTTCTCTATAGCCCCAAAGAGCAACAGTTACTGGAGTTCGCGTATCAAAGGTTAGTTTTTCATGCTTCCACTGAATTGTAAATCGTTGAGGAATTTCATGCGTTTCCATGCCCTCAAGTACATTGACATCAGCTTCAACCATATCTGGTGGTTGAACGTAGTATTTTCCATAGAAAAGAAATGGACCCTGGGCTATGGAAACCGATAAATCAACGTATCCGTGATACATCACCGGTGGAGAAATGCACGACACATGATTGGGACTTCTGTAAATACCATCGGTTTCAAGCGTATCGAATTTGCAACGAATAACAGCGTAAGGGTCCTCAAAGCAAGGTCCTGTCACGTTAACCATGGTTCCTCCCAGCATACTGCCGTAACGAGGGAAAAACGTCAATTTTGGTCTCGTAGGCCAATTTATATCCAAGTACCTTTCAATGCAACATCCAGGCCAGATTTCTTCGTCGATTTGGAAGATAAACCTCCCTTTCAGTCCATTGCCGTAACCCAAAGATGGCAGTCGACTCACTCTAGGTTGTTGGGAGTACGGTTCGAACTCGAAACCCCTCGTCTGGTTCCCAGCGTTGAAGCCAATGAAAGGGGGTATTCCTTTCTGACCATCGTAGTTGTCCTTGTCCGATATCCAATCGATTAAGTCGTAGTTGAACATGACGTAGGTTCTCTTCTCGTCCGTAGCCATCACGAGCTGGTAACTGTTCGTCTTCAAGGTGCTTCCGGGCATACGATTGGCGTGAGTCATATTCCTCCAGGTGATGATGATGGCGTAGGTAGGTTCGAAATCGGCTGACCCTATCATTCCGTCTTTGAAATCGATCCGGATTCTTTCTTTCAGCGAGTCGTTCTTTTCATTGGCTAGGTTGATCATCTGAGAATAAACACCAGCACCCTCGATGGAATTGGGAATGTCCTGGTAACTGAACCAGGGAGCGATCAGGGAAGGATCTTCCTCACGGGAGGGGTCTCGAATGAACGGAGTGGGGAATTTTACCGGGGAAGAGTATTCCAGAAGTCCCTTGTTGAAGAGGATGTATCCATCTCGGTGAATCCAAATATACCTGAAGTCGAATCCGAAGAATGGCAAACGGAACGGCAGAGGAGTGTCTCTTATAGCCTGACCTCTGTTGATGGTATCGACCAGAAATTCTCTGCTGTGGGGATACATAAGTTCCGATCGGAACTTTTTCATGTCGACGTAAACAGGCGCTCTTAACGGCACATTATTGTCTCTAGGTTTCGGAGGGGCTTGAGAACTGCCGTACTGGGACAAACACAAGAAAGCGAATATCCAAAGCAGCTGCGCCATTTTGCTGGCGCTCCGTGAAATTGGAAGGAAATTAAAAAGGCGTCGTCGCTTTCTCAGTGTCTTTCCATAGAATGACGCGAACTTTGGAGTCAGGTATTCCGTTATCAGCCCACCTTTCTCTGATAAGAGGTAAATATTTCTAAGGAGCGCAATCGCAAAACCGTTGCATCTCCTTTTACCTTTGACTGATATCAGGAGAGGAGAAATTGCAATAAGAGCTCTGTAAAACTAATCTTTAACAACACTGATAAAAAATGACACTTCAACGTTTGAGTTTCTTTATGCCCGAGAAACGCACAAAGACTGCGAAGTAGATTTTAAAATATTTGTTTCAAACTGGATGTAAGTGATCGTTGAGTCTTTACTTAAATTTATAGTGAAATTATAATTCACTAACATAACAATGGCGTACGAAAGAGAGTAAAGCTTAAGACCCCCCATGAGAAAAAAAAATACATTTTTTCTCTAATGTCGAATTACAAGCTTTTTCAAAACTGTTTTTTTACATTAAAAGTAACAAGAAATTTAGTTGCAAATTAGTATGAAAGAAAAACCTGACTCCCTTTTGAATCCCTTTCATTATGTGTTGGGTTAGTTGGATTTTATAGTGCATGGGCTATATTTAGCCAAACTGCGCCAAACACAAAGCAGACGTCAAATAATGGACACACACTCAAGAAAACATTTTAATGACACAACAGGATAACTTACAAGCATCGAACTTGCGCCTCATGCAATTCACACGTTGCTAACGCTGTGGATAAACCTTCATAAATACATTCTGACCGCTATTAAATTTCTAAACTGACCCTCAATTTACTGTGTGACTAGCAAAGGAATAATCTTGTTTAGTTCTCTTGATATTAGATAGAACTTTACTTAACTTCGTGACTATTTTCAAAGTTTTGAAGCACTCATATCCTCTATAATAGGTTTCACTCGATGATAAATGTTAACTATTTAAAATAATAATTTGGGTATTTAAAATTTTTGAGAATGTGGGTGACGAATTTTTTTTACACAAAAAATGTCCCTTTGTATAATTTTTGTGATTAAAGAAAAAATTTTTTGTTTCTGAACGTCGAACTGGAACAACACAATATGCTATTGGCGACGGTTCGGGATAAAATCCGAAGGGAAAAATCTGTGGACAACACCACGTAATTTTGTACCACGGTCAGATGTCCAGGTCCCATCTGACCAGGCACCCCTATCTCCAAACTTCCACACCACGCCAATGTGAGGACATTTGAGGCCACGGCAGACTTAACGTGCAGCAGCCCCTTCGTACCCGACGGTCTTTAGCTGGATTCGAACTCTCAACCCTACGGTTGTTAATCCGTATCCGGCTGGATGTTAATCCGTATCCGGCTGGATCCCATACATCCGGCTGGATGTATGGGATCGTCAATTTCCAACCGAGTTACAGCGACCCTTCTTCTGATCTAGATATTTTCGATGTTTAAGAGAAATCTGATTTTTTTTGTAGTGGGGGTGGACGTTTGTGTGCTTAATTGCTTGTTTGTAATTTACGTATCTAAGCAGATTTGTTTTTCTTACAATGTGTGTGCGCTTTAATTAAAAGGAATGCATTTTTGTTACAGAAAGCCATGGGCGTCTGGATTTTAGCATTTCTGTGTCTGGGTGTCCCTATCAGAAGTGACCCAATCAGTTTTGACCCTTTCTACGTTCCCGAGACCAGTTTCTTCTCACCTCCTGAAGATGGGCAGTTCGGTTCGTTCTCTGGTAGCTATGGCGATGGCGGATTACAACTGTCTCCAGATTTTCCAAGTAGGTTACTTTTAAATATTTTTTTATTCGGAGATTTCTTTTTCTATACCTAAAATCGTGCAATATTTTTATATCTCTCTGGAGAAGTATAAAAGCTGCTACGCGACCTATCGGTTGTAATAGAATGCAATTTTTATTGTGTTAAACAAGGAAACAAATTTATTATTACTAATTACTCGCCTTGGCCAAAGTATAACCTAGACCAAGTCCAAACGACCATGTTGTACAAGTAGTACACGAACCAATACTTGGTCAGCTAGGAGCTGTTCTACAGGCACCAATACATTCTAAAATATAGGAAGTTTTTTGGGTTGTGAAGTGTGGACATTTTGCAAAGTTCTTAACTCCTCTTACAAAAGTTATGTATCTTATGTGGTGCTCGTTTCAATGCTTTGCCAGAGCAGTCTAAATGCGTCAATAGTCTGAAAACAGTTGAAAAAAATCATTTAACGCAATGCCAATTGACTCTTTAGGAATCCGGCTAAAAGAAGACTGGACCCCACTTAAAATTATTTTCTGCATCCAAGACCTATGCACTATGTTTCAAGAAAGTCAATTATTTTTTAGAAGAGGCACGCAGGAAGCTAATACCTCAGGTGCGGCCCTGTAATTACCATTAATGTATTCATATTTATTCTAGCTCTGTATCCAGCCGAGACTTCAAACCTACCTTTATACACGGACGGAAGACCAACTCTTCCTCAAGCAACTTTATCTAAACTGGAGAAGGATTACAAAACCCACCTCCATAGAGCTGCCAATTTGAACTTCAGACAGAACTCCCCAAAGGACTACCGAAGCTCCAATGTCGGATATGGCTCGCCTAATTTCTCAAAGCGATTTCCTAGATTTCAATCCGAACCTTTCTCGTCAGCTTCGAATGTCGACGAACGCAAACTGGAATCGGGAAAGGCTAGTACTGTTGAGAGTCCCTTTGCATCCAAGCCCATTCAGCTGCAAACAGGATTTGTGCCTATTATCAAAGGTTCCAAAAGCTCTTCCAGTCAAAGGTAACAAAAATGTTCTACAATCGTACGGCTTTCTGTTGTTATGTACTGGGTTGAGCGACTTGCGAACAACGAAACAACCAAAATATAATTAAGATAATAAATTTATTATACAAGAGGTTTACACTATTTAGATTTGAATTTTAAGTTAAGATTTCATTATGGTGGAATGCAGAGATCTGAGTCCCTCGGCCATCCACAATTGCGGGACCCGTACTATGTTATGAAGATACAATATGGACATCATACATAGCTTCTCCATCACAAGTGATGGAAACTTTCAAATGCTTTAATTTTTAAAGGTCTTCTAACATTTGTCACAATTTTATAGCGTTGTGAAGAAATTCCTTAGTGGAAAATTTGATTTCGTCTTTCTATAAATAAATTTAAGTTTTAACGTCTATTTTGGAGCTCGACTAGTTCAAAATGTCGACAATAGCCGCCAGTGAGATTTTTTTGACAATAATAGAACGCAGTTCAGATTTGTTTATTAAGATTTTAGTTTTCAAACATTTTAGAGATATTTTTCAAATTTTAGGCTTTAACTGTGTAAAATATACTTCAAAACGACCTCTAATAAGACTTCTGAGAATTATGTCCAATTAGAGATAAACAGTAAGTCACAATAAATGGTAAGGGATTACGCTTGTAAAAAATTATTCAATAAATTTGACGGTTATGTTTATTCTGAAACATTTTCAAATGTTCCATTAAAATGCGTCTGTAGGTACAATACATTCAGATATATAAAACCGTAATTTAGTTTTAAAAAAAAAGCTCTTTTCGACTGTACTTCAACTCATAAATTCAGTAATAAAACCGCAACATGAAATATAATTAAATGGAACAGAAAAATAAACAATTTCAAAGGCACATTTGACTTAGTAGTTCAAAATTACAAGCATTCACAAATGAAATATTTATGAAAATAATACATGAAGAGTTGCACCATTCAAAAGAAAAATATCTCACAAACATTGTTAAGCAATACAAAATTCTGTCTATAGTTAATTTACCAAGATCTTCTTCGGAATAACAGAAAACCAACAAATTCTTTTGCCTACGAACTAACTCATTTCCTTTCATTCAGAACTCAGAATACACCAAGTTCAGTCTTAAAAAGCGTGGAACCTCCCATCCTCACTGCGGCATCAGTGTCATCCCAGCCTACCCTGTTCAAAGTTTCTTCAAGCCTTCAATCATCCACAAAAGTGTCTCCAAGTAATCAGCAGTCCCAGAATGCAACAGCGCTTTCGTCGGAGGATAAAATCAAACCCAGACCATCAAGTTATTCTAGGTTCCTCAACCTAAACAACGCCACGAGATCTTACTCTACAAGCTCTAGTTCCAGTGAAAGGTAAAAGAATCTGTTTTCTTAAGCTTTAACCTAATTTTATCTAGTCTTAACCCTCTAAATGGTTTCGACAAGATATCTTGACCATCAAGATCTGAGCAATTTTACGTATGACGAGATATTTCGCCACCAAAGATGTTGCCGATTTTTTTAGGATGACGGGATCAAGATCTGGTCAGTTGTTTTTTTCTATTGAAGAAATATTTTAGAACGAGAAATATTTTATGACGATTATTTAATGACGAGATACCTCGTCGAGACACAACCACCTGAAGGGCTAATCACGTCAAGGAGGTGGTACGTATTGTATACCGCCTTCTTGAAGTGATTAGACTAGGCATAGAAATATTTTAGGATCATAAAGACTGCTAAGGTGCTATATAAATGAAGAAAAACTCTCTGTAAATCGCACTTCTAAAGGAAAAAAAAGAGATGCGTAAAAGAGCTGAGGAAAATTTTTTTTTTACGAATTATAATGAATAACACAAATTATGCATTAGATTACACGCGTATTTTTACTTAAAAGTAGCAGCCCTACGCATAACATCTGTGCTAAACTTTCTTAATTGCTTTCATCATTACTCTATTTCATGTCTTTCAATTTACGAAAACGATAGATACGAATATCGTATTCATATTCACATAAATGGATTTCATACCACCAAATTAAACTAAAATATTCAAAAGTATATTTCAACATTTCTTTTTCTTTTAATGGAGTCAATTCGTATTTTCAATAAATTATTGGGAATAAATGCCATAAATCTTATTTCTAATAAAATGCATGGCAAAAAGCACACATCAGTCATGTTGCCACAGTTAGATACTGAAAGTCTACTTCAACTTCAATCCAATTCCTTGCTCAAAGGCGATTCGGTACTTTTTGACGTTAGTCGTTAACCCTATTTTCTTCTCACAAATTTTTTTTCCTACACTGATTTCAATCTTTCGGACTTTTTTTTATTGCATTCTGTTATCAGAATACTGAAGAATTTCATCAGAACAGCGAGCTCTTCCGTGTAATAATAGCACTATTATGCAGCTCTAAAAGTTCAAATAAAGAATATTTCAACTAAGCGGAAAGAATGGCGAATGAATCCTGTAAGGGTTGATTTTATATTGCTTATATCCGTTTGATGCCATTCGCCAATATACAAATGAAGACGATTTCTGTGCCACGAATGTTAGTGAAGTATGTATACATAGATCTGAAATACCGTTTTATGGATGAAACATTGTAAAGTGTTAGAATATATTTGTACATACATACGTAGATCATTTACGATTTTTCTACCTTCCATTCAGAGTAGGATCGATGAAAAACTACAACCCTCTAACTTGACGATGTATGTAAGAGTGTGTCCTAATGTCTGTCCTTCCAGAAATATCAAATTGTGGCAGAATGACTCACGGAAACGGCTTAAATAATTGCTTAAAGTCAGGCGAACCTTTGAACTCCCAACGAAAAAGAAACATTGATATTTTCTCAGCTGTTCACAAACTTAAAATTCATCGGGGACTAATAAAAATGAGCGATATTTCGAAGGGTTATGTTATTGTATATTATTTCCCGTATCAATATTCATAGTAAAGTATTTAAATTGATTTTACAAAAATTGTGTACTATATAACTTTTTTCACAGAAATCGTAAATCTTAAATGGCCACCTAAATGTTTCAACTTCTTAAACGAAGCAGACAATGGGTCGTGCTTCACGTGTCGCCCTGTGTGTCACCACACTAACAATGCTTAAAATATTTTATCCAAACGAACCTTTTACAACCTGAGAAGGCCCTTTCAAATGGTAGATTGAATAGTATTTCATTATAAAATCACAAAACATGTTTAGGAATTATATTTCATATATTTTTTAACTAGAAAAAAAAACTGTTCTTTGTTCTCTGCAGTGTTGTATCAAGAGTTGTAGTCAAGCCCCCATACGATCGCTATGAGGAACCAAGAGACTTCGCACGTTCTAATACTGGTGTGTCTGAAGAAGCAAAGCTTGCTGCAAAGAAGACTCTGGATATTAATTGCGATGGAAGCAGAGATTTAGGATGGTGCGAACTAGGGGACAAGTATCCGAAGTAAGTTCATTTTCAACACATGTTACTGGAATTCTGAAATTGCAATCTTTCCACAGTTAAAAGAATAACAATTCTGAAGTTTTTTATTTGTTCATGCTATTTTTAATAACCTTTAGCTAAAGGTAGAAAAAATTTGTTCTCGGCCTACTGGTAGGTACGCCAATATTGACAATAAACCGCTAGTATTCTTATGTAGTTATTCTCTATTTACTTCATATACGTAAGGGAGTAACATAACCCTTGTTATCCAACAAAATAAGTGAATAGCAAACGCAGCATATTATTCTACAGATTAAAGAATATACAGTGGCTCCCGAAATTGATGAAAATATTTCTTTAAAACCCAAAACTGTAATAAATAATAATTTGAACTTAATTTTTTGACTGGTTGTTAAGTACACACTTTTAGAAACATATTAGGCTGAAAAACGATTCCATGTTCGCTATATGCTTAAAAACTGGTTTTAAGTATGAAATTTGCAGAATTTCATGTCAAATTATGTATAGCTTGTATTATGCATATGTTTCGTACAGAAACACAATAAAAGTGTAAAATAGTTTTATTGCATATATTTTTGCATGTGGAAAAAATGGCTTTTAAACCGAAAGTAGATGAATTAAGAATTTATTTTGTTTTCGGAATACTTTTGCCCACGAAACACATCCATGCTTGGGAGTGGATATAATGTGCTGTGAACGCTGTTCCCTTTTAGGGGGTGGGGGTGGATAAACAGTTATCTCTCAACACGCCAAAATATAATACAGATTTAAGCTAAGAAAGCGAATTTACTACTTTTTCGGGTGGTGGCCGTAATAGGTTTATCA
Organism: Metellina segmentata; assembly: GCA_947359465.1. Lineage (NCBI taxonomy): Eukaryota > Metazoa > Arthropoda > Arachnida > Araneae > Tetragnathidae > Metellina > Metellina segmentata. The sequence goes on along the minus strand of OX375877.1, from coordinate 71,925,888 downwards.
GAATCCTAAAAGTGAATCGCTTCCTCAGCACACTCCCAAGCACGGATGTGTAAATAACACAAATCCAAAACTACACAAAATGAGTAGCAAAACTACACAAAATGAGTAGCAAAACTCGATTTTACATTTCTAATAAGTTTCTTTGTGAAATAGACTAGGTGTGTGTATACTTAATTTTGTGACAATTTTGAAAATATTTGATAGTTAAAACCTACCTTTATAAATATTATAACTATGGAATTATATTTTAGCCTAACGTGCTTTCAATTGTGTACTTTACCATTCCAAAAAAATTAAGTTCAAAATATTATTAATTACAGAATATTGGGCTTTTAAATAAATCTATACATGGTGTATACTCAATTTTGTGAGCCATTGTATATTATTTTACATATTTTCATGAATATTATTTTAACATGATTTCGAAAAGGGATACTAAACTGTTCACATTAGACATTCCATTGCAAAAATAAACGCATTTTGACCTGTGAAATATTTTGCTTATTTCATTTAAATCAATTTTATTACATATTTAATTTAACTTACTTATTATTTTTATTTATATTCAAGTAATATACATATTGGAAAGAAAATGGAGTTGAGTCAGACAAAGTATCTCTTAAATTGGGAAATACTCACTGTTTAGAATTATTTTCCCGTCCATTTCTTATATTCTTTTTAATAGTAATTGTCTTTTTTCCACTTTTTACTTCAATGCTTTTCAGTTCTCATACTATGCCACACACACAAAAGTACTGTAAAATGAGAATGAAAATGAAAAATTTTAGCATGCAATATTTTTAGAACCTATTGCTTCAATGGAGCAAACCCAAAGAATAAAAAATCACAAACTATATTGTGCAGACGATAATATTAAGTATTTGCTTTTTCTTTCGATTCCATTAGTTCTTTCAACTAATAATAAAAGATGTATATGTGTTACTCAACATTGTTAATATATATGCATATAACATTTTTTGTGAGTTAATAATAAACTAATTAAAAAAATTAATTTCACCGAATGAAAATCACGGTCTTTCAAATTTCTGGTATTGCACTTGACCTATTAGCCGTACGGAAAACAATCCGAATTCAAAAATAAATGAGGATCAACTCAACAATCGTCATCAACAAAATCAATCAACAAACATTTAGGTTACATAAAACTATGAATGCTATCCCGCACTGGTCTTGTATTTTTCGAAATTTATGAGTTGGAGACCTAATACCTTCAATCAATACGTACTTGAAAGTTCGATGTATGCTCGTATGGAATCCATACTGAATGGGTTTCTTTATTTCTTTACTTCTCAATAGGAAGTACGTGAATCAAGTAGTAGCAGCCTGCCAAGAGGGGATTGAAAGGATGTACGTAGAAGTCCCACACAGTTTCGAACGATTATCCGACACTTCGAACTTCAAAGCTGAACTAGACAACAGGTAGATGAAATACGGTTTTTACTATTCTCGCTATTGACCTAATCTTAATTTTAAGAAAAAAATAGAAATATGTTGGAGAAATTACTATTTTAAAGGAAAAAAAGTGTTTAAAGCATATGCTCACTTATATATTTATTTAATCACCCTTATATTTATTTACATTGGTAGTTAAAATTTTAATTGATTTCATGAAAATTGAAGTAACGTTTTAAAAAAGAAGATTGCTGAAGAGATTTTGGAACCTGTTGTTTATAAATGTCATATCATACATGCCAACTTGTCTATTTTGGAAATCTTACGATTTTTACGGGCGCAAAACATGGTTTCGCGAAAAATAAAATACATTCAAAAGCACATAATTATGTACACAAATCCACAATTCCGCATTTTACTTTACAACGGCTGATTCAGCTGTTTCAAAGTGATGTTTTTAGCTAATGGGAAAGGAATGAGGAACATCAACTACAATTTTGTGGCCAACTAAAACATCAGCGATCTTTTATTGATATTTTGAAGACTTCTGCCTGGAAAGGCTTGACCAATTCGATGGAAGACCAACCAAAAATTGCACGGAACAGCTATATGTAAAACTAACCTTGAAAATGTATTTATCGTATAGTTTAAGTTTTCCAGTCTAGTAGCTACAGAATATTTGAACTGCAGAAATAATGAAGATGGTGATTGTTTTGATATAAGTGTTGGCGCTAGAGCCATATTAGACCAAGCTGCTTAAAACACAAGACGATAATCGTTAAGTAATGCACATACACTCACAAATAAAAGCCTGAGAGACAGTGTATCCGCAGATTCTTCCAGAGTTGCTACAATGGGACGGAATCTATTGAATTAAAATTCTCTGGCAATATATGTGATAAAACTCCCATCTTTTGAAATCCCTCATGACAGAATTGTTTTTTGCACAGTACTCAGAGGGAGGCCAGGGAACGAGGCAGCCACGACGCCTGGTCTTGGGCATCCTACTTCCACCAGGGGTCGCTTTGCGATTCAGAGACTGGATTCCTGAGGCCCGAAACAGCGAAGGATTCATCAGGGAAGTGGAACATCATCGTTCAAACAGAAAGCCTGAAGCAAAGAATACCCATTGAAATGTGCAGGTATGTTTAATTTCAGTTCATTGTCTGAGGAAATAAGATTCAGATGTTAAAATATATCGAATCGCCTTTCCAAGAGAATGGAAGTGGATATCTAGAAGTTAATTGTACGAACTTGACTGAGGAATGAACATTTTGCCACGAAATGTGTTGGAAATAAGAATTACCAGTAAGTACACAAAATACTGTTTTATGTTTTTGGACTAATTCAGTTTCGTTTGGCGGTATGAAATGTGCATATCAATGCGTATATCGATTGTGGACGGTTTTAAGTAAGGCATGATACGTTGAACAATTACATCAATTTATGTAATTAGAAATTATTTTAGTTACTATGAGCGGATTTTCTAGTTTTTCAAGAAAATGATACGTATTCAGAAGTGCTGTTTTAACTGTTTAAGCGACGGTGACATATCACGCCTTTAAAATGGTTAAGGCATGGGAAATAAATATTCTAGGCATATTAAGATGTGTCGCATCTTACAAAGAAGCCGTGCCCTGACGTTTGGGGATTTGAGTTATCAGAAAATGTGTCCCGCGACATAATACCATTAGATCACAAGTGGAACCCATTAAGTTAAAAAATAGTTCAAGCAATGCTAAAATTGTAATAATTCATTTTTACAATTATTTATTAAACTGTATTAATTATTTATTTAACTGGTTATTAACAATTAAAGGGCCACAGGACAACACAGTGATGTCAGAAAAATATGTTTCGTTATGAAAAAAATTTGAAACAAACAATATTAGAGGATCAAACGAATTTCTGATTGTTTGAATAAGTGCTCGAGAACTGAAACTTTAAGATAGCCATGATCTCTTGGGAATAGTTGTTAAAATATTACAATTTGGAATTTTTTAAAAATTTAAATTGCTCTTCTGAAAAGTTTTGGTCATCTTACGTTGCCCGAAGACCTCAAACTAAATTTTTTTTTTAATTGATACAATTAATTTAAATACAATTTGCTCAGTGATGTAACTACACGGAGATGGTTGAATTAAAGTCGCACTAGAGGGCAACACAAAAAACACCCGGGATCAATCCCGAAGGGTAAGGTCAGAGTATATCAACTATACGGATTTATTCGAATCCGATTTCTATGCAAAAGAGCCTCCGAGATTTACGCTTAGGATAATTGATACGTGGAATATAAAAGTTTGAAGACTGGATAAGAAATATTAAGTCGCTACAATCCCTAACACGTTTTTCACCGATGTGGGTATAAAGTTTATATTCACAGAATAATCATTTAAATGTCCAAAATCAAATTTGTTAAATTTTCATACATTTTAAGCCGAATCCAGATCGAACCTTGTCCTTTCATACGCCGTAGCTGTATATTTTATTTTTCGATAACAGTGATTTGTTATTCATTATAAATGGTTGTCAATTAACCTAAAAGAAGCATTCCATTCTTACCTCAATCGCATCAAGAATAGGGTCCTAAACTATTTAATGCAAGTTGATTTATTCTATGAATATTTACTTTGCAAGGTACGTTTACACATGTACAGGTCTGTTGCTAGTTGTCTCAGTATATTAAAGAATGAAGACTTAGAAATTTGTGACAATTATGAGCAATCTGTCAATTTTTTCGCAATAGTTATATGTGCTAATCTAAATATGTACTATCGAAAGACCTGCCGGACAAGTCTGTAGCAAGTTGACCGACCATCTACTATTCAGATAGTTCACCCAAAATTCGATTTTTCAATCAATTTGCAATTTCTTGCGTGCATATATTATCTTTGATAAATGATTCTCAGGAAAATTGGAAATAGTTGATATTTATCATTGTTAACATTAAATTAACAAATTTCAATAATCTTTTTTGTACTGACATGTTTGTGGACCTGGAGCATCTATTAATTTTTTAAATAGAAAACGAACATCAATAAATTTAACAACATAAATTTAATTACATTTATATAATTATTTCTAACTTAATTTATGAGTGTTTTTATCTTCTTTTCTGTCGTTAATCCAATTTGTATGTAAAGGAAATTAAAACATTTATAAAAAAAAGCGTTTACTAAATGTCCAATCGTTAATTTCTGAAATCAGATAAGAGATTAAACACATGAAAGGTATTTCAAAGTCAGTCAGGTAACTAAACTGCACACACATACTTTTCTGTGGATATCAATGCAAGTTGCATGACGAGGTATTAGAAGTACAGTAGCTTTGTATTCTTATAAAGCATCTGCTTTATCCTTACAGGAAGACAAATAGCTCATGCAAGAAAATGCTCAACTGTGGACTCAAGAGCCAGTGTCTCCAAAAATACAACTACCATCTTTTGTTAAGCTTGAATCCAGTTCAAAAGCATGACTGTCCTTTCATGAAGCTATACAGGTTCCCTTCCGCTTGTGTCTGCCACGTCGAATGAACATTGCAGTATAAACCAAAACAATTGCACATTAGGTTAATCTTGATTGCCAAAAAGAGTGAAAGACAAGATCTGTGTGCCATCATCTTAAACGGTATTTCCAAACTTTTCTCCATGGTGTGGGGAAAAGTTCAAGCATGCCCAGAAGCCCGATAAAAATAAAAAATAATTTAAACTGAAACGGTAAAACCTGAAGCAAAAACGCTTTAATGTTCCCCACAAAAACCCAACCAAGGAATGCGGATACCCGATCACTTCAGTTTATATTTTTTTACGATTGATTTTAATGGTTTGTCGTTTTTGATTGTCAAATACAATGGTTCTACCTCTTCCCTAATCCTCCGATGGATGCTACCATGCAGTCAAGATAATATCAATTGGCCCTAGCGCTGTCTATCCTCCCATTTTCACCTTGTAACACAAATCTAAGTGAAGTGTTTGTTTCAATTTTTAATGTCTTTAATTTTCACCAAAAAAATCCAACTAAGGAATTCAGATACGCGATCACTTCAGTATCTAAATTCTTACCGATTGATTTAAGTTTGTCGCGCGCGTTTTTGACTGTCAAATGCAATGGGTATCTCTTCACAAATCCTCCAATGGATGCTACCATACAGTCAAGATAATATCAATTGGCCCTAGCGCTGTCTATCCTCCCATTTTCACCTTGTAACACAAATCTAAGTGAAGTGTTTGTTTCAATTTTTAATGTCTTTAATTTTCACCAAAAAAATCCAACTAAGGAATTCAGATACCCGATCACTTCAGTATCTAAATTCTTACTGATTGATTTAAGTTTGTCACGCGCGTTTTTGACTGTCCAATGCAATGGGTATCTCTTCACAAATCCTCCAATGGATGCTACCATACAGTCAAGATAATATCAATTGGCCCTAGCGCTGTCTATCCTCCCATTTTCACCTTGTAACACAAATCTAAGTGAAGTGTTTGTTTCAATTTTTAATGTCTTTAATTTTCACCAAAAAAATCCAACTAAGGAATTCAGATACCCGATCCACTTCAGTATCTAAATTCTTACTGATTGATTTAAGTTTGTCGCGCGCGTTTTTGACTGTCAAATGCAATGGGTATCTCTTCACAAATCCTCCAATGGATGCTACCATACAGTCAAGATAATATCAATTGGCCCTAGCGCTGTCTATCCTCCCATTTTCACCTTGTAACACAAATCTAAGTGAAGTGTTTGTTTCAATTTTTAATGTCTTTAATTTTCACCAAAAAAATCCAACTAAGGAATTCAGATACGCGATCACTTCAGTATCTAAATTCTTACCGATTGATTTAAGTTTGTCGCGCGCGTTTTTGACTGTCAAATGCAATGGGTATCTCTTCACAAATCCTCCAATGGATGCTACCATACAGTCAAGATAATTTCAATTGGCCCTAGCGCTGTCTATCCTCCCATTTTCACCTTGTAACACAAATCTAAGTGAAGTGTTTGTTTCAATTTTTAATGTCTTTAATTTTCACCAAAAAAATCCAACTAAGGAATTCAGATACCCGATCCACTTCAGTATCTAAATTCTTACTGATTGATTTAAGTTTGTCGCGCGCGTTTTTGACTGTCCAATGCAATGGGTATCTCTTCACAAATCCTCCAATGGATGCTACCATACAGTCAAGATAATATCAATTGGCCCTAGCGCTGTCTATCCTCCCATTTTCACCTTGTAACACAAATCTAAGTGAAGTGTTTGTTTCAATTTTTATAATGTCTTTAATTTTCACCAAAAAAATCCAACTAAGGAATTCAGATACCCGATCACTTCAGTATCTAAATTCTTACTGATTGATTTAAGTTTGTCACGCGCGTTTTTGACTGTCCAATGCAATGGGTATCTCTTCACAAATCCTCCAATGGATGCTACCATACAGTCAAGATAATATCAATTGGTCCTAGCAATGTATATCCTCCCATTTTTGCCTTGTTAATGTTTGTACAATTGGGCTTTTTTAAACTAAAGGCTAAAAATAATTGAAAATGTATTTATCTTTGCAGAAAAGAAACAATGGCAAATGGAGTAAGCTTATAAGGGTGTCTATAGTTAACCTAAAATTTTTTTTCTTTAGCTTTTGATCCAATCTTGGCATCCTATTTATCATAATTATACTATGCTATTGGTAGAACCACTCCACTTTTCACACCTAAATTTCAAAAGGAGATCAGACATAATTTTATAAATATTGAACTGTATTGTGAACTGCAGTTTTTTTTGTTCTCCTTTCTTTTAAAGTTAATCTTTCGTTTAAATTGCAGGTCATGTGCTGTGGGTTACAAAGTTTGACTAAAAAAAATTATAATTGAGTAATAAAATACTGATATTTCATGGAGTGGCTGAATTTTTACAAAATTAACCACAGAATAAGATTAAAATTTTAACTTGTTTCATTCATTTACAGGATATAAATTTCATTGTATACAACTGGATATTAAATAGTAATACCAGTAGCACTCATAGCATTGATTGAAAACTAATGATAAACTCCACATGTAACCTTTGGCTAAAACAGAACTATTTAGCAAACAGAATTGTTGAAAATTTCTGCCAATTTCAATATGCTTTAAGTAAATATATGCAATAAAACTGGAACTAGTTTCTATCATCACATACACAGATAAATTGCCCAAGATAATTCGAGTTAGAGGAAGCTCTTGTTATTTAATGCAATAAGTTGGTTCATTGGTAGCTGGTGATCAACAAGATGCAAACCAAAAAATCTTGTTCCAATTCCCTTTGAATTGCACAAAAATGTGTAAAAAGTAATGTACAATATTTATGTCTTGTATTATATAAGCTATTTTTATTATTGTAATTTACAGTGCCTGGTGCACTGCTGGAAAAATGTTCAATAAATATTGTTGTGTTACAATGTTTTTTCTGCATCAACAGTTCAGAATTATTTTTATATCATGTCAAAGCAGAATTTAGAAAATTATCCATCGGTTTACTTCATGATCATATATTACCCATATGTTTTTGTTGTCTATCTTGTATTGACTTTTAATTTGAAATTGCAAAGCTGAGAAACAGAATTTTTTTACAACAAAAATAAAAAAAATTTCCAAATTTTTTTTATAAATTAAAGAATGGATATTTAAACTGAAAATGGAAGTTGGTCCATGCAACAGAGCTTTCCTAAATAATCAAAATGTCTTTTTAAATTAAATCAAACATATACCTTGAATATCCTATTAATAAATTATTCAATGTTTTTCTTTAAATATCTTTTGATACTAATGCCAAAATTCTCTTGCACACTAAGGTAAATTGAAAAATAACAAGTAAAACAATAAACTCTAAGACAACTTTTTAATCATAGTACATAAAAAAAGCCATTCACTACTTTCAACTCTTTTCTACAAACAATTTCAGTGATTCTAAACTCAAGCTATAGGCAATATATTAATAAAAGAAAGTAGTCATAAAATGACGAATTTGCAGAAAAATCTCAATAGAAAAATAAGTTTGAAACAAAAAAACTATGAAATTTTTTTTTTAGAAAACACTGAAACCAGTGTAAAAATGAGTACCTAATCATGTTTTAAATTCACTTATTTAATGCTAGCCATTTAGAATTGAGTATGGACCAAGTTAGCAAAACAAGACCTAATCAAATATAGTAAACTATCTATAAAAAAGTTAACAAATATCACTCAACAAACTGCATTACCTAACACTGGCAGAGTAGCAGAAGCAAAAGACAGGTTTATCAGAAATTACAACATGCAAATTAAAGTTTGAAACCTGTAGTACTTGGGTGCTACTTTGCAGCAGATTACCAAATTTTAAGTGCAGTCCCAATGCCATACAATGCAACTTTCTTCTAATTCTAACATCTTCATGCTAGTGCTAAAAATAGTTTGTCTATTTGATTGGGATCTTCAACAACAAGGTTCTTACCTTGTAAAGAGTCTAATATTGTGTATTCCTCCCATTATTTTTAATTTCTACAGATTTATTTAAGCGATAATGGTTTTCCTGATACATGTAACATTAACCAACCATTTAACAAAAAGGCACCAGAATTAGATTTTGGCATTTGATGCACTGTCTATCACGAGAACTGCACCTGACAAAGCCAGCCTGTCTGTTGTCATAGAAACAGACATATTCCTATTTCCTACAGGGGATGATTGAAGTTATAAAAGTTGCCACATTGGCACACTTAAAGCAATTTGGAAATAGTTTTAAGATTTTTACTTGCCGCAGTTAAAAATCTATACATGCAATCTTCCCTTTTGCCAACTTTTGTAAAAAGACAAAATTAAGCTATCCCTACTCAATGAACAAGCCTTGTTTCCAGACTGACTGACACAACCTAGACTGAGTATTGAGAGCAGTTCTCGTGGAAGATAGACGGTACTCTCTTCATGTTACTAAACAATAACAAAGTAATAATAACAAAGAGTGCCATATTACAGCATTTATTAACTAAATTCTTTTATACAATTAAACATATCCATAAAACAATATCAGCATTTGCTCTATCAGAAAAGGCTAAAGCTACCCCCTTATCACCGGGAATTACAGGTGATACGAAAATGCTTTGTAGTTCAGGAGTAAACTCGTACAAAAGTGTAATAAAGTAATAAAAAACTATCACACAATGATTTTTACAAATGGAATGATTAAACAAAAGGCAAATATAAAACTAAACAATTTCAAAAACAAGGAATCAAAACAATGACTCATACAAAAAATATGTAAATACACTGTAACATTATGACAGTTCTCATTTTATACTTGAAATATTTTCATTTTTTTGCTACATAAAAGTACACTTAAGCATTATTCTTTTATTTAAACTCTTCGTTCTCAAGCTGAGATTCATGACGATAAATTAATATCTAGATTGCGACTGTTGTTTTAATCTATAGTCATAGTATAACTGTACAACAGCAAAAACAATCTTCAATAGCATCTGTCAGCATTCCCTGTCACATCATTAAAATAACTCAAGCTTAGAAAGCAATATTTTTTTACAAAGTAAAGTCATGCAATACATTACGATATATAGTTATTGGGATAGACGATCTCAAGTGTTTTTGAAATTTATGAAAAAATGTGTAGTTAGTTGGGAAATATTCAAAAATAAAGAGTTTTAAATCAAAATTAAAGCAGCTGAAAGTAGGGGAAGCAGTTGATAAAACAGTTATTCAATATTTTGAACAATTTTTCTTCCAATTTTGTTTAAATTGTACTTTAACAGTGATGAGAATATTTCCATGCTCTTATTCATAGAATATTTTAAACCAAAATAAATTTAAAAAAAAAATCTTGATCTGAAAAAAAAAAATTATCAACTGGATTTGTGAAATGTATAATTACGCCTAGTGAATTAGAATTGAAAAACTGTTGCAAATTTGAGATGAAATAAAAAATAAATAGCTGTGTGGCGAGATCAATTGGTTTTTGGAAAGAACTGAAATGCAGCTATCTGAAAAAATTGAATTTTGATTTTGTATATCTATTTTTTTAAATTATGTACTAGTACATATATATAGAATAAACTACACAAAAGTAAATGTACAAGCTATCAAAGAAAGGCACATATTTAAATACAAAAACACAAGAACAAAATGGAGAGATAAATTTGAAGCACGGGTGTAGAATAGAAACCCTTTACATTGTACAAGTCAACAAAACTTTATAACTAATAAACACATTACAAAATGACATTTAAAAAAAATATAATGGAATAAAATTTTAAATGAATAAAAATCTCACTTAGACAGAAGAGAAATATTCTCCATCATTTTCCTACTTTTTAACCTAAATACTTGCAAGTTGGAATGCTCATTATGCACATAGGCTGCAAAATACTATTAGTAATAGTTAGCTATAGGAATATAGTATAAAGATGCCAATAACATTCTGATATATATTACATATTTAAAAACGAAACAAATCACCACATACCAGGATGGAATAGATACGAATAGACTATATTTTTCAAGATAGATAACTTTCAAATGTCTCAACAAATAAAAAAAAAATGAGATTCCATAAAAATAATTATTACAATACTAATACACCAAAATCCCTCTAAATCAGTAATATATAATAAATTTAAAAAAATACATATAAATCACCAATATACTAGCATGGAGAAAAATTTGAAACACTTATGAGAAAAATAACAAAGCTCTTAAAAAAAAAAAAACAATAAATCACTTAGTTGCATAAACTTAAATATCAATTGAAGTACATACTAGCAGAATTGGATTCTTCATAAATCAGTAACATACAGCACTATTAATTCTCAGTGTTGAGGAAAACTTGAATTATGTGGATCACATTCAACTAAAGAAATTCATTGTAGAATGTAGTTATGAATATAAAGAATCCCATTTAAGTACAAACATATTTTGGAAGTTGCCCTAACATCACATCAACATTTGAAAAAATAAAATATCTTCAATTACTTGAACTATGAAGTTTAAAAAAAGTTTTTCAGAGATTCTATGTTTGAAAGTTATTTTGAGATTTTTATTATGGCTAGCAAACTAAAATTTTTTCAAAAAATTAAATTAATTATTAAAATATTACACTTTGTGGATTTTAAGCAGAATGGTAATAATCCAGACGTGAATAAAAGCTTATAAGAACAATCACTATAGTTGAATTCATTTGGAGATTTAAGAAAAAAATAAGGAGAAATCATTTTAGATATTAGTGAATAAAATTATGATAAAATAACTACTTTAAAAATTTATTCATTTCAATTGCAAAACATATTTTGTAAATTTAAGTGACTGAAAACTCCCCAATAAAAAAATCTTCGGCCAATTAGTGCAAGGAAAAAAGTATTTGTGGATTTGACTAGGCATATATATTCTTCAGTCAATAGGTTTGATTAACAGTACAAAGCTCAGATCTCTTTGATTGTACAGATAACATTTAATATTTGTTTTCATCGTCATTTTCAAGGCAGACTAAAGATCCTTCAAGAGCTTATTTTTGCATTAGCCAGAATAATGCGCACAAGAATAAAACGTAACTTAATGATTATGCTTCAGATGAGATTTCCTCAACTTCATTTTTACTCTGCACCCTTTACTAGGCAGCTGGCAAAATGTAATGACTATCAACTCGAAAAATAATAATCAACAAGTCACAGATTTTAAATGACAATCAAGCTAAACAAACCACCTAACGATAAATAACAAAAATCTACCATTTACCCATACAACCGCCATTAATGTCACATTAATCTGCATCTTCCATAGAAACGGAACACTAAACACTTGAGTTTGAAACGTTAGTGATATTAAAATAACATCTCCACAAATACTAGTCACACTTTAGAAGGCACACACAGACACACATTATTTCAGGTAGCTTTTTTTTTGGTTTTCAATCGAATCCTCGCTGGGAGGAAATTCAAGCCCATATTAGACCGGAGCGCATTCAGTGGGTCAATCTAGTGACCTATGGGTAAAAGGATTGACAGAACTCAATGATTGAACTACAGCATTTTTCTAAGACTCGCGAGAGCACAGTAAATATATATACTGAAAAATTGAGATGTCGGCATAGACCAATGTGCTGCTGGTCGGCAGTGAGATGAAAAAACAGTAGCAGCATGTGTAAAAGTCACACGCTTTGCTGTTTCCATTATTATTTAGGCATAAATGAGAATCAGCTACGTCCCACAAGAATATGTTTGGGGATGAGCAGCAATATTGCGAAATTGATATAAAATAAAAGGAGACAGAGAGATTACACTGAAACTCGGAAAAACAGCAACGTAACAACTGGATGAATACCCAGTACAAAGTCTACAAGACACCATTGAGAATGATGGATAAAACTTTTCACTTACAGAACAATTTAAAAAAAATATGTTTAAACATAACAGATAATACTGATAAATGTAAACAGAACTGCACACCTGCTCTTTATAAATGAAGAACCAACTCACTGAAAAAAGTGCAGATACCTATTTTTTAAAACTTCAAGACTCTGGCTTACTTCTAAGCTGTATTTTATGATAATTTAGTTTTACTGCAATTTTAGATTAATTCAATTTTAACTTATTGGTACATGATTTTTTACTTAAACATATCCAATTCTTAAAAGCATAACTGAAACCAACTATAAATTCACTTATTTTACTAGGTAACCAAGATTGCCAGAGATCTGAATCAAATGAAAAAGCAGGCTTCTTTGCACTTACAAGAAAATGCATTCAACATTCAAATGTTTTTACCCATTCACATCATGCTGCCTTTTGACAAGTTCAGCTCACAAGGCTGCATTGCTCGGTACAAATGCATATAGCCTAGAACCTAGATGTCATTTGCATGCATTCTGAAATGAAACAGACTGTATCCCAAACCAATGCCCCCTCTTGATGGAGGAAAAATTATTTATTTCTTCATGATATTTCACTGTATTCAATAGGCATCAAAGTTGATGAAAACTGTTGGCAGTGTAAAAAGTGTAGTGTTGCCTTTCATTTAGAAGAATGTTTTGAGATCTACCATACTGTACAATCGCACTTAGGCAACAGAATTGGCAAATTCATGTTTTCAGTATCATGCACGCAAAATTTTCGAAAAAAATCTTAACTGATTGATTTTATATATCATTATGCTTCCAACTAATTACTCTGTGAGGGCATTTAAATACGATTCCTCAGTCAGCTCTGAGGGCATTTAAATAGAACACCATTGGGAACATAAATAAAATCACAAGAAAACAAATTAAGACACAATGTCACTTAAGTTTTAGCACTTTCAAAAATTAGGAATTACTTGGTCAAGAATGCTGAAATTCACTAACTTAAAAAAAAAGTAAATGCCAGCAGGTATGCAGTACGGAACTAAAAACAATACAGCCAGGATCACCGAAGGAAAAATAAAACACGGGAAGCATAAAGTAGGGTAAGGTTGTTTTAAAGTCAAATGCAGGGAAACAAGAGTCCTAACTTCTCCATCCCTAGGGGATTGACAATTTCCCTCGTATGAAAGCATCTATCTAACCAGTGTAAAATTCCCAAAAATACATTTACAATGGCTGCAACTCTAACAGGAAAGTAGAATAAAGAGAAGAAAGAACAAGGATCAGAGGATTGTCACCTCACTTAACCGCTATGGCAGGAAATTCCTAAGCTGTTTTAAGTACATACATTATACGTGACGACCTGTCACTTTCTGCTAGGCACAAGAGTTAATAATTTAGCTATGAAATCTATATATATCATATATGTTTTATACAGTCTCAGAGGCAGCCCTTATATACTCTAAAATGTGAGAATTCAATAAGTAAGAATAATCCTGGGTTCTCTTTCTAAAATAAAGTTCTGAACTTCCATCTAAAGTGTGAGAACGAGTGGAAGCGGAAAAAGAGAAAAGAAATTTTGTTTCGAAACAAATGTGAATATACATGTGTGTATATATATTTATATATTGATGCAGATCAGTCGATTAGGAGTTCGAAGTGAACGCTTCCCATCCTGTCCGTCCGGTCGTGTTTGATGTTGGCAGCCCAAGCCTTGCATTCTATGTTGATGAGGACGCCCGTGATCGGCTTCTCGAAGTGGACGAGCACGAAGGGGGAGAGGTAACCGTCCAGATTGGTGAAGGGGAAATAGTACTTTGGAATGGCTCCATTTTCGGGGTAGTAACGTACAGGACCTATATTTTCTTTATCTGCAGGGTTCTGGAAGAGAAAGTGGAATGGGATGAAAAAAATAAACAGCATTTAAAACATAGGCATAATTTCAGTTTTTGCTAGAGGGGAGTCGAGCTGTTTTAGGCCCAGCGCACACATCCGGTATTTCAACGTGTGGCGCTGCTGCCACAACGCAAGTGCGGTCTGAGATACATTAGATCCAATGAAGTAGTGTACACATGACGCCGTTGCGGCACAGCATGTCTAATTTTCGTGCAATTTGTACCGCAGTTCCCCACACTGCTGCACACGCTTCTCCATTCTAAAGTACCTTGTTTTCATAAATAAATGGAATATAAATAATAATTAATAAATGGTTGTTTCCAGTAACGTCTATTTTGTTTCAAAATAAACTTTTTTCACACCAAGTAAGCGAAAGAAACACGTTTTCTTCGATATAATATTTATCGCAAATGGTGTGAAATGAGTCCTTGCGTCATTTCACGGTTTTGTGTGCATAGTTGGGCTTTGGTGCTGCAGCAGCGCCTGCACGTTGAAAAACTGAATGTGCGCACCGGGCCTTAAAGACCAGATTCTATATATTGCATGAAATATCTATTCCTCTAGCAGGAATTTTTATATATGCATTGGACAGCCACAATCAAAGCAATTCTGAAAAAATAGCTTTAGTAGCATAAATTCTTAATAATATGGTAGCAAAATAAGTCTTATTTAAAGGGTTACTTTTAGTAGCCTCCCAGTAGCTAAAGCCAATGAATAAGATCTTCATAAAGGCCACATTGAGTAGAAATAGGAAGAAGCTTTGCTGTAACAGGGCTGCCTCGGTCGAAGCACTTAAAAAATAGTTGCATGTAGCACAACAATTTAAAAATAATACCAAATAGTCTCCAAAACCTTATTTTAAAAGTGGTTAACATCACCATAGAACTCTATTCAATAAGATTCATGATTTCCCAGTTTGTCATCCTTGATCATAAATTCAAATGTTTTGACGAAATGTCAGAACTAAGAGATTTTGTTAGCAATTATGTATTCAGTACTTTGCTAGAAGGTATTTTATACTTGCTAGATCAACTTGTTGATGCGTAGATCAGGTACATGCATCACATTTATCAGAAATCTAATCACTTCCATCAAATTGTCATTTGCTTGCTAGATTCACACTAATTCACTTCAGGGTTATGATTAATCGAATCCAGTAAGTGTTTGTATAAGCAGGTACGTTAATTTTCCATGCATTGTCCAAATTGCAATTCACATAAAACTTCGTATTCATGTAAATCGAATAAGCTCCATTTGGTAAGTGTATCTATCTCTCAATTGTAAGGTAAACCAAAAATTGTACTAAAGCACCCAAAACCTGGCATAAAAAGTATAGGTTAAGCCAGGGCTCGAAATACCCGGGTGCACATAAAAATAAAAATGTGCACCAAATTTTTTCCCGCTAGGTGCACGCAGTGCAGATAACGTTAAAAAATGGGGGTAGAAACGAGTTTTATGTTATTTTGATGTTTGAACAAAATATTAGTATCGACCTCTCTCGCTCTAAAGGAACGTACTTAAAATTCCTAAATAAATTTATAAGCGAAAACTATAGATAGCTTGGCCTTAACGGTTTTATACAGGAGGTAGGTTTACTTCAACTACTGCCATAAGAATTTTCCAATGATCGAAACATTTTCCAGATGGCTCGTTTGAAGCGACTGTTGCGACAGCCGTTCGCTAGAGAAGGCAGAATTTATATGTTTAAATATATTCAATTACTATCTTCTACTAAACTATATAAACATATACAACTAATAAAGTAGTTTACATTACATTAATGCTCTTATACTAATTTTTTTAAATGGGCACCTAAAATATAACCAGTGCACCTAATTTAAAAATTAGGTGCACAAGGTGCACCTGTATTATAAAATCTATTTCGAGGTCTGGGTTAAGCAAACATTTCTAAATTCTGAACCAATAATTTTTATTTTAGTTAGATACATAAGTAAACTAGGGTTATCCATTAATTCAAGGAAATCAATTAAAACCTGAATCAGAGGTAACATTTTGAAATCACAGGGCTCCTAACAGGTTTCAAGGTCTAAAAAGGTGTCAAAAGTGACTAATTAAACCAAAAAAGTGACCGATCGAGCAAAAAAATAAGTGTGACAACTAACAATAATGCTAAATATATTCATGTATAAAGATCCTCCCCAGCCACACCTATCTTTTACTTTTCTTTCTTTGGAAGGATATTTTTATTTTCTTCATTTAAAAAACACATCATTTTAAAATATTAACATAAAAATTAAAAATAAAAATCGTAATTATGATTTTTTTTAAATTTGTTTATTTTTGACACAGCTTAAAGAATTTCTTCCTTTTCTTTGAAAGATTGTTTTATTTTTTGTTGTTGTTGTAAAAGCCCAAAATCAAGTTTGTCTTTTTCTTCTCAATAGAAGAATGTGCATTTTGTAAAGTCTGTCTTTGCTGACCTGCATCATCCGAGACTTTTGCCGCTCCTTCAATCATTTCCTAAGCAAGTGCTACTTCCTTAAAATCTTTATTTTTTATCACCTTCTTGAGCCTATCATTGGCTTCCTTTAATAATTTTGAAACACTGTCCGATGCCTCATCACCTTTCTTATGCATAATTTTAAGTTTTCGTTCTTCTATCGCCTTTCTTTTCTTTGCCAGCTGCTTTAAATTTTTTTTTTCTGTTTCCAGTCTATCTTTTTCTTTCTTGTCCTTCTCTAATATTTCTTGTGCCTTACATTTTATATCTTCTAAATAGGCATTGTATGCTTTATATGCAGCCTTTCCCATATCCATTAGCTTTGTTGTGATCGGCAACAAATGAGGTTGATTGTCAAAATTTGCCAAGCTGCTTTTAACCTTCATCAATGCATTGAGTGTGCGTTCTGACATTGATGCTCTGTCTCCTGTCAAAGCTCTTCCTGAGGCTGAGAAGCCACGTTCAATGTCAGCACTACCATGAGAAAGTGACAGAGCAGCCTTCACTAGCTTTGACACAACTGGGTACTTAGGATTCACACCACTAATGTCTTGCAGTCTTAAGAACTGGTTCCAGTAAACATCAATAGGCATTCCAGATCCTTCTTCCTCAAATTCTTTTTGGAGTAATTTCCACTGATCCAGTAGTATGTCTGTCTGGACATCCAATGGAATTGCTCTTGCAACTTCTAATACTTGTCGCACACTCTCACCACAGAGTCTCTCAACAGGATCAAGACAGGATAAACTTTTAAAGAGAGATGAACTGAAAGAGGACTTCTTCAAAAGATATTTAACACTGGCAATTTAATGCTTCTGAGCTTTTAGAAAAAATATTTCCTTCTCTTTCACATTCTGAAGCGGTCTAGAAATTTTATCTCCAATAACAATATCAGAAAGAGGCAACAGTTTCTGAGGACATATATTTTCCAATTGATCCATTTTCAAATCTCGAATAAATTCCTCTTTGTAGATCCTACACAAAATTGTTCTTGTCAACAATTCAAATTGAGAATGAAGGTTATGTATTAGAGGTTCCTTTTTCTGAATAAATTCGGTCACATGATTAAATATACTTGCACTTGATACGACAAATATCACCTCAGCCTTCATAGTTTATCTTCTAAGTAAATGAATTTTTTTAGCCTGGTTTTTGTATCATGTTTGGCTTCTTTACTGGAATGTAGTCAAGGAAATCCTTTCACACTGCAATCCAATGTTCAAGCAACCTTTGAGCAGCTGGCTTTAGGCTTAGCCACCTGCTTGAACAATGCTTGATGAAATGGTGAGTGGGAAGTTTCAAGTCTTCTTGAATTTGTTTGTATATTGACCAATGGCTTAGGCCACTGATTAAAAAATAAGCGAATAGTAAAAACTAGTTCAGACACATCTTCCCCCAACTCTTTTAGACCTTTAAGGTGTAAATATTACATGTCCCAATGTTAATTAGTTTTTTTTTTTTTTTTTTTAGGGTAGAAAGCAATGAGTCACTAATCTTTTTAAAAACTGACTTTCACTAAAAAAAACCCAAAGAATTAGTAATAATCAACTGATGATAACAGAATGATTTTCAATACATTCGCAATGCTCCTTCAATATTTAACTGCCGAAATTTTTGCATTCTCTGGTTACGGAAGGGTTTGGAATCTTTCAAATCTCAAACTCCTGAAAAAACGGCTGAAGTCCATTAAGATTTCCATGCCCTCATTTCTGTGAGACAAAGAGAGCAGCGCGTGAATAGCCTCCGTTCCGTAGACAGGAGTGTCGAGGTTCTCGATGGGGAGCTTCGAGCGCTTAGAATGTGAGAGGTTGATGATCTATCCCCTTAAAAACTTTGCAAAAGACACCTTCGAGTGTAAATTATCATGCATATTGAAGATTCCACAGTCCTTTCAGTGTTTACCCTGACGTATCTATATCTTCTAGACGTAATCAGACCCACAATAGCAACTGCAACATGTGTGATGACAAAGGTACTAAACGCATTAACTCTCCTCCTGGGTTAACGTTGAGTTAATATCAGCTTTATCCGTCTGGTCTCTTGACCACTCCAATCTCGTCTTATTCCAGAATCCGAAAATAAAAAGGGTCTGTTGAGACCGCCCTCAGATCTGTGTAAGGAGGGTGTTATCCCCCTTTAAAATGACCACTGGCATCAATCACCATTCACGAGCTGTCAGCATCTGACCTCCTAGAAGGTCCCTTCTTTTGTTCGACCCTGTCGACCGGTGATATCTATCTTGCACCAAATGATACGGCACACAATACTATGAAAGGAAAACGTTAGTCATAAATGCCACTCAAGTTAGGTAATTACGTAAGAGGGGTCGGACATGCAGATGGCCCTGCTTCCCTTAAACTTCACTTCGTTTTACTGATGGTCTTTTCCTGTGGAAAAATTTCCAGAACTTGCTGCTAATACACCACGGGCAACGTGAAGTATGCTTATACAATTGAAATGGTACGTTTTTAAATTCATTCTTGCGGTGGAACGCAGCGCACATTTCAAAATTGAATTCGTGCAAACCCTGTTTTTTTTTTTTTTTTAAAGAAAACTAATTTTTTCAACTGCACACAAAATTTTTTTCTTCTTTAAGTAGAATTTAAAAACTTAAAACTCCTGAAAAAGTGACAAAATGTCAAAAAGGTGAAAAAAGGGACGTGTAAGGAGCCCTGAAATCAGAATGTAACAAAATTCCCAATTGAAGAAAAATGTTTTCTGTTTGTAGATGTTTTATATTATATATGCAACGCCATCAAAAACGATCACAATGGAAAAATTATTTTAGCAATTCAAAGTTTGATACCAATTAATTTGTAATGCTAAACTTAAAACAAATTGACTTGGGAAAGTCCACTGTCCCCATAGAGTGTTCATCTGGAAACAGTGATTTTGCTGATTTGTAGTTTTGGAATAATAGTCTGATTTTGGATGACTGCATAATAATGAATAATGTATGGACGATTTAACTAATTAATGACGTTTCTCTTCTATTAGTTTCACTGTATTTCCCACTGAAATATAACCCTTACATATTTTTATGTATTTATGCATGCAGTTATTGGAATAACCAGAGGAAATATATCTTGTGGTAAAACCTACTTGTAAGATCTTATGGATAGCATGATTAAAGATTATAAAAATAAACTCACCTCCCCAGCACATGATATATATACATAGTTAGGATCATAATTTGCTCTAATATGATCAGGCATTAATGAAGGTAAAGTAGAATTTGTATAAGGTACAGGTTTCCAACCATATATCTGAAAAGAAAGGTTTGAGTAAATTAAGTATATCCATCTGTAATGTCAACTATTGCATGCATGGTAAGTCTCAGTTTAAAGATACCCAAATAGGTCAAAAAGCATCAGCAAAAGTTTGACTGCATGGAGGACATTTAATAAATAAAAAGACTAATAAAGACACATTTTATCAAAGGAATACATAATAATATGGATTACTCCTGGCATGTAACTTTGCATGTAAGTTGATATTTATGCACCATCTAGAATTTTTTTTATTTCAGTGGGATATGTTAGGTGGAACTTACATCTACCTGGTTTTGTTTTAAAACCAACTTTCTATGGATAGATTTAAGTTTCAGGAAAAAATATATTTTCTTTTTTGGAATTAAAAAAAAAATGAAAATCTACTCCCATTTGATTTTCAGCATAAATGTATTAGAAATAAACAATGGCATGGATCATAAAAATTTAATTATTAAAAAATTAGTATATTAGTGTTAGTATAGCTCATTTTTATGCATGACATTGAATATTGAACTTTTTTATTACAAGTTGCAACTACAATGCTTCAAAATCAATGCTTTACAGTTTTTCAGATTTCAACTTGTAACAGCATGCACCTTTACTATACTTAATTTAAATCTTATGAATAGGAAAGAAGCAAAATATTATGATGGAACAAGCAAAGCTTTGAAATATAAACTTTCCTAGTGCAAAAAAAATATATAAATGCAGTGGACTGAATTGAGAGTTCAGTTGGAACAAATCACATTTCATAAAAAAGGAAAATCTGTATAAATTAATGTGCAATATATAAATTAAAAAAAAAAAAGCAGACTTTTTTTATTCACAGAGTACCCACTCTTCCAAGCAAAAGAAAAATTAGGACTTTTGAAGGCTATTTTTCAGTTTTTCTAAATAAATTTTTAGCTAATCTACACTTTTTAAGCATTCGATACTTAATGACACTTTTCCTTGGACAAATAACTTTTAATTTAGTCTTTGAATGCAGGTGAAATAAAATATGCAGTGTTCTTTTGAAAACTTTGAGGCTTAAGAAAAATTTGAAGGAGTTTCAGAAAATGAAATTAAAAATTAGGCCTTTTTAGGCTTGGGGGAATATATATAAGCAGTACAAGTATAGCCAATATCTTACCCGGTTAATCTTCAGGAGAATACATGGTCTTCCAACATCAAATCCAAAATTATTCGAGTATGTACAATAGTTACCCAAATCTTCGAGAATAAATTTACAAACATGTTCTTCATGATACTGGCTTTCAAAATCACAAGAGCGTACATGCTCACCAAATTGACGACCACCCTTGTAAGCTAAGGAATTAGATGATTAAATTATCAAATTAAAATGCATTACTTTCACATCAAAACAAAGGTAAAGTAAACAGGTAAATGTAACCGCAGAAAATTCTACTGTAATTATGCAATATAATGCAAGAACTGCTACATTATACACCAAAAATTAAGAAGGAACAAGATAAATTATACAGAACAGTGTTTTTTTCCCCATTTAAATTACATTCTGACTTGAGAATACCTAAACACATGCCGAAATTTCCTCCTAGATTAAATGATAAATTTAGGAACATTATTTTAGTTTTTAATGTTCGTAATAGCAAACTAGTTCTAACTATAGTCAAAGCAACTACTTGCAACAGCTGCATCCGCAGAAAGACTAATTTTCAAGTTAGGGGACAAAGGCAGAAAGTACAAAACCGTTTCTTAAAATTTAATATTGCCAAACCTTTTTTTCAAATTATTTTTTGTTTATTTTAATCTGCCTATTCAAGAATATTAATAGAAATTACAAAATAGAATTAAAATGAAGATAAAATAATAACAAGCATGAGGATTAACTTTCAATCAAAAAATCTCAAATTCCTAAAATTGTACTGTTATGTTTATGAATTTTTATTTCTCTTTCTAACATGTTTAATATCAGCATAACAATTTCCCAAAACTTTATAGCATAAATGTTTAATAAAATTCCATTCTAGAGACTGCACTGTAACTTGCGGGTATCTCTAACAAGTTGAAAGTTATAAAGGCAAAATTACAATGTATGTGATAAAAATCAGATTTAAATTTTTAAAAATTCAATTCCTTGATTTTTTTAAATAAGTCATGATTTTTTTCCCTATTTGTCTATAAAGTAACCATTTAAAACTAATCTTATTGCATATCTGCCATCCTCCGAGAAAAAAAATACCTAAAAATAATAAAAAAAATGCAAAATTTGCAACAATTGTACCAAACTGGGCTGTAGGAACACAGTTCAAATAGAAACATAACCTTGCCCTGAACTGTTATATACTACACAGCAGTTCGAACTAAGCAAATGGTGTTGGCTTACATTTATTGGTGTCAAATATAAGCAACATTGACCAAATAAACTTATCTCCAGTGTTTAAGAGGTATATTTGAAGGATTTTCTTGAAAAATTAGTACCAGACGTTTTTTACAATAATTAAGCAGCTACGGATCTTCAGATCTTTTTTTTCATGATTGCTATGACTTGATGTTAAAACTTTAAAATTGGTGGTACTTAAAAATGTCCCCCCTAAAAGAAAATCCAGAAAATATTTTCCCATCCAGACGACTGAAAACCATGTTTTTTTTAACAACTGTAATAATAGGCAAATACAGTCTCGAAAAAAATCTAAACCAGCTCCTTTCTTTCAAACACACTAAACATAGTAGAGCAAATTCAAAGATATCATTCAATAGAGAATAACGTCCTATCCAAATTCAAATGTGGAAAAAAAAATCGCATAAGGGGACAGCCTCATAAAATTTGAAACAAATTTCTAATGGAAACGAAATGTTTTGATGCCGTTGTATGAGATGTGTTTGTCTGTTGAGAGAGATCACACAGTTTCTGATCTCCGTTTTCATTCCAAAAAAGAATGTCTGATAACACAGCCGTGTAAATATTTCTATGTATGGAGTCAGATTAAATAAAGTGTATTTTTGTAGAGAACGATTGAATAATTTGATTCAAGGAGTCTTGTAACACCAATCACTCTTGCCATGAACAAGAATGTACAGATTTAATTTTGTCCTAGTTTGAATGATGAACTAGACTCGTCATCAGTAACTTAGGCAAAACAAGTGCATGACGAGTCTCAGTCATAAAATGTACCCAAGGGGTTAAACACAATTTCATATAAATTTGTCAATACATGCAAATGATCCAAGAATTACTTTTTTTTAAATATGGAAGTGGAAATTATCTAAAAAATTATTTCCTTAGGTTTGGCAGATGTTTTTAAAACTTTTGGTTGCTCTCTAAAATCACCATAGGGAGGAAAATTTAATATAACAAAAAAAAACATTGGAAAGAGTTGAAACTTTGCATGATTATATCAGAAGTCCTTCTGAATTGATTCCCATCAAAATACAGTAAGGTTAAAATATACTCATAACTTCGAAACATCAAGACTTAAAATTTAACACCTGAAATTAAATTTTGTTAGATTCGAAATTGTGTCGAAATAGGTATTTATTACATATATTGAAATAGGTATACATTTCATTAAAAATCATTAAGTTGGTGCTCAATTTAATATGAAGACAGCCCCTTAAGTGCATTTGAATTTATAGATGTTAGTTCCTGTCATATGCCATCTTTGAATTTTCTCCACTGTTAAAATTGCTTGAATGAAGAGAGGTGGTTCTGTTTCTTTTTAGCGACTGTACATTAATCTATTCATAAGTAACAAGAAAAAGTTCTTTTCTTATACACAACCAACAATATAATACTTACAATAATTTACTATAAAAATACATTTACTTACGTTCTAAATAGGTTTCTAATGAATTCACCCAGTAGTCCCATTCCCGAGCACTTCCATGAGTAAACCAAACTAATGTGCTATCAACATTGTCTGGATGAGGGAGAGGTCGAAATCCTAATCCTAAAATCAAATAAAAATTCAATTGAATGATACAAAATAGTTTATAAACTTGTGATATTCAGCAACTATTGAAAAAAAAAATTAAACTTGTAACAGTAATGAATCAGAAAGGAGAATTTTAATTATCTTCTATAAAATTAAAACCCTTTAAACTTCAATTTATGTAATGCACAGAACTGTATGAAAGAAAATACCCAGTGTGGTTTACAAATGCATTTTACGAAGGCTGTGTGAAACTTTTAATGTGAGACAATATTTTTGGCTTGTCATAATAATCCTTTTCAATTTCAACAGATTTTCTGATGTCATGAATGTTTACCAATTAGTTATCTTATTGCTTTCTTGTTTATTTTTTATTTTGCTTTTTGAAACTGAAAAGAGAAAACTAGTCATAAACCTTAAATGGCAAATATTTTTTTCTCGCAAACCGCATCTTGAAGTGCACAAGTTTGAATTGTTTTCCAATATGTGCATGATTCAGTTATTTGTAATAAGGCACTGATGGGTTAATAGCACACTTTTACATCTGCTTTTACTTTCTATAGTGGGAAAAGTGTGAAAATTTATATTATTAAATCCCTGCCAAAGTATGAATAGCTGAAAGGACAATTTTTCATATCCTCAGGACAAAACTCAGTGTTTTTCTAATCCATTTTTTAAAACTGCCTTAGTTGCAATTAGATTGGAAAAACAATTTAATTCAAGTTCCAAGAAGTAAAAACAGCTAACAAAACAACAGCAAAATAAAATAAACTCATAGCACCATTTCACACATATAATTTTTTTTTTGAAGCCATGCTTATAGTTCTTAAATTAAAAATGAAATATACTTTATTGATGTCACACAAGATAATAAAAAAAAGGTCAAGAAATGAATCATTATTTGGATAAAACGATGTGTGTACTTTTGTAGTACAACACATTTATATCTTGCTGAATCTAAAAACATTTATTAGATCAGAACTGTTAATATTTAATTTAATTATTCAAATCTCTATTGAGATTACACTAAGTATGAAAGGAATATGCTGCAAGATAAAATAAGAGACGTTTATAAACATTCTTGATTATCAAGTGCATTATAGAAAGATAAAAGTATTGTTTTCTTTTTTGTCCAATACGAATTTTAAATATATCAGTGTTTTTAAGAGTTAATATGTTATAATTATCAAGGGTTGCACTTTTGGGAAAAGCTTATTCCAAATTTACTTCATTTTTACAAGAAGCATCGCTATTTAACTAAAACTTTTTGCAATGAATACACAGCAGTAAAAAAACAATCCATTCAATGCAAGATTACATTTATGAGTTAAACAAAGCTAGATATCAATATTAATCATAGGAATGTTCTTCATGGTATCATAATTCAGAAAACTTTTCATGCTTAGCAAATTAAAATCAATAAATAAACCAAGTTGAACAAATATACCAAGTTAAAACAAATATTCTCAGAAAAAACATAAGTAGGAATTTGCCCAGTTCTGAGTTTGCTGGCTAAGGATATTCTAGTTACAACACTTCAAAATTATCGATTTGAGACAAAATATTTCCACACAAAGCACAGAAAAGAAAGTATACTTATGTGAATATATATATATATATATATATATATTTTTTTTTGGAATCATTATTACACATTATAGAAGACCATAAGCATGTTGTACAGTAAATTCAATGTTATTGTATTATTAGAATTATATAATATAGTAATGGAAGAACAAACCATAAATAAATTAAATAATTAATACATAGAGGAGAAGTAATTGGAAATTCAGTGTTCAAAATAATGAATATATACCTGGATTTGATCCAATTCGGCTACTATCCAATTGCCATTTAGGTGTGTAGTAATCCAATGTTTGGTAAAAAACTAAGAGCATAACAACCCAAAACCCAGCTAGCAATAAATAGAATATAACGTAGAATACTCCAATTTTCACTAAAAAGAGAACACAGAACATGAATTTTTTCAAGATCTAGGAAATATAATTTTAATAGAAACAAAACTAATAAATTCATTTTGAAAAAGCATAACTTGGATCTGTTATATAATATGTACACCATTAAAAGACAATAGAATTTTAATTCATGTAGAATGCTCTGATTTTTGCTAGGAAGAGAATATCGAAAATAAATATTTTTCCAGCATACTTTCCAAAATATAATTTAAATGGCAGTAATAAGTATGAATTCCATTTTGAAAAAGTGCACATTGATTTGATATATGTACCACAGTAAAATATAACATACTGTTTTACAATACAAGAACATAGAATGAATGAAACAGAGTTAACCATTAGATTTTTTCGTTCTAGGCAAAATATAAAACCTGGGTTAGAAATTAAAAGCAAGCATCAATTACATTTCTACACTTCCCCTCAGTTGCCTAAATGTTCTGTTTGGGAATCATTATAAATTTTGTTTTCACGGATATGTACAAATTGTGGCATTTTTTGGTTATAGCCATGCCAATACACTGCTGCATTTTTGCTTATGTTTTAGCACAGAACATTTCCTCATTACTAACACCACATAAATTCAATCAGATAAGAGTCTAAATATTGGTGGCAGTACCTCTGTGGTACTTATTGTGCCATTTTGCACTACCGCACAACAGTCTGGGCATGAACAAAGGCTACCTAACCATTTCGGCTTTGAGTCACATTTCATTTCATAGGTGGGTATTCGAACACAATCTTCCTTTGAATAATATTTCTTTCTTCAAAAAATAGCAACGCTGCTTGTTCATCTCTTGGCGCAAACCAGAAATCCATTGCATTAACAAAGGAATAAGCTAAACTGGCACCAAAAACCAAACAGCTGGTATAGAAACAAATAGTGTGACAAAATAAGCAAAAGTGAACTGAGCTTTATTGGTGCAGCCATAACGGAAAATTACCAATTGTGTTATGGCTAGGGCCTGGACTTTGATGCAGCAGCTAATTAAAATAGTAGATTGTTAGAAGGATGAGAAGAAACAGTTTCTATAAGAGCTTTCACTAAAGAACCAAAACAAATTTAGAAAAGGATGGTGTAAAGAATAACTAAATACAAAACCCAATCATTGAAACAAAATTTATAAGAGCAAAATATGATAACTGTTAATTTCGAACCCTGTATTGCATTAATGACCTCAACCTTTAGACTACGGCCGGTACAGCAGTTGTACCTTGAAAGTTATAAGAATCTTGCCAAGAAAGAATCGCGCTTGTCATATCTAAAGGTTAATTCCTATTATATTGTAATCTGAATACCATATTATGCAATTCTCATAGTGAAGATCAATTATAAATTACATATTTTTATAATTGTTTCATCACTTTAAATGAATATTTTTATAACAATTGATGGAGGAATGTTGTGATTTATAATACAAGTTCTCCTTTAGTGAACCATACATTAATTACTAAAGGGTCTTTTTTTTAACATACAAGATTACAGTGTGAAGTTTTTTTCCCCAGTAACAAAAGAAATAATTATCCATTTCTTTAAAAATATAGTTTATTTTGAGGCAATCTTTAAAACAAATAACTTAAATTCATAAAGAATACATGTACTGGTTTAAAATTTGTAAAGAATATATATATATTTAGCCATTCTTTTCATTGTAACATAGAAAAGTCCCCGTGCACCTGTTGTGACTAACGAAGGGTTAAATAATGCAGAAGATTTTAATATGTGGAAATGGGAACTATCTGAAATACATGATTCTTGAATTTCTTGATTAATAGAAGTTTTAAATTATTTCTTTGAATGATCATTCAACGTCATTAAAAATTTTGGATTCAAGTAATCATGATTTCCATTGAAAAATCAAATACTTTTCAATGATGCAGAAAAAAAAACTTTCATTACTTCAAAAGCAAATTCTGGAACAGGCATTTCAGAAGTTCTGAACTTCATTAAAGAGTTTTAAAATCAAAATTGTAGACAATGTACTCAAATATTAAAAACAAGTTTAGACACACAAATTAG
Source organism: Metellina segmentata (assembly GCA_947359465.1). Lineage (NCBI taxonomy): Eukaryota > Metazoa > Arthropoda > Arachnida > Araneae > Tetragnathidae > Metellina > Metellina segmentata. The sequence continues at coordinate 71,897,620 of OX375877.1, read as the reverse complement.
AACATCGTTTATTACTTAATTTGCTCATTTTTTCCTTAATGATTGATTGTTGGTATTATTCCACTTAATTATAAAATAGTTTTCATTTTTAACATTTAAAATTTGATCAATATTATACCGATGACAACTTCACTTCGAAACGAGTCCTGTAATTTATAATCAGAATATACCTCCAAAATCATTCAAGAATCTGATTTTCAAAAAACGTAATAAATTAAAAATATTTTATTTTCCGAGAACTTTTAAAACCATTTTAATTCTTTCGATTAAGACTTGAGAGTCTAGACTTAAGCACCGGGAATACTAATCCAAGAAGCCAGTGAAAAGCTCGACGATTGAATTAATTAAATACAATGAGATCGGGAATGATAAAGAAATGTTTGATATTCAACGAACAAGTATACTCCCTTCACAAGATAAAAGCAACCTCCAAGGCATTTTAAAATTTTAGATCGTGACTTTGGCCGATCTGACCTTTATGACCAGCAGAGGACTTTTTGAACAAAAATAAAACGATGGTATTTCTACGATTTCGAAACGCCATGAAACTTTTTTGAATACTTCATTGTACCATTGGCAATAATGCACAACATTTTAAATAGGATACATTGTTTAATGTACTACCATAACTCCATGCATGCCCTTTAACTCGAGTTGCATGCTCAGAAGGGCGGGGTACGGTAGGGTGTTTACAAATAAAAATTGCACTTACACCAACTGCTACCGCTTCGACCACAAAACTCTTTTGTTGCAGGATTCCATACAAAGTTCATAAATCCTTTATCTTCTGTGTCTTTTGTGGACTTAATTAAGTCCCCATCTTTATCTGATGCCATCTTCTCCATGGTGAACGGCTAGCTAGGCAACCGCTGTTTGGATTTCGATCGATGAAAGAAAAACTGACGCCAACTGAAACCCGGATAGATCTATTTTCCCTGCGGTTACAGTTAAAATTGGAAAAGAAAATGTAACGGTTCTCTTAAATGCACATTCATTTCTATCTGGTTTTGTTTTTAAGTAATCCTGAGTATTCTATTTCAGGACTCGCTTTATGTGACGGAACTGCCAGAGTACTCCCAGCAGTCCAGGATTTTGTGGTTTCAAAAATGAAGATATTCTGTAATTTTTTCAGTGACACAGAGAATGGCGAAGAAAAATTATGAATGCACTTTCTCGATTTTCATTGCAGCAGTAACAAATGTCTACGGTTTAATTTTGGTAATTATTCTGAATTTTAAACAATTTTCTTCACATTTTTTTTTTCTTCTTGTTTTAGTAATCAGCATTGAAGCACAACTGTTAGTTTGTATCAGGTTATTAAATGACGACATAACGTTATGTACATCGATGGTTATGTAGAAAATGAAATATATGTATCTTGTTACAAATTTTTACATCTTTTAAATATCCTGAATCAAAGTAGCTCGTTGTGTTGTTCTAGTACGAAGTTAATTACCAATTATTACCCTAAACCAAAAATTATTTCATTTTTTTTAACTCAATAAAAATGAAGCCCTGAAAGCTAAATTGATTTCTGCTACTTTATACTTTAAATCAGGTATCTTCAACCTCCCAGACTTGGAACCCTTCTAGGAATCCTAGATTTAAATAACAGCAAACAGCCTATGAAGGTTGGTCGAAAAACTTTGATTTCCGATCAAGACATTGCAAAGGCTTTCTTGAAGTTTTACCGCAATGTTAGTAATTTTAGACTTAGGGCTGTAACGTCGTGGGTATAGTTTGCGTGGCGAGTGGCTTGAAGATAATTAAAACGACATTTAGAATTACAGCACATTTAATTAATTAAAGAAGAATACATATATGTTAAAACTATTTCGAGGCTAATAGATATTGTACAAATTAGGGTTTCACGGAGCAGAGTCGTCCTGCGTCCGCTCACGTTTCGGTTTTCCACGATTCTCCTTTTCTCGAGAGAAGACCCCACACATTCTTCCGAAGCCGCTCCAGTTCAAAGAGAAGGGGATACCCCCATCCGGTCATAAACTCATGGACCACCATGAAAGCTGTGGTCAGAGGGACCCCCACGGTATCGTTACAGCTTCAAGATTGGAAAGAGAGAAATAAATTCTCCTTGTGTGAACCTGGAATAGGACGATCTGTTCTCATCTTTTTCACAAGGAATTTCAGAGAAGTCTCCGGAACTTATCTAGAGGAAAGAGTGCCAGCACTGACAATATCTTAACCGAATTCATTCTGGAACTGGGCATGGAGGCTAAACAAACTATTTTATTCTTTACCAGAACAGCGTGATTGCTACGAAAATGGATAACATTTGTAGTCTTTTGGAATGAATTCCCTGCGAATTTAAATTTGGTCAAAAAAATCACCACGGGAAACGCCGTGATGGTCTCGTCATTGACAAATGTGACCAAATTCGATAAAAGTCTATGTAACATCCATCATGGCGTTGCCGGTGGTGTTGGTTTAGTTCGCAAACCAGAACTATGTTTTACTTCGCAAACTGGATAATAGCCATAACGGAGTTGTCCGTGGTGTTGGTTTGCTTCGCAAACCAAATGGGAATTCGGCGTGACGTCACAAACTCAGGCGAAAATATAAATATTTAATAATATTATTTATCTTTTAATATATTATCTTTTAATATAAAAATTATTTATTAAAAGAAACTCAAACGTATAAGGTATCTATCTGATATCAAATTTTCAATCTGTCTTCAACGATCCCGATTTTACAAAAAAAAATACTAAACAATGCCAGCCAAAATGTTTTTTTTTTGCTTTCTTTCGCTGAAATTGTAAGAGTGCAGGAAATGTAATCTGTTTATTTTTGGAACGCGCAAGTTGACGAGACGTCACAATCTCTTGCGAAAATATAAAAGATATGCAATTTAAAATTTTTATTTATTTAAAGAAAATCATATTTTTAGGTATGGATTTAAAATGTGAAATTTTCCGCAGGTTTAAAATCTGTTGAAATTTTTACTTTATCTTTTACGGTCTAGGAGATATAAAAAAGGAACTAAATAACTCCAGTTAAAAGTTTATTTGTTTTTTATCGTCTTTTTATCGCTGCTATCTCAGCGTAAAATGAAAACGGAAGCGAAAAAAAAAATTTAGAATCTGTGATATTCTATGCTGTTGCAATCAATAATTATAAAATTTCATTATTCATTTAAAATTGTTCTAGATTGAATTTTAAATTTCACCGCGACCCAGAAATTGCAAACGATTTGGACTACCTGTGTGCCAAATCCCATTACTTCAAGTGCCATAGATTCGTCAGGGTTTTTGCGTGCAGAAAACAAAGAAACAAACAGATAGACAGACAAACACTTCCTTTTATAATAGCAGAGATAAACAAAACATGTGGTGGCTCTTTTCCAAGGTATTGGAGAAAGGCGTATGCTATTCCTATCTTAAAACATAAAAAAGACTCAGCTGACACCCATAGTTTTAGACCTATTTCCCTGTACATTGAGTAAACTATTTGAAAGAATGGTCGTTGATCGACTACAATATTACCTGGACAATTGTGGCCATATCTCTGAGAGTCTGAGAGACAAGCTAGTCTTAGATGGGGGTATAACACAACCGAACAAATTGTTCGACTATCGCAACATTTTAAAGACGACCTCCAAAGGAAACAAAGTACACTTGCTGTCTTTGTTGATTTTAGATCGACTTTTGATTGTGTGTGGAGAAAAATGCTTCTCAGAAAACTTTTGTATATATGAATGTATCTGGTCATCTCTTTAAATGGATAGGTAACTTCCTTTCACAGCGGTTCTTAAATGTCCAATTTAAAAACTCTCGATCAGGTTTCGGACAAACTAGGCAAGGCCTCCCACCACAGGGCTCTGTTCTGAGTCCTGTTCTGTTTAATATCATGATAAATGATCTAATAAGCTTTATTAAAGACACTGAGACTTTATAAAAAAGACTGTTATTCTCAGTCCCACACTTTTTCCCCTCTTTATTGTTGGTTTGGAAAAAAGCATACCAGAAGATGTGGACATCGGTATCTTTGCCGACGATATAATGTTTTATGGAGTTTGGGAACTGAGGTACCCGTTATTGAAGAGATACTTAATGTCACTTTGGTGACTTTTGAGAGGTATGCATTTACTCACAAATTATCTTTTAACCCGGAGAAATCGATAGTGACCTTTTTTACCACCAATAGGCATCTATACAACTACAAACCAAAACTGCTTTTCAATGGACAACCACTCACATATGAAAAACATCCTAAGTATTTAAGGTTTATTCTTGATCCAGAGTTTACCTGCAATCGGCATATTGATCATCTTGTGGCCAAAGCCCGAAAACGTCTCATTACTCTTAAATATATAGCGGGAAGAGATTGGGGGGCAGATGCCGATACTCTGAGAACTACTTATATCACGCTTATCAGGCCTATTCTGGAATACGAATTCCCAATCTACTTCTGTGCCTACGAAACAAATCTTCTCAAACTGGAGCGCGTTCAGCTTTCTGCTGCTCGTATTATATTGGGGCTAAGAAATAGCTGTCCTTCTGATATTGCCCTGTACGAGTCTGATCTGCAACCTCTACATATAAGAAGAAAGGCAAATCTAGTCAAATATTATAATAAAATCTACAGCTATGCATCGCAAAATCGTACTTCCATGTTTCTACATGGCTGTCAAAACAACAAAAGACTCAAAAAGTACAGCCCTTTTAGTTTGGCGGAGACCCAAGGCATAATTTTTCACGAGGTCGAAACTCTTTCCTTAAGAAGTTGTATTGAACCCTCAGAGGGCCTACCGAGAGTTTCCTTCCACTTTGACCTTAACTCCTCTGCAAATAAGAATACTCATCTTGATGTCTATCTCCGACAGATGGCCCTAGAAATTATTGACGGTATTCCTGAAGATGCCATACAAGTCTTCACAGACGGCAGCCGAACAGACAATCTTGCAGGAAGTGGAATTTATATTAAGACTCCTACTCAGGATTTTACTCTTCAGCAGCGAAATCCTGATACTTGCTCAGTGTTTAGAAGTGAACTACTGGCAATTAATGAGGGGCTTGCTGCTGTTTTAACCTATGATAGTGACTTCAGTGAACTGTGGATCTTGTCAGACAGTCGTAGCTCGCTACAACATCTGAATGAGTGGATTTCAGTAAGCGATACTACTAGCATTGCTATACTTCTAAAATTGAAATCACTTTCTCAATATCACGACGTACACCTTCAGTGGATTCCATCGCATGTGGACATACATGGCAATGAAATCGCAGATGGATTAGCAAAAGAGGGTTCAAAGAGTGTCTCGATCACTTCTACTTCCCTAACATATCAAGAACTCTACTCCAATGTAAAACAAAAACTCAATACTTCATGGCGAACTCCACCCACGCATCACTGGTACTGCAGAAAAAGTCCTGGTACTCTACTAAACATCAAATGTGACAGAAGTACGCAAACCACCTTGGCCAGACTTGCAAGTGGACATATAAAGTGCCTTTCCTTCGTGGACGGTTCAAAAACCTACCAGACCTGCAGGAAATGTTATGCTGATCAGGCGTCGCCTGAGCATGTCATCCAGTGTCTTGGACTTACAGAGCAGGACATTACTTCTGACCCTTTGACTGTAAGGGACTTTTTATATGTCAACAACCTATTGGAGCTCGTCTGACTTCTGTCAGATGAGTGGGATTAGAAACAACAACAAAGACACTGTACCAGAGATAAATTTTTTAGTATATGCTAATGACCTTGTTCTATGGTCAACTGGTTCGATATCCCTATGTTGGAGAGTACCCTAAATAAAGCTTTGGAGGCCTTGGCAGATTGGACCTAAGAAAATGAATTCAAGGTAAAACCTGAAAAGACACATTTTGAACTTTTAACTCTAAGCACGATAAAGCACAACATCAACTTGGTGTACAAAGATAAAGCCTTCAAAGATAAAGTCAGGACAGACAGTGCTACTTACCTGGGTATAACCCTTGATACAAAGATACAGACTAAATTGGTCTAAAAATATAAACAAAGTGGTCGATAGTGTGACAAATCGACTCAATCTGTTGAAAAGAATTGCTGGGGTGAAATAGGGAGCAACCCAGAGTGTTCTAATTACCACGTTTGCCTCCTACATTGAACCTGCTTTTGACAATGGTGCAAAGCTTCTTATCACTGCTTCTGACAGTGCGTTATCAAAACTGGACATTGCTCAAAATAAAGCACTGATACTCATTACTGGTGCAGCCATCTCAACTCCTATTGCTGCTATGCAATTGCAGACTGAAATTTATAGTTTATCTGGTAGACGAACATTCACAGCCCTTTGACTTGGTGAAAGATTGTTGAGAAAGGAGCATTTCTGGTCTGACTATGTCCCTTCTCAAGCTAGATTTAAAACTCAGCATACTTCTTGTTTGAATTCCAGAGACTCACTACAGTCTTTGATGTTTTCGATCTAAGACAACCCATCTTTAGATCATCTACTTTCCCAGGTATTCTGAGATATGCAACTGCTAGGCTGGACGTGGTGCAGCCTGTACTTAAACATGTCTCCATACAGGCGGAGTTAAAATCTATAGCTCTGGCTACAATCTAGGAGAGATATCCTAATCGGGACTGGTTGCATGTTCTGATGGTTCTGCTACAGCATCCTCCGGTAGGGCTGGAGCTGATGTTTACTCCAAGTTTTTCAAGCTTAGAGAACCTCTCAGTGCCTGGTCGAAGAATTTCGAAGGTGAAATATTTGAAACATACATATGGCCCTTAGAGCTATTGGCGAAATCCCTCACGAAAACATTGTCGTCCTCATTGACTCTCAGGCTGCAATACAGGTCAATACTGACTATGGTCTATACCCATCAGAAATCGAGTTTAAATGTAAACTGCGTATAGACTCAATTCTTGGTACCTGAAGAGAGGTCGTCCTTCAATGCATTCCTAGTCATTGCGGCATTCATGGAAATGAGCAAGCCGACCTGCTGGCTAAGGAGGCTTCGACTTTACATCAACCTTGTCTCTCGACTCTTCTTCGAAATGCCAAGAGACTTCTCAGAAGCAATATCCGACACGAAAGAATTTCTACTTTTAGAGAGTTGGCGGATGGAAAGTCTCTTACACTTACCTATTTGAAAACCAGAAGCGCACACAGCTTTCCCTCCTTCCTAGAGTCGAGGAGGTAGCGTGTTTTAGAGTCATCACCAGACATGATTACTTGCAAGCCCATCTATTTAGGATTGGACTTGCAGATTATCCACTTTGCCCACTCTGCAACACATGGCTGGGGAGCACCTTTTCAGTTGTCCCTTCCTGCTTGACGTTCGCTCTTGTGAAGACTTTGGATTTCTTGACCTTCCTGGGGCCACCTCTCTGCTATATTGGACTTCAAGAAGCCTCATGTCTAAGAAGACAATGGCGGGGGTAATTTAAAAGAAAAAAGATAACAATTTACAGACAGTGTTTTTCAAACTTGTTATCTACTCTCAAGTTCCACGTAAACATGCTTTTAAATATCACGAAAAACCATGGGGTAGACTACCCCCGGGAAAAAAAATGTAGTCAGAGACTATCTTTGAGAAACACTGGTTTAGAAAGTGAAAAAAAAAATACGAAATGAAACTTTATTTTCTATGAAACACGTAAATACAAAACACATAAACACACAAAAACGAAAAAATACAAAGTAACACAAATAAAATTGAATACAAAAAAAAAATCATTAATGACTAGGCTGGGATTGTTTTTTTATCGCAAAGCATATTTATATCCGGAGTAATGGTTGAGATTTGCAAACGAATTTCATCTTCTGCATCTATCCTATTCTGTATTTAGTCTTTGTTGCTGCGTACAGAGAGAAAGATATTTTACATTGACTCCCAAAAATGTTCGTACACTTTAAAATTTTGTAGAAAAAGCGCTGTAGCCTGAAATTTAATTCGAATACAAGGTCTGATATTTTTTCATATTATCTCCTGAATGAAACCTAGCATTAAAAAAAATATTGATTCATTTTCATTTCATAAAAATAAAAATGCAAGGAGGCAGAGAAAGAACATTTCACAAAAGTGATCGTACACCGAAACATTTTCAGATAAATTTGTAAATTAAATTATTGTCTATCGCTTTTTTTATTTTTGTATTGTGGTGACATTTAAAAAATCGTTTGGCTTTAATCTTTGCTTGATTTTACTTCATAATATTCTATTTATTACTTAAAATGGCTCGTAATCTTAAGGGAACTACGAGCAGAATTCGAAAATTTATTATTTTTCATCATAATAATGCAAATAAGTTCGAAATATCGCTAAATTAGTAAATTTATCCCATTCATGTGTGCAGTAAGTGATAAAACGCTTTTTAAAAGAAAACAGGATCGAAACAAGGTAAGTAAAGGTCGTTCGGCAAAGTTAACTCAACGTGATCCGATATTTATAATTAGTGAGGGGTCTGGGAATGACTGGAATTCTCTGACAACGAGAATATTCTCCAACGATTCAAATTGGGAGAATATTTGAGAATTTTCTATTTAAAACCTGATTTTTCAGAAGAAAAAAAAATTGTTTTATTTTATTGATTTCAGAAATGAAAATGAAGCTTATTTTATGTATCATTCACAATATATTTAGGCATATAAGCACTATGTTAGAGAAATTAGTTATAACTGTTATTTTTTATTGAAAAACATGGCAAGATTTTTATTATCATAAAATGAAAATCCGCAATTTATATTACATGGAAATAAAGTTAAAGCTAACATGCTATGCAACATTATAACACTAATTTATCATGCCTGACACATTTTTTTGTCATTTCAATTATGTAATATAATTCTTCCTTATGAACAAAGTTACTAACATTACATAAAACTGATATAGCGTTAATTTTGATTATTAATGAATATTTTGAAATTTTTGGAGATTTTTCATCCTTAGGAAAAGTATATTCAGTATTAGATTTGAAGTAGTTTTTTTACCTATTACTGCAAAAGTAAAAATCTAGAAATTTTTTACTCAAAAATGTGGTTTTTCTAGTCAATAAACATTAAATAAAATGTTAGAATTAAAAAAATTTTGTGAAGGAAATAAAATTATAATTGGTTTCTGGAATTTTTTGTACTGAAATTAGAAATCAAGTAGTTTTGGTTCTAAAATGTGTTTATTTTGGGAGGGAATTTGGAGGTTTTTCAGTCTTCTGAATTGGCAATACTGCCCGAATGCCTCGTTTCCCACCATTACATTCCTCCATAAGTACCATACATATCTCTTTCTTTATTTTTGATGTTAGAATCAAAGAAATACTACTACATTTTTAAATTATGATTTATTTCATCTCATGTATGCATTCTTAGATAAAAATGTGTCATATTTTTATTTTTCATGCATTTAGAAAAGAAAATTCTCGATTATTCTCCCGCTGGAGAATATTATCCAATATTTTGTTACAAAGAATTTTGTATCTCTCTCTCTCTCTCTCTATATATATATATATATGTAGTATTGGCTCGGTGGGGTATGATTAAATAGTCGGAACAACACGATTAAACTTTGTTAAATTTTACTTCTAAATGATTGTGAATTATATACAATGGAATATATCAAACATAATTTCTGGATTACAATGTCATCACGGGAACGCCACCCGCGGACAATAACGAGCGAATCTGCTCGACTGAAGCACTCAGCTTCCAGAATAAGAATCGTCCCGCATTCAGGGATCACATATATTTATAGGTTTCGTAAAACCGCTCATTTTCATTAGCTTCTGGAGCCTCACACGTGCAAGCACTCATATTGCTGTGTATTGAGGTCATGGACATGATTCCTCGCGAGAAGCGATTTCCGATTCTACATATATATATATATATATATATTTGTCATATTTGACATATTTGTCATTTGGAGGGAAGTTCATTAAAAATATCTGCCAGATATGCCATTTTTATAATCCAATTCGCTGCATTTGATTGATAAGCCAATTCAGACGCGTTAGGTTAAGAACATTCCATTAACGCCAAGAAACCCTTCCAAACTTTTTCTGTACCCAAGGGTTCCGTGGAACACAGGTTGATTACAATTATTTATGTATTATGGCATTTTCTTTTTCTTTAATATTTGTGAAAAAGAGTGTGAACATTCAACCCACGATTCCATGAAGTAGCCATTTTCACTTAACCCGTTTAGAACCTGACTCGGAAGATATAATGCCTAAGTACAATACGTAACGTAAATTAAGTTTGATTCCTTAGTATTGAATCGCTCTCTTGTAAGACAGCGAATTTAAAATGTGACGAATCCATCCAAGACATACGTTATTTTGGCAAAAACTAAGTTTTAAAATCTAGTGAAACAAAATTTTAGGACATATTTCAAAACATTTAAATAAATTGAAGTTCCATCAAAGGTTTTTTTTTAAACAGCACGCATTGAACATTTCCTGCACAGTACAAATCTTTCTTCCTCGTCTTCAACGTTCAGCTATTAGTTAAACATTTAAAAAAAATTGTTATGCATTTTGATATGAGAATGTTTCATGAAAGCCAGTTATATGCTATGTAAACTGATTCAAACCCAAGAAAAATCCACATCCAATTTAATTGATGCCTTTATTTTAGTAATATTCCTTTGTTGCCATTTTTTCAGCCAATGCTAGAATGGGCCATATTGTGTCAGTCAGATCTACCTGCACAGATTTCACGATGGTTCACATAAATCCAGGTTCAGATAAATGCTTTTTTGCCTGATGAACTGGGTTACTTTGGTCTCATGTTTTTATTTACTCTTCATGTAAAAGAAGACATCATGATGCCGCTGCCGGACCAAGATGCGATTCAATCAGTGTTGTGTATTCGGGATCTTATGTCGTTTAGGACCTAAAGTTTAAAATTATTTCTTGTAATAAAAAGTTAAGATCTTATCAGATGAAAATTATTTTTCTCTGTTTTGACTAGTTAGACTGAACTTTAAAAAGGATAATTGCAAGGATATATAAGTTACACATCTCGGCTAATTCAAGCATCATGCGAATGACAGGAAAATGCTTGTTTCGCAAATACTTACAAAACAAATTACATCACATAGAATGTTTCCAAATTTCGGATAATTGTATAGTTACTTTTATCCCACAGTCATGACTAAATAAACACATTTATTGGTAGATAGAATCCTAGAAAGCATTCTATTGGTCAAGAAGAACAAAACTGAGAAATCCTGTTAGGAAAACTGCAAGTTGCAGAATGAACATGTGCTTGTGAACCCTTTAGAGGGTTGAAAAGTTAAACCATAACGTTTTATAATATTTCGCAAATTATTAGTGTTGGAAAAAGTGCTTTCAACAGACCAAGTTATGAATCTTTAAACAGTCAATACGATACAAATATTTTAAATTTCAAATCTCAAGTTCGAATCCCTTTAAATATGTCGGATGGCCACGGTTGCCCGGTTGGAAGAGCAACGGACTACAACCGGAGGGATGAAAATTCGAATCCAACGTTAAACCGTCGTGTACAAAGGATGGTGCACGTTAAATCTGTAGTGGACTCAAATGTTTGTTGTGACGTCATCAAACGTTGACGTCAAAGTTTGGAGAGTGGGGTGCCAGTTCACGTGCCACGTCATTTGATCGTGATTCAAAATTACGCGGCGTAGTCTTCGGATATTTATTTGGGTTTGATCCTGGACCGTAACCTATAGCCAGTTGTGTAGCTCCTATGTGACGTTAATTTTAAAAAAATACAAAAAAATGAAATGTGTCAGAATGGAGATGAAACTCATTGCAACAAATTATTATTATGACAAACTATATTTTATTCTACAGTTATTTAAACATTACTAGAGTCCATATTTAAATAAAAATTACAATCAGTTTGATAGTTTTATATACTTTTAAAACCGATTACAATCCGACAATGCATTGCTCATCATCATGAAATAAGCATTGATTGAATTCGAAGCACTGTCAGTGATGAGTTTCTGTTCTTAGTCAACGATACGTAAGTTTCCAGGATAATTCTGAATTTCAGGCAAAACTGATGTGCATACATGATTTTTCAAAAGCAGTTTCAACGACACTTCGAAGTGTAAAGAAATAAAATGCGAGATGATAAATTCAAACGATAAATTCAAAACATATATTATCATTGAATTTTTATTTTCTTTAGCTATACTAGTAACGAAATTTCCTCAAACAATTGTAAAATTAAGATGATATTGACGAAGAAAGGTTATCGAGGTTTGTCTGAAAAAGAGAACGGAAACAATTCAAAATGTTACTGAATATAGATATTGCAAATTCGGACAGGGTACTGGTGTTGCTATCTCAAATGGACAGGAAGTTTACTGCAAATGGCATTGAACAGACGCTATATCGGCGGGTCCAGAAATTGACGATCTAAATATGGAACTATTCTTGCTATCGCATGTAGAGAGAAATCCTGAGGAAAACTACATATACAAATCTAGATAGTACACTTGCATGCAAAACTTAAAGAACAATAAAGTTTTCAATTGTTACATAGTGAAGTGACCATGATATGGGAAAATGATACAAAAGGAACTTCGATTGCTACCGAATTTCGACGAGTAAAAACAAAACGATAACAGAAATTTATAGTGAAAAAAGAAGTCTGAACTGAGGTGTTTACACTGCAGTGCCACGAGGCAGAAGGGTAGCTGGTAAAAGTTAAAATAAAGAGAGTATATTGTCCTTTGCAGACATTATGACCACCTCGAACAACACTGATGCAGGTTTTACACCTTGTTTGCATACAGAGAATAAGGCTGCGGATGCGTTTCTGTGTTAGCAGAATCCTTTCCTACGATAGAGCCTCTGACATCACGATTCCAAATTTTTGAATATGCACCAGCTTTTAATTCAATATGCTCGGCTATTAAAATCCCCATCTGATGGTTAAAGTGTTAGCCTCTAGATCGGAAGGTTCCTGGTTCGAATCCGGGTTAGTGCATGATATTTTGAAGCGTATGCTATAGAGGCACCTTAAATCTGTCGTGGCCGAAAGTCCTCACGTTGGGTTGGTGTGGACGTTTGGACAGTGGGGTGGCAGCTCAGGTATTGCCTCGTCATCTGACCTTGGTTCAACATTACGTGGTGTCCTCGGAGCTTTCCCTTGAGGGATTGATCCCGGACCGTCGTCAATAGCCCGTTGTGTTGCTCTAGTACGACGTTAATTAAAATTACCAAATACCAAAACCAAATCACCACAGGTAGCTCATTTTTAATTTTGAGGTTATAGCCTTTAAAAATTATAGTGTTTCTTAAATTTTGCACGCCAATGCAGTAGGTTTGTATATGAAAACCTATTCCCGCTGCAACAAGAAATGTGATGGTATCACAACCCCTCTCTCTATCGCGCCTCGATATATCACACATTCGGTTATATCGATACAGTACGCTTTAGAATGGGAAGTGCAAAGGTTGCAAGTTTCAAGCAACTGTCTTGAACTAAATTGGTTTTAAAATATTTGGATGCTTGAAAAAATGCATTCACGTGCACCCCATTGACTCATTAAATGAAAAAGTCAAAACACATTTGTCGTGATTTTTATTTGTTGATGAGAAAATCTACCATTAAACTCATTATTTCCAACTCTAACCCCCAATCGCCGAAAACCAAATAAAACTAAGATCCACTAGAGTCAAACATACTCGAAACGAACAAACCCTGTTTCTATAGCGACCCAGCACTACTCAAACTTAGTGATGTGAGCAGTTCTGGTGGTAGACAAGAAATACAGTATGAATTTTTATTTTAGGGAAGACAAAAATTAAATAGGAAGGCACAAAATACACGAATGTATTGACACATATATTAAACCAAAATTTAGAGACGAGTTTTCAACTGTTACGGTTCAATGAAAAGTGAATTAGCAAATTTATGAAAAATAGAAAATAAAGGTCCAATTTGTCATTTAGTGCGTCAAAATGTCAGACTTGGGTATATTTTTTCTAGCATCCCGTATGAAAAATACGACAAGGTTCGTTTTCACGACAACGGACAGGGGTAGACTTTGTGTCTGGAGCAGTTTTTGTGGTAGACAGACATAATTACTGTCTCATAACCATCTCACCATCTCATCTCAGTTGTATGGATAAGAAAAGGATATCATTACCACCACAAAGACACGAATCTGCATTTTAGCACGATTTTCGTCTAACTGCAATTTTGGAGTCACTATTTCATGTTTTATACAATCACAAAGCCATGAATCATATTGATTCTTAGTGGAAATGTCGAATTTCATGAGAAAACAATCTGAGTCGTAAATCCCGAAGCATCAAAACTGAACGCGTTTTTGTAGAAATGTCAAATTTGCAGATTGATGTCTTTGGCGTGGTGGTCATATTCAGAGATAAGACCCCCAGAAGTCCAGATTGCTCCAATACTTTGAAAAATTATCACGTTTTCCTCTTCTATTTTAGATTGTAGTAAAAACGTGACTTAACCTGATAAAAGTTTGTAAATTTCAAGTCAGTCTTGAAAAAATATGTGCGCGTGAAGTTCAGAAAACTGAGACATTAAAACCTCTCGCTTAAGAATCCTTATCAAAATCTCAAGAAAAACATGGTTGATGAAATGTGTGTTCAGATCTACAGATTTACTATGTGAACAAACCTCGTGAAAATTAGGATGTTTAATATATCCTTCAAGTAGGCTTACAAGTGAGACACACCAATTAAATTTTTCTCAAGATTTGAGTTATTTAGTTTCTATATTCTCAATGTGTGTTCAAATTGTGGTTACCTTTAGACTGGGGAAGGGTATGTGTTCATTAAGTTCTATTTTTCTTGCATGAAGGTAAAATTTGTTCTTGAGAAACAACACTCCGCGAGCAAAGTTTGGGGGGTGGATAATGGTTTAGTTGCCTCAACAGACCAAAATGAAATAAATTCTTTAATAAATGGAAAACAGAATTTAAGATTACCTTCAAATCTATTTCATTTTTTGGGGCATTGAGATTGATCAAAGAAATGACGGTTCAATAAAGATCCCCCCGATCAAGATATATTAAGAAAATGTTGGTCGATTTTGGAATGGAAAATTGCAAAGCAGTTTCAACACCAATTACTAATGATTATTCTCAAGATAATACTGATATAAAAGGGAATTTTTCCTTCAGATCAGCTATAGGAACTCTTCCATATTAACAACTGGATCAAGACCGGAAATAGCTTTTTCCGCTAACTAATTTAGCAAGAAGTATTGAAAATCGTACCAGTAAGGATATTGTAAAAGTTAAGAGGACGTTCAGATATTTGAACGGAACAAACGAAAAGGGTATTTACAAATCCAACTTTAACTACAATAACTGGTATTGGTTTCCTGTATACAGGCGGAGCAATGTTGTGGACAAGCCAAAAATAATCTTCAGTTGCACTCTCAACAACAGAAGCAGAAATAGTTGTTGCAAGTGAAGCAACAAAGGAGATTGTTGCAGATTGTTGAAAGAAATGAATGATGTTGAAGCAACACACACTTAAACCAATGTTTAGATAGATAGTGAAGCAGCAATAAGACTTGCAAAGATTCCAGAGTTCCATAAGAGAACCAAACACATAAAGGTGAGTCATTTTTTTTTGTCAGGAAAAAGATACAGGAAAGAGAAATAGAATTTTCAAAGATAAACACTGAAAATCAACTGGCAGATGGACTCACAAAACCACTACACAAGTCAAAGCTTAATACCCAGAATGCAAATTGGATTGGAGTAATCATTGTTTTTTTTGGGGGAAAATGGACAATTAGGGAGAATGTTGACTATTATGAATAATATATTGTTCTATTTCCCAAGTGCAGAATTATATTCAGTGTTCTGCAACACAACTCCAAGCAATTGCAATTGTTCTACAGGCATTTTTTTGTCCGAATTTTGAAAACTGCAGTAAAATCAAAAACAGACGTAAAACACAATTATCGGCTAAATGCGTATTAAATATTTGTAATAAAACATCAAAAATAATTAACTTACTTTCTTAAAAACCAAGGCATACTTTCAGAATTTGAAATTTTGTCGAGAGATTACTTTTGAACTTAATAATTTTGGCATTGACATAGAAGATGTTTTATTTATAAATTATTGTGGTAATTTGGGCTGTGTAGGGAGGTTGTTCCGTAGCTACATAGAAAAGAAAAAAGTGTGGCAAGGAGCGTCCTTTGCACTGCAGAACATCGTACTTATGATTTAAAAAAATCGGCCAAAAATGTGATAAAATTAAGGAAAATTTGTTCTACGAGTTACGTCGCCGTTTTAAGCACTTTCTGCTCCCGGGTTCTAATTTTTTGATTAGTGTAAATCTCTACTATTATAAAAGGAAGTGTTTGTTTGTTTGTTTCTTCTCCGCAAAGTCCTGTCGAATGTATGGTACTTACAGTAATGGGATTTGGCACACAGGTTGTCCGAATTTTGTGCAATTTTAAAATTTATTCTAGAACATTTTTAAATGAATTTAATAGTTTTTTTTCTCACCATTCTTACTTTTTCCGCGAAATGAAGAAACACCAAAATTTAGACTTTTCGCACTCACGTCAGCATCTGGAACCATGCCACGTGTTTTTCATCCTCCCGTCTAGAATGGGAGAGAACACATTCGAATGACCTTCGTTTGTTTGAGATTCATTCATTTTGATTTCCTGCGAAACGGATTCCAGTGAAGCAAAATATATTACTAAAGTTATCACTGGCGTACTTCAGTGCTTTTTTCTATCTTAGCGATCGTTAAAGGAATAATAAAAGTTTTAACGGATTTGTAATCGGTGGAAAATTTTACACCAGCTAGATACCTTATACGTTTCATTTTCTTTTAATCTTTTATATTTTCCGCAAGAGATTGTGACGTCACGTGAACTTTTGCTTTCCAAAAATTTGCATTTTCTGCCTTTCGCGTTAAAATAAAAATAAAAACAGATAACATTTCCTGCCCGATTCCATTTCAGCGAAGGAGAGCAAAAAATTAAAAACATTTTGACTGGGATTGTTAGTTATTTTTCGTAAAATCGGAATCGCTAAAGATAGATTAAAATTTTCAACAGATTTGAAATCTGCTGAAAATTTTACACAAGATTAATACCTTACACCACGGGCACGGTCAACGCCGGGCTAGTTAGAGATATAACTAAACTCGGTTAATTTTTGTTCTGTTGCTCGAGCTCTGTTGTTTACAAATTCTTTCAAGACGGTTTCTTTTTATACTGCCAAGCAAGTGTTTATTTTTAGTTTCTCCAATTTTAAGTTCTTATTGTGTATAAATGAAATAATTGTTTGAAGTGATGAATGGTTATTAAAAGAGAAAAGGTATAAATTCTGCCGTTATTAAAAATTTATTGTAATAATCTTTGGTGTGTGTGTAATTGTGAAGAGTGTGTGTACTGGTGAAGAGTGTGTGTACATTAAGTTATTTTTTTTCTTGCATGAAGGTAAAATTTCTTCTTTAGAAACAACATTCCGTGAGTAAAGCTTGGGGTATAATTTTCCCTTTCGTTTTCTCTAACACTTTTTCGATTTAGTGTGTTTCACTTGTTTGAGTCGATATTTTAAAAATAATATAAATTTTTGCCAGAAGCATAAGTCTCTCTTTAGAAGAGTACGTTTTTTTTTAGAGTAGATAAGAGAGAGAGAGGGGGGGGGGGCACAGACAAGAAACTTCAAACGAATAAGTAACTTTAATTTTCCATTTCAATTCACGAATCATCAAAGTAATTAAATAAATGGAAGGTATGTATAGTACAATCTATGTATTACGACTCGTATCTTTTGATATTATTTTGTGAATTGATGAAGGTCGAACCAGGAACCTTGTCAATTCGAGTCTCGGTTATAATAGCCTCGCCATCCAGTTTATTCTAATTCTATTAAATATGGTTAGAAATTGGGTTCTAAATCACTCATTAAAGGGCTAATAGCGAAAAATACTGAACAATCAGCGGATAATTCGGGAGTGACAGGATTTAAAATGAGTTCAAGGACTACATAATGTTGGGTGTGGCTAGGAATTAGGTGAGTATTTTAGTGAGGCAAAACTGGAGCACTAATAACGATTTTTATTGAAAATCAGTTTAATTAAAGCGAAACTCATGTTTTCTTTTTGGCAAACTTAGCCATTTCTCAAAATTTATCTGTGGACAGACAAATTCTTGAACCATCCAGTAAATTATAATTATTTTCTTCCATTTAATTTACATTTATAGTTAATTTCTTCGCAGGTGACATATTTACTTCCAAATGAAATGGTAAATTCCCCAAAATATTCTAAGCTTTCTCTTAGAAATAAAAAGTTTATTTTTCAAAAATGTTTAGCGAAATAGGATATTTATTGATCAGAACAATTGCTTGAAAGAATTTTATTCAAAATTAAGCATTCGAAAACTCAACTAATAAATCAGTGCAAAAAAGCAACATGAAATAATAAACTAAAACTAAAATTTAATTAAATCTTGGATATGATATATTTTAGTTCATAAATTATTGGATCAAATTCGCAAATTAAATTAAGTACTGAGAATATTTATAACTTAGGTTATAAAAAGATTAATCCAAGGAACTGCGATTTTATTTTTTCATTTTCATGGGTTTGCCCCTTATGTTTTTCCGGGCGAGGTCAAACTCCGAAGGATTGCCCAGACTTTAGCGACCACTACAACCTTACGTGACGCTCCTCGTCTGCAAAGTGAAAAGATAAAAAAATATGACGAAAAAAAGTTGGGGGAAAAATCCATTTCTGAAATTAACTACCAGCTGACATTTCCATGTTCTTTCGTATATTCGATGATTCGTCGATAGCCTTCTGGAAAACCACGCCTTCCGAAAAGTGACGTAACGGTCACGTGGTCAGATGATGACACCTATGATCGATCCAAAATTTTTTCAATCAATCAAATTTCGAGTTTCTTTTTTGTCATCAAACACGAAATTATTTTGAAACTCGCTTTGTGATATGATTCAAATAAATGCTTGGGAGTTCATAGTTTTACAGTTTTCTTTGTCGGCCATTTCCCCTGTACCCTGCAAGGCTTCACTTGTCTCCATGGATACGTAGTTCTGACACAGGAAAACTGGAATGAGATTTTTGGTGTCAGTAGTGTGGGCATGTTTCTCCTCCCTTAACACACCTGCCATTTACGACTCAATAAGCAATGCTCCATGAGCAGTAAAAGTTTTGCTCATCGACCAATATTTTCATTAAAACTCTGGAAAAATAATCTTTAATTTTCGTAAGCTGTTTGGATTTGTATGATAAACAGATCGAACATAAAAAAAATTCTTGGTTTATTCCTCATTTTTTTTTCTAAATTTAAAGAAGCGTGTAGAGACCACAGTGTAGCTTTAAAAAAAAATCTACCCTCATTGCCAAATAAAAGTAAAATATATCTCTTATTTTCATCGTTTCGTCAACTGCACAAAATGGTTAATTTTTAATTTTGACTTTTATTACTGATAACTTTTATTTTTATATATTTATAACAGACAACTGCATTTTATAGTATTCAGTTCTGCTCTACATGTTGCATTAACTGTCTCATTAACTGTCTCAGATGTTGTTTTTTCTGATATGAACTGGGGATTCTTTCAAACAAATAAATGAATTCACAAACATAGTGACATTTTCGCACGATTCATAAATCGTAATTGTGCTTATTTCTCTATGAGGGGGGGGGGAAGAGGATAACACACATGTATACGTTTACACGCATTTTCCATTTCGTAACCTGCAGTCTTCATTTAATGAGACCAAAACTATATTTGTAACTCACTCAATAATTTTCTAAAAATTTCCTTTCGGCTGTGTAATATATTTTTCGATTTGCGTTTCTGCTTACCTTAATTTGTGCACTTATTTGTAGTAGTGAATAATTGATATTTGTGAAATTAATGTTCAATCGAAACAAGTTTAAAAAAAATTCAGTTTATCTAATAGTCAAATTAGGAGAAATTTTCTGGTTTTAGCCCACCTCCTTTTTTAGCTCCACTAAAAATATTTTCTAAGTTGCCAATCTATTTTTTAAGTAAGTTATTTGTCGAGAAATAATAAAGTTCGTTTTTCTTTTTTAATTTAATGAATGTATTGATCTGCAGTATCAATAGCTCATGTCCTAATTAAAGAAGCATATAATATCTAGCGAAAACTTTATTTGAAATTTGGAGAGAAAAATTCAACGCTAATTCTATAAGATAAAAATACTAATATAACTACTTAGACAGCTTTATCGGTTTTGAAATCATTTCGTCTGCCAGTGTGTCTCCTTTGAATTCAATTGCAGAAGTGAAACAAATTATGTGAGATAAAATCCGCAATTTTAGATGCTGAAGCTGTTGTTCGTTTCCTTGTCTGTTTTTAAAAAAAGTATATAGGTGCTGAAAGGGAAAAAAAATTGAGACAGATCAATATTTTTGTTGTACATTTTCGTTTCGACCTACTTATGTGTTTGGGTCCAGAAGTACTGTTATTACGGTAGTCTATTTTTCTTCTGAACTGTGTTTCGAGTGCTTTACATAGTTAAACAATTTTAAAAAAATATAGAATCAGTACTGGTTTTGAAAATAAGTCACTTTATGTTATAGCAATTTAAAAAATATTAAGGGGACTCAAGACGTTTCGTACTCGAACATCCAAACTGTTTGCTAGGAAAATAAATGAATTATTCTATTATGAATAACTTCTAATTCAGATTGATATAATATAAATTCATTAATAAATCTGCACTTCTAGTGATAGTTAAAGTAAAGCAAGTAACATTTTAACAACCTGAAATTTTATCCGTTTCGTGAAATTAGACGTTTTATTGGTGTATATAGGCTTTCTTTTATTTTATTACTTTGCTGGACAAGGAAGCGCCTACGAGGTATGTAGTGTGAACCAGACAAAATATAATCATGCAGTAGATTTTGTTATTCATGAATTTTAAACTACCGTTGATTTCTAAACTTTGACGTGAATTCATACACGAAACCATATTTCTGTTACTTAAATCTATTATCCATAGGTCCAATTGGTTATAGATTAAATACCCCTAATTCTGTTTTTGCACAAACTTTTTTTTACACAAATTCCGAATAAATGTTTTATGTTTTTTTTTTTTTTTTTTTTACGTGAGTCATTTTGATTTAACACGAGCGGGCCAAATCAATTTCTAAAACAATTTGCCTAAATTAAAAATTTTTTTTTTTTTAATTTGTGGCATTGAATCATTTTTATATTACACGCACTAATGAGGAACACGATGGGAAATTTCAATGTGAACTGAAGCTATAGACAGCCTCTTAGAAAATTATACAACGGCCTAACCAAAACACGTATACAGCGATTAATGGCTGAATTCGTTCGTAAAACCGGTGAAACATCCGCAACAGAGGAGATTCGTGCTGGTTTTGCTGATGAGATCACAGAAAGAAATTCATTAATAGAGGAAAAAGACAATGGTTTATAACATTTCTAGTGATGCATTGATAATCCAGTCGTACACAAACGTTTACGCCATTTATTTTCAGGAAGAGAAAATGAATAAAATCTTGTTATTTATAAAACACATTTTTTTGTTCATGAAGAATTTTTTTCATTTCAAATTCAAATTTACTTTAATACATTTTCATTACATATTATTACATGTGTATTTTGTTGAAATAAAGTCTTATGCTTAAAACGAATATTTTCATGCGGTTTTTTATAATTATTTTTACTAATTTTTTAGATCCGGAACCAATCTTCTTTTTTCTTCTATAAATACTATGTCTTTTTTTTACACGCATTCTTCAAGAACCTAACTAACGTGTAAAAACAGAATTAGTTGTACATCTAATGAAAATGCCCGAAAAAGTAATAAATTTAATTAATAAATTAATTATTATAGTAGTAAATAATTATATTAGTTTTAGAATTAATCATTAAATAAAGAATTAACTTGATATCTTTAGACCCAGCATTTTTTGAAAATTGAAAAGATTTTTCGTACAGAAACTCTGTATCGTCAGCTGATCTGTGTAAAACTTCTCAATAATTAGGAATATTTTACATAAAAATCATATCAGCAAATTCATAAACATAAATTTCAAATCAAATTAAAATAATCGTAACAGTTTAATTTTAATGTATTTTATTCACAAGTCTTCAGAATAGTTTTTACACATCTGAATGTAGTTTAAAATCACATATTACATGTATAATTGTTTTTATTTTCTGATTTTTTCAAATATTCAATACAAACCCCCCATTTGCATATTTATATATTTTCATTGGTATTATTAACAAGTCAATAAAAAAATCAACGCCATCCTTGCGTTTGAAATTTTCTATTGTCCCGTTTAGGACTGAGGGTCTCAGGAGGTGGATGTTCATCTTCAGGAAGGTTCTTCTTTGCTAGACGGCTCAAAAACGCCAGGTAGTTATTCATCATGCTTGGCCGAGCGTATGCATACATGTATGGATTATTGTTCCTGGCGTTTGTGTCGCCATCTAGTTGTCGTTTTGAGAGTGACAAGTTCTGGAAAGGAATGCGGCATCTGATTGGCGAGAGATGATACATCGCCAACAACAGCAAAAGGAGCCAACTTCGTATTGACAACATGGTATTGTGTTTTCCTATGTAAAAAAAGAATGAAATTATTCAGCAATTTCCCTCATCAAAACTTTAGAACAAAACAAACTCAGCAAGTAAAGAAAATTTTCGCTTGTACACTGAAAAGTAAAAATTGACATAGCCATTTGATTTAAAAATGTAAGCAAACTTTTCTAGATTCGAAATTATCAATAGCACATTATAGACAACTTATTTTGAAGAAAAATAATTATTTTGTCAAAAAATACTTTTAACTGTCTAAATTATTTTCTTTGTTTAAAGTTTGAAGATAAGCTTTAAAGATTTCGTTTAAGATAACTTTCCAATAATTTTTCGACATGGTCTTTCGACATGGTTAAAGCAAAGAAAAAGGGATTATAAATATGCCTTTGAAAGAGAAAACACGATTGAAGAGCTCAGGAGCGCATCTATTGGGGGAAGATATGGGGCTTTAAGCTCCTCCCAGACTTGGAAAAATAAAAAATGTTCTTGTTACTTGATATGCTCTTTTGAAGAAAATTATGTTTGCAGAGCTTTTGATTTTTTCTTTAAGCTTCCATCCATAAATATTACTCCACTATTTTTTATCTCATTTACAAAGTGTCCCATCACTTCTTAAAGGTGTTGGATAAAATAACAATAATTTGAAAACATTAATTTTTTTTTGTTGATTAGTTAGTTTGAGCCACCTTTTACCATCAGTTTTGCTCGTATTCGTCTCGCATTAGTCACTGACCTTCGTAGCCGTACGCTCTGAACTGTTCAGCTTTTAAAGAAATACATTTAATAATGATCTACATTTATGATATGCCTTGATCGACGTTTTTTTATTTGAAAGTACACACCCGTGCAACTGTACCCACGACAAAATAAATGGATTCCATAAAATATAGTCCCCTCCAGTTTAATACTTTTGGTGCACCTATGAAAAGCTTGAAGTATACATACATTTGTTTCAAAAATTATTACAGTAGAGTTTCTCAGTTTATGAAAAATGCTTTCATCTTTTTAAAGTCACAAACTGTCTGTCGTCAAAAATGTCTTGGGACTTTTCAATGTCAAATGCTCCTTCTGGAAAAGTTGTATCTTAAATAAAGGTTATTTAAATTTTTTTATATTTCCTTTTAATGTAAAACATTCTGCTGATTATAAAAGGGATAGTTTTCTGGGAAGAAATTGCTTGGTTTTTATACTATGCCTTGAAGTGATAGATCATACAACAATTAAAGGGACCAGTGCACAAAAATATTTCAAAATTTCGATTATTTTTTTTATAAATTTCAATAAATGTTTTTCAATTCTGTTTAAAATTATATATTATTTATGAAGATACATTAAGTAGAAGTATTTTAAGTATTTAAAAAAAAATACCTCTACGTACCCGAAGTAAAGATAATTTTTATGCTTAAAACTTTAATACCTCAAACTGTGTATTTTTTCCACAAAAGGTCCATTCAAACAAATATAAAAAATAGTTTTATAAGTGTAACATACCGTAAAACTTATTTTAACGCATGCATTTTTTTCTATCTGCTCAGAAAAGTTCATTTTAACTGTTGAAAAGAATAAAAATTGGTCTCAAAAAACAAAAATTGAAGGAAAAAAATCTCAAAACTTCAAATTTTAAGTTTTTAAGAAATCCCTGTGTTAAAGTATTTAAAATTGTCTTCATATCCTGCTTTAAAAAAATTCAAATCAATACACATAAAAGATTCTAAGGACATGTTCCTCAAAATTTGATCATTTTAACATTACGGAGATAGGACTGCACCTTAAGATTTCTTTCCTTTAAATGTTAAAATGCGCAATGAATCAAGAAATAAATACTTTCCGGAAAAGCTGCTTTCTTGCTAATAGCGTGGAAATGCTGAGAAATTATCACGCGCTTAGTTTTTGTAATGCCGAAAAAAAAAACAGTAAAGTTTTATAAAAAATATATTTTGTAAAAGTTGGTGGAACAACAATCTATAAGCAATTGATGTTGCATAGCTGCCAAAAAAATTCAAACATAAAAAGTTTCATAAAGAAGTAAGTCCATGGGAGACTACAATTTTTCTAGTTTTTGCAAGAAACAAGTTAACGAAATGCTTAAAATATTATTTCTTGGAATTTCGAATGACGTTTGTCTTGTTTTAGAAAAAATTTCAACGACACATAGAAAATGAACTGAAAATTAGAATTTTTGAGAGTATTTTCAATTAGGTAGTTAATTGACGCGGTTAGGATAGATTTGGCATTTTTTAACAACCGCTGGAGAAATGTAACGGGCTATTGGCGACGGTCTGGGGAAGGGAAAGATACGAGGACAACACCTCGTAATTTTGGACCATGGTCAAATGACAGACCACGTTATTTAATGACATTATTTGAGTCCACGACAGATTTTAAGTGCATCAGCTCCCACGTACACGACGGTCTTTGATTGGATCGGAGTACATGCAGGAAAACTTATTTTGAAACGAAATTTAAAGAAAGATAAGATAAAAATAATTCAGTAAAAAACCATCGTAAAAAATATGTAAAGAAATGTCGTAAAATAATAATCTGTATAATTGTAAAAAAAAAAAAAAAAAAAAAAAAAGAGCAAGAAAAATTAGCGTAATTAACGCGCATTTAAAGCCCTTTCATTAGGACATTGAATCTATTTTCAAGTTTTATATAGAAAAGACAACGTTTCTCCTTATCAACTTTTATTGGAGATGAAATTAATTCTATTCCATGTTAGCTTTGAAAGAATAAAAGCACTCATTAAAAGGAAGAATAAAATATTAACGAGAGGTTAAAGCATCAAAGATTCAATATCACATATTTTGAATCATAGGCAGTTATTTCTTACAGCTGTTTTATGTTTGAAATGTTCTAGATTATATGTTGTTTTTTCTTGATATAAAACAAGTCAAAACGAGATTTTAATATTCCTCGATGAATTCTTTAAATTAAATGATATATTTGCTTTTTTTTTCGATACTACCCAATAAAACGTGTACGTTTTTTAAGAATGTTCTTTTATCCTTGTTCAACAAATGTTACAATTTTAGTTTCAAAAAATCGTTTGTCTTTGAGATCAATTTGGCATTGAGCTTGTTGCATGAGTTCATGACATCAAAAATAGTATCATCCAACCTGATTATCAAAACATTTCTCTCCTACATAAAATATGTACGCTATTCAATGATGCAAACACTAATTACATTTAAGTGCACTTTTTCATTTCGAATTTCTTTTGTTATTTTATTTTATATTTTTATATTTTCTGAAATATTTTATGTATTTATCATACAATTTAATGAAACTTTATTTTAATTTTACAGGGAAAATGTATTTTTCTTAAAATTTTCCCTCACTTTCATTTTATTTCCAACTTACTTTACAAAAAAAACGAACGATAACGTCAGTAAAATAAACGGACATCTTAAGACCTAATTCTTCTCAAAAGATACTTTAATTAAAATGTTAGGTTTATCTTGAGTATTTAATAAAAGTATTTTATTGCGAATTAAAAAAATACTTCTTATTCTCAAGATACAAGAAATACTTTGTATACATCTAGAAAAGTATGCCGTCTGTGTTTTTATCTATTTTTTATTCAAAGTTAATTTAAAAATATGTATATGAAAAATTAAAAATGAGCACTATAGATGCGGTAGGAAATGTTTTGATATCTTATCTGAACGTCTGCATTATATATTTAAAAATTAAAAATATATTATTTTATAGTTATGTGGAGCAATTTTGAATTTCTTGAAGTTACTTAGGCGATCTATCAAAACTATTCAGTCAACAAATATTTTAATAAAAAAATGTTGTCAAAATAATAAATTACTAATAAAGAAAAATGTAAAATGAAGATTATAGTTCGTAAAATGAATGAGAGGTTGAGAAACAAGAGTTGAGATTTATTAGTTTTTTTAATGCACACATTTATAGAATATTCAATTTTGATAAAAACTGATCTGAATGCAAAAATTACTTCTACTAATAAAATTTCTTGATAAATTAACAATGTGTTGAATACAAATTTTTTTTATCATCCACATCATTTTCTTTTAATCATAAATTACCCAAATTTTCATTGTTGTACTTCGGGATAGCCCGGTTTTTGAGTAACGGATTAGCAACCGTAAGGTTATGAGTTCGAATCAAACTAAAGATCGTCATGTACAAAGGGAGCTGGTACACGTTAACTCTGTCGTAGTCTCAAATGTATTCACGTTGTCGTGGTGTGGAAGTTTTGATAGTAGGGTGTCCCCTCATCTGACCGAGGTTAAAAATTACGTGGTGTCCTCAGATCTTTCCCGTTGGGATTGATCCAGGACCTTCGTAAATAGTCCCCGCTCTAGTACGACGTTAGTTAAAATATCTACCTGCCTCGAAATATAAAACAATTCACACACACACAGCTATGATTTTCTCTCTCTCTCTCGTTTACTATTGTGCCAAGAAAGCGATAAAACATATTTTCCAGCTACCAAACTACGCCGCGATTGCACAACGTTGCGTGTATACTGCAACCTTGCGTGAAAAGAGGTTTTCGACGAGCAACGTTGTGCAATCCTTCGAACAACTGTATTTATACGTCGGATGCAAGTACTCGGGAGTTATTCTGTTGTATTTGACAGTTCTTGGGTTTTCTAGAATTTGAAGGAAGCGCTGTAACAAGACCAACTGCCACTATGGGTAAGAAAGCTATTTATTTTATTCTGTTTCAGAAAACGGAATATCTTTTCGTTTCGTACATTTTGCTTTTATTGTTTGAAAATGACCTTCGACATTTTATTTCATGCGAATCATTGTCGCCGGCTTTGGAGTGAAACACCAAATCAAAGCTGGAAAATACGAGTTTTTAAACCACTTAAAAAACGGAATGTGGTGATCTTTATCCCGGTGAAGTGTCCATTGAATAATTTTTTCTTTAGCATAAATGTTAAATTTCTTGAAACATTGTGAGAAGAACTTTTCCTCAGAACGGTTTCAATGATCACCGACTGTATTCGAATTGTCATTTCAAGTCGCGTTTTCTAATGTTTATCGTTCAATTGTTTTCGTCATTTGACCGTGGCTCAAAATTACGCGTCTTTGGGTCTTTCCTCTTGGGATTGATCCCGGACCGCCGCCAATAGCCCGTCGTGTTGCCCTACTGTGGCGTTTATTTACTACCTACCAATGTTTTTATTAGTTTTGGGTTGGTTTGGTATTTTTGTAGAGCAAGGGCAGGATCTGGCCAAGCGATTGGTTTTTCCCGTCAAATAAATTTACAGAACAAATACAAGGATAGTTTTTACTTCAACAGAAGAGAGAAATACATCCAGGTAGGACAGGTAATTGGTAATTTTTAGTTAACGTCGTACTAGAGCAACACAACGGGCTATTGACGACGGTCCGGGATCAGTCCCTTAAGGGAAAGATCCGAGGACACCTCGTAATTTTGAACCACGGTCAGATGACGAAGACCAGGTAGGACAGGAATCTAACCTGTTCCGATGACATTCTGCCATTTAATTTTTTGTTGTGCGTGTTCTGCGTTCTCACTTCAATATTAAATATTATTTCAAGAACTGGAAAGCAATGGTTATTCCGAAATTAAAAGAACAGGACATACACAAGGAAAGTTTTACTAAAACAATATATACACAGATTAATTTAAGGAATCTAACCCATTCCGCAAAAATTAATGAAATTCCGCTGTTAAGTTTTGTTGAATATTGTATTCTCGGAGGTCTTTGATATTAAATGCTCCAAATATTGAAACCGACTTTAAAAAATGTTCACATATTTGTGTAATGGATATTTATTCTGCGTTCTTGATACTTAGGGCAATATTTGTCAATCACAAAAAGTGCAGCTATCTACTTATTTTAAAGACTGTTTTCCCCCGTTTTTGTTCCTAGTAAGTGCAATTCAAAGACGTGCGTATTTCACGACTTTGTTTAATTGCCACGTTGAGGGGTAGCCTTACTGGAAGATAGCAGATTAGCATCCGAAAGATTGCGAGTTCGAAACCCGATCCAAACAAACACCGTCATGTACGCGGGGGGTGGTGCACGTTAAAATTTTCATGGCCTAAAATAACCTCACGTTATCGTGGCGTGGAAGTTTGGAAAGTGGTACCAAACCAACTCAGGTGGTTGTTAGATTAAGGGAGGATCAGAATAATCTGATACCTTATCTGGAATTATTTGCGCACATCGTATTACTTTTCGATTTTATTTGAAACAAGTTAAATATTGAAACATTTTTTGGGGCACAGTATATAAACATAATTGTTACTTGTAATTTTTTTTTATGAAATCGTACTACATGTAAATGTTGTAAGAGAGTTGCCGAGTTTCAGGCCAATTCGAAAAGTTGGTATTATATTTCAATAGCATCTCAATTTATTAATTTGTTCTGTTTCTGCCCTCAGTAGGGGAAAGGCACCTTCGGTCTGGGGCTAAACTTCATCTTTAAGCATTGGTTTCAATATAAGTCATTAATTTTTTTATTAAATGAATATCAGCAATTTTACTGTGTTAATTATCCTTATTCAAGAAGTTTGAACATTTACTTCAGTATTTGACTATAATCAAACGCTTATTTAAACACGTTTTTTTTTTGTTTAAATGTATTTGATTTATTTGTTATTAATTCAATTTACATTTAAATTTGACAATTTTTTAAATGGATTTTGACAATTTGACAGTTGGATGCTCAATAATAAATTAATGAATGATTCATAACATTTTATTGTATTTTTTCATCTTTCCTTTCAAATGAAATAATTTTATTAAAATTTAACGAAATCTGAAACGTTTCTTGTTTAACAATTCTACATATCGACAAGAAAACTAAACTGTTTCCACATTCCCTACTTTTGTACCAATATTTTTGAAAACTAAGCAAATTATCATCCGATAAACCCCAATTTGAATTTTAAAGTATATATACCATAAAGTACATAAAACTTGTTAGTTTTACTTTATTAGATTTCGTGCTGTGATTAGTTGACTTTCTACGTCCCTTATATTAGATTAAAATATGCTACAACTACATGAAATGAGAACACTAGATTTTGGTTTACTGACCAAAGCTTAAAAATCAGTGTTCAAATCAATCAATTTATCATTATTTATCCCATTAAGGTCAGTTATTGCAGTTTGCTATTGTCCATGTTATTGTATACTTTATGCTTGAGAGCAATTAGACCAAGGCTTAAGGCTTAGTTTCAAATATCTCGAGCTCTTAGACCGGGATTCGAACCTAAAACCCGTTGAACCTAAGCTTTGAGCACCAATCTAAGTGCTACTGGCGAACGTTCGTGATCAATCCTGAAGGGAAAGATCAAGAACAATTCGTAATTTTGAACCACGGTTTGTTTGGAACAGGATTTAGAATCTGATGACCCATTGGGGCGAACATATCATATTAAAATTGTTTTTTCTTTTGCGAAGTTTATCTGGTCTTATCAACTCACTAACACTTCAGTTTTATCTTTTCTTACGTCATACGAGTGTGCTCCAATGTCAGGTTATTTAGATACAGAACTTGTTAACTGAAGTTAAAGATGGGGTTTTCTGTGTTCATTTTTGATTTGCTGGCTGTTTTTTAAGTGTGTGGTTATCACTATAAACGTTATTATCCTTGACATTACCTTAATCTATCTTGGAAAACCGTTAAAGATAGGGAACAAACTTCAGCATGAGATATTTCTATTTATAAACTTCTACCCCTACATTATTCGTACAGCAAAAAACTGAGCATGGAGTGACAACCAAACCGTGACCTTGCACAATACAATAGAATAACACCCTAAGAGCAAGGTCCCATTTGCAGATTACAGTGTTTGTAATTTTTTAAACTAGAACTACATTTGGCGATCTCTTCTTTCAACTGGAATCATTTTGTTTCTTTTGAAAAAGAAGTTTTATTTTAGGAAATTTCGTTGTTCTAAGTTATTTTCCTAAACCTTAAGCATGATATATAAGAATTGATACTTAATAAGGTTTTATGAAGACGCTTCTAATATTTTTCCACATGTAAAACTCGTGCATTTTTTAATCACGTTGGGTTGGTGTGGAAGTTTGGAGAGTGGAGTGCCAGCTCAGATGTTGCTTCGTCATCTGACCGTGGTTAAAAATTACGAGGTGTTGTCCTCGGATCTCTCCCTTAAGGGATTGATTCTGGACCGTCGTCAATAGCCCGTTGTGTTGCTCTAGTACGACGTTAACTAAAATTACCATTACCGTGCATTTTATAATGTGAATTTCTATGGTTTACTTTCAATATCGGAACCGCGGTATCCCGATAGCAAGAAAAGCGGATTAGCAACCGGAGGGTTGCGAGTTTGAACCTATATCCAACGATTGTTGTGTACGTGGGGGCTGGCATACGTAAAATCTGTCAAATATCCTGACGTTGGCGGGGTGTGTGTGCAAGTTTGGTGAGTGGGGTGCCAACTCATGTGTTGACCTTGTCATTTGACCGTTGTTCAAAATTAAGAGGTGTTGTTCTCAGATCTTTCCCTTCGTGATTGATTCCGGATCGTTGGTGTTGCTCCAGTGCCACATTAAATTGAACTAACCTACCTGCTTTCAATATCAATAAATGTCAATAACAGTGCTAATTTTCTAAAAAATTAGCTTCAGAACATCTGAGCATCTCAATGCACACAGGTTACAATAGAACCATCCTAAATTAATAACATTTTTATGAGGTTAATAAACAAGGTATTAAGTCACACTAAATCATGAGATTCTGTTCCTGCTAAGTTAAATACAGAGGGGCACTAGTGGTTTGGTAAATTTCTTGGTATTATAATACTAGAATGCAATTTTTCAGTATGTCGCTAGTTTCATAAACTTACTCCAAACAGCGATAAATAAAATTGTATTTTAACCGGAATTAATGATGTTTTTTTATGCTGTAATACCTTTTATTGGCAATATACACCGCTGGCCTTTAAAATTGCTACACCAGGAAGGAAAGCAAGTATAATATTATAATTTATTGTACATATACAGTATAATGGAAGAAGGACATGATTAAATTTGCTTTGGTGGTTTGGGGTACACAGCATGCAGAATGCAGTACACAGAGCTGCCACCTGTGGCAGCAACAACGGTTGTAATCCGTCTGGGCATCGGTTGACCAACCGGTCTGGTGGTTGAGGTGTTAGCCTCTCGATCGGAAGGTTCCTGGTTCGAATCCGTGTCAGTGCATGGCTGTTTGGGAGCATATGGTGTAGAGGCAGCTGGTACACCTTAAATCTGTCATGGCGGAAAGTCCACGTTGGGTTGATGTGGAAGTTTGGAAAGTGGGGTGCCAGCTTAGGTGTTGTCTCGGCATCTGACCGTAGTTCAAATTTACGTGGTGTTGTCATCGGATCTTTCCGTTTGGGGATTGATCCCGGACCGTCGTCAATAGCCTGTTGTGTTGCTCTAGTACGACGTTAATAAAAATTACCTTACCATTCGAGCAAGGGGAAGAATCGTCAAAATTCTCAAGCAAGTTTTGCAGTGGACAGATTAGATTATTTAGGGTGAATTTATTCATTTGGTATTTATGATTACTTTAAATAGAAAACCGTAATACATTTGCCATCATTTATCTACATCTCGTTTTACAGCCATCAAATTCGAAATGATGGAATTTCTAGAGAAAGAGCATTAATTTTGTGAAGCGGTCTTCTGCATTTGTTATAAAAAGACTATTTTTAAAATTTTAAGTTTCTCAAATTTCTAATACCGTGTTCTACTTTCACTTTACTTTTCAAAACTTTTATATTTCGCAGGTCTAAATATTAGAAGCCATTACAAAGAATTAAATTGCTTGAAATGTAAAATCTGATTTGGAAGGCAAGGGTTTATCTTCAAGAACTAAAATTTATTTTAATAAGAGACGGTTACAGCTTTATCGTCTTTAGAAAATTGTTCCTCCCTACTCGCAATCAGTGAAAAGTTTCAAAATTATTCCTTGTTCAGTTTGGTTATTAAACTCAATGTCTCATAATTATTATTTTTTGCCTTTTCAGCTCGAGCTAAAACGGGAATGCCAATTCCCGACTATTCCACGAAAAAGGGCATGGACGACATCCCTATAGCACCGTGTCAGGGCTGGATCGACGAATGCGAATTCTGCGAGAAGAGGTTCGGCAAATGGGAGGAATCGAACGAGGACGTTCTGGCCAAAGTCCCCATCAAGCCCGGAATCTTCGCGATCGCCCTGAAGAATAAAAACGTCACCGAAGTCGTGGACATCGTCCTCGACAAGTCCGACATCCAGAAGGCTGCGTACAACCGCATCGACCAAACCAAAAACAACGTCTCGGACAAGAAATCCAAGGTGACCAAATCCACCATCCTGTGCAGGTGGATGACCTTCAAGCAGCCCAAAGACAAAGACGTCATCAACTTGTGCGCGCATTGGTACAACAACGGCGTGCTCCCTAAGCTAGTGGAGACATGGCCTGGCTTGGACATTCTTCAAAGCACCGACACCGTGGCGTTTTCGGACGGTCTGCAGAAGTGGTGCCTTCCCCAGAAGGACGCTTTCTGGAAGAAACCCAAAGGCCCACCCACAAAACTGGCCGAGGTGGTCGAAGGCTGCGTCTGGAACGAGCCCTGCGAGAACTGTGACTCCTATTTCGGTGAGTGGAGGAAGCTGGACGAGGTTGTGTTCGACGACCTGGCTCCCAGTTCTCGTGGAGTGTACATGCTTGCTGTGCAGTACGGCAAGACGATCGAAACCATCAATATCTGTTTCGATCTCAAACTCATCTCGCTCGATATCATGGAAAGTATGAAGCGCACGCAGAAAAACCTGAATTACGTCCTCAAGTCTAAGAAGTACCTCAACAAAAACACCACATTCCTAGTGCGGTGGCTGGAGATGAGCGATGTGGACACGGACAATTGCTGTTTCTTGTACGCCCATTGGCTAAACGCGGAGAAAATGCCAGAGATGAACTATAATCTGCCTGGAGAGCGACAGTTGGAGAAGAATAAGTATTTCGTGCTGCGTAACCATGACAAGAAGTGGTGTTACGAAATCGAGATTTTCAAGGACTTGAAGAAGAGTAAATTTAAAACCAAGAAGAATATCATGCAGGATCTGAAGGAAGATTATCGTAACTTAAACTGTTCTGATGATGCTTAATTAAAAAAAAATATTTATTGTTAATGTTCGAATGTTGTATATACATTTTTTAATGTCTCGTAATAAACATGCTTTGAATTTTTAAATTTGTTTTTGCTTTTAAATGGCAATTTCACACAATTATGTTAATGATGACTTAACAGAAAACGTAATTTGCTACAAAAAGGATATTAAATTATCTATATTCTAGTTTTTTTTGCAAGTCTTTTTAGAATTAACTTTGAAGTTTTCACTGTTTAAATACGGATGTGCTTCGAATTTTATAGAATTACATAACTGCCTTTATTCTGGCCATTTTCTGTCCAGATTTGACCAAACTGCTCCTAGCAATAACTACTGTTATGTATTGTTAGTTACATCTTTTAAAAATTTGAGTTCACAGGTTATTTTTAGTTTTTGATCTTGGGCTTAATGTGAAATGCTGGAATTAAGTAGTTTTTTCAATATTATATCTACAGGTATTGTTATCCATATTGGAGCTTTTATTTAGATTTTGAATAACATCTATACTTGGAAACTGTTCAAAATACTATGTTGTATAATTATTTAACTATGCAGTTAATGTTTAATTTATCTTACACACAATTATTTCCACGAATTCCAAAGCAATAAATGTGTTGTGCATGTTTTCGTCTTATAAAACCCAGTTACAAAAACTAAACGTGTATCTGTTTACACGATAAAACCAGTTTATATCAAGAATATTTCATCGACTTGTGAATTTCCAATTACTTTCGTTTTATAAAACAGTTGATCAGAATAATCTATAAATAAGAATGGAGTGTTTGTTTGTACATTCAATATTTTCGACGCATTTCAAGTTTTCTATCCGTTTTGGACCCTTCTGATGCCGAATCCGCCTTTTTCTCGTTTGGTGTCTGTATGTTGTGCCCTATACACGTCCACGCGGTTTAAGATATTTTCATGGAAATTTGCATACAGAGAGTACTTATCTTGATTTAGTGAGTGGAATTGGTTGCGAAAGTCTGTCTGTCCGTCTTTCTGTTCTATGCTCGATTTTGTGTTTGTGTGTTTGTGTAGGCATCACATGAATTGTATTCCAGATATTTGATTGCGTTGTATTTTATTTTATACATTATCTAATAATTTAGTGAATGCAATATTAAACATTTCTTTATTGTTATATTTAGACGAGTTTCATGCTAAAACATCTGAGTAAGTATACTTAAATCAACCATAATTTGGTAGTTTTGGAAAAATTGGAATGTCTATTGAATACTACGATTAATTCGATTGATTTACCAGTACTGCTGAAAAAGTAATTATTCTTAAAAATTTAATTTTTTTTTTTTTTTTATGGAATTTCATTTCTGATACGTCATTTATTTCGAGTCTTATTTTTATTCTTTGCGCAATGAAAACGATTTCCGAAAATTTGGGACAGACGATATTTTTCAATGAAACGAGAATGAACAAGATCGCGCGAGCAGAGATATTTTTTCTGATTCTTTCGCTCTGAATTAATTTCACATTTCTAAATTTTGTACACTTTTAGTTGTAAGTTGTGGCAACTGTGCGAGATCAAGAGATAAAATTGATTCACAAATTAATATCTTTGGAACAATTTTTTACGACATCTTTTATTTTGTTTTACTTTGCTGTTTCCTGTTTTAAATATTTATTATTTTAATAAATGTGTTTTCCTTCTCATCACACCCAACAGCACCACAAAGTATTAGACTTGAAAATGTCAGGTAAGTCAGTATAAATTTTCAGTAAATTTTAAGTGTAGTTATGCCGTTATTTAAAGAATAATGCCATTATTTAAAGAATAATGCCGTTATTTAAAGAATAATGTCGTTATTGAAATAATAATAATGTTTAAAAATCCAAACTAGAACTTTTTCCAACATTAAAAAATTCGTTGTAGTAATGACAGGAGAAGATTGCAAAATTTCACAATGTCGCATACCGGAGGCAAGAGTGCCACAGGTAAAAAAATATTGTTTTGTTGACTATGAGTGCGAGAGCACTCGCCGTAGATCGTAATTTTAATTAATTGAGTTGCACATGAAAACAACTTAAGAAAGGGAATTCCAAATCTTCCTATAAATCGTCTTTTATAGTAGTAACCTTAGTATCACCTTTCGTCTTTTTTAGCTTTGTCATACAGCAATTGTGCGATGTATGTGAAATGTATTACATGAATGGATATGCATGTGTAGGATTTGTGTCCAAAGTAAGTTGTAGAAAATATAAAGATGGCGAAAGGTGTTAAAATAAATTTTTACTCTACAAAAAACGTAAGTCATTATATATTTTGATTATCTCTTCAATCTAGAGTAAACGAATTGAAACCGAGTAAGGTCGGGTATTTTGCTAGTAGAAAAATAAAATTACGAACTGGGTATTAAAGACACATGAACAAAATTTATAACATTAAAACACTGAGCCGCGGTAGCTCAGTCAGTAGAGCGTCGGGCTCGCATCAGAAGGGTTGTGGGTTCTGTCCTCGGCGGAGCCTGCAATTCTGA
Source organism: Metellina segmentata (assembly GCA_947359465.1). Taxonomy (NCBI): domain Eukaryota; kingdom Metazoa; phylum Arthropoda; class Arachnida; order Araneae; family Tetragnathidae; genus Metellina; species Metellina segmentata. The sequence continues at coordinate 71,861,467 of OX375877.1, read as the reverse complement.
TGATTGCGAGATCGGCGCCTCGACCTGGCTAAAGACCGTCGTGTTCACTAATGGTGACTGGGGCACGTTAAATAGGTCGTGGTCACAAAAGTCCCCCATGTTCCCATACCAAATCAATACCTCTGGGAGTGCCTGATCAGGGGGTTATCGGCATCTGATTGGGATCTAAAATTACGATATGTGTGAGTGAATGGATGTATGAAAGGGGCCTTCCTGTAAAACGGATGTGTCCTGTATGTCGAGCAAAGCCGGACTTGCTCCCAATGGGGCTCAATAACATGGAAGGCGCACCGCCTCGCCTCTTGCCGTCTTCGACGGGCCTGGCACTCCTCCGGTCTGCCAGTGTAGGCATAAGAAACAACAACAACACATTAAAACACTAATGTTAGTTTTAGAGGTATTATACAAGTTACGCAAAAGCGAAGTCCTCGGAACTGCACAGATAAGCATAAATTTAGCTAGGAAGCACTTTTCATTTAAGAACTTAGTACAAAATAACAATTAAGGAATTAAGAAATAACAATTAAGGAGTTCAAGAATTAGGCGTATTGGGGGATGGGTCGAAAAAATTCTAATAGTTTTACAAATTTGTTAGTTTTTCAAAATTTATAAATGATATCTTAGAGAAGAGATCAGCCTTTCAAGTTCTCAAATTCTGACATTTTGGCTTTTCCAACATGGTACCGTCTGAACTCTCTCCAAAGACTTTTTCCACACAAGCAATGTTAAAGTGACCTACAAGAAGGTTTTCACTTGTGGAAACTCCAAGAACACTTTAGAAAGGCCAATTCGTAACAAACATTAACCATTAAATTGTTTTGACCAGGTATCTTGACTGTCCCATTACTCCAAGGGAAAATGAAGATCCAAGTAGACAAAAACAAATTGCCTCTTTCCTTAATTGGTGAGTTTGAAATAGGTTTTCGCAAACAGAGGATTACCACTACAGGGCAGTTTTCGACTTGAAGATAAACTACCCGAAGGGGTAAGATAAATCTGTGCCCAATTTCCATTCAATGCCAATATACCGAGAGATTTGCTTTGGGATTAGTGACGAACGCACTGTACAAGATTCTACCCGGTATTCTTCAATATGTAGTATTTAATGTGCATGTGCAATACATAGTTCTGCCTTTTGTTTTGGTGCTTTTCCCTGAATGCAACGCAGATATGGTGGCACATCGAATACCACCCATTATCTATGAAATGTGATTAACCTATGAGCACATTCTAATAAGGAATCCCTTTTGTATACTTATCGTGAAACGCGAGACTGGACCACTTGTACCAACCTGGTATAATTCACGGTATTCTGCAGACGATACTATCTTCCCACATTTTTTTAGTGTAGCAAGGAAATACTGGAACAGGATTTTCAAAGGTACTCACAATTAATGACAGATCAGATATGTCACATGACAAAAAGGGCCGGAGAATTAGCGAATTCAATTTTCATTCCATCAATGGGAAGGTAATTTTAATTAACGTCGTACTAGAGTAACTCAACGGGCTATTGATGACGGTCCGGGATCAATCCCCTAAGCGAAAGATCCGAGGACGACAACACGTATTTTTGAACTACGGTCAGATGACGAGGTAACACCTGAGCTGACACCCCACTCTCAAAACTTCCTCACCAGCCCAACGTGAGGACTGTCGGCCGATCCGGAATTCCATAATATCAATCCTTTCATCAGCCAATGTTGTGATGAAGGTGATTTCTGGGTGCTCCCAAAATGGTAATGGTAATTTTAGTTAACGTCGTACTAGAGCGACACAACGGGCTATTGACGACGGTCCGGGATCAGTCCCTTAAGGGAAAGATCCGAGGACAACACCTCGTAATTTTGAACCTCGGTCAGATGACGAAGCAACACCTGAGCTGACACCCCACTCTCAAAACTTCCTCACCAGCCCAACGTGAGGACTTTCGGCCGATCCGGAATTCCATAATATCAATCCTTTCATCAGCCAATGTTGTGATGAAGGTGATTTCTGGGTGCTCCCAAAATGGTAATGGTAATTTTAGTTAACGTCGTACTAGAGCGACACAACGGGCTATTGACGACGGTCCGGGATCAGTCCCTTAAGGGAAAGATCCGAGGACAACACCTCGTAATTTTGAACCTCGGTCAGATGACGAAGCAACACCTGAGCTGACACCCCACTCTCAAAACTTCCTCACCAGCCCAACGTGAGGACTTTCGGCCGATCCGGAATTCCATAATATCAATCCTTTCATCAGCCAATGTTGTGATGAAGGTGATTTCTGGGTGCTCCCAAAATGGTAATGGTAATTTTAGTTAACGTCGTACTAGAGCGACACAACGGGCTATTGACGACGGTCCGGGATCAGTCCCTTAAGGGAAAGATCCGAGGACAACACCTCGTAATTTTGAACCTCGGTCAGATGACGAAGCAACACCTGAGCTGACACCCCACTCTCAAAACTTCCTCACCAGCCCAACGTGAGGACTTTCGGCCGATCCGGAATTCCATAATATCAATCCTTTCATCAGCCAATGTTGTGATGAAGGTGATTTCTGGGTGCTCCCAAAATGGTAATGGTAATTTTAGTTAACGTCGTACTAGAGCGACACAACGGGCTATTGACGACGGTCCGGGATCAGTCCCTTAAGGGAAAGATCCGAGGACAACACCTCGTAATTTTGAACCTCGGTCAGATGACGAAGCAACACCTGAGCTGACACCCCACTCTCAAAACTTCCTCACCAGCCCAACGTGAGGACTTTCGGCCGATCCGGAATTCCATAATATCAATCCTTTCATCAGCCAATGTTGTGATGAAGGTGATTTCTGGGTGCTCCCAAAATGGTAATGGTAATTTTAGTTAACGTCGTACTAGAGCGACACAACGGGCTATTGACGACGGTCCGGGATCAGTCCCTTAAGGGAAAGATCCGAGGACAACACCTCGTAATTTTGAACCTCGGTCAGATGACGAAGCAACACCTGAGCTGACACCCCACTCTCAAAACTTCCTCACCAGCCCAACGTGAGGACTTTCGGCCGATCCGGAATTCCATAATATCAATCCTTTCATCAGCCAATGTTGTGATGAAGGTGATTTCTGGGTGCTCCCAAAATGAGATTCTCTGAATAGAAGTCGATAGTGCTTATTTGGGTAGAGAGAAACCTTAGGATTATCAATAACCAATAGTATTCTGAATTTCCTTGTATGTCGGTTGAGTTTTAAAATTGAATCAAACCACAACTTAAATCCTAAGAATATTTGTTATAATTGTTAAAAAAATTATTTGACATACAACACAAGACTTTATTAGCATTTCTAACTCTCAGCATGTGATGAGTTTCTGACTATATTTGGCAAATCAATAAATCAATGGTTGTTTTTAATGGTGAGGCATATCTGATACATGTGTAATGTTTATCGGTACTCAACTCTTAAGGAATTTCAAGAAGTTTAGTACCGATGCATTTTAGTTTTCACAACGCGAGGAGTGTTTCTAATTCTAGAGACTAGAGTTTTTCAATTCTAGAGACTTTTGTATAGGGCTTGTGTATAGGATTTGGAACTTATTCGACCAAGGCGTAAGCCACGTAAGCGACCGCTGACGGCCTCGCGCTTTGAATCGGAAAAAGGGCCTCTCAGAATATAAGACAATAATAATTTGCTAGGCCCGTTCTATGTTATGAAATATATTAAACGTTCTTGATTTTCTGCGAGGCCTACTCTTAAAGAGTTTTCTTTAGAAATTTACCTACAGAATATTGATTAAAATGCTAAAAATGCGACATGAAACTTACGACATTCTTTGAAAGATTAGTATACTTAGCCATCCATAACTTGGCATTTAGAGGTCACAGAGAATGTTTGTATATTGAGTTTAACACAAATTCAGGTAACTTCATTGATATAATTAAGTTAAGATCAAAATATGACCCAACATTAAGTGAACATTTGCGCAGTATCATTGAAAAGGAAATTAAAAGTCACTACTTTAACCACGAAATTAAAATCGAACTGATCACATTAATGAGAAAAGGCGTAGTTGAGCAAGTCGTGGAAAAAATTAAGGTAGCCAAATATTATGCGATCATGGAGGACTACCCGTGATGCTGGTAGAATGACACTTCTTGTGTGAAAGTGTGACACTTCTTCAGGAATTATGCAAGAAAATTTTGATGCTTTCATTCCAGTAGGTCAGAGTATAGGACAGCATTTAGCTGAAACTATAGTCGAAGCATTGAAAGAGCTTGGACCCCTCCCCCCTAGACATTCAGAATTGTAGACGGTGGCGGATTTTGACCCTTTGTTTAGGAGGGGCGATCTGTAGATCGAAATGTGCTCCGAGGTTTCTTCACTTAGGATTTTTTTAACGGCTTCCTATATACGGATATTTGACATTTTTGAAATAACTAGAACAAATTTATAGGTTCATAGAAGTTATTTTCAGCGAATGTGTAGGTCTATCCTTTTTGAGACCAAATCAAAACAAGGAAGATTAGACAAAAGCAAACTATATAAGGAAAAAACTTATTATTGATGTCGAAACAGGAAACTAAATTATATTCTGTATTAAACACAAAAGTATTCACAGGTAAGAGATTTCCACGTGAAAAGGTTAATGCTGAATACGAATTAAAGAAACACATTTACATTAAGACCATCTAAGATTTCACTAAATATGGTTATCATTATAATAACAACTCATATTCTTGCCTTTTCCTTAGTAAATCGATCTAAAATTGTTACTGGTGAAATTGCAATATCAAAATGTACATGCAACAAAGCCAAACCCACTAGCCGATCTTCTCTAATTGTGTTTCAAAGCCACGTCTTAAATCGTTTTAGTGCAGAAACGCTACGCTTGGTGGTTGCTGCAGTAATTGGTAATGTTACAAGAACTTTCAATCATACGTAGATCTCATGGTACATTGCAGGATCATAGTTTTGTAGTGCCTCAAAAGGAGACTTGGGTACTTTGCCGCGGTATTGGTATTTTCTCGTTTCCATTTGGTTCTCCAGTTAATCACCTCACTTGAAATGTGTAACTGCTAATTTCTTCCTTTCTCAATTCGGCTTAGCTCTGTCCCAGATACGAAGAGTGACTCTTCGTCCGTTTCAATTTTCGCCAAGAGTCGATGGCACTAAATCTTGTAAATATAATACATCCGGATATTAATGTGCGAATCGGTCTTTCAAGTCTTCTTGGACGGAGTTTAACAAAGGCAAGTAAACATTTATTCTATAATAATTTTCAGGAGTTATGGCAGGAGTATTTGATCTATGAACTTAGCGTCCAGCAGCATTTTTCTTTTAATTCCAAGACCATTACGCCTTCTCTCAACCTCTCTGCATATATTCCCGAAATAGGATTCCACATTTTTCTAAATTCACTCATTATCGTGATTGCATCAGAGACAGCACCTCGAGCTTTCTTGAGGTCCAAACATTCCATTTGTAAAAACATATGTTGATGACTTAAAACATGTTGCGTTTAAGAATTTTGAGAGACAAGGGCAAAAATAAATGAAGTGCGCAATGAATAAATTAGTTTTTGCTTTGGGAGCTGAAATCCGGTCGTGCCACAAGTTGATTACTCTACAACGCATCCACGGTCTTAATGGGATCTGCTTTGAATTTCATAACGCCATTGTGCATGTCTTTCGACCCATCGAGTTTTGAAAAGTCCAGAAAGTTGTCCCCCAGTGTTTTTTCAAAACACTACTACTTTTCGCTGAACCCGGGACAAAACTCACAACTTGTTTGATGATGCCAACAGAATTACGCACGCTAGAAATAGACGAAGATTTGGATAGTGTCAAATTCAGTCGGTGGCTAAAACATGGACAGTGGATTGCATTCACAGCAATTTTTTAAACTTCTTCACAAGCAACGATTAGATGTCATCACACTACAGTGTCTGTACCAATACTAACCATTCTGGAAGAATCCAATCCCAAATTCTCAACTATCTTAATAACTTTGTCACCAATCCCAACTCCAGTTCGCTTTTAATTCAGCCGAAGTTGACACGGTAGTGGGCTTCTTTGGGACTACTACTTTTTGTTTTTGGTAAAGCAGCAAAAATATCTAAAAACGTCAAGAAATTTTCATGAACTTCCATTCTTCTTGCTTCACCAGTCACGTATCTTAGTACAAATGTCAACTGAGAAATATGGGAACCATCTGTAGTATCATCAAACACTGTGCTATAGACATCTGTTTCTCGAACTTGTGGCAAAACATGGCAAAGCATTGAATTATGTCATTTTGAATGGTTTTGCTTATGAACTGAGTTTTAGAAGACTCGAAATGTTTACGAAGAACTTGGTCTCCAGCGGACATTCTGAACCGCAGCAAAGCACGGAAATTTCCTTCATTTGCCGTTGATGCCAATGAAAATCCAACGCTACCATCATCTTGGTGACCATGCAAAGCTAGGTTTTGCCTGCTACACAGCTTTACCTTTTCAGTAATTGATAGCTTCCTGTAAAACGGATGTGTCATGTATGAAGAAGTCCAACCCTCCGGGGCAATGGCACCCCTAATTGGGCCATATATGGCCCGCACGACAACAACAATAATTGATAGCATATTTTTTCGATTCCAATCGATTAATTCTTGGTGATAAGTACATACTTGATTAGCAACATCTCGAGAAGGATTTTCGTACGTTTTAATCAAGTTTGAGGCTGCCTCTAATGCTTGCTTATGGTAGTGGGGCCTTTAAATAAGAGGAGACGAACATTGGAAGGAAGCGGTCGTTCTTTAAGATACTCCGATTTTACGAACCTTATGGCTCCGTGGCAGATTCGATCTTATTAAAATGCTGTGCCCTCGTACTCTTAAGGCTTAATGAATTGTAATGAATCTTAACTTGTAAATAATCTTTCAATTCATCTTTTAAATAAAGTTTACTGTGCTGTAACCAGTCTAATAACTAATTAAAGACCAGAAACGTTGCAGTGGATACACTGAGGGAGGGAGAGAAAGGCCAAAGTCTCCCCCTTAATGATTTTTTTTAATTGTATAATTTATTTGAAAAAACGTCGGCGTTCGTCAGACGTTTGGGAGGGGCGATCGTCTCGATCCTACCACTTGATATCCATCACTGATTGTGATATATCTGATGATAGACTGATGAAGGTGTAAAAACTCGAATTCTTACTATTAATCTAAGAGCTTTTTTAACACCTTGTGGGTATCACAGTTGGAATTTATTACTAGTGAAAGCTGCTAGTTCTTCAACAATAGCGAAAGCCTTTTTTGGATTCATTCAAAAATTATACACTATTTTCTGTGTCATCAAAACAATGGGATATCATCACAGGCAAATTAATGTTAACCTTAAAGACTTTATCCGACACCAGGTGGGCAAGTCGAATTTGAAGCTGTAAAAGCGATATTATTTCAATTTGGTGAATTAATTGATTGTATCGAGAATTTACAAGCTATTTCGACGGATTCAGATACTCTCAGCGAATGTAAGTCTGTCTTGAATGAAATCGCACCCCAGCAAGAAAAGTGACACAACTCAAAATTGCAGAATTTGAGATACATCAACTTAAAGGATACTATAAAACTTATATTGAAATAGTATAAGCTTCTAATAAATTTTAGGTAAGTATTTATAGCGATAACTTCTTTTATATTCTATAGAATAGTAATATAACATGCTGGGGCACCTCCATACATAGTTTTCAATGATATAACATCAAAATTCTTATTTTTCGACTTGTGTCACTTTTTTTGCCGGGGTGCGAAATGTTAACTCATGAATTCATCGTTTCTTTGCATGTATGAACTACCACTTCGAATTATTAAAATTAGTGAAGTTTGGCAATCTTCACAAAATCACATGACTGCTTCTGTTGATTACTTGAATAACTTCTGCAAATGGATTGAAGAATACCGTGAAACGGGATTTGATGTAACGATCGAAACTCCATTCAAGTTTATTAAGAAAAGTCAATACGATATTCCCTCTCATTTTAAAGAGAAACGTATTTCACTTAAGAAAAAAACATTTTGACCATGAAGCTCGAGATGAGCCACTTACTGCACAAGACCATTTCAGAGTGAAGTTTTTTACAACTCTTACCGATGAAATAATAGTTGGCATTCCTTTAAAGGAACATGGAAGTTGTTTGGGATTCTTGGAAAATTTGATTGCTCTTAAAAGTATGAACAAAGAGAACTCGAAAAGTGTTGTAGTGACTTAATATCAATTCTTAGTATTGATAGAAATTGCGATATTGATGCTGTAACATTGGTTAAGGAATTAACAATTTTGAAAGACTAGGGGGCTCCGCCCCCTGCTCGCTTACGCTCGCCAACTCACGGCTGAAGACTGAAAATTTGAATGCGTTTTGCTCACTCGTGGTAGAAATTTCGCTTCTTCAATTTTGACACTTAATAAACCCTAAACTTAATAGCCGCATCGGAAAAAAAATCTTAATAATTGTCCAGGGAATACGATGAAGAACAAACCATGTTAATTTTGTTTTTTTCCGATCAGTACTTTCTCGGGAAACCGTCTAAGAATCAAGCTAAACAACACAGTTTTCAATCCTGCGGCGTCGGCGGTAACATTTTTTTAATATAAAGAGACAACCTTCGACTAACCATGTCACTAAAAACAATATTCCAACAGTAGTTGATAATGTCCGGTATTTTTTATCTTCATAACTACGAGAATAATTTTGACTATTCCTGAAAGCACGGCCATAGCAGAGCATTGTTTCTCCAATTTGAAGCTTGTGAAAAATTACTTGAGCACAACAATGATTCAAGAAAGGCTTTCTTCACTTGCTGTTTTATCAATTGAAGCAGACACTGCTACCAGGTTAGATTATAAGAAGCTCATTGAAAATTTCAGAGAAAGAAAAAGCAGAAAAATATTGTTTTAGGAATATTGGTACGGTATAGTTTATTAGAGTGCTCTTTAGATTAGAGCTGTTTATTGTAGTTTCATATTTATTACTGCTGACACTGTACACAACAATGATTCAAGAAAGGCTTTCTTCACTTGCTGTTTTATCAATTGAAGCAGACACTGCTACCAGGTTATATTATAAGAAGCTCATTGAAGATTTTAGAGAAAGAAAAAACAGAAAAATACTGTTTTAGGAATATTGGTACTGTATAATTTATTAGTGTGCTATTTAGATTAGAGCTGTTTATTCTAGTTTCATATTGATTACTGCTGACACTGTACACAACAATGATTCAAGAAAGGCTTTCTTCACTTGCTGTTTTATCAATTGAAGCAGACACTGCTACCAGGTTATATTATAAGAAGCTCATTGAAGATTTTAGAGAAAGAAAAAACAGAAAAATACTGTTTTAGGAATATTGGTACTGTATAGTTTATTAGTGTGCTCTTTAGATTAGAGCTGTTTATTCTAGTTTCATATTGATTACTGCTGACACTGTACACAACAATGATTCAAGAAAGGCTTTCTTCACTTGCTGTTTTATCAATTGAAGCAGACACTGCTACCAGATTATATTATAAGAAGCTCATTGAAGATTTTAGAGAAAGAAAAAACAGAAAAATACTGTTTTAGGAATATTGGTACTGTATAGTTTATTAGTGTGCTCTTTAGATTAGAGCTGTTTATTCTAGTTTCATATTGATTACTGCTGACACTGTACACAACAATGATTCAAGAAAGGCTTTCTTCACTTGCTGTTTTATCAATTGAAGCAGACACTGCTACCAGGTTATATTATAAGAAGCTCATTGAAGATTTTAGAGAAAGAAAAAACAGAAAAATACTGTTTTAGGAATATTGGTACTGCATAGTTTATTAGTGTGCTCTTTAGATTAGAGCTGTTTATTCTAGTTTCATATTGATTACTGCTGACACTGTACACAACAATGATTCAAGAAAGGCTTTCTTCACTTGCTGTTTTATCAATTGAAGCAGACACTGCTACCAGGTTATATTATAAGAAGCTCATTGAAGATTTTAGAGAAAGAAAAAACAGAAAAATACTGTTTTAGGAATATTGGTACTGCATAGTTTATTAGTGTGCTCTTTAGATTAGAGCTGTTTATTCTAGTTTCATATTGATTACTGCTGACACTGTACACAACAATGATTCAAGAAAGGCTTTCTTCACTTGCTGTTTTATCAATTGAAGCAAACACTGCTACCAGGTTATATTATAAGAAGCTCATTGAAGATTTTAGAGAAAGAAAAAACAGAAAAATACTGTTTTAGGAATATTGGTACTGTATAATTTATTAGTGTGCTATTTAGATTAGTGCTGTTTATTTTAGTTTCATATTGATTACTGTTGACACTGTACTGTAATAATTTTTCATTCTGTAGACTGTAGTACTTTAATGGCTGTATTCATATTCATAAGACTGATTTGATTAAATTAAACCACTTACCGAAAATGTAAATTCCACGTAACCTTATAGTAGTCAAGTGCAATAACAGGTCTTAACTTATTTTTATATGAGCATGGGCCTCGCTTTATTATTCGCCTCGTATACACTAGCGCAGCCACTGATCACGAACATAGAACATACTTATAAAAGCAATTCGTGAGTGTATACAAGCCACGGGTCCTGCAGAGTTAGATGAACTCAGAGAGCGCCCCATATTTACTTGATTAAAAAGGAGTAGATTTATAAGAGGAAACATAACGCCTGACACCGAAACGCTAGGTCGGTAATCTGTGGTAGCGTAATGCTTTTCCATCGGACGTGCTGGGCTTTGTTATAGATACCTGTAAACTGTATATGATGCAAAGAAAATTGGTGTTTTTGTGAGTATACGGGAGTAATTTTCGAACTAGATCCTTGAGAGACATCTGTCACTATAGGTCCGGTCACGTGCTCTCCAAGTTTTCTCATAATTCCTTCTCTTGTATGCAGTGTTTGGAATTTATCAATCGATGCTATTATACCGAAACGATCCATTATTCATTTTTAAGTCATTCCACTTTGTTTTTAACACTCTAAATAATATGCATTCGAAGAATACTGGGTAGAAACTTACACAGATACGTTGTTAGTCATGCTAGGTCGTACTAAAGTGAACTCTCGTAGTGAAGAATATACCTATGTATTACCTATGTATGAAGAATATACCTATGTATGTAATATACCTATGGTATGTATTGGGACCTTGGTCCAAATTCATAGTAAGATCAACGCTGAGGCCTACTGCACTACACGGTTAAGCGTTCCTTGCTTTTCTTTCCCTTACACATTTTTCACCTCTGAAACAAAGAATTCTATCTGGCAAGATCCGATAAAAAAGTCCGCATTCATCAACGTTGAACACCTCGGCAGATTCATATCTTTCGAGGACTTCGTTTCTTCTAGTCATTCCCTGTGTTACTCCCCTCCTCAAGAAATGTTACAACAATTATTATTTTTCAACAAAAAAAAACCTGATAACCTCATTGAAAAGATTAAAAACCGACCCTATAACCGATAACCAGGAAAATAAAATTGCTATATAAGAGGTGCGCTTTAACACATGTTCCCTATTAAGTTAGACAGGACTTTAGAAAACTGACCCTATAAGCGGGGTGACCTTATAACAGGTGGGCCATATAGCTTGTACTGACTGTACTTACGGAAAATGATCTAATTAGGTTTCAACTAGAAAGAAGTGACGACAGAACGACAAACCAAACTACGGAAAGCTTTGATTTGCAGTGAAATAAGTTCGGTGAGGATTTGTGTGGCACCGCAACTATAAAGAATGGAGGTGAGAGAGGGGTGTGTGTGTGTGCCGAATCTCTATATTAAAAAAAGTTGTTGATGCCGCCGACGGAGAGTTGAAAACTATTAGTTTAGGGTGCATTAAGTGTTAAAGGAAAAAAAGAAGCAAATCACTTGCAAAGGGAGTGTTGGTTTGCAAAGCAAACCAATTGAGATTGCGTAGCAATCACCAGGGGGTTGGCGAGCGTCAGCGAGCAGAGGTCGGAGCCCTCGCTGTGACGTAATGGATCGGCAAGTCAAATCAGGATTATACGAATCATTAAGATATTTTCGCCGTCGCAGGAGATTGACTCTGCGAAAGGAGTGTTGGTTTGCGAAGCAAACCAAATGGGATTGTGTAACAATCCCCGGGGGTTGGCGAGCGTAGGCTAGTAGGGGGTGGAGCCCCCTAGTATAAAATAAAATCTATCTTTCTCTCTCTCTTTATCTATTATTTATTGTTTACTTTCCGCTTTTGTTTATTTTATGACTTTCTCTGAAACTGAAGTCCGATGCCTGTTTTTCTGAGCTATGTTAGATTTACATATGTTCGTTCCGCGTTATAGTTACTTCACATGTCTAAGAAGCTTTTTTCCCCAAAAATGAGTATCTGGAAGTTTTTCCGAACTTAAATCGCGAGGATATGACATTCGTGTATTAAAATCCTGAAATTAATATGTTTCGCTATGGTGCTCTGGGATCACAAAAAAAAAAAAAAAAAAGTATTCGGCCATCTTACGTATTTCTAACTGTTTTCATATATTTGATAAGAATGACGTTAAAATTCAATTTACAAAATTTCACAACATAAAAGTTAAACTATTTTAACCTCCCATTGCAACAATTGATGTTTCGTAAAAAATTTTAAAATGTTTTTTGTAACCCATTAAATTAGGCACACAAAAGTTCAGTCATTTCCGCGCAAAAACGTTAAACAAAACTTGAAAATCAATGCTTATAAATTTTTTTTCATTTGGATTTTATCTTACGTCTAAGTTTGTTTTAAGTCAAAACATTATTGTTTACACCAGATATGGTGCAGAATACTTTTATGACCACTGTATGTTATTTTCCATTTTGTTAGAAGCTACCTAGAAAATTAATAATTTAAAAGTCCTCTTCTAGTCTCATTAAACATCCTAAAATCTGAAATTACATTTTTGTTTCACAACAGCAATATTGCATTAAATCGAGAGAAAAACAGGGAAGCAGAACTCACCTTATGGTTGATTATTAATTACCTTTTTACTCCCAAAATTGCTACTTTCGAATCCCTCGATGTTCAACCGCTTTAAAGAATAATTTTCGTGACGTCTAATGACGTATATTAATCCCCGCCCTTTCTTTTAAACGCTTATACCTCGTTGGCTAGGGAACAAGTGACGGACATGTGGGAGGTTTTATACTTCTTAGGGGCATTGGGGTGATGAATACAACTACGCAGTTGTATTTGATATTTCAAAAGGTATTCCAATAAATTTAATTACAAGCAGAAATTTTTTTTTCAAGTAGGGGTTAGAAGTTTTAATGTTTTTAACTGTGAATTAATTGGGTATAAAGAAAAATACTCTGCACACACATTTGTAGAATTTATACAATACCTAAGGGGCATATTGTTTATTTCGAAAGTAACTTAGTTCTGGGAAACAGAGTGTTCCCCCCCCCCCCGAGATATATCTGAAAAATACTCAATAGTTTGATTAAGTGAAATTGTCAGTCCAAAACTCAATTACTATCATGCTTATTCAAACAAAAACAGATTTTTGATTTACACCAAATATTCACAAGCACAGTACGCTACTCGCACCCCCACACCCATACCCCCCACACAAACCCACATACACAAACCCAGACACACATAGCGATTTTTTATCGTACGATATTATTTTTATCGTACGTATTTAACATACGATATTTTATCGTGTCTGTTATTTGCACACAGCACGATTTTTTCTGTGTCGTAAGTGCAGTCGTTTGTTAAAAGCTCGTGACTACTCATCTCAAGTTGTTTGGAAAATGAATCCCAAACGGTGTTTTTTATTGGCTTTTGCCAGCAATTAAGATAAAAATGTAGTTAGGATTTTTTAGTTACCCTTCTACATTTAATTTACAGCCATAAATCATCACTTCAAATAATTGGCTATCTGAAATTTTTTTTTCAGATTTGAAAAATTTTACATGTTGTTTTATATGGGGCATTTGATTGATTTTTCTTGACTCTTCTGAAGTTCCTCAACTGTTTTCTTCCTCGCATCACTGCCAGCATTTAGTGGAAATCGATTCGTGGCAGAGCCTCACTCAAGTGGCTAAAGAGTCGCGGTTTGCCGACCACTGGTTTAGGGGAACCTGGGGAGCCTTGTCGATAAGGGAGGATTGGCCGACCCTTGATTTTTATTATTTCAAAGTGTTTCAGCCTCTTCTCTAATACTATAAAAATAAGTGTTTGTTTGTTTGTTTCTTGTGGTCGAAGTCCTGACGAATCTATGGCACTTAGAGTAATGAGATTTGGCACACAGGTAGTACGAATTTTTTGCAATTTTATTTTGCAATTTTTGTACATGATAAATTTTAGGAACTAGGTCTGTTTGTTTGCATCCTCAAAATATACACTGAACAAAAATTGGGGCCCCCCTTAAAAAAATTTTGTGTACACCCCCTGCTTACAGCATTAATCCTGAATGTTATTTCTTTTCCTCAGATGCCTTTTCCCCATAAACCAAGAGGAAAAACTAATAAGAAGCATTCCATAGAAGTTATGAAGGCAGCCGTAAAGTCAAGGGAGTAGCCCGTAAAAAAAAGTGCTGATGAAGGTTTTAGTATTCGCACCACAGCAAAAGATTATGATATTGATCGAAAAACTCGGGAGAGATGTAAAAAGATATAAATTTAATAAAAATAAGGAAGATGTGGATATGCAGCCTGATTACAGAACTGGACAAATTTTTGCTGATGAGAAAGAAAGACTCTTGAGAGAATATTTATCACTGTCATCCAAACTACATTATGGATAAACTCCAAAGACTACTAGATAGTTTGTATATGAGTTTGGAATTGCTAGCAATAAAAAAAAATTCAGAACAAAAATGGGCTCAATATAAAATAGCTTCTTATGATTGGTTACGTGGATTCATGCTCAGGCATAAGGAGTTATCCCTGCGTAAACCTGAAAGTAAAAGTTAGAGTATATCATCTACATTCAATAAATTCAGAGTAGTTGAAAAAGTTCTTGACAAGTATAAATTTGGGCCAGAAGCCCTTCACAATGTAGATGAAACTGGAATCACCACTGCACAAACCAAAGAAAGTAATAGCTGGCACAGGTGAAAAACAAGTTTCGAAAGTAACGTCAGGTGAAAGGGGTAACTTGATTACATTATGTGCTACTGTGTGTGCCTTAGGTAATACTATGCCACCTCTTATGGTCTTCCCGCGAGTTATACTGAAGACTCATCAGTTGTTTATCGTACAGATATGACAAAACTGCCATGCCCTATGTCTTCTGGTGTCACTGAAAGAGTTGAATGAAAATGCAGTGTTTGATTTCGATTTCACACAAATCATGCCACTGAGATAAACATATGAATTGGAATTACGGTATTACCTATACATGTTGTTCATTTTAATATTTCCACCGACCAACCGGTCTAGTGGTCAAGGTGTTAGCCTCTGGATCGGAAGGTTCCTGGTTCGAATCCGGGGTTAGGGCATGGATGTAAATTGTGCTGTCCTATGTTAGGGACAATGATGGTCCATCCACTGGGTGCCCCTTCACAAGTGATCATCACTTCTGGCCTTGTATAAGGCTAAAATGACCTCGGTAAACTCTGTACTTTGTATTGTATTGTATTTGTATTTGTCTTCGCAATTGTACTGCATTGCCATTGGAAATAATAATAATAAAAAAAAAACGTACTGTTAATAGTTTTACAATGCATGTTCAGAAAGTTAAACTATCATATTAAAAGTTTTATACTTTAGTGCTTACATATAACTAGTAAAATATATTTAATATTCCATTCTAAAATTATGCATTCTGGCCTGGGTAAAGCTTCCATTCCTATGGGTCAAGCCTCCCTTATAGATTGAGACTTGAACCACGAATTACAAGCCTCCCTTATAGATTGAGGCTTGACCCACGTGCGTATGTTTTAAAAATAATAATTTTAATAGATAAAAATTTTATCATTTACATTATTATAAATATATTTGTGTTCCTTGTGAAATTCTACATTATATTTACTATCATATTAATTTCTAACTGTCAAAATAAAATTTAGACAATTAAATTTCTGAAAACATGGTAAAAGCTCACCAAGTTCCCCTATTCTAAAACTTATCTTAACTTTCTTCAAGTAAATAGGCGTATTAAGTATCCTACCATTAAAATGCATAGATGAAAGCACACCTCAATCAATTGAACTATAATTAGACTATCCGAAACGAGACCATGTTTACACTGGAACGAAGAAGAAGGAGGGGGGATTTGATTCAGCTTTCCAAGTTTGTAAAACAAGGGGACACGGAGGGCTTAAATTTCAATAGGGATAACAGAACAAGGAGCCATGGGTATAAATTGAATAAGACACATTTTAATCGGGATTTAAGGAAAAACTACTACTTTAATAGGGTAATAGACAGTTGGAACGCGTTGCCAGAAAATATAGTTAATTCAAAGGGAGTGTACGAATTTAAGACACAATTGGATAGTCAGTGGGAATTGGAGAATTCATAAACAAAGGACCAGCCTTGTTGGGCTTGAGCCTGTAGCTGGTCGTCAATATTTGTATTTGTATTTGAGACTAATCCAATCCCCAACCTTCTCTCTTTCAAGGGATTTAAAAGCACAAAGAAAACCACGATTGGAATACGACTGGGGAATCTATTAACAAAAATGTGTTTAATACCCACGAGAAAACGCGATAATTATGCTAAACTAAGAAGAATTTTAAGAACGACCCAAAACAGTTTGTATCGAAAACCGGAAGAATGCAAAGAATTTCCGTCCATATAATGTGAAAATTACGATAAAAGTAGTAATAACACTAACTTCAAGACTAAAATATAAATTCTACGAAAATAAGCTCACAGTAAATTAAGTTCAGTAAATCAGGCTAATAAGTTCATTTTCAAAAGCCCATATCGAGTTCAATTTAGAACGAGGATGTGCAAAATGAAAAAATTGATACTTACTTTTAACATTTCACGTTGGGGACGTTAAAAAAACCCTTCAAAGTTCAGCTTTCAAATTGAATGTTTAAAATTAGCTTTATTTTAAAGACGTTTGCCGCGTATGAAAACTTAAACGGATCGTTGTCGGTATACGTTACCTCAGAAATAATATCCTCTTTTGTTGTAAACTATCTTAAAAACATCGAATACGATTAAAATCTGGTTAACAAAACATCCAAAGTACGTTAAAATCCACTAGAGTAGTATGTAACACAGAATATTCCATTGACTTTCTAATTAAATACACTGAGCATGTACACGCAGTTTCATATAATTCGTTTTGAAGATCTTCATGCGACTATCACAACGGTTTTTAAAAGAAAACGAGGGGACCAATTGACGAGCAGATGAAAAATAATTACTTTGCAGCAAAAATACAACGTATTATTATTTCTCCCTTTAATTTGCTGGTATTTTTGGACACATCACAAACCAATTCCATCGCCTAAAGCTTGCTGTAGAATCAGTTTCTCCACCCCCATTAGATGTAGATCGATTATTATTGATCATATTTGACAAAGTTCACAGTATAAAGTTGGTTCGAAATAACTGAATCAGTAAACAAAGTATAAATTATAAATTCGCTTTCCTAACATGGATGATTTTTTGTAGTTTTCATTGCTCAGTAAAAAAAATTCAGAGATGTATGAGGCTGAATGAAAAAATATATTATCTGTACAATCGCGGGAAAAAAAAAGGGAACCACCACCTTCATTTCGAGTGCTATTGATAGTAGAGCAAATTCAAAGGTATTCAAAAGGGAATAACGTTTTCTACAAAATCGAATGCAATAAAATTGCATTGAGGCTGTATTCGTATCAAATTTTATACAAAGAACGAAATTTCCAATGGAAACACCATTGTTTGATGCCTTAAGCAGATTATTCATTGCTAAATTAGTCTAAATATGAAACTTCACGACTTTACTATCTTTATATCCGGAGATATCCAATGTTAAAATTGCGGTATGTTTATTTTATGCAGATTATATTATATATCAGACTATTTTTCTATGCAAGTGAAAAGGATTTAAGAATTACATTATTATATTTATATATTTAAATGCAAATCATCCGAGATCATTTGCATTTGCACATAAATATAACAATGTAATTCATAATAAATTATCTAATTCATATAAATATAATAATGTATCCGAGGTTTGTCAGACGTTTTTTAAACTTTTAGTTGATCCTCAAAACTCCAATTTGAAGAAAATTTAATGTAAACGCAAAAACTAACCATTGGAATGATCTGGAATTGTGCATTCTTTCTCTATTTCTGAATATATTGCAATCAAAATATAGTAATGTTTCAGTTCATAATTTTTCAAACATTATTTTAATAACTATTATTGATTACTAAAAACTATTTTTTTAATAAAATTTTAGGTGGGTTTTGTTTGGGTTGTTTAACATCATGGACAATATACGTACGTGGACAGCATACATGGACAATATACCTACAAACGTAATGGAACAATATATTAGCGCTATAGAAACATTATTTAGGTAAATATCTATAAAAGTCTAAGAAACTGATTTAACACTAGGAGCTCCAATCTGTACTCATAACTTCCAAACGGTAAAACCGAAGGACATGAAATTTGGTATCTGAAGTTAAATTATGATATGGATTCAAAATTGTGTGTCAAAATAGAGGGTTTATTAGGGAAATTATGAAGTTGATGCTCAGCTAAATTCGAGGGCGGCCTCTTATAAAAATTTATGCATTTGAATTTATAGAAGACGTTAGGTTCTTATCGAATGCCATTTTTGAATTTTCTCTACTGTTAAAATTGCTCGAGTGAAGAAGAGTGATTCGTTTTTTTCCCGCGATTGTACATTAACTTTATTTTCATCATCAATTCTTAAACAAAATGTATATAGCACTTAAAGGTAATGAGAGAAAGATAGCTGCTTTTAAATTACGTGTAGATTTTTAGAAATAATAATTAATATTTTGGAAAATTGTCAATGTTAAATGTTATTTTTTGTATGTAAATATTTCAACCTTTAGACTACAACCAGTATAGCAGTTATACCTTGAAAGATAAGAATAGCGCTTGTTATATCTATAGCCGCAGTCAAAGGGTTAATTAACGTTGACACGGTCTATTGGCGACCGGAATCAAGCCCGAAGGGAAATATCTGAGGACATCACCACGCAATTTTGAACCATGGTCAGATGACGAGGTCCCACCTGAGCTGTCACCCCGCTCTCCAAACTTCCACACCACGCCAACGTTAGGACATTTTAGTCCGCGACAGATTTAACATGCACTATCCCACTTTGTACACTAGTCTTTGTTTGGATTCGAACTCGGTGCATAGGTTTATTGATGTTCATCATGAGTCAATTATACGAGGTGAAAACTTCAGCTTCAGAAATAATTGCATTATGACTTAACATTTGGAGGCAATCTTTACAGATAATTTGACACTTAATTACGCAAATATTTCTAGCTTTGATACCAATAATTGAGGATTTCTCAAAGATGGCACCCTATTTCCAGTTACATTCATTTGAGGAAAATTCAGTAATGATATTAAAAGTTCTTTTTTCATCAAAAAATTTGAATGTTCCATTAAAGACATTCATTCCCTGTAAAGATGTCTCTGATTCCATAGACATCGCTCTTTACAAACATGTATTAAAAAAATGACTTGTTTGAGTTAAAATGTGTGCCCAAACAGTGAATTCCTTTGTTAACTTACATAGATGGTTTTTCTGCAAAAGAGCAGCTGTATCTTCACAAATGGGAAATGTGTATATCTTTGCTACTATTTTACTTAGGATGCATCATTTCATCGAGGAATTATATGTAAACTGCTCCCTTAGGAAGCAACCACGATCGAAGTGTCAGTTGCATGGTACGTTTTTTACTAATTTTTTTTTAATTAAAATAATTGACTGGAGAACACACAAACCGCAGTTTTGACGTATATGCTTGGACTTGATGTTTGATTGTGGAATAAATGAAGTAGACACAAGAAGTTTGAACGATTGTTTGTTGTGATTGTCAACAATTAATTTACGTTTTGAGCGATTAAAGTTTAGTTTGTTATTAATATTGAAAGGTTATATTTTTTTTTTTTTTTAGTGATTAAAGAGCTGTGCTTGTATCGTAGTTCAGTAGCTTTATAAGAACACCTTTTATGCAGTTCTCACTCCACGCAATGCAAAGCTACACTGACCTAAAGCTTGCCCATCATGGTAGAAATTCGACATATTGCGGACATCTTCCTTATGCTCAGTGCGCCTGAGCACGCGGTCTGAAGGTCATGTCGAGTACATGCATCCTTTGTCTACTTGGCACTCTATTTATCTTTTGGATGTTTCTTCTAGTTCTGATATCATAGGACAAAGCAGCTGTAACGCTTTTTTGTAGTGCTCGACTTTTCATGCTTGTTTCCCAGTAATGTTCCGATGAAGTATTCACGTTAAAAATTGGTTCAGCTATCATTGAGCCAGCGTTAGGTGTGTTCCCCATATGGCGTCAACAAATATTTATGTAGCCCGAATATTTAATCTCCAACAAAGAAGTATGGAACTTTTGAACTTTCTGAACCTGGAAGATATATCTCATCTGGTAGGGGTTCCCAACCTTTTAATAACTGCGTACCACTTGAAATTTTTAGAAATTTTTGGCGTACCACCAGTCTTATATTTTTTTAGAAACATATATCTAATGTCAGGAAAGTACCCAATGGCTTGTTTTATTTTTTTTAAATACTAAGAAAACTTCATATTTTATGATTAATACACTTGTATTTAGTTTAAATTATATTTTAATAAAGGAAAAAATAAAACGATTATTGAAAATTACAGTTTTATTTTTTACTCACAGGTCTAAAAACAAATAATTTTAAATAATTAGTAAAAACTAAGCAAACAAAGATTAACATATTCAAAAATGAATTTTTAGTGCGAAACTTGTTGTTGCTTGTCTTTTATTAAAATATCAATATCAGGAGCAATGAGCTTATTTTCACTCTTAAGTCCTTCGTAGAATATTTGGGTCGCTCGTATCATTCTTGCGTACCACCTGAAACGTTGCCGCGTACCACCGGTTGGGAATCCCTACTATAGTGTATTTATCATTGCAGTCAAGTTACATTACAGTTACGTTGTATATCATTACAGTTATCAAGTATGGAACTTTTAGGACTTTCTGTACCTGGAACATCTATCTAATCTGGTAGACGTAGTGTGTTTATTATTACTGAGTTTCATAGAGACGACTGGACAACAACCACGTAGCAACAACACGTTTGAAACACGCACGAGCTTTTAACAAACGACTGCATTTAACAGTACCGTAACTAGCCATTCCTGTGCGCTGTGCAAGAATTTGCGTTTAGGCCCCTTAATTAATTAGGTAATATTTCATCAAATTCATTAATTACATAATCAGAATTAATATTTTACAACTATATTGTATTCTATTGAAATAATAGAACGATTGGATAATCGTTCTTGTCCGATAGTTGATCTTAAATAATTTTTATTAATTTCAACTTGCTAAAACTTCTCTCGCACGAAGCAATTGAAACGGGAAGAGTTAGAAATATTCGAAGAGCGACATTAATATTTGGGTAAGACTCAAACCAAAATCGTGAAGTGCCTGTCGAATATTAAGTGGAGATGCAGTTTCTATATTTTGTGTATAAAAGTAGTTACTTGAAACTTAAAACTTTCAATTTCACATGTGAATTCGTACTTTTTAAAATCTTTGCTATATTTAATAGCGAGATCTGCAGTCAATTTTTATTAACTAGGCAACACTCATGTATTGTAACTATAAGTCATAAAGAAAGCAAATATCGTCACAGATAGTTTTCATTTTTTGATAACGCCAATCTATTTGAGACAATAGTCTGTCAAGAACACTGTAAATTTGTATTTTAAATAATTCTTCGGGTGTCAAGTTATTTCCTTTATCTGGTGTTCCATTTATTTGCATTATCTTAACTCTTTCCTCTCTCTCTCTTTCTCTTTTGGGCCCCCTTCCAAGTGTGCCCTGCCGACCAACCGGTATAGTGGTTAAGGTGTTAGCCTCTAGATCGGAAGGTTCCTGGTTCGAATCCGGGTCCGGGCATGGATGTTTGTAAGCGTATGGTGTAGAGGCGGCTGGTGCACCTTAAATCTGCCGTGGCCGAAAGTCCTCACGTTGGGTTGGCGTGGAAGTTTGGAGAGTGGGGTGCCAGTTCAGGTGTTGCTTCGTCATATGACCGTGGTTCAAAATTACGAGGTGTTGTCTCGGATCTTTCCCTTAAGGGACTGATCCCGGACCGTCGTCAATAGCCCGTTGTGTTGCTCTAGTACGACGTTAACTAAAATTACCATTACCATCCAAGTGTGCCCTATGCGGGTGCACCTGTTGCACCTGACTAGCACTGGCACTTACTACACAGAAAGAAAATGTGGTGTGTGCAAGGTGCGTACATGATGAAACATCGTACGGTATTTTCCAGTATGATTGAAAATCGATGTGTGTGCAACTAGCGTTAGGCCCCATGCTGTTTTCAGAATTATACTACGTCAAATCAGAAAATATTTTTGAAGCTCCATAAACATTTGTATTTAGCACATTAGCTGTCTTACGTGCAATGGAATGGTAACATTCATATTTATCTGAGCAGTGTGATTATTGTCATTTTTCATTAAAAACACGTCTGTTAATTTGTAAAATATTCTTGAGCAACTTTGTAAAAACAAATTATGTTCTTAAGTGAAGTGTTTCAGAAAGAAAATCGAAGAAACTCAACCCAATTAAGGCTTTTGAACAACATTCAATAAAGGTTTGATTTTCGACGAACAATATGGCAAACAATCGATAGTAAATATATTGAATATATTCTGTATTACAGTAAATTTTTTTTATAAATATTTCTGTAAATACATTTTTTTAATAAATATTTCTGTAAATAAATTTTTTTTTTAAATATTTCTGTAAATAAATTTTTTTTATAAATATTTCTGTAAATAAATTTTTTGTAAATAAATTTTATGTGTGCGTGTGTGACACATCTGTAAATGAATTTCAATCGAAGTAAAATATTTCTGCACTCTTTCTTCAATGTAATTGAATAGTTATTTTTAAATTTTGTCCAACATCACATATATTTCTAAAAGTTTTTTTATCCAATGCTAATAAGGTTTTGGTTCAACAGTTTTGGAAACAAAAATAGTTTTTAGATGGTTTTAGACGTTTATTCACATAGATATTGTTCTTAAATTTTTTTTTTAATTCTACGCTATGAATTATGAAATCAATATTTGAAAAATATGAATAGCAACCCATGTATATTTGGATGAAAGTAGATTAGGAATTTTTTTATTTTCATTTGATTTCACTAAAATTTTCAAATTTTTAAAATCCTTACGGTTTGAAAGATCAAAATTTCGGATATCATAGAACAGTAATTACTGCATACTAAGGAGTCGAATCACGCAATTTTCATGTGATTATAATACAGTCAGTTCCGGCTATATGGCCTACCTGTTATAAGGTCACCCCGCTTATATGGTCAGTTTTGTAAAGTCACGTCTAACTTAAAGGGAACATGCGTTAAAGCGCACCGCTTATACAGAGGCTGTTCACACATTTTTTAGACAATGTATATTGTATTCACAAAACTAAAATACATAAAATTCTTGTGTTTTAAATGTTCTATTTGAAAGCCCTTATTCTGAACTATCTTTCGACACCGTAATTTCCAGGACAATAATGCCTTTTGAAGTGGCATTCTATCCCATTCCTCCTGAACAGCTTTCCAGAGTCCTGTAAGGGTTGTGGGACGACGTTTGGATAATGCAGATTTTAAAAGTCCGAAAGCACAAAAATCCATAGGTGATACATCGGGAGATTTAGTAGGGATATCAGTGAAGGGTATGGCTTTGATACCGGTTTTTTGTTCCATTTCTTTTAGGAAATTTACAGTGGATTTTGATGTGTGACTGCTAGTTTTGTCTTGATGGAGTTCCACAGATTGATGACACTGTGGGTAAAGCGATGGTATTTCATTCAGAAAAAGTGGCGATAAAATATGTTCCTGATAGTATTTGGAGTTAATCTTGACATTTTTTACCACTCTCTTTATTTTTAACTTGCCATTATATGAAAAACCAGCAACAATCATGAATCCCTTAGAAAAACTTTCTTTCGATTCTGTGAACCATGTACTTAAATTTTTTTTCTCCCCTTATATGATAATAAATGACTCTTTTTTTGCTGCAATCATTTAAATACACCCATGATTCATATATTGTGTCAAATTTTTTCAATTTTTCTTTCGATTCAATTTTTGTTTCTCATATAGAATTCGGCAGCGTGTCCTGCGTTCATCGATGTGCTTTGGATAAAGACGATGCACATTGTGTTTTTTCGCTTTCTTAAGATTTAAATCAACGTTTATCATTTTGTTTACAGTGGACACCGAGCATTTTAATGATTTTGCAACTGTCCTTTGACTAGGGATATTTTCTTTTAACATTAAACAACGTACCTTTGCAATAGTCCAAGATGTCCGTTTCTTCCTTGGATACTTGTTTGGAATTTTTGTCCCACTTGAGGCTCCAATTTGACGTTTTTTCCTTTCTTGTTGACGATATTACCTATCGACGCATTAGATATCACAAAACCATGACTTTCACATCGTTTTTGGATAACAGAATATGAATATTTCTCTTCGGAAAGAGCATAAATATAGCCTTCAAACCACTGCTTCATTATAAAAACGCTATTTTGAATAAAAACAAACCACTCAAGCCGCAGACGATAATTTTGACTTTTAAAAACATAGTACAACTGCAATTATTTCTTTTGCAGCAAACGATTTTTTATTACCGCTAACCAAAATCGTCTAAAAAATGTGCAAACAGCCTCTGTATAGTCATTTTATTTTCCTTGCTAACGGTTATATGGTCGTTTTAAAATCTTTTCAATGAGGTTATCAGGTTTTTTTTGTTGAAAAATAGTAATTGTTGTAACATTTCTTGAGGCGGGGAGCA
Organism: Metellina segmentata; assembly: GCA_947359465.1. Lineage (NCBI taxonomy): Eukaryota > Metazoa > Arthropoda > Arachnida > Araneae > Tetragnathidae > Metellina > Metellina segmentata. The sequence goes on along the minus strand of OX375877.1, from coordinate 71,836,502 downwards.
ACACAGGGAATGAACAGAAGAAAATAAAAGTCATCGAAAGATATGAATCTGCCAAGGTGTTCAACGTTGATGAATACTGACTTTTTTTTATCGGATCTTGCCAGACAGATTTCTTTGTATCAGAGGTGAAAAATGTGTAGGGGGAAAGAAATGTAAGGAACGCTTAACTGTGTACTACAGTAGGCCTTGGCGTGGAGCTTACCATGAATTTAGACCAATGTTTCAATCCATACCAGGAGAAACACTCCAGATCATAATTCCACCTCCGACGAACTTTACTGTGGGCACTATGCATTCTGGCAGGAGGCGTTCTCCAGGCAGACGCCAGACCCTGCCATCCGAACTTTAGAGAGTGAACGTTGATTCGTCGCTCTAGAGAACCTATTTAATAGAATTAATTTTTCAAATGTTCTTAAAAGTTTAATTATTTGTTTATGAGCACTATATTCTGATAGGTGAATATAATCCTGCCATAATTAAACAGTGTAGTATTGGTCACAACGCTTATATGGTCTGATTTTTCTGGACCGCTGAGCTGACCATATAACCGATGCTGACTGTATTTGAATTTTTCTTAGCTATAACCTCTTCAGTTCAGAAGTATCACATGTGATACTTATGTTTTTGAATTTTTTAAAAGCCATATTTTTTAAAGTGCATAATTTAAGAAAATCAGCTCTGGTAAAAATAAAAAGTAATTTGAATATAATCCTTCAATTCTTAATTTTTGAGTTTGCAGTAGATTAACCCTCAAATATCACATGTGATTACTTGCCCCCCCCCAACCCAGCCCCCTAACAAAAAAAAATTTAACTGATTTTTTGGAACTTACAATGATGGGAATAGTAACATAAACATTTATGTGGAAAATCAGTTGTTATTTTTGTCTCCAGTCTGAGGAGGTTGTGGTGTTTTTTAGAATTTTTTTTCAAAAGATTTGATTACTTTAATCAATATTATTTTGAAGCCTAATATTTTTAGTGACTAAAAAAACTAAAAATCAGCCGCATCGTTATCATAAGTACTCCGTTTGTGTTTACAACTAGTTCAAATGTTGTTATCAGATTCTGAACGCTTACGGGTTTACTAAGCAGCAATAGAACCGGTCATTTTTCAAATAAATTATGTGTGACGGAGAAGCTCTGACGACAACGAACGCACCCTGAAGGCTAGTAAAAATAAACTTCGTCACACCTCTATTTATCTTAACAGGTTAAATGCAAACAGCTTCAGGCGAGGTGTTTGCATTCGTAATTATTTTAACATCGTGGCTTGTGTGTCTATCACTCATGTTCTTAATGCATCTAGCTTAAAGCTTGCGAACATGAATGAGCCTTCAAAGTTAGATACGTGTTGAGATAAGGATGTAAAAAAAATTACAAAAATCGAAAGACATACACATGCATTGTTATTCCACACATGGGTGAAGTGACAAATTATTATGACCTAATAGTCCTAGGACATTTTTTGCTCCTAAATCTGATTAAATTCTCCTTGGTTTCTTTTTCAAAGCACCATTTGAGCTATTACTTCTCAAAGCACCTACCGACATTTGTCGGTAGGTGCTTTGGGAAATAGCCCAAATGGTATGTGTCTGTGAGATGCAATTGGTATACAAGTAAATTAAAAGTATATAATTAAAACTTAATAATTTTCAGCAAATCTATTTACACTAACAGAGGCCTTGGCTTTGGAATAATTCTTCTGTGGGTCTGTAAAAAAATAGTTTGCTCAGACACCGAGGTCGACGTAAAACGAAAAAAAATTCCATCGACCCTCTAATGAAATAAACGGAAGCTTTATGCTCTTTCTTCTGGTCGGTCGGTTTGATGATCTGTTACGGGGTGTTGAAAAAGGCATGAAACCTAGATTATTGATTGGTTAAAGTGTTTTCCCACCGTGATTAAAAATACTTACTTGCACTACGATAGCCGATTGACCCAAGTCGATTCGTAAGCCCATATGCGTGACAACTACTCCACCCACTTGCTCTATTTCAAAAGAAGGTCGATGTAAAATTCCAACTGACTGTAAATAAAACCCAGTTTTATAGATATTTTTTTAAATATCTATCCACAACTAACTTTCCACAATTAACCCGAAAAGACCACGGAAGCGGTTCCCATGTGTGGGACCATGCCTCTGAAATTATAAAGAATGCGTCCGCCATACAAAACGTAGACTGTCCATGTTTCCATGCTTTAATTGCATAAAAGGAATTGGATTAACTCAATTGAAAATTGATGCTCCACATCAAACGTGTTTCATTCATTTAAATATCTAATCACTAACATTCAGCTCTAATATCAAAGATCACTTTTATTTTAGTTGTACAAGGAACCTCCGTATAGCACGGTACTTCTATAACACGGATTCTCTATAACATGATACCAAAATTCTGGCATCCTTCATATAACACGCCTAGGCTCTCCATATCACACGGTTTACAGTAACAATAATAATCGATATCAATAAGAATGGAGTATTTGTTTATACATTGAATATTTTCGACCCATTTCAAGTTTTCTATCCGTTTTAGACCTTTCTAGTGCCAAATCCGAACCTCGGCCGTTTTGTGTCTGTCTATCTATTTTTCCATCAGTCTGTCTGTATTGTGTGTGCCCTTTACACGTCCACACGGTTTAATATACACATTCCAGTCACATTAATGTGACCACCATCTACTTTCGACGTCAACGTGAAATAACCAATCACAAAAGACAGGTGGCAGCACATTGCAGTGGAGTGTATATAAAGGATGTCCTAGGGCATCGGAAAGCATTTCAATCGTTGGCGTAATGCAGAAACGTAGTGATTTATCCGACGACCAAAATAGCTTGATTATTGGCTTTCGGGCCAAGGGTGGAAGCATTTCGGAAACGGCTAATTTTGTGAACTGTTCGTGTGCCGCCATGGTAAAAGTATACCGTGCATGGCAAAATGGCACTATCCAAATTCAGCGGCGTGGCACATGTGGTGCACCACGGCCTATAGATGACAGAGGCGAACGAAGGCTACGGAGATGCGTTCGGGCGAATAGACGAGCAACTGACCGCCCAGATGAACCAAGGAGCTACCAAGAGTGTATCCTCAACAACGGTTCAGCGAACGTTGCTGCGCATGGGCCTCCGCAGCAGACGCTTGGTTAATGCACCTATGCTGACTGCTGTTCATCGGCGACGAAGGCTGGAATTTGCACGCCAGTACCGCAACTGGACATCCACAGAGTGGCGACAGGTGGCTTTTTCCGATGAATCACGTTTTAAGCCTCAGCGGACAGATGGACATTGGCGTATACGGCGTGAAACGTCTGAAAGCAAACACCCTGCAACATTTGCCGGAAGGATCCAGCCTGGAGGAGGGAACATTATGGTGTGGGGAATGTTTTCCTGGCATTCACTGGGTGCACTCATCATCAGAAACCTAATTGACTCTCTTCCTGCACGTCTCGCAGCGGTCCGCTCTGCCAAAGGTGGTTATTCTGGCTTTTGACAGGGGGTCACATTAATGTGACTGGACTGTGTATTTTCATGAAACTAAACATACTGTGAGTACTTATTTTCATCTAGTGAGTGAACTTGGATGCGTAAGTCTGTCTGTCCGTCTTTCTGTTCTATGTTCGATTTTGTGTTTGTGTGTTTGTACAGGCATCACAGGAACTTATTGCAGATATTGGAGTACAATGTGCTTGATTTTATACATCATACACTCTATAACAAAAAAAATTGACGCAACAAGAAGAAGTTGTCCGATTTCGACAAAAATTGGTGGATCTGAAGAACATACGTACATAGAAAAACAAACGATTAAAATTTCATAGCAATTGAATGATATATTTCAGAGTTTGAGCGTTACAGATGGAAGAAATCAATAAGGCGTAAGTACACCTTTGGCCTGGATGCAAGTTGTCATCCGACGTGACATAGACTGGAAAAGTTTCCGGATGGTGTCCTGCGGAATTTCTTGACAAATTGTCTCCAACTGTCGGGCTAAATGGTCAACATTCCGGGATGGTTGCAATCGCCTTCCCATAACATCCCAATGTGCTCTATGAGAGAGATATCAGGAGACCTAGTAAGCCAAGGAAGTGTTGAGAAAGCTCGAAGACAATTCATAGCAACACGTGCCGTGTGCGACCGGGAATTATCTTGTTGAAAAGTAAGTCCGGGGTGTCGCAAAAGGAACGGTAACACAACTGGTCGTTGAATGTCGTCTACGTACCGCTGTGCTGCAAGTGTGCAAAAATGACTACCAAAGGGGTCCGACTGCTATCAAAGGAGATGGCACCTCAGACCATAACGTCCTGTTGTGGGCATGCGATAATAAGGGCAGGATCTCCACGCTCTCCTGGACGTCTCCAGATATGTATACAGTTGTCGTCAGGACACAGTTCGAACCGGGACTCGTCACTAAAGACTATACGTCCCCAGTCAGCACTATCCCAAGTTGATCGAGTCCGGCACTACTGTAATTCTGCACTTTCTTGGTGCGTCGAATTTTTTTGTTGTAGAGTATATATAGTTGTTGTCGTGCGGGCCATATATGGCCCAATTGGGGATGCCATTACCCCGGAGGGTTCGACTTCTTCCTGCATGACACATAAGTTTTACAGGAAGATCCCTTTCACACATCCATTCACTCACACATATCGTAATTTAGATCCCAATCAGAGGCCGATAACCCCCTGATCAGGTACCCCCAGAGGTATTGATTTGGTATGGGAACATGGGGGACTTTGTGACCACGACCTATTTAACGTGCCCCAGTCACCATAAGCGAACACGATGGTCTTTAGCCAGGTCAAAGCGCCGATCTCGCAACCATCAGAATTGTAGGCTCCGCTGAGGACAGATACCACAACCCTTCCGATGCGAGCCCGACGCTCTACTGACTGAGCTACCGCGGCTCTATATATAGTAGTTTAGTTTAACGCAATATTAAACTTTTCTTTATTTTCATATTTAGATAAGTTTTATTCTAAAACGCTTGAGTAAGTATACTTAAATCAACCATAATTTGGTAATTTTGGAAATACTGGAATGTATATTGAGAATTACGATTACTTGGATTACATTACCGGTACTGCTGAAAAAGCAATTATTTTTTCAAAAATTATTTTTTTTTGTATGGAATTTTAGCTCTGATATTCTGATATTTCGAGTCTTATTTTTGTTCTTTGTGCAATGTAAACGATTTTAGAATATTTGGGACCGACGATATTTTTTAACGAATGGGAATGAAACGGAAACTCGTGTTGGTTGATCGCGTGCAGTGATATTTTCTGTTTCTTTCGCTCTGAATTAATTTCGTATTTATAACTTGTAGTTTCCATATTACAGTCCTTTGGTTTCCATATAACACGGTACTCATTATAAAATATTGTGTAGGACCAGAGTTTTGGTTTACACGGTTTCTATATAGCACGAGTATCCTATAACATGATTCCCATATAGCACCAGTACGCAATATTAAAACTTGTGGGACTTGTAAGTTTCGTATAACACAGGTTATCTATAGCACAGCACCAATCCATCGTGCTATACGAAGGTTACCTGCATTGGTTTATTTCCATGAATTCGATAAATATAAATCTTTACATTAAATCTTTGTTCAGATGGCAAAATGTTATAAGTCATTTTTTTTTAACTTTTCGTGACAGCAATTTTAAGATTCAAGATTCAACATGTGATTGTGTGGTTTTTGATTTATATTACACTTTTCCGCCTTTGTTTTCTCATAAACTGAAAGAGAAAGACTTACGACATTTTGCCATCTTCTAAACATTAACAAATCAGACTCCACAATGGGACTTAGTCAATTTTTTGGGAAAAGTGACTTATAACATTTTGCCATCTGAGCACAGAAATTTTCAAGGTGATAAGAGAGCTTTGCGTTTATTTTTTAAATTACCACTAGTTATTATCACTGAAAAGTATAAACTTTGTATTTTGAGGTATGTAAAAATATTGTTTATACAGAGAGAGTAACAATATAACATAAGCAATAGCCTTACTTTACTAAGAATGAACTTGCATAGACCGTAAAATGAAAATCCTTTTTAAGAATTCATTAAAAAAATCATTTTTACGTCGATGTGAACTTGATAATGTCATCATTTAAAACGTTTTTGTGAGATTGAATATTTTGGGTGTGAATGAAGTGCATGTGTGGTATTAAAAGCAATTAAATTTCGGCATTCTAGTTTTGAATCAATTTATTAAAAACAAATGAAGTACATGAACAGATGAAAGTTCAATTGAAGAAATGGATAGAAAGATGCGTTGCTTCTGGTTATAAACAAAGGATTTAATATTCGTTATTAATACACTTCCATCAAATTCAATAGAGTTTCAGCTGAAAAAGAAAACCAATTAATGAAATTAATTCACACATTAAAATACGTCCGAATAAATATCCAAATTACTACATAAAAAAGAAACTTGCGGTGACATGGGTAACTTTTTATAGTTGCTCAATTATTGTTTAAAGTTACTGTCAAATATTTTCACGAGAAATTACTTACTAACAATAAATAAATATTAAATCATGACAGATGCAAGGAAACGAGAAATGCTATCATTAATAATTCGTGATAAAACAGTAGTAAACGCAAAAGATATTTTATAGCAACTTAGCGAAAACGTTCATGCGATAATTAAATTATTAATAAGTATGTAACTTTCTATTTCTGACAACGCCAGTAATATGTACAATGTTTTAGTTCCATTTAGAATTATTAATTTAGATGTAGTTTTGGAGCTGTGAGAATTATTAGTTTTCTTACTGTTTAGGAGTATTTTGAGTTGCAAATATTTATGAACAATGAAGTATATCAAATGTATGAAGTATATCTAAGGTATGTACGCACTCAGTATTTACGACTATTTCGCAAAAGATAATAAGTACTAGAATAGCAACAAGTGCTATCTAGAACCCTTTGTATTCCTATCTCAACGGGTTTTACAGCTAATAATTAAAAAACATAATTTTGTACAAATGGATAATATTAACTGTATCGAAATCATAATCAGGAAACGAATATTCGCGAAACGAGATATATTAATTAAAAATTAAAGTATCACAATTTTTATGGACAAGAGCCTTTTTAAAATTATGGAAGAATGTTGTGAAATTAAGAAACGTTCCTGATCATGTACACAAACAAAAAAAATCCCGATGTGACTCGATTAAAAAATAGCAAAGCGAAAAAACTCCATTAAAGCATTTCTATTTTATCTCATTCGCAATTTAAGCATTTATGAAATTATCCGAACGAAACTATGTGTTACCTTTCCACACAATGCGCATAATACCCCTGAGTAAACTAAAAGTTTTTACTCTAATTGATTCTCTTTCGCATTTGGTCGGAGCATTTCATTGAAATAAATTCTAAAAATAAATCGGTCATTTAAACGAACAGTCCAATTGGAAAAAGAATATTCGATAAATGTCACGATTTTAATCCACCTTCTTTCACCAATTTAATTAATTCCAATAATTTGGTAGAAAAAAAAAGATGCATGTGTTTTCACCATTTCGATTTAGCCACTAAATTTTATGTGATAAAAATGCATGGATGCCCCATACTTTTTTAAATGTTATAACAAATTTAGACACAGTAAACTCTTAATGACGCAAGAGAATCGAGAAGTTCTTGCATTTGGAACATGCTAAACATCGAATTACGAGTTTCTACATGAAACTAGCAAACATGCGCACAGTATCTGCTCTAAACTCTTATAACTTCTTTATAAGCTTTGTTTATATCCATCTATAGTATGTCGCTATCCTCATTTAATACCTTATTTCAATACCCCATTCATAGTAAAAAATATTTACATCCATATTCATATAAATAGATTTTATCTCTCTAAATGAAATAAAATTATTGAAACATAAAGTTTTTTATTTCCAATGGCAAGGCTGGGTGCAGATTGCAAAGACAAATACAATACATGATACAATACAAAAATACAATAGAGTACAGAAATTTAGTTGACTGAAGTCATTGTAGCCTTATACAATGCCAGAAGTGATGGCCACTTGTGAAGGTGCACCCAATGGGTGGGCCATCATTGTCCCTAACAAAGGACAGCGCAATTTACATCCATGCCCTGACCCGGATTCGAACCAGGAACCTTCCGATCCAGAGGCCAACACCTTGACCACTAGACCGGTTGGTCGGCTTTGAAACATAAAGTAGTATTTATTTTATTTCTGCTGTTATTTTTTGTATCCAACAAACTGCAAAGCAAAAAGCATACATTAGTCATGTTACCAGATCACGTGTTGACCTCTTCATCTGACCGTGCTTTAAAATTACATGTTGTTGTCCTTGATCTTTCCCTTCGAGATTTATTCTGGACCGTCACCAATAGCCCGCTGTTTTACTCCAGTGTGACGTTAATTAGATACTTACCAACTTCCCAGTCATGCTACCACAACTAGTTGAACATTTATATCAATATCATCCCGTTCAAAAGCGTTGTAATCCTTCGATGTTTCAAGGAGATATCTCGTTGATCAACATCTGACCAATTTTGCTTAAGACGAGATATCTCATCAGCAAGATATTGCTGATATTTTTATGATTTTTCTGAACATTTATATCAATATCATCCCGTTCAAAAGCGTTGTAATCTTTCGATGTTTCAAGGAGATATCTCGTTGATCAACATCTGACCAATTTTGCTTAAGACGAGATATCTCATCATCAAGATATTGCTGATATTTTTATGATGACGAGATCAATTTATTATTATTGGATGATGATGACGAAATCTGGTCGATATTTCGGGGCCTCAGTAGCCCGGTCGGAAGAGTAGCGGATTAGTAACCAGAGGATTGCGAGTTCGAATTCATCCAAAGACCGTCCTGTACACGGGATCTGATGCACGTTTAATCTGTCGTGGCCTCAAATTGGACTGGTGGGGAAGTTTGAAGAGTGGATCAAGATCTTATCAGTTTTGCTAATAACGAGATAAATTTCGTCGAGACAACCACCAGAAGAATTGAGACGCTAAACCTATTTACGATCGTTTTTTTTTCTTTTTTGCTCAGATTTCCGGTTGGAAGAGTAACGGATTAGCAACGGAAGATTGCGAGTTCGAATCCAATTACAGACCGTTGTGTACAAGGGGGGCTGGTACACTTTAAATCTGTCATGAGCTCAAATGTATACTCCCGTTGTCATGGTGTTCAAGTTTGGAGGGTAGAGTCTCAGCTCAAGTGTTGTCTCGTCATCTGACCGTGGATCAAAACTAAGTGGTGTTGTCCTTGGTAGGTATTTTACACTCATGCTCATAAATTAATAATAATAACAGTTTGTACAAATAAAGCTACAAAAGCATAACAAAAGTGATGTAAACATAAAAACTATTTATTAAACAAAAGGTCCAGAACAAAAAATAGGTACATGTACCATAGTACCTAATAAAAATAAGGGACATACTCTCTGGAGCAATTGGATAATAAATCTTCCGTACAAAAAAAGTAAGTTTACGGTTTACATCAAGGTTAATAGACTATATGTTTGCCATGTGCTGCAATACAGTCAGTAGAACGTCTGGGCATGCTGAGTGCCAAATTATCCTGCTGGTCTTGACTAGGGATGCGACATCGATGTCGATGTTTTCAAAACATCGATGTTTTTTAAAAAACATCGATGTATTTAACATACTTGTCGATGTTTTACGTTGTCGATGTTTTATTTTTAAATGAAAAAAGTACCGTTTTAAAAATTTAAAAAGTAACCAAGTAGCATAATTTTCATAATCAGCAAATTGAACATACTTTTAGAACAAAGTGACCAAGGATGAAGGGTCTGAAAAGTAGGGATGCGACATCGATGTCGATGTTTCTAAACATTGATGTTTTAGAAAAAAACATCGATGTATTGGAGCCGATGTCGCATCACTAGTTGCTAAACCAGTTTTAAGAAATGGGGAAACAAGTTTAAATACACTGAATTTTAAAAACATCGTTGGTTTTGGGGCGATGTATTATCAACATCGATGTTTTAATTTTGAACATCAAAGTTTCAAAACATCGATGTTTTGCTGTCGATGTAGCATCACAAGCTGCTAAACCAGTTTTAATAAATGGGGGTAAAAGTTTAAATACACTGAATTTTAAAAACATCGATGTTTTTGGGTCGATGTATTATCAACATCGACGTTTTAATTTTGAACATCGATACTTTGCTATCGATGTCGCATCCTTAGTCTTGACCACTCATCAATCAATGCTTTCCGAAGTTTCGGAATAGAGTGAGGGGTTGGAGTACTGACTGTAATTCAACGGTCGAGCATGTCCCATGCATGCTCAGTGTGGTTCAAATTGGGGGAGAACGCAGACCATTCCAAACGGGTGATATCCTTTCCTTCAAGGCATTCGTTCACGATGTTTGCACGGCGAGGACGGGCGTTGTCCGTCATAAAGATAAAATCTGCGCCCAGTGCACCTCTAAACAGACGCACGTGTTTTTGCAGATTGTTATCCCAATACATAGAGCCTGCCATGTTTCCGATTTGGACAGAAGATCTGTTCGTGAACCCAGGATAATGCCACCCCGAACGAAAAGTTCAGCACCACAGTAGCGGTCGTGTTCAATGATATTTTCTTGGTTGTAATGGGTAATGGGTGCTCTCGACATGAAGATACGACGTGAGTCCGATTGCACTGAAAACCTGGATTCGTTGGAAAAAAGCACACAGCTCCACTGTGAAGGTGTCCAGTTAACATATTCTATGCACCAGGCTAACCGGCTGCCTTGAGTGGAACACGTCTGGCGATTACAACACCCTTATATTTGAAAGAGTGTGAAAACAACATGAACTGCGATATTTTAAAAGCGACTTTCTCATCTTTTGGAACTTTACGCCTATACGTCATTTTTTTTCTCGAAATCGAATTTTCGGCAAAAATCTATTCCTTAGAGGTAGACGCATCTTTTAGAAGCGAAACCCCACGAGTCAGGTCATTCTATATAGAGTTGAGTTGGATCGTAGGAAAGTTTTCGTTTATTCGGGAAAGCCCATAAGTCAGTGACTTATGGGCTTTCTCGAATAAACGAAGCCCATACGTCACTGACTTAGGGGCTTTCTCGAATAAACGAAAACTTTCATACGATCCAACTCAACTCTATATAGAATGACCTGACTCGTGGGGTTTCGCTTCTAAAAGATGCGTCTACCTCTAAGGAATAGATTTTTGCGGAAAACTCGATTTCGACAAAAAGTGACTTATGGGGTTTCTCAAACAACCGATTCAATTATAATTTAACTTTAAAAGTGATAAATTAGTGATCCATTCGAGTCTTATAATGCACTAACTGTTGGTGTGCAAAAGTCTAGGAGAAATGGAAGTTAAGGGAATAGCAAGTATGGTTGAAGTCAAACGTACGTGTCAGGGTCCAAACAAAACACTCTGCATCGAAGTTTGGGCCTTAGCGGGAAATTGTGAAATTCTTTGTACAGAATAGAACGGTGTATTTTCTGCGAACTATTGTTCGTGGCGTCATGGTACCTGAGGAATTTTAAGGAAGAATTTGGAAGATAATTGCTGTAAATATACAGCGACGGGTTTAGTGTGAAGGTCATAGTGAATGACTTCGTTGCGGACATAGAATGGTGCGTCGACAATCATACGAAACACTAGGTTTTGGAAGGTCTGTAAATTTTTGAGATTTTTGGCACTAGTGGGGATCCCCACATTTCTCGGAGCCATAAGTAACCAAGGGCTACACTATTTCGCCGCAGCGATTCCTTTTATACATTCAACTGATTTCTCTGTTCCTTTTGACGTGCTGTCAGTGCCATCTGATGGCTTATTTCAACTTGAAACACAAGCATGTTATTCCTGGGGATATGTGTGATTGTCCTCAAGGGTTAATTCTTGTTCTAGTTCACAATTTCCATGTGATTCTGAAATATCCTTTATTTATGAGCATGAGTGTAGTTAGCGTCGCACTGGAGCAACACAGCGGGCTATTGCCGAAGTCTTCGGGATCAATCCGCGAGGGAAAGATCTGAAGACAACACCACGTAATTTTAAACCTTGGTCAGATTACGAGGAGGCACTTGATTTTGCACCTCGCTTTCCAATATTCCACACCACGCAAATGTGAGAGCTCACGACGGTCTTTGGTTGGGTTCGAACTCGCAACGCTCCGGTTGCTTATCCGATGCTATTCCAACCGGGCTACGTCGACCCAGTGTTGTCCTTGGATCTTTCCCTTTAGGATGCGAAGTAAAGTAAAATATTTACCAACGTGCTCAGATTTCTACCTCATGTTTTCTTATTCCGTTCTGTCGTCAGACTGCTGAATACTCATTGTGGCGAACTCTGTCGTTTATTTTAACAACTAGCCTCTGCGTGGCTAGCCCGGCGTTTCCCGTGCCCGTGGTGTAAGTTATTAATCTGGTGAAAACATTTCTGCAGATTTAAAATCCGTTGAAATTTTCAATCTATTTTTAGCGATTCCGATTTTACGAAAAAGAATTAACAATCCCAGTCAAAATGTTTCTTATTTTTTTCTCTCATTCCCAGGAATGGAATAGGACAGAAACTGTAATCTGTTTCTTTTTTTTTAACACAAAGGGCGGAAGATGCAATCTGTTTCACGTGACGTCACAATCTCTTGTGAAAATATAAGATACTAGGGGGCCAGCCCCCTGCTCGCTAGCGCTCGCCAACCCACGGAGGATTGCTTTGCAATCCTCATTGGTTCGCTGCGCGAACCTATGCTCGCTTCGCTCGCATCAATGAAGACATGTGTCCTAGCAGAAGAAATTGTTTACAAAATATGATATTCCAAAAAAAATAAAAAAAATAAAAACAATTTTTTTTTCCAATCTAAATTTGCTGTTTGCAGAAAAGATATATACAGTGTCTCTGTAATCAGAATTCAAATGAAAACTGTGCAAATTTTGACTCGAAATGTGATCGCTGCTTTGGAAATTGAATACCCAACATGTTGTTTGTGTGTACATTTCCCCAGCACTTGAGACACTCACTTTTTCATTGAGTTTGTTGTCTAAAGTTGAAGTTCAAGCGTATTGTTGAACTACAATTGTTGGCCCTGAAAAGATACCCCGTTTTCTTTGATTTCTATTACAAACTACAACAGCTCGACTAAAATTAATTTTTTTCAATAAAATTTCATCCGATTACGCTATGAATTCAATTGAGGCGCGAGACTTCGTGATGGTAAACAAACAATCGCACAATGTTGCCAAAACGCAATAACAAATAACGTCTTTTTTGCGTGCCACATAAGAGAATTATATCTATACTAGGGGGCCAGCCCCCTGCTGGCTAAAGCTCGCCAACCCCCGGAGGATTGCTTTGCAATCCTCACTGGTTCGCTGCGCGAACCTATGCTCGCTTCGCTCGCATCAATGTAGACATGTGTCCTAGCAGAATAGATTGTTAACAAAATATGATATTCCAAAAAAAAAAATACATTTTTTTCCAATCTAAATTTGCTGTTTGCAGAAAAGATATATACAGTGCCTCTGAAATCAGAATTCAAATGAAAACTGCAAATTTTGACTCGAAATGTGATCGCTGCTTTGGAAATTGAATACCCAGCATGTTGTTTGTGTGTACATTTCCCCAGCACTCGAGCCACTCACTTTTTCATTGAGTTTGTTGTCTTAAGTTGAAGTTCAAGCGTATTGTTGAACTACAATTGTTGGCCCTGAAAAGATACCCCGTTTTCTTTGATTTCTATTACAAACTACAACAGCTAGACTAAAATTAATTTTTTTCAATAAAATTTTTATCCGATTACGCTATGAATTCAATTGAGGCGCGAGACTTCGTGATGGTAAACAAACAATCGCACAATGTTGCCAAAACACAATAACAAATAACGTCTTTTTTGAGTGCCACCTAAGAGAATTATATATATAGATATATAATTCTCTTACGTGGCACGCAAAAAAGACGTTATTTGTAATCGCGTTTTGGCAAAACTGTACGATTTTTTGTTTATCGCGAAGTCTCGCGCATCGATTGAATTTATAGCGTTATCGGAGGAAATTTTATTGAAAAAAAAAGGAAATTTTAATGAGCTGTTGCAGTTAGTTTATAACAGAAATCAAAGAAAGCGGAGTATCTTTTCAGGGCCATTTAAAAAACGGTCCTTTTCAGGGCCAACAATTATAGTTCAACAAGACGCTTGCACTACAACTTTCGGCAACTAATTCAATGAAAAAGTGTGGGTCGTTTGAGTGCTGGGAAAATGTACACACAAACAACATGCTGGGTATTCAATTTCCAAAGCAACGCTCACATTTCGAGTCAAAATTTGCTCAACGTTTTCATTTGAATTCTGTTTCCAGAGGTACTATCTTTTCTGAAAAACAGCAACATATTTAGATTTGAAAAATATGTTTTTGGTACATAATATTTTGTAAACAATTCCTTCTGCTAGGACACGTGTCTTCATTGAGGCGAGCGAAGCGAGCATAGGTTCGCGAAGCAATCCTCCGGGGGTTGGCGAGCGTTAGCGAGCAGGGGGCAAGCCCCCTAGTATATAGATATTCAATTTAAAAATTATTTATTTAAAGAAAATCATATTTTTAGGTATCGATCTAAAGTGAAATTTTCCGCAGATTTCAAATCCTTTGAAATTTTTACTGTATCTTTAACAATCTAGGAGATAGAAAAAATAGAAAAAATAACTACATAACTCTTTATTTGTTACTATATTTACTTATTTATTACTTTATTTATTATAAGTTTTTTTCTAGGAGATAAAAAAAGAACTGTGACTCCAGTTAAAAGATTTATCGTCTGGCTGGAAAATCAGTCCTCCGCGATGAAAAAATCTGGCATGGTTCCAAGGCTGACGGCAAGATCACGTGGGTAGAAAAAGTCAAGATGGGGTGTTTCTTTTTTCGCGGATGAAAGGCGTGAAAAAAACCGATGGAGAATAAAACTATTAAATTCTTTTAAAAATCTTCTAGATTGAATTTCAAAATTCGCCACGACCCAAAAATTGAAAAGAATTTGGACTACCTGTGTACCAAATCTCATTGCTGTAAGTGCCATAGAATTGTCAGGATTTTGCGGCAAGAAAAAGACAAACAGACAAACAAACACTTCCTTTTATAATAGTAGAGATACCCGTAGTTACATAGCTCAAATCATATATTTAAACTAGAGAGAAAATCTGCAAATAAATTCCGTAGTTGTAAAATTTATATTGTATATATCCTTTTGTAGCCATTTTCCAAATGCAAATAAAAATAATGTCGATTCCTATGCCTCGTACGTTAGGTATTGGTTCAATTTAAGTGATGTTGTCCACGGATCTTTCCCTTCCGTTTCAATGAAGGACTGTCACCATTAGCCATTATGTTACTTCAGTGCGACGTTATTAAAATACCTACCAAACATACGGTAGGTAGGTATTCAATAGACGTCGCACTGGAACAAAACAACAAGCCATCGGTGACGGTCCTGGACCAAACCAGAAGGTAGAAAACCGTGGACAACACCATGTAATTTTGAACCATGGTAAGATGAAGAGGTCACAACTGAGCTGTCACCCCACTCTCCAAACTTCCAAATCCCGCCAATGTGAGCTCATTTGAGGTCGCTATAAATTTAAAATGCAACTGCCACCACTTACAAGACGATATTTGTTTGGATCGGGTGACACACTGGTTGTTAATGTGATACCTATTCTTCCAATCGCCTGTTCACAAATGATTCTGAACTAAAAAAGAAAAATTACTAAATCACTCACTCAGCTGATCTTCGTCGCTCCATAGTTTTTGGTAGTACAGGTTTTCACCAGATGTCTTGGAAGATTTTTTGGAATTGATCTTTTCTTTGTACATCTGATCCGACAAATCAGCCCAATAGGTGTAAATGCTCCTTCTGGCAAAGTCTACAGATCCTTTGTCTTTCGGTAGATCAGGATGAATGATGGCTCGAATTCGATTCTTTATCTGATAATAGTGAAGAAATGCATAAGTGGGGTTAGAGGCTGTAGATGATGTGGATATGCTGGGTGTGGCAAGACAAATAATGTGAAAGCACAGTTATTGACTAAAAAGCACAGCTTTTAACGAGCTAAATTAAAATAACATATTAGTGACAAAAAAAAAACAACACCGTGAAATACGATGATGCAATTGATAGACATTCACTGGACTCGCACTCCAAAATAATTGTCCCCCACACTTATCCAAAAAGAACGGATACTGAAATCCTAGATGAATCCCGTACCAAGTACGTGCGCTGAAGTAGTTGCGTTTTTGCTGCTCTGTGAAAAGCAACCTAATAGGGAATGTGTTGGCTTCTGAACTTAACACAGGCCTCACATCGCGCAGACATGCTTTCTACAAGTCTGTCCAAGAGTTCATAATCTCTTGAGAGGACCTTCAATCTACTGGAATAAAAGAATGTTAAGCAAACTAGTACAATACATTAAAGTACCTAGGACTTGCAGCCGACCAACCGGTATAGTGGTTCAGGTGTTAGCCTCTAGATCGGAAGGTTCCTGGTTTGAATCCTGGTCCGGATGTTTGTAAACGTAAGGTGTAGAGGCGGCTGGTACACCTTAAATCTGTCGTGGCCGAAAGTCCTCACATTGGGTTGGTATGGAAGTTTGGTGAGTGGGGTGCCAGCTCAGGTGTTGCTTCGTCATCTGACCGTGGTTCAAAATTACGAGGTGTTGTCCTCGGATCTTTCCCTTAAGGGACTGATCCCGGACCGTCGTCAATAGCCCGTTGTGTTGCTCTAGTACGACGTTAACTAAAATTACCATTACCATACCCAGGACTGACACTAGACGAGAAGCTAAATTGGGCGGCTCATGTACAAACTATATTACAAAAAGCCATGTTCGGATTTCAAATGCTACAAAGAATAGCTGGAACGAGATGGAGAATATTGCAGAAGTTTGGAAAGCTACTGTACAAAACAGTGACAGAAAGAATGTTGAGCCTGGTGCAGTGGTCTTGTGTCATAACTCAACGAGCTATAAGAAAGCTAAATGAGATGCAAAGAAAATTTCCTACCTCAATAACATGAAGTTACTGAACAGCACCCACTATGGGCCTTCAAACAATTGTGGGAATTCCACCACTATATCTTTCACTTCAAAAAGAAGCTTTTTTACAGTAAAATGAGAATGAGAAGAAGTAAAAGCTCGGAGATGCTGACTATAACTAATATGACTAAAAAGAAAGATCAATAGGCTGTTATATAGGGGAAGATGTCCTACCTTGGGACAGTTGTACCTTGAAACAGTTTATATAGTGCTGTCTACTTTTGAGTAAGTAGCAAAATAACACATTGTAGTGTACCATTTGCCAACAGAGAACCTTCTCACAAAGATTGACACTCCACAGATGTTTGTTGTGTTTGCTAAACATCTAACTGAAATACGTCCTCTAGTAAATAAATATTTTGGATTTTTCAATATTGATTCTTGTATTTTCACTGATTAAAATTAAATTTTTTTTTATGGTTGGTAAAGTTAGGTCCAAGGTACAACTGTTTGCATTTACAAATAAAAGTCTAGAAAGTGGTGTCAGGTTGTGTTTACATTGAAATCGTATCATCATTGAGTTGAACAGATTTTTAACTAACTTTACCAACCATAAAAAATGTAATTATAATCAGTGAAACAACAACAATTTATTTTGTACTTTGATACAACAGTCTGGGTTTATAAATACACTAATACCCTGAAGTTACGCGATAGGTGGGACCGACAAAAAAATCTAGTAAGTCGAATTCGCGTAAATCGGGGCACATAAATTTACATATAAATTTTATTTAATTGAGACCAAAGACTAACAAAAACACTAGTTTAGAAGAAAAATATTTAATAAAATTTCAGATCTTTTTATACCTATTAAAAAACAACATAGTTGAAAAATTAATGTGCAACGTAAAAAAGTTATTTCGATGTCGATGACTTCATAAAATCTAACAAATTCGTCTGACGACCCAATACCTTCTTTTTTTCAAGCGGAATTTCTTCGTAGCAAGCTATTATATTCTTCCTCCCATGCTTTGTATCTATAACGCATTCTTCGTTGTTGTCTATGTCTCTCTATATTAAAAAAAAGTTACCTCCGCCGCCGCAGGATTGAAAACTGTGTTGTTTATCTCGATTATTAGGCGATTTCCCGAGAAAGTACGGATCAGAAAAATACGAAATTAACATGGTTTGTTCTTCATCGTGTTCCCTGGACAATTTTGAAGATGTTTTTCCGATGCGGCTATTAGTTTAGGGTTTATAAAGCGTCAAAATTGAAATTGGCGACTGTAAGCGAACAGACACTTTAGTAGCACTTTAGAATTTTTAGTTTTGTAAAAATTTTAAGCCCCTTTCATCTGTCCGGGCCGCGCAGCTGGACACTTTAGTAGCACTTTAGAATTTTTAGTTTTCTAAAAATTTTAACCCCTTTTATCTGCCCGGGCCGCGCAGATGGTCTTCGACAGTCGTCCTATTGGTTTTGAGTGCAGGTGATTTTTAACTGATTCCCTAGAGAAATCTGCTAAGTGTTGGCATGTTGAAAAACTGTGTGCAATTTTTTATACATACAGAATTTAATCTGTGTGGAGTTGATTTATTTTGTAGTCTACTTCAAACAATCTAAAAGTAACATGTATTTCAAGGTACAATATGTATCCCAAGATACAACAGCATGTATCCTAAGGTACAACACCATGTTGAACCTTGGGACATTTGAATAGATTGATAAAACAATTTATTAAACAGTTAGTGTTCAAGGTACAAATAAATAAAAAATGGAAAATTCTTCCAAAATTAACGAATGTAAATAGTTGA